>CM050933.1:46433048-47115548 GCA_027789145.1 Solanum arcanum
GCAAAAATCTTATGCGGATCATAGGAGAAGGGAGTTAGAGTTTTAAGAGAATGATAAGGTGTATCTAAAATTTTCGCCTTGAAAAGGGGTGCTGAGATTTTGAAAGAAAGGGATCTTGAGTTATCTTTATGTGGGTCCCTATGAAATATTGCAAAGGGTTGGTAAGGATGCATATGAATTGAAACTCCCTAGTGACCTATATTCGGTCATCTAGTTTTCCATTTTTCATGATTATGAAGTGTATCAGAGATCCCGAGTCTACTATTCCTATTAAGGGTCTTTGTGCGAAAGAGAACCTCTCTTATGAGAAGGTTCCGGTTCAAATCCTTAATAGACAAGTAATGTAGTTAAGGAACAAAGAGGTAGCTTCCGTAAAGGTGTTATGGTAGAATATCCTATTTGAGGGTGCAACATCGGAGTTCGAGGCCTATATGAAGTCCCGTAACTTTCATATATTTGATAAATAAGGTTAGTTGTTCCTCTTAATGATGAAAATAATGACTAAAACTTGAACTTTCTGTCATTTTTGGTGAAGTTTTACTAAAATATGCATTTATGATGTCATAACGGAGAAGGGCGCATTTGACTTGAAAATTTTGCAATTCCTCTTGTTTTGAGTTATTTTTTGCATTTTTATGTGGTGAATTTTATGAAATCATATTGATTATGTTAGTAAGTTGAATTTTGGCATAATTGACTCATATATGGTAGGTGAGCAATTGTTTTTGTCAGAAGGAAATACCTCATAATGTGATGTTAAGCCTTATGTGTGGTAATTGATGTTTTGAATTTCTATGTGAAAATGTACCATGATTTGAGTTGTAACTCATGTTTTGATATGTTGTTCTATGTTTGACTGCAAGTCTTGAGTCTATTCCTTCCCTTTAAAAGATTTTAGTGTCATTCGCGGATGAAGGTTCCTAATGGGCGGATAATGTAATACTCCGACAGGCTAAGACATATTCTAAAGTCTAACATAGGTGTAAAGATTTAGAAACTTTGTTAAGGCCAATTTTAATTTACATAGGTCATTTATGAAGTTTATTAATCAAAACGTCAAAGAACATCCATGATGTCCGGAAAATAGTTCAAGGAGGTACTACTGTGCCTTAGCCTATTGGACTAAGTTATAGGAGTCATAAATTGATGAATTTTGGTGGAAGGGTGTCTAACACGTATTAGAGTTGATTCATAATAGAAAAATTTGGGCAGGGCTCCTCAAGGACCGACCAAGGGCCATTGAGGAGGACCCTTGCATTTTGGCAAACAGCTGCCAAGAAGCAGTGTGCACAAATTAGTGCAAAAGACGTAACGTGTGTCAACGAACGGGGCATTTATGACCAATGTCGATGAACACTTAACCAAATCAAAGTCGATTTGACATGTCTCTGCATTTAATAAGGACCAATAGGACGGTTGGTCCCTTGGTCCTTTATTTGAGAAACGAGGTGTCGAATGGAGTGTCGTCTGTGGGAACACTTTTTACCCACATGTTTTAAATTATTAAGTTCGTTATAAGAGGTTATTTTATTATTTAGGGGTTTATTGAGGCCTAATTAAGTTTTTCAAGGACATATATAAAGACCCTAACCTAATTACACTAACTAAATTCTCATAATTCCCTAACACAAATTCTCCTCCTTCTCTCTTCGTTCTCTTTCCCAAGTAGAAGAACACCATAGGAGACAGGGTAAAGGAGGTTTCTAGAGCTGAAATCACAAAGGTTTGTCCATATATCTTCATCAAACATTAAGGTATGGGATTCCTTTCACCATTGAGACTTCTTTCTCCAAAGGGTTCTTAAAAATTGATTTCAAAATATGAGTTTTCATGTAGGTCTTTTCCAATCTCGAAATTGACCTTTCAAATTGATTTGATAATGGTTTATTTTGGTAGTATTGATTAAATTATTAATAATTATTACTATATTACACTACTCATTGATGGATTGGTCTAATTTGTAGAAGATGACCTTTTCCCTTTAGCCCTAGTTTGAGATCTAACTACGAATTGTGTAGTTTTGTTCAATTGACTTGGCTATTAGTTGAATTACAATAATATGATTTTTATGCATTTATGAATAGGTTAAGATTAATTGTAGTCCTATCATGCTAGTTCTTGAGAAATTGATATAGGTTATGACGTAGATTATGGATTTGACCAACATCCTTTATCTTAAGCTATACACTAGTGATGGTGCAAGCCTTCAAAAGTCTAAGACATGTTCTATATCCTAACATAAGTTTCAAAAGGTTTAGATACTATTTAAGTTCTATTTTAATGAATATAAGTCATTTAGAAAGTTTAGAAGTCGAAAAGCCAAGGAACGTCTATAACGTCCCGAAACTAGTTCAATAAGGTGCTAGTGTGCTGAGTTTCTAATTGGCCTTAGCTTATTTGACTAAGTTTTAGAAGTAGGAAAATGATGAAAATTGGTGGATGGTTGTATAACACGTATTAGAGTTCATTCATAATAAAAATATCCGGGCAAAACTCCCCAAGGACCAAATGAGGGCCTTTGAGGAGGACACTTACAATAAAAAGGCTAAAAGTTGTCAATATCCAGTATCACCAACGAATGCCACCAACGATTAATTGGTGAATCGATGGGCAGTCAATACCTTTATCGATGATCACTTATAAAAATCCATGGGAGGCCTATTTGGACAAGTCTCTGATCTAAACGATGGACCAGCAGGACTGTTGGTCCTTGGTCCATTGATTGACACACGAGGCGTGGATGGGGAATCATCTGTGAGGGGCTCATTTTGCTGCTTTATTTTATGTGAGTTAATTTAATTAATTAGGTGGTTAGTTAATTAGTTAGGGGTTAAGGGTTCTCTAATTAATTTAATTAGCAACCTATATAAACACCCTAACCTAATTAGACTTACCTAAGCTCTCATAATTCCCAAAACTTATACTATCTTCCTTGTCTCTTCTTTATCTCTACCAAGTTGAAGAACACCATAGAAGGTCAAATTAAAGGTGGGTCCTAGGGATGCAATCACCAAGTTTTCTCCTTCAATATTAATCAAACATTAAGGTATGGGATTCCTTTTACCTTTGGGACTTCTTTCACTAAAGGGTCCCATCAAATTGATATAAAAAATATAACATTTAAGTGGGTCTTTTCCAACCTCGAAATTGATCTTGTGCCATACATTGTCTATGATTTCCTTTTGATATGACGAATAGATTAAAATGTATTATAACCCAAATATGTTATTTCTTTATGCATTGGTCTAGTTTGTAGAAGCTGACTTATTCCCCTTAACACTTGGTTATGATTTTTATATGAATTGTGTAGTGTTGGTCCAATATACTTGATTATTTGTTTTAATACTACTAGATGATATTATTGCATCAATTATCAAAATTTTAAGATGAATTATAGTCATATCATGCTAGTTCTTGATTAATTCATATAGATTATGGGTTTGACCTAAGTCTCTTATGTTAAGCTATGAACTAGTGATGGATTCTGATGTAGTGGCTCAATTGACTTTGTTATTATGTTGGTTATTATTGTGTAATAATACTACACCCTTATTGGATTGAGTTAAGGGGTGATGGTAAGGCCATGATGATGAATTATTGAGGAGACTTGGTAAGTCTTGTGATCTAAACTCTTTACTTCAATTTTGGTTAATTGTGATTTAAGTAATGATGTTGTATGGAAGTATACCTTGTATTAAGATTTATAGGGTTGGTATGATATTGTATTGAAGTGTCATGACTATGGTTTGTGAGGTTTTGGCTAAGATGTAAATAATATAAGGATGGTGATAACTTACCAATGTGCTTTATCATGATGTGAATGTGTAAATGTGCTAACCTTACTTATACGAATATTAATGAAAGCACTATAATCATGAAATTCTTATTGAGCTATGATGATGATGATGATTATATAAGGGATAGAGCCTATGAACTACATTAATCAATGATGATTAATAAATATATTAAATACATTTCAAAAGGGACTCTAGTTTAGCACTGAAAGAACTAGAGTGAGGAGTGTCCTTTCCCACATTGGGAAGGTAGGATGACAAATGTACTCTTGATATTGGAGACTATAATGAAATTAGAATAAATATGGTCCCATCAATATATCCTTGTTCTTGAACTATGTTGCCCCCATAGGAATACAAGCTAGTTGATTCACGTACTTGCTATGTTCATGTTTCTGTACTACCTTGGCAAGTAGTCCGCCTTTCTTTGGTGTGGGGTTCCATTACACCCGATTACATATTAGATCATGTGGTCTATGTCAATTAAGGCAAGATGTTCCCAAAAGGTAAAATGAACTAAAGGAATGAACTCAAACTAGGTTGGCCTAAGGGGTTTAGCTTAGTCAAGGTAGGGGTATGGACCCTACCTAAACATTGTACTATTTATCCTTGAAGGAAGTCTTAGGAGGATGTTCTTATTTATGTATATGCCTATAATGGTACATGATATGTATATGATGTCCTTGCACATTGATTATACTACATTATGAATGTTTTCACTTATGAATATGTGTTTAGTCTCTATTTCTAAAGTATGATGATATGTACTCTTAAATGATATGCTAGGTGAAGTTCAATTTTGACCATGGTTCTTGTTAGGTTACTTGATTGAGTAAGGTTAATGGTGTTTGGTTGGTCATTGCACTTGTTGAATTGATATGGGTTCAGGGGTAATTATCTTGCTTTGTTTATGTTGTGATGAACTCTTATCTATGCTTGTTACTACTATAGCTTTATGATAGAGTTGTATTGACTAAGTGTGCAAGTATATTTATATTCGCGTGACTTGATTCTACGTAAGGTTGTTTGGTCTTGTATAGTACTTGATATTGACTTGATAAATATATGTTAATAACTTTCATTGGTTCTTCAATATGCATAAGGCTTTCTAAATGTAAAAACAACATGTTCAATGAAACGTCCCTTTTTAGCATGATTTCATGATATGTGTGCATATGGTCTAATACTTAGTACAAACCCCATTTTCCTTCCTTTTTCCCCAACATTTTAGGTTCTGGTCGTTGAAGGGATTTTTAGAAGACTTTGAAGGAAGACTTGGAATTCTCATTCATCTAAACTGGTTAGGTCCTCACATTCCGAGTGCAATGACTCTATCAAGCTTATGAAGTTGTTCTAGTTTAAAGAAACTTATGTACTTTCATTTTCATTTAGGTAATAAAAACTGTATAGCAAATATATGGCACTTAGTTTATTGATGTATGGGCTAGGCTCAAATTGTAACGCTCTTGTTAGATGGTCATGAGATTAGAAATCCATTTCAGACTACGTTATATCTTATATATATGTGCCAATAAAAGTTGACAACTATGTAATCTTCATATACAAAGGGTCTATGTATACACTATACAAATAATATTTATATGTAGAGGTCTATGTAAACCTTAACGTAGAAGTAATTAATTTTTAAAAAAATTTCAACATTTTTAACCTATGATGTATTGATGTAAGCTAAGAGGCTAGTCTTTGTCCACAAAGAGGACGGTGACGCCTGCTACGTCTAGGGGTTGCTCGCAGGATGTGACAGATGGATTGTGATGTAGTGATACAATTGGCTTAGTTATCATGTTTTTTTTTATTGTGTGATGATATTAAACCTTATTTAGTTAAGTTAAGGTTGATGGTAGGTAAGGACTTGATGATGGATTATGAAGGAGACTTGGTAAGTCTTGTGATACCTATTTTTTATTTCAATTGTGGTTAATTGTGATTAAGTGATGTTATTGCTTTGAGTATACTTTGTATTAAGATTTATAGGGTTGGTATGATGTTGAATTGAAATGTCTTGACTATGGTTTGTGAGGTATTTGCTAAAATGCAAATGTTATAAGGATGGTGATACTTAACAACGTGCATTATTATGATGTAATTATGTAAATGTGCTAATTTCACTTATATGAATTGTAATGAAAGGACAATAATCATATAATTCTTATTTTAGCTAAGACGATGATAAGGGTTAGACCCTATGACCTAAATTAAGTTTTGATAGTAATGGACAACTTAAGAACATTTCAAAAGGGACGTTAGCTTAGTACCGAGTGAACTTGAAAATTGGAGGTGTTGACTTTCCATTGAGGAAGATTCACCCTATAACTCCACATGAGGTGTTGACTCCCCTATGAGGGATACTCATCCTAGGGATTCCCATGAGATGAGGCTCCAATTGCCAAGTGGCATGTAGAGAGGTCATACCTATCTCTTAGTTCTTGAACTACATTGCCTCCATAGGAAGACTAGCTAGTGGATCCAACTAGATAGCTAGGTTTATGTTTGATTTTACTTTGGCTGGTATACCACCTTCTATCGGTCTATGGTTTCCTAACACCGGGTTCCACACTTAGCTCTTGTGGTCTATGTCGGTTAAGGAAATTGTTCCCTAAACTTAAATGAAGTGATGAATTACAAACAAACTAAGGTGACTCAAGAGGTTTGGCTTAGCCTAGGTAGGGTATGGTACTCTACCTATGCCTCTCACTAGTTTGCCTTGAAGGAAGATTTAGAAAGTTGTTCTTCTAATGGTACATTATATGTATATGATGACCTTGCACATTGATGATACTACATGATGGTCCCAGGGAATCTCTCTTATAGTAGGAGTGGTTTGCCTTATGAATATGTGTTTGGTCTCTATTTCTAAAGTATGATGATATGCACTTTTAAATGATATGCTATGTGAAGTTGGATATTGAACGTCATTCATGTTGGGTTTACTTAATTGATGAAGGTTATGGGGCTTTGCTTGGTCATTGAACTAGTTGAATTAATGAGGGTTTATCGAAAATCGTCTTACTTTAGTCATGTTGTAACAAACTCTAATCTATTAATGTGTTGACTTCACTAGACTTAGTATTGTGGGTCTTGTGATGTACAAGCTTTTTACTTAATGAATATGCCTTATTGATTGGCATTGACTTCTTGAATATGCATAAAGCTTTTCAAAGTATATTGCATACATTAATGAATTGTCTCTTATTAGCATGATTCATGATATGTTTGTATATGGTCCCATACAAGTGTTGTAATATCCCCATTTTCTCCATTTTCCTAAATATTTTAGGTTCCGATCGTTGAAGTGCTTTTGAGACGACTTTGAAGGAAGACTTTGAATTCTCACTCATCCATGTTGGGTAGATCCTCACTTTTCAAGGGCAATTCCACTATCAAGCTACTGAAGTTATTCTAGTTTAAAGACTTCTATGTTTGTTCCCTTTCATTTGAGTAATAAAGATTGTGTAGACTATATATGGGTCTCATTACGTTGATGTATAGGCTAGGCACAAATTATCATACTCATGTTAGATGGTAATGACATGAGACATCCATTTGAGACTGTGTTATATCTTATATATGTTAATTAAAAATTGAAGACTATGTAATCTTCCTATACGAAAGGTCTATCTATACTCGATATGACTATATTATGTGTATGGTAGAGGTCTATGTAAACTACATGATAAATATTGAAAAGTTTTAAAAATTTCTTCATTTTTAACCTATGAATGTAATGATGTAAGCTAAGAGGCTAGTCATAGTCCTCCAAGAGGATGCCGGTGCCGGTTACGTCTAGAGGGTGCTCCTCGGATGTGATATAACTATTGTAGGCAGCCCTAGTGGACACTTTTTGGTAAGGCATATTGTAATTTGGTTATGAACAAGATATTCTACCTCTTTATATGCTCCTTTATTGAATTACCATATGAGAATAAAGGCTAGAACCGTGTGAGTATGCTTGTGTAGTAGGTCTAGTTAAGAAGGACGCTGGAGTACAAAGAAACCCTCTATCTTCCTTAACGATGTGCCCACATGGCATGTGTTCTAATTTTTCTATTGGCAAGTACAACACCCTCCATCGAAGTAGGTTTATGACACCAGATTCCATGATTGACTAACATGGTCTATGTCGGTTATTTCCTATTCTAATCATGTGTGATACATGCTAGTGTTGGATAAGTACTATGAAGTTTAGGTACTGGAATGGGATGCTATCTAGACATTGCATGATTCGGAATTAAATTTTTTAGTGTGTGAGTCCCTAGCTCTTCTCCCAGACCATTATGTGATTCTCCATAAGTGATGGATGTATTTTAAATGACTTAAGGAACATAATGACTTAAGAAGAGGTATGTTAATGAAAAGGTACCTATCTAGGGTGTCTTTAAGCGTTGCTTAGATAGAATTCAAGAGGGTGTATGGGTGGTCTCTTCATGTTTTACACAAGTGAATCTTAGAGTAACTTAGGTGGTGAAAATATGTTGAGAAGGGAATAATCTTATGTTAGTTAATTTAAAGGATCTATTTGGTGTGTGAAAGGATTGTATGGGCGGTCGCATAATTCACTCAAGTGAGCCTTAGAATCACATTTATTAAATGGGCCTCATGTTATGTGTTTTGAACTAATATTGATGCTATATTATGAAATGTGACAATATGTGCTTATGGTGACTTGTAAGTGACTCTTATACTTGTATTATGAAGTTTTACTCTAAAAGAACATGATTTATACAAATGTCATTTTCATGATGTCATACTTAATACATGAAATGAACTAATTTCATACATTTTGTCTATCTAAAGGTTTACGTGGCTTTTAAGAGGGAGTACGTGAAGTTGAAGCTTGGATTAGTATTCATTCAAGCACAAGTTGGTATGTCCTCACTAGATTCGAGGAATTATGATGCTTAGATTTCTTTTAATGAAAGTATTGTAATAAACTTAGTATTTTCGTATTCGATTGTATGGGTCGTGTCCCAAGATATGCATGTGTCTAAGATGGCAACTTTGAGAATTAGACTTCCATTATGATTTTTCATAAAATAGATATTTTGAAGTATTACTATTTCGTGTGAAATGTTTTATTTACGCAATACTATTCGTACATGTTATCCAATGATTGATGTCAAAAGGCTTGTACTAGACCTCTGTGAGGTCAGGTATATTGTGTGACAACACGAGAATTCCCTAAATTCTGGGGGGGGGGGGGGTACTTCGGGTCATAAGGTTTTGGGAGTAGTTATTAGGATTCAAAGACTCAAAATGTCACGTTTAGTAGAGTCTTGTTCATTGGTGTGAGTCGCAACACATCCATCAGCGAGAGGCTATAGGACGATAGAGTTTCCCTTCTTCTCTACTTATGTGATGATACGAGGAGTACATCTGCTAGGATGGTTGATGAGGAGGTGGTGATTCGGGAAGTTCCTCCCCGAGTTGAGCAAGTTCCTCAAGATGGACTAGGAGATCAAGTTCCACAAGGTGCTAAAATTCATCCCCAAGGAGATCAAGTCTCAATTTGGGTGGAGGTAATGATGTTCCGAAGGTTCCCCCAGACATGACTACTGGGGAAATTAGAGATGCTTTACTTTCCGTAGCCCGATCTATGGCTACTCATGCGACTAGAAATGTTGGGACTAGGATAAATGATTTGGAGAGAACTATGACATCTAGATTGAGAGACTTTGTGAGGATGAATAATCCTATATTTCTTTTCTCTATGGTGGGAGAGGATCCCCAAGATTTTTTTGATGGTGTGTATAAGGTGTTGAGTGCTATGGGGGTGAATTCTATGGAGAAGGCGGCGTTAGCTTCGTCCAAAATGAAATATGCTAAGCAAGTATGGTACACTTGATGGAAAGATAATAGGTCGGTTGAGTCGGGTCCCATAAAATGGGAGATGTTTAAAAATGTCTTCTTAGAAAAGTACATTTCCTTTTAGAGGAGTGAGGTAAAAGTTGAGGAGTTCATTAACCTAAAACAAGACAATATGAGTGTTGAAAAGTATTCATTGATGTTTACCATGTTGTCAAGATACACTCCATCATTCGTGTCTAACCATTGGAATGAGATGAGAAGGTTTGTGACAGCAGTTGACAACCTTGTGAAAGAGGAGTGTCGTACGGACATGCTCCAGAATGATATGAGATTTTATAGGCTTATGATGTATGCTCAGTCCATTGAAGAGTCCAAACATGATAGGATTCCTAGGAATTTAAATAGGAGTAGGTCCAATGATCAAATCCAACCTAGGTGTAAGAACAGGAGTCCATGCTGTGATGGACCTAGTGCTCCTTAGGTCAAACATGAACAGGGTAGTTGTTCTCAATATGATAAGCCTACTTGTGCAACTTGTGGGAAGAAGCATTTCGGAAAGTGTCTAGCAGTACTAGTGGATGTTTTTGTCATTGTAAGGATGTTCACAAGGTTAGAGATTGTAAAACTATTGCGGCTAAAGAAAGAGCGCGGACAAGTTCCCCCTAATGCTTCGGATGGTGGTTCACATAAGAGGAATCACTTCTTAATAAATTGGTATTATATGGTTTTGTCTCTCATATTGTCATGGTTTCAAAATAAATTGCTTAAGTGATGCATTATTGAATATTTGAGTATGTTTCACTGTCATGTTTGGGTGCTTACTGCAATGATTTTGCACCTAATCATTTTTTTCATGGAAAATGTTTATGATGTGTATATAAATGATGTATATCAGAATGATTACGTGTGGAGAAGGAAGTTCCTCCTATATGAAATGAAAAATGTGAGTCTTATTGCATGACAAGTTATAGATGTAGTTCCTACCTTCTTGTTGTGTTTTGAGTCTCTTAATGTTATGAAATTGACGTTTCTCCTCTATGTGTGTATGGCATATTATGTGGTATGGTTATGAGCTTTTAGTCTTGATTCTTTCTTCTTGAATGTTCTTAAAGTGTAGCAAGTGTCATTCGAGGACGAATGTTGTCCCAGGGGGGAAGATTGTAACGCCCCTAATAATGAGCTAGGTTGAACTATTGCCTAACCCTTCTGTCATGAGGTTTTAAAGTTATAAAATTGTTAATAATAGTGATAATATGTAGTATATAATGTTTGAAGGTGTTTGGAGGTCAAATATCCAACAAAGTCCAGGACGTCCGAAAACTAGTCGAAGTTGAACTAGTGTGTCGTATTGTTTTGTAGTGAAGTTTTGGGGGATCGTTTTGAGGTGAAATTGAGTATATATTGTTCCTACCCGTAGAAGGACATGTAAGAGGTCGAGACATCCGAGAAAGACGCCCCGGGGACCAGCCTAAGGGTCTCCAAGGAGGAACCAAACAAGGGACAGCCAAGCTGCCGTGCCAGCCAAGATCAGGCACTGGCTGCGCGTTGCGCAGCTGGCTGAAAAATGGGAAAAAATCTTGCCCTTCGACGCGGGGATGTAAAGAACAATTCAGTATCAAAATTTTCAAGAAACATGATTTGGAAATGCGTGCGCAACGCGCAGTAGACTCCCAGTTTTCGTCGCGTCATTTCAAGTCAAATTAGAATTGGTTAAATTGTATATTTAGTGCAGGGGTCTATTCCTTCCTTAATTTGGGGATTACTTATTGATGGTTACTGAGTCTTTTTATACCTCTAAACTCAACATTCAAAGCTAAACCTTCAACTCAAAACAAAACCTCTCCATTCTTCTCTCCAAAACCTCCATTCTTGATGCTTGGAAGCTCCGAGGAAGAAGAATGATTTTCTCATATTTCTCCATCAATTTTATGGTCTTTTCATCACAATTAAGGTATGACTTTTCATCTTTGAACCCTCTTTTTTAAAGGAGTCAATTTAACTGAACTTTTAAGCTTCTATCCATTGGTTCTTGGATGAAACAATTAAAAACAATTTTTATGCTATAATTGATGTTAATTTAATGATTTTATATCAAATTATTTATCAACCCATGCAAATAAAGCAATCTTTATTTTGACTATATTATGGGTGATTTGTTCGTGTCTCTATACTATTGAATTCATGTGTAGATTACTTTTGGCTATTGAATTATGATGAATTATGTTAAAATTATGTGTAGGCTATCATAAACTGATAAATTCATATTTTTTTACTTTGGGTTCATTGTATGTTGAGATTATTGGTTTGAATTCGTGATCAAGGCTATGGGTAAGAACCTTTGAATAATGAGTTGGTTAAATTGACTTTGGATTGAAGTTGTGCGATTGAATTGGTGTTATGTTGACATAATTCTTTCTATATTGTGAAGTATGAGTCTAAAACTATGATGAAGATTGTTATGGTCCACTTATGGTGGCGGTGCTAATGTATTGTACTTTTAAATTTTGTGGCCTCGTTGGCGTTACTTTATGAATTATGGCATTAAGATGTTATAACTATAATATGTGAGTATTGTGAAGGTATTGATGACTCATGTATAGATGTGAAGTTAAAGTATGTGTTCCTCTAAGTGATTAAATGTAATCTTGACAGGTTATAGTGATGTCGTATATATATATACTTGATGTTGAAGTGTGAATCTTCCATGTTGGCTATATGAATATGGAGATGAATTATCTTAATAATGCTATGTAAGTGTGTAGGGTGAGTAGGAAGTATACTTAGTTGTCCATATATGCTTCATGTATGATATTGTATATGTGATAAAGTAAAGATTGAGTGTGTTTTTTGGTAGACGTGGGGTACTTGATACATCTGACATGTGAATATGCATCCTTGACTTAGTAGGTTAAAAATACCTTTTGTCACAAATGTATATGTATGAATGGAATATGATCTTTAATATAGCAAAGAAGGTCATTTATGTAGAACCTTTTATAAAGAATGTTCTGATATCCTTGAACTTGAAAGCTGTAAAAACCCTAGAAATGACTATGCTAAGTAATAATTGACGTATCTAGAATGCCTAGAATAGAGAGGGTTCACACGGATTAATGCGCGTAGAACCAAACCTCTAAACCTCTGAAATAGCCAAGTATTGGTGAGTTAGTTGAGAAAGAAAAGATTGGGTCTATCAATGTAGGGCACCTAAATATGTAGATTTATCCGGATGAGTCTTAACCGGACTTAAAAAGGGGTAATCATAAGTTTTAAGGGTCTAGGGGTAAAATGGTCCTTTTATGTCTAAGGGTGGTATTGTAATTACCCTAAATATTTAATTTATTAATTAATTAATATGGTGGAGGGGCAATTTGGGTAGAAAGGGCCGAAATTGGCCCTTTGAGTGAAATCTTGCTTCACACAGGTTCGAACCTAGGTGGGAGCAATGATTTAATTTGATTTATTTCATTTTGTGAATTAATTCAATTAATTAATATTTATTTTCTGATTTAATTAAAGGAAAATCAGATTTTAAATAAAATAATAATAATAATAATAATAGTAATAATAATAATAAAAAATAATGTGGAGTCCTACTTTGACTAAGTTTTCACCTAACTATCCTAATCTTAATCCTCTCATACTCACGTCACTCACTCTCATTCTCACGATTTTCATCAGCAAAAGAACTGAAAATAATAGTTCTTCACACTTGAAGAACTTACACACAAAAACTCAAATGAAAAGCTAAGCTAAAAACGTAAACAAACCACATTCATCTCCATTGATTGGGTTATGGATTTTAGTAGCGAGGCAGTGGTGTTGTGCGAATAGGTAGCATTGAAACAAGTGTTAAACTACATTATGGTATAAGTTTTGTTCTCTCTTGGCCCCTTTCCCAAGATACCCTTAAGGTTCAGTTTAATCGCAATTGAAAAACTAAGGTTGTCCCCGTTGTATACCCCTGTCATTAGATCCTTTGAAAGATTCAAAGCATGTGTTGGTATGTTTTATGGTAGGTAATTTTAGGTGTGGCTGTGATTATGTACTGAATGTGTATTTAGAAATTATGTAAGGAATGAAAGATGTATTCCAGAAAAGTGTTTTACGTTAATTGTTTAAGCATGGGTGTGCTGTAAATTAACTATGTTGCTGCCTGAAATTTCTGTGTCGTAAAGGTTGTGTTTTCGTATATGTAAATGTTAAAAGTGTCATGTTTATATAAGGGTAATGTTGCTGAAAAAAAGGTCACCCAAATTACTCAAAGAATCAACATAAAAACATGAGAGAAAGATGGATTGAAAGAGACCAAATTTCCAGCTTGCTGGAAATGTTGGTCGCGGCCAAAAATTTGAAAAGTGAGCTTTGTTTTAAAATTTATTAAAAATTGTGAGGTCATTGGGAATTGAAACAAGACCTCACCAAATGAAAATTGCATAAAAATTTCATGAGAAAAACGAAATAAAAAATAAATGTGGTAAATAGGGAGTGAACCCACAACCTCTTTAATAGATGAGAGAGTTAGCAAAAAAAAAAAAGGAGAAAAATAAATGTGGTGAGTTGGGATTGAACCCACAACATCTTTAATAGACGAGAGAGTTAGGAGAAAATAAAGGAGAAAAATAAATGTGGTGAGCAGGGATTGAACCCACAACCTCTTGAATAGCTGAGAGAGTTTGGAGAAAAATAAAGGAGAAAATAAATAAATGTGGTGAGTGGGGATTGAACCAACAACCTCTTGCATAGGTGAGAAAGTTAAGATATAAATTAAGAGAAAAAGAATGAGTTTGTGGGTGATTGATCCCACAACCTCCTTGCCTTAAGCGAAAAAGAGAAGAGGAAAAGAAATGAAATAGTATGGGAGTGATGGGGATGGAACTAGGGTCCCCCAAAACTGAAAAATTTAATCATCAAATTTAGTATAAGAATAATTGTAGCTTAAGGGATTCGAAGTAGGGTTCCCTTTCCCAATTTCCTATTAATACATAAGTCATGCATGAACAAATATTTAATGAATGTTGCCTCAAATGATTGAAATCAATATCTTGGCATATCTACAAGATGCATATGTCTTGTACCACATAATTTTGGGTTAATATGAATTACATAGAAAAACAACAAATGAAGCCTTATGGATTGTATATGTGGACTCATAGGTCTAATATACGTATAAAAGTATGTGAACCTAAGATGTTATGTGATGAGATAATGAAACCCCATAGGGGTTAAGTAAGAGTGTGACACACATTAAAGGGGCAAGTGCATTGATATACAATGAAATGAACATTCACGTAAAGGGGTGAGTAATTATGTAGAGTTAATGTGCTAAAGTTAAAAAATGTGGTGACGACATGATAAGAGGCTAAAGCGAAAGGTGAAAGGAATCTCAAATGAGTCTAAGTAAATGTTACTTAGACGTACTCACCTGTGAGAGTGTAAAGTTAATGAAAAGACCTGTCTCTTTGAAAATTATAATGAAAGTATTGAAGTTAATGCATACTTAATACTAATGATGAGATGAGAAATCATCTAATGAGATATGATGCTCTCATGCTAAAATTCAGCTTTTATGATGTATGAGATGAATGTAATGGAACTTTATACTATGCACTGATAGGCTAGCTATGAGTTGCGATTTCTTCTATCGGGAAGGCAGAGGTTCGTGTAATTCTCATGAGATGAGACTGTTCGTCCAGACGGATATGGGTCTCCTTATATCTCCTAGTATTTGAATCTATACTGCCAATATAGGGTTCTAGCAGGGTTCGATACCCTATATATGCTAGCATGTTTTGGTTCACTTTGGCAGGTGATTCAACTTCTTTTTGCTGTGGGGTTAAACACTGGATTTCTTAATGCTCACATGATCTATGGCGTTTAAGTTAAAGTTCCCAAAGGAAGAATAAGGCCAGCTTCAAGTAATGCACATAATGAAATGAACGATAACAAAGGTGTTAGGATAGGATAATCAAGAGGTGATCTAGACTTAAGTAATGACACTAGGTCATTCCTGGTCATAGCACAGCGAACCCGATGTAAGTCTTAAACAACATCCTAGGTATGGCTGGTGTTTACACTAGCTTACGAATGAATGAAAATGAAGTACATATGAATGAATGAAGTAGACTTTGTGTTTGCTAAAAAGGGCTACATTGTTGATGTCCCATATGTTGAGCCCTTATTTTGGGAAGTCCTAATGTCAAGTCCATGATTCCAATGTCTCATGGCATATGAACGAATGAAATTAAATATGATATGTGCTATATGCAATATGTCATGTTTTTTGTGCAATATGATACATATGATGATGCATGTTACTCTTATTGCATGTCTTTCATATTTCGATTTTCGCAAGTCCACTGACTTGACTTTCCATAACTCATATCGTTAGGAGAGATCTTTTCTAAATCGTGCATGTCTGTGGTGTGTGCTTGCATATATCCATTCTTAGTACAAATGTGTACTAATCCCATACAACTCTCTACTTTTAGGTGCAGGTGCAGTTGGACGCTACAGCTTACAAGTCGACACTGAAGTCATCCGGACGTGGAGCTTTCATACAGATTTTGTAGGCTCTCATGCTTTAGAGGATTCTAACTATTTTAATCTAGCATTAGATATAGGCATTAGCTAGTGGAGTATGCTCCACTAGTGTTTATTTCCCAGTTATTTCATGTAACAACCCTAAAAATAGTTATGCTAAGAAACGTTTAATGTGTCTAGAATACCAATGATTAGACCGGGTTCACACGGATTGATGCGCATAGAACAAGACCTATGAACGCTTGCGACAGCCAAGCCAACTAACTTGGGGTAGTTGAGATAGGAATGGTTGGGTCCGGCCATGTAGGGCTGCCGAATATGAAGATTTACCCGAATGAGTCTTTACCGGACTTAAAAAGGGGAAATCCTATGTTTGGAGCGTCTAGGGGTAAAATGGTCTTTATCCTAGATAAGGGTAGTATCATAATTACCCTAAATGTGTAATTAATTATTTAATTAATAAATTGGAGGTTCATTTTGGGTAGAGAGGGCCGAAATTGCCCTTTTAGAAAAATCTTGCTTCACTTGGTTTCGAAGCTAGGTGGGAGCAATGATTTAATTTGTTTTATTTAAATTGTTATATTAATTTAATAAATTAATAATTAATTTTTTATTTAAAAAAAAGGGAAAATCAGATTTTATTTATTAATTATTAAATAATTTGACTAAGTCTTGCCATCAAGTCCTAGTTCTAAAGGGACACTACCTCACACTTCTCTCTTTCACACCTATCTATCTATCTCTCACGTCTGCCTCTCTCTCAACTTCACATTTTCTCTATACTTTACAAAAAAAAAGTTCTTCACACTTGAAGACCTTACTAAAATACAAACGAACAAGCTAATATATGAAACGAAAAGTTAAAAAATTTTCTAGTCGGGTAAGGTGTAAGATTTGTTGGCGAACGTAAATTGGTGGTGGGTTTTGGGAAGCAAGTTCAAGTGTTGAACAAAGTTAAAATCAGGTATGGGTTTCTCTCCTGGACTCCTTTCTCCAAGAGAGTATTCTTTCCCATGAATTCAACGAATCTTGAAACTAGGGTTGTTCACATTCTTATCGAACTCCTTGTCCCTAGTATCCCTTTGATCTCAATGTGAAATAGGTTAGAGATCATGTTGTTAGTATATTTTCTGGTAGTTTATGTATGAAATGTGATTTTCGTGATAATGTGTTTGGAATTGTAAGCATGTTAAGTTTTGTCAACCGAATGTTTGTGAAAAATGATATGTTTTTGTGGTTGAATTTTATGTGCGAATGTTTGTGTAAATCATGAGGAGTAAAAAAGTGGTGTAATGTTGCTGGATGTAATGATAATTCTTGGCTTAATATAACCATAAACAGATTACACTTAAAGATGCAGCAAATGATCTATGAAATGCCTTAAGAATTAACGTATGAATGATGATAAAAAGAAGCTGAATGTAGTGAACGAATTTCCAGCATTTGGTAGTTTGGGTTCGGCCAATCAAACTGCTATAAAATACAATGAAAAAATGAATGTAAAATAAGTGAAATTACTACGGATTGAACCCAAGACATCATTACATGAAAGCAACAAAAAAGGTCAACAAAAGATTAAGACAAAAATGGATTGGAGGAGACTAAAATTTCAGCTTGCTGGAAATTGTAGTCTCGGCCAACTCTTTAAAAGATGAACTTCGTTTAAAAAATTTTAAAATGTGAGGTCATTGGGGATTTAACACATGACCTCACCAAATGAAATTTTTTCATTAAAAATTTGTGAGAAAAATGTAGGGAAAAACAGATGTGGCGAGTGGGGATCGAACCCACAACCTCTTGCATGGATGAGAGAGTTAGAAGAAAAATAAATGAGAAAATAAATGTAGAGAGTGGGGATTGAACCCACAACCTCTTGAATATTTGAAAAAGTTCAGAGATAAATTAAATGAAAAATAATTACCTTGTGGGGGATTGAACCCACAACCTCCTTGACCTAAACAAAAAAAAGAGGGGAGAAAAAGAAAGGAAATATTATGGGGTTGATGGGGATCGAACATGGGTCTCCCAAATATGAAAATTGCAATTATCAAGTTTAAAATAAGATTAAGTGTATTTCAAGGGATTCAAAATTTGGTTCCCTTTCCCAATACCGTATTGACACATAAGTCATACGTGAGTAAATATATAAAACCTGCCTCTAGTGATCGAAATCAATATCTTAGCATATATACAAGATGCATAAGTCTTGTACCACATAATCTTGGGTAAACATGAATCACTTAGACAAACTATGAATGCAGCCTCATGGCTTGTATTTGTGGACTAACAAGTCTAGCATACGTTTAATAGTAGGAATGAAGCCCATGAGAAAACTAAATTCATAACTTCAATTTCGTAATTCAATGAAACCCATAAGAAAACTTAACTTTTGAATTTTTTTTAAGGAACCCTTTAAAGAAAGAGTCTCAAAGGTTAATTAGACCCCATACCTTAACGTTTGAGACAATTTGATGGTGAATTGGTCCCTTTCCATCCTACAAACCCTAATCCCTGCTAGTCTTCAATGGTGAGTTCAAGTAGAGAGAGAAATAAGAGAGAAGGAAGAGTTTATTTGTGAGTTGTCTTTAGATTAATGAGGGTTGGGAGTATTTATATTTGGTCTTAAACTGAATTAGAATCCCTTATACCCTTATTAGGCCACTAAGCCCCTATATAATTTAATGTGAAAAACATAAATTAGGTAGACAACTCGACCCTCGCAGATGAGACCCCGATTGACGGGCCGTCTGTGAGTCGACGGTCCCTCACCCCTTCGCCCTGCACCCATCGATGAGTTCATAGACTGTGCAGGAGAGGGGCTTCCATTCATTGTCTAAGTGTGGGACGACAGTGACATAGACGCCCCATCGATCCACACATGGACCGTAGCCTGCACCTTACACCTCGTCGATGAGTTCAGAGGTTGTGAGGGTGAAGAGACATTGTCAACAAGCCTAACTATGGGATCATGCTGGAATCAACACCCTGTTGATCCACACACAGGACATCTTCTGTCCAGTCGATGCACACTGCCAGGCAATGTTGTATCAAACTAAAAGGGTCCTCCTAAAGGACCCTTGGTTGGTCCTTGGGGAATCATACCCGGACGTTTTAACCATGAAACAACTCAAACAACAATTAGCTACCTTTCAACCATTTTTTCGTACATTTCTGACTCCTAAAAGTTAGTCAGATAGGCTAAGGCACACTAACACCCTTTGAACCAACTTCCCGGACGTCATGGGAGTTCGGACGTTTTTGGTTCTTAAACCTCTTAAATGACCTATTTTAATTAATAATGGATGTAGAAATAGTAATTAGACCTTATGACACCTATGACAGGCTTTATAATGTTCCTTGGATTTTCCAGGTGTTACATTATCCCCCTTTAGGAACATTCATCCCTGAATGACACCAAAACTCCTTTGAAGGAAGGAATAGACTCAAGACTAGCAGCCCAACCAATCAATAATATCATATCAACATAAATCATGTCATTTCCACAAGGAAAATATCAAAACTCGTATCACCATATATAAGGCTAAAACACATCATCATGAGGTACTTCCTTCTCTCAACACCTATGAGCTCAACATACATTCCATGAGTCAATTAGCACAAAGTTTAACTTAAAAATATGCTGCATATCATTTCATAAGGACTCACCATAGCAAAATGCACAACATAACTCAAAATAAGCAAAAAGAAAAATTTCAAGTGTTTTTAAAAAGAAATACTACAGTGACTTGTTTTTCAAAAATGTATAATGTGCAAAACTTCACCCAAAAAACAAGAAACCTTAACGTCTAGTCATATTTATATTATTAAAAAGAATGACTAACCTTAATTCTCAAAAAGATGAGTGTAACGAAAATTCATGTCGGCCTCGGCATCCTATGTTTCACCCTCGACTAGATGTATCTCCCATAACACCTTTATGGAAGCCACTTCTTCATTCCTCAACTTCTTGACTTGCCTGTCAATAATTTGAACCGGAACTTCCTTATAAGAGAGGTTATCCTTGACACCAAGACCCTCAATAGGAAGAATGGACTTGAGATCACTGATAGAATTTTTAAACATAGGAACATAGAAAAAAGTTGAACCAAGAAAAACTCAATAGGACGTTTCAATTCATAGGAAACCTTAGCAACCCTTTGCAAGATTACATAGGGAACCACATAACGAGGACTTAACTTCCCGTTCTTGCCAAATCTAACCACCCCTTTTATTGGTTAAATTTTAAAATACATCTTATAACCTTCTGCAAACTCCAAATACCTTCTTCTATGATCGACATAATACTTTTGCCGACTATAGGTCGTTTGTAATTGGTTCCTTATGATATGAACCTTATCCAAAGTCTTATAAATCAACTCTAGAAAAAGAAACGATTGGTCACCCACTTAAAACCATCAATAGGAGACCTACACCTCCTACCATACAAGGCTTCATAAGGAGTCATGGAAATGGATGAATGAAATCTATTATTATAGGCAAACTCCACCAAAGGTAAATGTTTATTCAAATTCCCTTCAAAATCAATAATGCACATCTAAGAGTATGTTCAAGAGTTCGTATCGTGTAATCTGCTTTACCATCCGTTTGGGGATGTAAAGCGATTCTCAACTTCACTATAGTACCCAACCCTTTTTTGAACGACTTCAAAAATCTGGATGTGAATTGTGCACCCCGATCCTATATGATGGATAGAAAAATGCCATGGCGGCACACAATCTCATCTACAAAGATTCTTGCATAATCGTCCACCGAATACGTAGAATTTACGGTAATAAAGCGAGAGAACTTAGCCAATCGATCCATAACAAACCAAATGGAATCATATGACTTTTTAGTCCGAGGTAAACCGACTACAAAGTCCATATTTATGTATTCCAACTTCCAAGTAGGAATTTGGATCTCTTGTGGTAATCCACCCGACTTTAGGTTTTCGGTCTTTACTTGTTGGCAATTCAGACACTTAGCGATAATCTTTGCTATGTCCCTTTTTAGACCTTTCCACCAATATAACTCCCTTAGTTCATGGTATATTCTTGTCGATCCCTAATGAATCGAGTGGCGGGACCCATGTTCTTCTTCTAGGATCCGATTACTCAATTAATCTACATTGGGAACACATAATCTCCCTTGTACCTTAACACACCATCCCCCCCCCCCCCAAGGAGAATGATTCATTCAACTTGCCGATAACTGAATCTTTCAACTCCATTAACGCTAGACCAAGGTGTTGTTTGGACTTCACCTCAACCACTAAAGATGAATCAGAGTTATGATGAAATATAGCACCCCCATCCGGAGAACTATCAAGCCTCACCGCCAACCTAGTCAACCTATTTACTTCCCTTGCTAGGTCATACGACTTAGGGCATCAGCAACTACATTAGCCTAGCCGAATTGATAAAGGACATTCATATCATTATTTTTCAACAACTCTAGTCACCTTATTTGTCGAAGATTCAACTTCTTTTAAGTAATCACATATTGGAGACTCTTATGAGCGGTAAAGACATCAACATGAACCCCATACAAGCAATGCCTCCAAATTTTCAAAGAAAACACCACGGCCGCTAACTCAAGGTCATGAGTGGGATAGTTTCTCTGATGTAGCTTAAGTTGCCTAGAGGCATAGGCTCTCACCTTCCTGTCATACCCCTAACCCACTCAGGATGCGTTAACATACACTACAAAAGCCTTTGTGCCCTCTAGTAAAGTCAACACCAGAGAAGAAGTAACCCTATCTTTCAACAATTGGAAGCTTTTGTCATATGCCTCCGACCAATAAAACTTCTTACTCTTTTGGGTAAAAGTAGTCAAAAGAGATGCAGCATACATAAAACCATCTACGAATCTCCGATAATAACTAGTTAGACCCAAGAAAATCCTAATGCCGATTTGAGTCAATGGCCTAAGCCAATTTTTCACCGCCTCTGTGTTCCTTGGGTCTACATCAACTCCCTCAATAGAGATGATGCTCCAAAGAAATGTCAACGACCTCAACATAAACTCACACTTACAATATTTGGCATACAATTAATGTTCTTTTAGGGTTTATAATACCACCCTCAAATGACCCATGTGATTACACTCAATCTTCGAATATACCAAGATATCATAAATGAAGAGAATGACAAATAAATCTAGGTAATTTCAAAACACTCTATTAATTAGGTTCATACCTAGTCCGAAATGCCGTCTTTGGTATATCCTCACCTCTCACCCTAAGTTGATGACACCCCGATCTCAAGTAAATTTTTGAAAAAGTAAGTCGCCCCTTGGAGTTGATAAAACAATTTGTCAATCCGAGGGAGAGGGTACTTATTCTTTATGGTTACCTTTTTGAGTTGGCGGTAACAAATACACATTGTGAAGGACCCATCTTTCTTCTTTAACAAAAAAACCGGAGCAGCCCACGTAGAAAAACTACGCCTTATAAAACCCTTATCTGGTAAATCCTTGAGTAGAGCCTTCAACTCCTTCAACTTAGCCGGAGCTATCCGATAAGGAGGAATTGATATGGGTTTTGTATCCGGTAGCAAATCAATGACAAAGTCAATTTCCTATTCAAGAGAATTACTGGGAAGGTTATTAGGGAAGACCTGCGGAAATTCACTCACTGTGGGTACCGACTCGATGGAAGGAACTTCGGAGTCTAGATCTTGGAATCTTACTATATGATAAAGACAACCTTTTGAGATAATTTTGCATGCTGTTAGACAAGAAATATTACGACCTCTATGACTAGAATTTTCCCCCTTCCACTCAACAATGTGTTCACTTGGGAAGTTATAACTCACCACTCTTGTATTACCATCAATAGAGGCAAAACATGCATGCATCCAATCCATACACTTTATAACATCAAAGTCAAGCATTTATAGTTCTACTAGATCAACATAAGAAACTCTATTGGGCAACATTACTGGACAATTTCTGTACACCCTTTTTGCAACAATCAACTCTCCCACCGGTGTAGACACTACAAAAGGTTCATGCAAAATATCGGGTAAAATGTAAAAAATTATAGCTACTAGAGGTCTAATAAATGAAAAAGTAATGCAAATATCAAGTAATTCATACACATCAATAGAGAAAACTTTCAACATACCGATACCACATTGGGAAAAGTCTCTTGCTCAACCCTAGAGCAGATAACATAGAAGTTGTTCTTCTTTGGAGCAGCACTACAACAACTTGATTGAGCTTGACCACTACCCTTGTCTTGACTCTTCAATTTTGGACAATCTCTTATCTTTTGACCACTCTTTCCACAACTAAAGCAATTATTTGTCCCCTTAAGACAATCACAATAGTGCTTTTTACAACTGTTTCCACAAGTTGGCTTCTCATTTGGTAAATTAGTACCTTTTCCCTTATTGAATTTAGTGTTAGACACCCTATCACCACTAGATTTTGCGAATTTGGAAGTGACTTTATTAGAAACCTGCTTCCTAAATCTAGGCTACTCTAGTATTTCAAGCCTATTCTTTGAAGAACCTCCATCAAATGACCTTGCTCTCTTAGCATCTCTACTCTTTCGCTTAGCCCTTGCTTCCTCAACCCCCTCTTGCATTCACCGAAGACGGGAAACGTTCATATTATCATGTAGCATGGACGAATGACACTCATCTTGTAAGTCCTCTGACACCTCCGTAAAAAAACGTCTCATTTGGTCTCTAGAATAGGAGACCAAAGAAGGAGCTTATTTTGACACGTTAATGAATTACAAAGAGTACTCATGGACACGCCTTTCTCCTTGGCGAAGATTGATGAACTCCACAACTTTTTCCTCCCTCATCTCCATAGGTAAGAACCTATCTAAAAAAGCCGCCTTAAAGATCTCCCAAGTCATTGGACCACACCTGAATGGCCTATTATCCCTCCATTGTACATACCATGCTTGCGCCACGTCCTTGAGTTGATAAGTGGCCAACTCATATTTCTCACTTGTGGACAACCCTATAGCTAAAAATATTTTAGAGGATTCATCAATGAATTATTGGGGATCTTCATCAACCTTAGACCCATATAAAGTAGGAGGGTTTATTCGAGTGAAGTCCCTTAAACGGGAAGCCATAATAGTGACATTGATAAGGATGGGGCACAACCTCCTGATTTGCTTGTGTCGTCATAGCTTGGGATTGTGTCGTGGTCTCTTGTGCTTGAGTAGTGATAGCTTGGGCGATTTGAAAAAGCTGCCCTTATATTCTCATCCGTCAAATGAGGAGGATTGGCTGGTGCTTTCTCCACATTACCATCTTCTTCAAGTAGAGGAACTTGTTCACCATGGGAAGGAGCTCCCGCCTTGGCAATTTCCTCTTCAAGTCATCGAGCCGTATTACTTCGAGTGTTCATGCTTCCTATAAGAACAACATTAGGATTAGATGCAAAATCACACCATAATTATACTTTATTGGCACGATATAAGATTTCCAAGAAAGAGAGTGATTCCTAAAAATCATATAGTTTCCTAATCATAAGTGTGGTGCGCTTCACAATTATGAATACAAACCTAGATAGATGTGTTAGAGATAGGGACGTAACTCAACGATATTCAACCGCATACTCTGATACAAAATTTTATCACATCCGGGTTTACCCCTAGATGATAGCGGCATCGTTGTCCTTTTCAAGGACTATGTATAGCCTCTTAGTCTCATGTCATTATATTCATCGGTTGAAAAATGCGGAAAATTTTTAAACTTTCAATATAACTACATGTAAGGTTTACATAGACCTCTACAAACACATAATATATATCAACATTGAGTATTCATTGACCTTTCCTATAGGAAGGTTACATAGCCTTCTACTTTTATTGCACATACAAATGTATTAAATATAGAAATTGTCTAGACGATTGTCTCATCTCATACTATCTAAACGATTATCACAATATGGGCATAGCCCTTACATCAATCCAACAAGACAACATATAGGTCACACAAATGTATAGTACTCACTTAAAAAAGAAAGAAATGAAAGATTCATTAAGCTCATAACAAGTCTATAAGCTAGATGATTGTATTTCCCTCAGAAGATGAGAACACACCCCACTTGGATGAAAGGAAGAATCGAAGACTTCAACAATGGTTCCTTCCAAACTCTTAAATGATCGGAACCTAAAATGTTTGGGAAAAGGGGAAGAAAATGGGGTTAGTACTCCACATGTACTAAGTATGAGACCATATGCACATATATAAGAAAAACATGCTAAAGGGACTTTTTAGTCAAAACATGCCATTTTACCCCTTCAAGGACATAACACAAAGTCAAGTAAGTCATAAACATTCTTATGATCTCAACAACTAATACTTATCCCAACATACTTGAAACCAACCACTCTATCGTTAAGGAATAATGTCATAAGAATGAATAACAGTCAATTATATCATAATAAGCCAACAATTACTCACAAGTCCTTATCAAGTCAACAAGTGCAATGACCAAGTAAATCCCCATAACCTTACTTATTCAAGTATCCTAAACAAGAAAACATGACAAATGTGCAACATTACATAACATGGCATTTAGGTTTACATTTCATCATATATTAACATTATAACCCAAGGCATATTTTTAAATGAAATAATAAACATATAGTATCAAAAATGTGCCATTGTCATCATATATACATCATATATTATCATAACATAAACATATAGAAGAACCTCCTCCTAAGACTACCCTCAAGGCTAACTAGTGCAATCTTTAGGTAGAGTCTCATACCCCTACCTAGACTAAGCTAAACCCCATAGGTTATCCAAGTTAGAGTTTAAGTCCTTTAATTTATTTTACCTTTTTGTAACATCTTTCCCTTGCCGACATAGACCACATGATCTAGTGAGGAATCCGGTGTCATAAAACCCTACACCGAAAAAAGGCGGACTACTTGCCAGGGTATTACCAAAATATAAACTATAGAAACTTCGTGGATCCCTTAGCTTGTATTCCTATGGTAGCAACATAGTTCAAGAGTTAGGAGATTTAGTTGGGACCTTCTTTATGAGCCATGCAATATATTCTCCAATCTAAAGTGTAACGTAGTTCTCCTGCATTCCCTATGTGTGAACGGACACTCCTCAGTCTAGTTCAGTCGGTCTAAGCTAGAGTCGCTTTTTTATTTCAATGTTTTTAAGCCTTTAATTAACAATCATAGGTAAGTTTAGGTCATAGGGTCTATCCCTTGTATAATCATCATTATCAATAACTCAATAAAATTGTGTGAGTATAAGTCCTTTCATCACAATTCATATAAGTGAGGTTAAAATATTAGCATTTCATAGCATATCAAGGCACACATTCCAATGTAATATCCTAAATTAACAACAATTAATCACAATTTGAAATATATATAATAATTCTTAGACTTACCAAGTCTTCCTCATAGTCTATCATCAAGGTCTTACCATCAACCCATAAGTCAACCCATTTTGGGGAGTAACCTCCTCACACAATGATAACCAATAACATAACAAGGCCAATTGCATCTCTATAACACAATTCAACCCTAGCTCACATCTTTAGACAAGATACAAAGGCTAATTTCACAATTCAATTCATAACCTAAACCACATATCGATAAATATTATCATAGCCCTATAATTAATCCTAATTAAATCATAATAACACCATAGGATAGTAATTTAATCAACAACCAAATCAATTGAATGATCAAAATAAAATATAGGTCAAGATCACAACCTATGGTTAGGGATTGAGGATCATATTCTTCAATTTAGACAAAACATTCAAAAATTACAAAAAAAAAGGTTAAATTACATGTTTATTTATTTAATATAACCTATATAAATCATTAACAACTCAATTCCTAACTTCAATTTCATAATTGAATGAAACCCATAAGAAAACTCAACTTTTGAAAATTATTTTGAAGTAACCTTTGAGACAATTAGATACCATAACATAACGTTTGACACAATTTGATGGTGAATTCGTCCCTTTCCAGCCCCCAAACCATAATCCTTTGTAGTCTTGAATGGTGAGTTCAAGTAGAGAGAAAAATAAGAGAGAAGGAAGAGAGTTTATTTGTGAATTTTCTTTACATTAATGAGGGTTGGGATTATTATATTTGTTCCTAAATCAACTTAATTAGACTCCCTTAACCCCTAACTAGACCACTTAACCCCCTAACTAATTTAATAAGACCAACTTAAATTCGGTAGAGAACTCAACCCTCAAAGACAAGACCCTAATCGACGGTCCGTCTATGTGTTGAAGATCCCTCACCCCTCCATCCTACCCTCCGTCAATTAGTTCAGAGACTGTGCAGGCGAGGGGCTACCATGCATTGGCAATGTGTGGGACAACAGTGGCATCGACGCCTCGTCGATCCACACACGGATGATAGCCTGCACCTCTGCACTCCATCGATGAGTTAAGAGGATGTGCAGGTGAAAGGACCTTCTCAACAAGCCTAAGTGTGGTACGACAGTGGAATCAATGCCCCATCGATATATAAACAGTCTGTCTACTATCCCGTAGATACACACTTCTAGGCGGTGTTGCATCAAACTACAAGGGTCCTTCTCAAGGGCCCTTGGTTGGTCCTTGGGAAGTCGTTACCGCATGTTCAAACCATGAAACAACTCAAACACCTATTAGCTACCTTTCCACAAATTTTTGTACATTTTTTACTCTTAAAAGTTAGTCAAATAGGCTAAGGCACACTAACACCCCCTGGAACCAACTTCCTGGACGTTCTTGGATATTTTTGTTCTTAAACCTCCTAAATGACCTATATTCATTAAAAATGGAGTTAGAAACAATACATAGACCTTATGACACCTATGTTAGGCCTTACAATTTGTGTTGGATTTTCAATGTGTTATATTCACTTGAGCATGGAGAGATTGTAAAGGACATCCCTCTATTAAAGAAAAGTGTTGACCAAGGCTTGACAAGAAAACCTTTGAGTATATGCTTGACTCCAAGTGGATATGAAATGTGAGACTAATAGTCTAGCAAGGGTTTGGACTCCAAATATAAAGGATAGTTACACCCATTAATTGTGATGACTATCCGAGTAGGTGTCATGAAGTGAGAGTCCTTCACCTAGTTGCATCAAGGTATCCTAGTAGATATTTCCATACCCTATGAATATAGACGTGCTTGAGAAACAGCTCGTAGTGCTCAACACAAATAACGAACTAAGACATGCCCAAGGGGTATCTCGTAGTGTTCATAATGTGTAAATGAACTTAGACATTCCGACGGGTTATCTTGTAATGTTCATGATTATTAAGGGATCAAGACATACCGTAAAAAGTATCTCGTAGGATCCATATGGTTAACGAACTTTTGCATACTTAAACAAGTATCTTATAGTTTTCAAAAGAAAAAGATAGGGGCTAGGCTTCAAAAGTAATAAGTAATAGAGAAAGGATCCTAAAGTAATAGCTTGAATGAATGGTATTATGGGACATCATAAGTGCATTGCACAAGGTATAACCTAGGGTCACTAATGAATAAGAGATTGAAAATATGATTGCACTAGAGTTTTCTTTCCAAGTATAGTAGGATAAAGATGAAAGAATCTTAGTAGATGAAGATTCAGCAAATATTATGTCATGGAGGGTGGACAAGTTAAGGATGACCTCAAGATAGGCCTACAATGTGAGTTAGTATGGGCTGCCTTATATATATAGCACAAGAATACTTCAAGGTAATCACAGGGGTATAGTACTCTTTAGTATGAAGAATTAAGTATTAACTATGAAAGTGGATTATTATCAAGAATGACATAAGAGAGGTACTTAGCTTTGTTAGTAGTATGGGATGTAGCCTTAGCCTTGAACAAGTATTCTTGGAGGTGGCTTGTGATGTACAATTGGCGTACTAACCCCATTTATTCATTTTCCCAAACATTTTAAATTCTTGTCGTTGAAGTGATTTTGAAGACGAATTAAAGAAGACTTGGATATCTTTATCATCCAAGTAGGTAGGTCCTCACTTTCCGAGGGCGATGCCACAATCTAGATAATGGAGTTGCTATGAGTTTAAGACTCTTATGTTTCTTTCCTTACAATTGAGTACTAAATATTTGTATGACCTATATTTAGTCTTATTGAATTGATGTTAGGGCTAGGCCCAATTTGATATACTTTTAGTAGATGGTTATGAGATGATACGATTATTATGAATATGTTGTATTTTATATACTTATGTGCAATTAAAGTAGAAGACTAATTAATCTTCCTATACGAAGGGTCTATGTATAATCGATATATATATATATACTCTGTGTGTGTAGAGGTCTATGTAAACCTTTGAGTAGATGTAATGAAAAGTTCCAAATTTTCTGCTAATTTTGACCTATGAATGTAATCATGTAAGCTAAAAGGCTAGTCTTTGTCCTCAAAGAGGATGACGACGCCTGTTATGTCTAGGGCCTATTCCCGGATGTGACATTTTTTAGAAAGGAGTTAGCACAGGATTTATCAAAATGTCGGAATAAGGTTGTTATGTATTCTTGATGTATATAATCTACGGTTACTAGATATTGTCCCCTTGAGTTGTGTACCGACTATGAGAATTTTAGTCCCCATTGCTAGGATCATGTGAGATTGTGAATGGTGCCTATTAAGATTACCCTAAGGCTAAATTTAAAAGAAGAGGAGGCAAGAAAGTTGTTTCTAGTAATGTGGAAAGTGTTTCTAAAGCCATGAATAGGTTTTATGCTCTCCTAACCAAGGGTGATCAAGAAATATCTCCTTATGTCCCTCTCCAGTATGTATCTCTTTATTGATTTATGAAAATTTCCAGAATTTGTTATGACTATTATATGATTTGCCGATTTTGATGTTTACGTGTAATGAGGAATTTATGTTAGTAAGACCTGTGTGGCTTATTCCCAATAAAGGAGACTAGGAGCTTTTTTTTGAGGTCTTTATGTGTTTATGAGTAGTTATTAATTTCTTGAGATTGATTTGTTTCCTTGAATTGGGTATGTGCATTTAGTTATAATTCATATACGATGGGCTACTGGTATAAAATTGGTCCTTTACAGAAGTAATTAATAAAGTGTCATTCGAGGACGATTGTTTCCTAGTGGGGAAGTATTGTTACACCCTCAAAATGAACTAGGTTGAATATGAGCCTAACATTTTAGAGGTTAGTTTATTAATTCCTAAAATGACTAAAAATTATTTCAAGAGGTATTTTCTAATGTTTGGAAGAGTTTGGAGGTCAAATGTCCAAGAACGTCCATGACGTTTGAAAGTTTATCCTTGGAACATACTTGTGTGCCTTAGTAGGTTACATGAGATTTTAAGTAGCGTTTGGAGCTCAATGATGTAGGGAAGGTTCCTAACATCTATGCTAAAATATTAAGGGTTAAAGAATCCCAGAATGATGCCCCAAGGACCGCCATAGGGGTCCTTGAGGAGGAACCGTCCTTGGGCTAGCAAGCGTACCAAGGTAGCAGATTTTGTGCTATGGTAGAACCAGTCCGCGTCGCGGACTTCGTTCATCATGGGCCGAAAGTTGGCCTGCATCGAGGGCCAGGTTGCGGACTCCACTGTTTTGGGTTTAATTTTAAAAAAAATCATTTTGGAGAAGCCCCGCGTCGTAGAATTTATTCCCAACGACAATTCCAAAAATTTAAGTCAACTTGAACTTTTTTTTAAGTGTCAAATTAATGTGGGGGTAGATTGGGTACATGGGAAGTCGTTTAGACATAGTTTTAAGTCATATATAACCCCTTTACCAAGCCAAAACCTCAATACCAAATCAAACATAAGGAGTCAAAACCAACCTGTCGCCCAAATTCTCCCAAAATCACCATTGAAGAAGAAGAGAAATTGGAGCAACTCTTAGGACGAATTCACCAAGGATTCAAGTTGGGTTTAAGGTTATAATGTAACGTATGTGAATCTTATTCTGACACACCCCTGGAATTCTATAATCTAGGTTAGATTCTCACATAATGACGAATTATTATTTTAGACTTAAATAAGTGCAATACACCTGTTTAAGAAGTTTTAGAACCAAAACACTAAGAAACGACCATGACGTCCGGAAACTAGCAAAATTTATCTAGTGAACGTCCTTAGATCTTGTGAAGATTTTGGAGTGTTGTATGAAGACTAAAACTTGTAAAAATACTTTGAATAGGTAAAATAATGTAAACAAGGTCAAAACATCTAGGTACAACCCCTCAACATTGACCCCACTTTGGACCAAACAAGCTGCCAGGAGGCAGAAAATTTTTGTTCTTGGAGGGAGCCTGTCCGTGTCATGGCCTTTGCACATCCAAGGCAAAATCATTGTTTTCAATGCGGACACAAGCTGAATCATCTGGTTCAAGAATTATTTTTTGAAATTTTGCAGGAGAAGCTCCTCGACGTGGACTTGTTCCCCCATGAAAAATCTTAAATTTGTATGCGAGTTTGACTTCATTAAAGGGTCAACTTAAGTTAGGGGGATTTTGGGTTTAGGGTAGACTTATTTATTAATTTTAAATCATTTTTTCACCACAATATCCCACGAAAACCAAGACCCCAAATCAAAACCAAAAGCTCTCACCTATCTCTACTTTCCATGCATTCATCCTCCATTAAAGAAGCTTTGAAGGTTCATGAAGAAGACCAAATGCTCCAAGATTCTACTCAATTTCGTGGTGATTCATCTTTAAGGTATGGTTTATTTCACTCTTGGGATTCTTTTCCCCAAGAGGTCCCTCCAAAGATTAGTTCTAAATCTCCCAAAAATAGGGTTTTCTTCCATTCGTGGTTCTTATTTAAAAAATGAAATGTGAATTAATTGTGTTGAATTATGATAAGTTAATATTTTTATAAAAATAAATTGTTGGTTAATTGATAATTACCTATGAGTTTTCCTTAGACCAATGTCTTCCCCAAATTTCATGAAAAACCTAGAATTGATATGGTTAGTTGTGGAGATGATGAACATGTAGATTGACTACATTGTTGCTAATTATGTACTTGATTCTTGAATTAACCTTGTTTATGTAATTGGTGATGTATTCTTAGTAATGCAAGTATGAAGATTTTTGGAAGGGACAAGAAGGTATGTTGATTGGCTCTTCTTGGATTCAATTATGAAGTATGAGTTACTTAGATAGTAATGGTTTTTTTGTCTAATATAAGGTTGTGATGTTTATGATAAGTGTTCCTCATCCATGACCCTAATGCATAGAATTATACATGAATTATGTATGTATGTTATGATACAAATAATATATGATTGAAAGTATCTTCTCATATTTAAAATAAAATTTTAAGTGAAATATTTACTCACTTGTGAAGTGGGGTCTAAAGTAAAAGGATTTTTCTCGCATATGTTGACCAATGAGCTAATATGATATGTTGTTTAGATAGGGGTAGATAAGAGACTAATGTGAACTTTTTATGATGAAATAAGATGATTACTAAAGGTAACAATTTCTTAGAACGAAAATGGAATGTAAATGAGATGGAGGTCTCACGTTTCGCAAGTACGGCCTCACGCATGGGTTTCTTCACGTTTAGTAATTCCGGATTCCCTAGATATGTATTCTCTCATGAGATGTAACCTCCATCTTTATCAAGTCAAGGTCTCTAGCAACAATCTCATTTACCCTTAAATATATTCCAACATTGAACTCGATCATAGTTGATCCACGTAGATAGCTATGTACGAATAGTTACACCTTAAGCAAGTGTTATGTAACATTTCAAAAATCCAAATACTTGACTTAATGAATAACATAAGTTTTCGACGCTGTTTTAAGGCCAATTTTAATGTTTATAAGTCATTTAGGATGTCTAGAAACCAAAATGTCCAAGAACATCCATGACGTCCGGAAACTAGTTCAAGGAGGTACTAGAGTGCCTAAGCCTATTTGAATAGCTTTTATGGGTAGGAAAATTGTGAAACTTTTTGGAAGAGTGTCTAACATGTTTTTAAGTCGATTATTTTTGAAACTTCCGAGTACGACTCCCCCAGGACCAACCAAGGTCCCTTGAGGAGGATCCTCTCACGTCGGACTAACACTGCCTAGGAAGTGTGCAACAACGAGAGGCCATCGACGATTCGTGCGTTGATCTATAAGGTGTCTTTGCCAACCGTCGACCAACACATAGAAAATTTGTTGAAGGACCTCACTTGCAGAGTCTCTGACATGAACGACGAATGTGGAGCACAAAGAAGGGATGGTCCGTCGACTGACCAACGATCCGTCAGTCGTGGTGTCGTCTGTGACACTGCAATTTTTATGCACATTTTAAGTTAAGTATTAGCTTTAATTAAGGAGTTTTGTGGTTATTTAGGGTATTATAGAAGCCTAATTAAGTTAATTAACCCCCTATATAAAGACCAAACCCCATTAGGATAATTACAACTTTCAAAAAATAACTCTCTTCCTTCTCTCTTTTTTCTCTATCTTTTGGAAGACACCATTGAAGACAAGCTAGGGGAGGGATTTGGGGGCTGAGAGTTGAAGATTTCACCATCAAATCTTCATGAGACTTTGAGGTATGGGATCTAATTAACCTTTGAGACCTCTTTCCTCAATGGGTTCCTTCAATATCTTTTAAATGTTGAGTTTTCATGTCTGTCTTTCTCAATCACGAAAATTGTGTTATGAATGGGATTTTTTGTATTTCCTATTGGATAATAGGAATTGATTAACATATGTTCTAACCTAATTAAGATATATATTGATAATTTGGTCTAGTTTGTAGAAGATGACCCTTGATCCTTAACCCTAGGTTTGAATTTGATATGAATTTGGTTGTATTTACTTCAATTAACTTTGTTATTGATTGAATTAATTTAAGATGATGTTGTTATATTAATAATTAACAAATTAGAGTTAATTTTAGTCTTTCTTGCTAGGTCTTAAGAAGATGATCTAGGTTAGGAGGTCAACTAACCTAATAATCTTGTCTTAAGTTATGATCTAGTATTGAATTGTGATGTAGTGATTCTTATTGCATTGTTATCATGTTTATTATTTATTTATGATGATGTATACCCAAATTGTATTGAATTGAGGGTTTATGGTAAAACCTTGATGATGAACTATGAACAGACTTGGTAAGTCTTATGATCTCTATCCTTCACTTGAAATTGTGGTTAATTATGATTAAGTCATTATGTTGTGATGGATGATGCGTTCTATTAGAATCGATAGGGTGGCATGATGTTGATTTGAAATGTGTTAATTATGATTGTGAGGTTGATTAATATGTAAATCTTATGAAGATGGTGATGATTACCAACGGGCCTTATCATGAATAAAAATGAAAATGTGCTAACCTCATTTAAGTGAATTGTGATGAAAGGACTATACTCATACAATTCTTATTGATCTATAATGATGATGATTATAAAATGTATAGAACCTATGATCTACAATAAGTTATGATGATAATAAAGACATTAGAGACATTTTAATAAAGGTACTTAGCTTAGCAGCGAGTGAACTTTACAATAGGTGGTGATGACTTCCCATAGAGAAAGATTCACCCTATAGTTCTAAACGTGGTGCTGACTCCCCAAAAAGGGATACTCATGTAATGGATTCTCATGAGAGGAGGCCCCAATTTCAAATTGCTATGTAGAAGGAGAATATCTATCTCTTAGTTCATGAATTATGTTGCCCCCATAGGAAGACTAGCTAGTGGATCCACCTAGAAAGCTATGTTTCTGTTTGGTTTTACTTTACCTAGTAGACTAACTTCCATCGGTGTAAGGTTTTACAACACCGGATTCCACACTTAGCTCTAGTGGTCTATGTTAGTTAAGGCAAGTGTTCCCTAAATTGAAATGGACAAATGAAGATAAACTAACAATGGTGACTTCAGAGGTTTTACATACCCTAAGTAGGTGTATGGGACTTTTACCTATGCCTTGAACTACTTTTTCTTGATGGGAACTTTATAAGGTTGATATTATGTATGTATATGATAAAGAACGCACAGGATGATATTATGACGACTTTACATGTAATTAATACTATATGGTGATTATTACTATTATGAACATGTAGTTGGTCTATGTTTTTAAAAGTATAATGTTGTATATCCTCAAAAGGTTATGTTATATGAATTTGAATATTACCCATAATTCTTGTTGGGTCACTTGATTTAGTAAGGTTATGGGGCTTTGCTGGGTTATTGTGCTTGTTGTCTTTATGAGGATTCATGTGTAGTAGTCTTGCTTTATTATGATATGATGAACTCTTATCCTTTCTTGTGATGTAATTATTTAATGTAGGGTTATATTTGATTATGGGTTAAAGAATGTTGACAAGTATGTTATTTGCTTTGACTTGATGAATATGTCATTTTGATTTGTATGATTTCCTTGATTATGTATAAGGCTTTTCAAAGAAAAAGTATCATGCTTTAATAAAAACGTCCTTTTTAGCATGATTTGAGCTTATATGTGCATATGGTCTTATACTTAGTACAAGTGAAATGCTAACCCCATTTCTTCCCTTTCCCCAATATTTTACGTTCCGGCCGTTGAAGTGTTATGGGAGGTTACTTGAAGAAGGCTTAGATCTTTTGTTCATCCAAGTAGGTTAGGTCCTCATTTTTTGAGGGAGATGCCAATTTCGAGCTTATGTTGCTGTTTTAGTTCTAAGAATCGTATATTCTATCTCCCTTTATTTTAGTACGGATTATATAATGCCTATATGTGACTCTCTTTATATTGATGTATGGGCTATGCCCAAATTTCTAATCGTGTTAGAAGATGAGACAACCTTTGAAGACTATGTTCTAACTTATAAATATATTTACTTATGTGCAACAAGATTAGAAGGCTATGTAACTTTCCTATACGAAGGGTCTATGAATACTTGATATATGTATCTTATGTGTATGTAGAGGTCTATGTGAACCTCCAAGTAGAGGTAATTAAAAGTTTTAGATTTTCTGCTAAATTTGACCTATGAATGTAACGATGTAAGCTAAAAGGCTAGTCTTAGTCCTCAAATAGGACGACGACGTCGATTATTTCTAGCAGGTAAAGCCGGATGTCAAAAACTTTGTATTAGAGCGTCAGGTTGAATTATCTTTTTGTAAATGTCTCTCTCAACCACGTCAATGTAAGTTCATATTCATAATTGTGAAGCATGCCACACTTGTTGATAGGAACCTACATTATACCTAGGAAGCTCTCCTTTTCATGGAAATCCAATATCGTGCTATTAGAGTATAGTTATGACTATACTTCTTGTGTGCTTTTGCATCTAATACTATTGTTCTTATTGTAGGTAAATGAACACTCAAAGGAATGAGGCACACAAGATTGAAGAGGAGATTGTCAATGCGGGAGATCCTCCCCGTGGTGATCAAGTTCCTCCTCTTGAAAAAGGTGGGAATGATGACCAAGCTCCTGTCAATCCTCCACCTTTGACGGATGGTGACATAAGGGCTTCCCTTATCCGGTTGGCTCAAGCTGCCACTGCTCAAGCTCAAGCTATGACGGCCCAAGCTAACCGATAGGTTGTACCCCGTCGTAATCAACATATAGCTACTATGGCCTCCCATATGAGGGATTTCACTCGGATGAATCCACCAACGTTCTACGGGTCAAACGTTTAATAAGTCCCCCAAGATTTCACTGATGAAGTCTAAAAGATACTCTTAGCCATGGGGTTGTCTACTAATGAGAAGGCTGAGTTAGCCACTTATATACTCAAAGATGTAGCTCAAGTATGGCACGTCCAATGGAGGGATAATATGCAATTAGAGGGTGGTCCGGTGACTTGGGAGATCTTCAAGAAGGCTTTTCTTGATCGGTTCATTCGCAGGGAGATGAGGAAGTTGAAGTGGTGGAGTTCATCAATCTTTGCCAAGGAGATATGAGTGTTCAGGAATACTACTTGAAATTCATTAAATTGTCAAAATATTCTCCTTCATTGGTTTCTTTTCCTATAGATGATATGATTCGCTTTGTGACGGGGGTATCGGATAATTTGCAAGACGAGCGTCATTCGGCTATGCTACATGACAACATGAACATTTCTCACCTTATGGTGCATGCGTAACATGTGGAAGAGGCAAGGGCTAAGAAGAAGAGTAGAGATGCGAAAAGGGCAAGACGTTTTGATGGAAGTTCTTCAAAGAATAAGCTTAAGATACAATAAAAGCCTAAATTTAAGAAATGGGTTTCTAATAAAATTCCATCCAAGATCCATACGGGTTGTAATGATTAGGTGACTTAACCTAGAGCCCAAAAGGGAAGGATTCGAAACTCAAAACATGAGAAGTCTACCTGTTCCATGTGCGGAAAAGGTCATTTTTGTGAGTGCTTGGTTGGAACAGGCAATTGTTTTGGTTATTACAAGAGTAGCCACAAGGTTAAGGATTGACCTAATATAAAGGGGCAAGAAAAGGGTGGTCAATCTCAAGCAAGTGGTCAAATGAGGCTTCTAAGAAGAACTTCTTCTATGCTCTCTGCTCTAGGGGTGAGCAAGAGACTTCTCTTGACGTGGTGACTGGTATGTTGAAAGTCTTCTCTATTGATGTATATGTATTACTTGACCCCGGTGCCACTTTATCATTTGTTACCCCAGTAGTAGCTAAAAAGTTTTACATTTAACTTTATAATAGCATGATCCTTTTATAGTGTCTACTTCGGTGGGTGAGTCATTTGTTGCAAAAATGGTGCATAGAAATTATCCTATAATGTTGCCCAATAGAATTTCTTATGTTGAACTAGTAGACCTTGATGTGCTTGATTTTGATATTTTTTTGGTACGGATTGGTTGTATTGTTTCTTTGCCTCTATTGTCTGTAGGACAAGGGTGGTGAAGTTGAACTTTTCAAATGGAACCTGTTGTAGAGTGAAAGGGAGGAAATTTCATTCCTAGAGGCCGTATAATCTATTGTCTAAAAGCATGCAAAATGTTCTCTAAAGGTTGTCATGCCATATCGTAAGAGTCCAAGATCTAGACTCTGAAACTTTTCCCATTGAGTCGGTCCCCGTAGTTACTGAATTTTCGGAGGTCTTTCCTAATGATCTTCTCTCTATTCCTCCCAAAGGGGAAATTGATTTTGGCATCAATTTTCTACCGGATACAAATCCCATTTCAATTCCTCCTTATCGGATGGCTCTGGCCAAATTAAAAGAGTTGAAGGGTAAACTAAAAGATTTACAAGAGGAAGGCTTCATTAGACCTAGTATTTCTCCGTGGAGTGCTCTGGTTTTATTTGTAAAGAAGAAGGATAGGTCCTTAAGAATGTGCATTGATTATTGCCAACTCAATGAAGTCATTATTAAGAACAAGTTTACCCTACCTCGGATTGATGACTTGTTTGATCAACTCCAAGGGGCAAGCTAGTTTTCTAACATTAACATAAGGTCGGGGTATCACACACTTAAGGTGAGAGGTGAGGATATACCAAATACAACATTTTGGACTAGATATGGTCATAATGAATTCATAGTAATGTCCTTTAGTCTCACAAATGCTCCTGCAACATTTATGGACCTACTGAATAGGGTGTTTTGAAGTTACCTAGATTCATTTGTCATTGTCTTTATTGATGATATCTTGGTATATTCTAAAAATGAGATTGATCAGATGAAACATTTGAGGGTGGTGTTGCATATAATTAAAGGATATCAATTTTTTTCCTAAGTATAGAAAATGTGAGTTTTGGTTGAGGTCTGTGACATTTCTTGGTCATATCATCTATAGTGAGGGAGTTGAGGTTAATCCAAGGAAAATAGAGGGGGTGAAAAATTGTCCTTGACCATTGACTCCAACCGACATTAGGAGTTCCTTGGGTTTAGCGGGGTATTGTATTAGGTTTGTGGAGGGTTTTGCGTCCATTTAATCTCCCTTGACTACATTGACCCAAAAGTGAAAGGAATTAAAGTGGTTGAAGGCATGTGAGAGAATCTTCCAAATGTTAAAAGATAGGCTTGCTTCCGTTCCGGTGTTTATTTTACTGGAGGGTACAAAGACTATTGTTGTGTATTGTGACACATCCTGAGTGGGTTTAGGGTGTGTGCTGATGGAATCAGGGAAGGTGATTGCCTATGATTCTAGGCAACTTAAGGTTCATGAGAGAAACTATCCAACTCATGACCTTAAGCTAGCGGTCGTGTTATTTCCCTTTAAAATACGAAGGCATTACTTGTATGGTGTCCATGTTGATTTGTATACCAACCATACGAATCTCCAATACGTGTTTACCCAAAAGGAGTTGAATCTATGTCAAATAAGGTCGTAGAATTATTGAAAGATTACAACATGAGAGTCCTATATCACACCGGCAAGGCCAACATGGTTGCAGATGCTTTAAACAGTATGACTATGGATAGTGTGTCACACATAGATGAAACCAAGAAAGACCTAGTGAAAGATGTTCATAGGTTTGCTAGGTCTGGTGTAAGGTTTGATGATTCTCCTAATGGTGGTTGCAGTGTTTAGAATATTAATTCCACGTCATCATTGGTAGTTGAGGTGAAGTCCAAACAACAGCTTGATAAATCATTCATGGAGTTGAAGGAATCAATCCTTGTCAAGATTAATGAGGCATTCTCCGTAAGGAAGATGGTGTTTTGGGATATAAAGGAAGATTGTGTGTTCCCAAGGTAGATGAATTGAGGGACCGGACCCTTGAGGAAGGACATGGGTCCCGCTACTCCATAAATCCAAGTTCAACAAAAATGTACCATGACCTTAAGGAAGTATATTGGTTGTAAGGTATGACGAAGGACATAGCAAAATTTGTTGCTAAGTGTCGACATTGCCAACAACTGAAAGCCGAACATCAAAAACTGGGTGATTTGCTACAAGAAATCAAATTTCCTACTTGGAAGTGGGAAGACATCAATATGGATTTTGTACTGGGTTTAACTCAGACTCAAAAGCAATATGACTCTATATGGGTGGTTGTGGATACGTTGACCAAGTCCACTCACTTTATCCCATCAACTCTACTTATTCTGCGGAAGATTATGCTAGCATCTTCATAGATAAGATTGTGTGTCGCCATGGTATTACGTTATTCATCATATCGGTCGGGGTGAACAATTCACATCTAGAGTTTGGAGGACATTCCATGAAGGGTTGGGTACTAAGGTAAAGTTGAGTACCACTTTTCGTCCCCAAACGGATGGTCAAGCAGAGCGTACTATTCAAACACATTAAAAAATGCTTAGAGATTGTATTATAGATTTCAAGGGAAATTTGAATAATCATTTGCTTTTGGTTGAGTTTTCTTGTAATAATAGTTTTCATTCATCCATCTCCATGGCTTCCTATGAAGCCTTATACGATAGGATGCTTAGGTCTCCTATTGGATGGTTTGAAGTGGGTGAGCCTTCGCTTCGTGGTCCTGATTTGATTTATAAGACTTTGGAGAAAGTTGATTTCATACGGAACCGGTTGCAAACGGCCTATAGTCGGCGAAATTCGTATACCGATGATAGGATAAGGGATTTGGAGTTTGATGAAGGGGATAAAGTGTATGTGAAAATTTCACCAGTGAAAGAGGTGGTAAGATTTGGCAGGAAAGGGTTGTGAGTCCCTATGAAATCTTGCAAAGGGTTGGAAAGGTTGCCTATGAATTGAAACTTCCTAGTGGATTAGCTTCGGTTAATCCGATTTTCCATGTTTCCATGCTTAAGAAATTTATCAGTGATCTTGAGTCTATTGTTCCAATTGAGGTTCTTAGTGTGAATGACAACCTCTCTTATGAGGGAGTTCTTGTTCATATTATTAGTAGGCAAGTCAAGAAGTTGAGGAATAAAGAGGTGGCTTCCGTAAAGGTGTTATGGAAGAATCACCTCGTTGACGGTGCAAAATGGGAGGCCGAGGCCGAAATGAAGTCCTGTTGCACTCATCTATTCGATAACTAAGGTTAGTATTTCGTACTTATAATAAAAATAATGACTAAAATTTTAGTTGCTTTGATTTTGGTGTAGTCTTGCAAAATGTGCATTTTGAGTAGCTTTATAGTGACTTACAGTGAAGTTATGCATTTGAATTTGAAAATTTTCTCTTTGTCTTGTGTTATCTTGTGCATTTTGATATGATGGTCTTCTCAAATGAAATGTAGCATGTCCGTAAGTTGAACTTTGGATTAATTGACCTTGAAAAGCATGATGAGATCATGTTGTTGTAGTGAGAAGAATAATCCTCATAATGTAATGTTGAGCCTTATGTGTGGTAATTGAAGTTTTGCATTTCCTTGTTTATGTGATATGATTGATGTTTCTATGTATTGTTGTTGGTTGGGCTGCTAGTCTTGCGTCTATTCTTTCCTTCTAAAGATTTTAAGTGTCATTCGGGGACGAATGTTCATAAGGGGGGGGGGGGATAATGTACCATTTCGAAAATCCAAGACATATACTAAAGCCTTACATGAGTTCCATAAAGTCTAGACACTGTTTTAAGGCCTATTTTAATGTTTATAATTCATTTAGGATGTTTAGAAACCAAAACGTCCATGAACGTCCGTGACGTCCAGAAACTAGTTCTAGGAAGTACTAGCGTGCCTAAGCTATTTAACTAGCATTTAGGGTTCGGTAAATGGAGAAAATTTGTGGAACGGTGTCTAACATGTGTTTAAGTCAATTCGTGGTTTAAACGTCCGAGTACGACTCCCTAAGGAACAACCAAGGGCCTATTAGGAGGACCCTTGCACATTGGAGTCAACACTGCATGCGTAATGTGCAACGACAAGAGGACATCGATGAGTAGTTTCTTGATGGACGAGGCGTCATTCCCAACCATCGACCAACACTTAGACAATTTTTTTGAGGCCCTCACCTTCATAGTCTCTGTCAAGAACGACTGATATGCAGCACGGAGGTGGGCTGGTCTGTCGACTGACCCACGATCTGTCGATCATGGTGTCGTGTGTGATACTACAATTTTCCTACACGTTTTAAGTTAAGTATTATTTAACTAATTAAGGGGTTTGGTGGTAAGTTAGGGAATTAGGAAGCCTAATTAGGTTAATTAACCCCCCATATAAAGACCCCAAACCCATTAGGCTAATTACAACTCTCAAAAAAAAATTCTCTTCCTTCTCTTCTTTCTCTCTCTATTGGTAGACACCATTAAGACAAGATAGGGGAGGTATGGGACCTGATTCACCATTGACGATTTCACCATCAATTCTTCATGAAATGTTGAGGTATGGGATCTAATTCACCTTTGAGACATCTTTCCTCAAAGGTTTCCTTCAAAATATTTTTAAAAGTTGAGTTTTCATGTGGGTATTTTTAAATCTCGAAAATTATGTTATGAATTGGTTTTTTTTTTTATTTTCTCTATTGGATAATATGAATTGATTAACCTATATTCTAACCTTATTATGATATATCTTGATGGTTTGGTTTAGTTTGTAGAAGATGATCCTTGACCTTTATCCCTAGGTTTGATTTTGATATGAATTGGGTTTTATTTGGTTCAGTTAACTTAATTATTGATTGAATTACTATTAGATGATGTTGTTTTATTACTGATTAGAAAATATAGTGAATTGTAGTCTTTGATGTCATTTCTTTTGAAAATGATCTAGGTTAGGAAGTGAATTGACCTAAGTATCTTGTCTTAATCTATGATCTAGTATTGAATTTTGATGTATTGATTATTCTAGACTTATTATCATGTTGATTATTGATTTATAAGTATTTATACCCAGATTGGGTTGAATTGAGGGTTTATGCTAAGACCTTGATGATGAACTATGAAGGACACTTGATAAGTCTTATGATATCTATCCTTTACTTCAAATTGTGGTTAATTGTGATTAAGTCATGATGTTGTGTTGGAGTATTCCTTGTATTAGAATTAATAAAGTGGTATGATGTTGTATTGAAAAGTCTTTCTTATGATTGTGAGGTTGATTAATATGTAAACGTTATAAGGATGGTGATAATTACAAATGTGCCTATCATGAATAAAAATGAATATGTGCTAACCTCACTTATGTGAATTGTGATGAAGGACTATACCCATATAATTCTTATTGAGGTATGATGATGATAATTATTAAAGGGTTATACCCTATGTGCTACAATATGATATGATGATAAATAAAGACACTAAATACATTTCAAGAACTTAGTTAGCATAGAGTGAACTTGACAATGGGAGGTGATGACATCCTATAGAGGAAGATTCACCCTATAGTTCAGAACATGGTGTTGACTTCCCATATAGGGATACTTATACAATATATTCCCATGAGAGGAGGTCCCAATTGGTAAGTTAGATGTAGAGGGAGAATACCTATCTCTTATTTCTTGATCTATGTTGCACCCATAGGAAGACTAGCTAGTGGATCCACCTAGAAAGCTACGTTTATGTTCGTTTTTACTTTTGCTGGTACACCACCTTCCATAGGTGTAAGGTTTTACAATACGGGATTCAACACTTAGCTCTTGTGATCTATGTCGGGTAAGGCAAGTGTTCCCTAGGTAGTGGTATGTGACTCTCTACCTATGCTTTGAACTATTTTGCCTTGGTGGAAGCTTTAGAAGGTTTATATTATGTATGTATATGGTAATTAATGCAAAAGTTTATAATATGATGACTTTACATGTAATTAATGCTATATGGTGATTGATACTCTTATGAACATGTAATTGGTGTATGTTGTTAAAAGAATGATGTTTTTATTTGGTTAAAAGGTTATATTATGTGAATTTTAATATTAGCCATGATTCTTGCTGGGTCACTTTATTGAGTAGGTTATGGGGCTTTGCTTTGTCATTGCATTGGTTGGCTTTATGACGATTCATGGGTAGTAGTCTTGCTTTATTATGAAATGATAAACTCTTTATCCATGCTTGTGGTGTAATTATTTGATGGTAGGGTTATATTGGATTATGGGTTAAAGTATGTTGACAAGTATGTCATTTCCTTTTACTTGATGAATAGGTTTTTTTGATATGTATGATTTCCTTGGTTATGCATAAGGCTTTTCAAAGAAGAATGTAGCATGTTTTAATAAAATGTCCTTTATAGCATGATTTGAGCTTGTATGTGCATATGGTATCATACTTAATAAATATGGCATACTAACCCAACTTCTTCCTATTCCCCAATATTTTATGTTCCGGTCGGTGAAGTGTTTTGGAAAACGACTTGAAGAAGGCTCGAATATTTTGATCATCCAAGTAGGTTAGGTCCTCATATTTAAGGGTGACGCCAATATCAATCTTATGTTGTTGTTTTAGTTCTAAGACTCTTATATACTATCTCCCTTCATTTGAGTACGGATTGTATAAAACCTATATGTGAATTTCTTTATATTGATGTGTGGGCTATGCCAAAATTGCTAATAGTGTTAGATGGTTATGAGATGAGACAACCTTTGAAGACTATGTTCTATCTTATATACAAACTTATGTGCAATATGAGTAGAAGGATATGTAACATTCCTATACGAAGGGTCTATGTATACTCAATATATATATGTTATGTGTCCGTAGAAGTGTCACGACCCGAAGGCACCCCCTAGAAGTTAGGAGGAATCCTCATTTCTTGACCGGGCATACTTGACCCTCTGGGATCTTGTACAATCCCTTAAACTATCATTCATTACATAAGGCATGAAAATAAGTGCGGAATTAAAACTTTTCACGAGTAATTTAATATAAAAAGAATTCTTTTATAAATACGAAGAAAATCTCATCGTATCAAGCAAAACTTAAATACACAACATAAATAACTTAGGGACACTATCCTATACATTTGAAAGAAATACATAATAATTCTTTTTCTAATAAATTAAGAGATGGACTATGCCCTTGAATATGTGAGGACATACTTTGTCTTGAGAGGAACTTTCCCAAGCTTCACCCAAAAAACCATCAAAGTCTTTCCTTTCAGAATCACTACTTAGTGCAATGAGTAGATAGCAACCCATACCACCACCTACCCTAAGTAGTACATTCTTTTAGAAGGTTTGTCACCAAGTGTTCCCTTTTGGAAGATCCTTCCTAGTGGATTGAGTAGATAGGGTCCCATACCACTACCTACCTTAAGTTGTACGTTCTTTTAGAAGATTTAGTTCCAAAAATTCTTTTGTCGAGGGTTAGATTAACCGAAATACACCATGAAAAATGTACATGGAATCCCGACATTAACCCCTATCGGGATGAGTGATCCTCACTTGACTAGAGTAAGGTCATTCTTTTTAGCTTTTACATGGCCTTCCCAATAGGTACACCTATGCGGGCACATAGTTAAGGGATAAGGATATTGCTACTAAGTACTTAATCTCCACTCACGACGAGTACTAATCTCAATAGGTACATTGGAATACAACATGTCAACTCACGAAATGTAACCACCTCTTTTTTATATCCTCTAGGTGCTAGACATAACATCTAAACACTTTAAAACTATATGTTAAGGATAATTAGTGAACACCACATCTAAAATCACAAAGGGCATTCAATCTCTAACCTATCTTGGAAATCTCATGGGATGTAGTGAGGTTGATACTAAACACTTCATCTCAACTCACGAAGAGTGATCACCCCAAAGCTCTTCTTTAGGACTTAACATATCTTAATTCATTCATTCAAGTGTGAGTGTGTGTGCACATGTGAGCACACCTTGCACATAAGCTTCATTTCATTTACATTTAACTTCTATGCATACCTAAACCACCATTCATCACATAACACACTTTACATGATTCATATAATCATATAAGTCCTTTATACATAATCTTTAACATACTTCTCATAACGAGCTTCATAAAACACTTAACAAGATATCTTCATTTAAGAATACTCTCTAGCCTATTTCACATAATAGATTCATAAGGCACATTTAACAAGGATATCATAATTTTCATCTTACTTCACATAACAGGCCTTTATAGTCTCATTCACAATAAACTAGTACCTTTACATTCATAAAATTCATGTAACACCGCTACCAAGAAGGTAGACCATACAACTCAATAGCATTTCGAAATGAAAGATAAACATCATAACCAACTTACCCTTTAATCCAAGCTTTCATCACCTACAACATTTTTTAAACATTTCATCATAATGTAACCCTTAGGGCAGTAGATAAAAAACAACAATAATAATACAAGAAAACCAAAGCTCATTCTCTTTACAAACATGCTTATTTAACCCTTTTCTTAAGGCAATATTTGAAGAAAAGCTTTATCATGACTTGATTTTACTTTTACCCTTAAAACAATTAACTAACCTTATAAATATCATTAATAAGTCACTCAAAACATTTTCATGCAAGACCCATATTTAGAGTTGAAGAGAGAAGAAACTATGATTGAGAACCCATTTTGAAAATTCATTAGAAGGGACTCCTTGAATGGGATAGAGTTCAAGGACGGATTACCATACCTCACATTGTATAAATAAAAATGATTTTTGAGGGAGAAACCACCACCAACAACCCTCCTACTACTTCTTGACTTCTAGCTTCCATGGAGACCTGAGAGAGAATTCTAAGAGAGAGGTTTTTTTGTGTTTTAGGAAGAGGGGTCTAAAAATGAGGTCTTAGGGTTTAGAACAGTTTAATATAACTCAAAAACACTAGATATCAGCCTCGTGTTCCAAAAGACATGGGGTGAATTTACACAGAACACCCCAAGCAGGCAGCAAAGTGCAATAGCTTTAGTAGGTGCCAATCGACGACCCAAGCTACTGGGTGTCGATTGATCAACAACCCGTACTTCTGGGCGTCGATGGCATTAGAGACTGGTTCGATGGAGGTCTGAGTTTACCGCCATGTATGGGACGACACCCCTCACTCGATATATGGTCTTGATAGGCCTAGCCCAGTAGACTGCTCGGTCATTTGGGCAGTGTTCTTGGCAGTCTTGTGCCCTTCATCTAGTGCCCCTTGTGGGTCCTAGGTGGCATCGTGACCGGAAGTTAAACCCATAAAAATTTATAATAGGTATTAGGAACATCTCATCAAGTTTCAAATAAAACAAACACACAAAACTCACTCAAACACCTCAAGACACACAAGCACTACCTAAGAAACACCTTCCGAACTTCATGGACGTTCTTGGAAGTTTGACCTCCAAACTTAACCAAACTTTACACACTGCCTAAGAACACTAATCTAACTCATTTTTTTAAAAAAATTACCATAACAAACACTCACGAGGATTTAGTTCACCTTAGTTCGTTTTAGGGCATGACAAGTGGTCTTTGTAAACCTCCAAGTAGGAGTAATCAAAAGTTCTAAATTTTCTGGTAAATTTGACTAATGAATGTAATGATGTAATATAAGATTCTAGTCTTAGTCTTCAAAGAGGACAACAACGTCGGTTACGTCTAGTGGGTAAACCCGGATGTGATATGTTAACACTCTCTTTTCGGTGTGGGAGTAGAACATCGGATTACATGTAGCTCACATGGTTTGATGTAGATTATTTCACATATTTTTTATATTGTAAAATTAAAAGAACAATTAAACTATGTGAAATCTTATTACGATTGTCTTAAAGGTTACTACATAGTGTGTGTAACACCCTAAAATGAACGACGATAAAGTAGGGCTTCGCTTGCGTTTCATGAGTTAATTAGGAGTTAAGTTGGTTATTTATGATGTTTTGAGTCAGTGTTTAAAGTTTGATTAAGTTTGGAGGTCAAAGGCCTAAGAACGTCCATTACATTCGAAAGGTGTACCATAGAAAGTGTTTTGGTGCGTCTTAGTGTGTTTTAGGGTGTTTTACATGTTTGGTTTGATTGAAATTCGTGTAGGATGTTCCTAAGACCTAGATGAATATGTTTAGGGGATCAAAGTATGGGTACAAATCCACCTAGGACCCATAAGAGGCCCTAGAGGAGGACCCCAATGCCTAGTTAAAATCTGCCAAGACTGCCCAAAACTAGCCTGAAACGACGAAGGCAATCGACGCCTTTTTGGTAAATCGACGCCCCGTATTCTAGGGGCGTAGGTATGGTAGTCATTGTTGAACTCTATTTCATTAAATTAGTCATTTCTAAAAGATTTCAAAAAGGGTTTTCAAACACTATCTTCTTCTTCTATCTTTGACTCTAAGCATGGGACTTCATATAAAAAAAATTCAATGTTTCAAATATGTCAATTTCAGTATTATTTGATGAATTTAGCATCAAAAAACTAAGGAAACAATGTTTATGCATATTTCCAACTTTTAGTTTATGAAATGGATTATATGAATATGATTTGTAGTGTTTGAGCTTTGGTTTCTTTATGTTGATATTATGGTTTAGCTATTAAAATAGGGCTATATAATGATGAAATATTGAGGAATTCATTATAGGTAATGGAAGCTTTGATAAAAGGTAAGTTGATTATGTTGTTTAGCTCTGATTGTGAAATTCTCTAGAGTTGTATGGTCCACTTTTGGCGGCGGTGTTTGCTTGATGTTATTGAGTACATTGTATTTGCATGCGTATTTTGAGTATGTGAATGAAGTCTTGATGTATGATGTAATGTTGAAATGATCTGGTTCTTGTTGATGTTTCTTGGGGAACTTGAATTGTATGTCTTGTTTAGATTATGTCTATATAATGTATATATATTTTTTTAGCATGCTACTGTGTGAGATATGACGAATGAAGGTGTAAGAATGTCTAGAATTAAATGTTAATAAAATGTTGATTAGGTGCAAATTGTTCTCACATGTTCACACACTCTCACACTTGAATGAATGAATGAAGTTAATTAATGTTAAAAGGGGCGTTATGGGGTAAATACTCTTTGTGAGTTTAGATGAAGTGTTTAGTAGCAATCTCAATACCTCCAAAGAGCTTTCTAAGATAGGTAGAAGTATGGATACCCATTGTGAGTAGATATGTGATATCCACTAAGTGTTCGTTAACCTATAGTAATGAATGTTTAAGTCTCCATGGGGAGTTATGCTTAGCACCGACAGGATTTGAAGAAGGGGTGGGTACACGTTGTGCATAGAGATGTTGAACTCAATGTACCACTTGATATGAATACTCCTCTTGAGTAGAGAGTTAGTTACTTAGAAGAAATCTCTTTATCCTTTAACTATGCGCACGCATAAGTGTAGCTACTAGAAAAGCCATGTAAAAGCTAAGAGAATGACCCTACTTTATGAAAGTGGGGATCCCTGTCACAACCCATATGTACACCAAAGAACTTAGGGTATTCTTGGATCGTAACACAGCGTACATGACCTCTCGTAGGTCTTGTACAAGCCCATTGACATCGTTCATCGCAGACATGTAAACTTTCACAGAAAATATATTAAAGCATCTTTCATATTGAAATCATAGAAATACTATGTCTCAACATATGCCAAACATAGACACGAATACAGGGTACACGACCCATACAATAGTTTGAATTAAAAAACATCAAAAGAAGGTTATGCCCTCGAGTTAAGTGAGAACATACATTAACTTTACTTGACGATATAGAATCCAAGCTTTCCTTCAATATCTTATTCACCTTTCACCTACACCATTATTTATAACAAAATGTATGGAATTAGTACAAAGAAAAGTACAAAGTATGGCTTAATACATAAAATCATGAAAATAGACATTTACTACAAATATGATCTTTTTGAATTAAATATAATATAATAAGAATCAAAACAAAATTTATCACCTTAGAAACATATAAGACATCACATAAACATTTTATCAAACATTTACAACTATTATAGTGACCTATGCCACTCTATAGTGAACAACACCCGACATTACAATGAATTACTTCAAGCTTCAAATTGAACACATTTAGCTTCCAATCCCCTCACTAAAAGTTATCCTAAGACTCACTTAAGTATGAAAATTGGAGACTTGCCATACACCCTATCTAGGCACACCTAATTGATCCTTAGGACTACCTATATTGATAAAATACACTTACAATACACTAAATCACATAACATGAGATCCTCCTACAAAAGGTGATTCTAAGGTTCAGTTGAGTGAGTTGTGAAGAGACCGGCAATACAATCCCTTCACACACACCTAAGAGATCCTTTAGAGTACCTAGGATAAAATCATTCTCAGTTCATACAATAATATATATATAATATGCATTTCTTATCCCAAAGGTTATCAAAAGACTTACTTAAGTAAATCAAGAAGAAAATTCCCACACTTGAACTCTCAAAGATTACCTAAATAAATCTTAAGACTACATAAGTTTAGATCATGTCTAATGTACCAACAAACTTTCTTATCTAGAGTCTTTCTTAAGATTTACCTAGGTAAGATATGAAGTGACCATTTCTATGCTTCCTTAACACCTTAAAGAGGAAACCCTTAAACTACTCTAGGCTAGTACTTATTCATTTAACATGCTTTCTAACATAAGACATCATCTTCATTAGTTAATTTAAGAGACATTCATCACAAAATAACATTCAAGTAATGGTTTTGGATAAGACCTCAGGACTCACTCACTAACATCTTCAAAGCATATTATGCAATGTCGAAGTAGCGTCCCATACCACCACTTTAAATTCATAGAACTTCATCAATAATATTAGATATCTCATTTGATGAGAATAGGAAATAACCGACCTAGATTATGGTAGATAAGCATGGAATGCGGAGTTGTAACCTACTTCGATGGAGGGTGTTCTACTTGCCAATGGTAGAACTTGGACACATCCCATGTAGGCACATGGTTAAGAAATATAAAGGGTTTATTTGTACTCTAGTCTCATCCTTCACTAGATCTACCTCCCAAACCATACTCACTAGGTGCTAGACTTCGTTCTCATAGAGTATTTCTATAAAGTAGTACATGAAAAGGTTCCATATCAAGTTTGTAACCCAATGACATTCACCTTACCAAAGAGGTCCCTTAGGTTTTCCTTATAATGGTCAAGAGGATTGCTAAATGTCTTTCCTGAGGATGATTTCATGCTGTTCCAGATAATAAATCCCTAAGTCCACCATCCACACAAGAAGTATACCAATACGACTTTCAACTCCAAACATATCTTAGCCTTACAACTAGGTTGAAGGCTCCACATAAAGGACCCTCTAAGCAACATTCAAGGTCACAGGTCATACATACATACAAGACTAAGAGGATTTAGTATGCTTAGTGAAGTAGTCATATTCTTACTACACATGTATAAAGTTAGGGACACAAGGCTACCAAAACAAGACATAACATACTTCACATATAACATATCATTCTAGAACCACATAAGATCAATTAAACATACTTTGTTGTCATCTAAACACTTATATAATATCATCAATATGACAATAATAATACTCACATAGTCAATTACGAGGAATCATGCATGAAATTTAAGGCTACATATATAAAAACATAGTCATAGTGTAACATGATCACCTAACAACATAAATAGAAGAACACGTACTTTCACCTTAATCACATTATAACCTAGATAAATCCTCATAATATATAAACTAACGCCGACAAGATTATGAACATCATAATGCATAAAGTAATGCCGACGAGGCCACGTCATTCACAAGTAAAGCGCATAGCACTGCCACCATAAGTTGACCATACAAGGAATCATCATCATTCAAGAACTAGACTACATAATATATAGAAATTTATGTCAACATACCATTGATTCTAACCTCACAAATTCAATCCATAGTCATCTTAACCAACACAATATACCAAGGACTTTACCAATGACCCTCAATTCAATCAAATAATTCCAATACATAATGAATCAAAGATAATTTAACTTGAATTAAATAAATTAGGGAAACATATTAATAATTCTAATATGATTCACTCATAATTCAATAGCCCTAATCAATCTACACAATAATTCAATAACATTAAGACTTAATCAATTCAACCATAAAGTAGTCAAATCTAGTGTTACATGAATTACATGGATTCATAGGTTTTTGAATTAAAATCATCTAATTAACAATAATCCAATAAATATTCAATGATTCAAAACCTTTAATGTAAGAACCCATGGATAAATTTTAAAATTGGATAAGTTCATCTTTTAAAGACATTATAAATCTCATTGAAGATTGGATACTTGAAGTAAAGAGTTTCAAGGATGAAGAACCATCCTTTACTAATGTTAATACACGAAAATTGATAGATGTTTTGGGAGAAACCAACATTCAAGCTTCAATCTCCCTTCAAACTTCAATGGAATTCTGGAGAGCTCTTTAAAGGTTTTAGGTTTTTGATTTTAGAATAATGAGTTATTGTAGGTGTTTAGGACTTATAAATCCACTTAATAAACCTAAAATACCCTTAATATACCGCCCAAACATTTATTTATACGTTGGGTGAATTTACCAATCACCCTTGCATTAAACAGTAAAGCTGCGAAAATGCAGACTTCACCAATGCCTGCCTATCGAGGGGACATTTGTCCAACGAAGGGCCATCCTAACTGGCCATCATTTCGTTCAAAGTCTTGCCTGTGGGAGCTTAATCTCCCTAGGCTGATTCTCTCTTAATTTTTCGCTTAATAGAACGAAGAGGATGTGGGATCGAACCCCCACAACCTCCATTAATTTTTATTTTCATTAATTTTTATTTCTCTCCTTTGGACGAGGGGTTGTGGGTTCGAACCCCTAAAACCCCCCTGCAATTTCTCTTAATTTTCTCCTTGAATCTGCCTAGGAGGTCGTGGGTTCGATTCCCACGCCTCACATCACTTTTCTTTCATTTCCTATGACTCTCCTTCACTGCCTAGAGGTCATGGGTTTGATTCCCCACCTCATATTTCTTTTCTTTCATTTTCTTTACTATCCTTCCCTTCCTAGATGTCGTGGGTTCGATTCCCACGCCTCACTTTTTTTTTCCTTTTGCTCTTCCTTAATCTTATTGAGAGGTGGTGGGTACGAATCCCACTCCTCTCATTTCTTATTTTTTTTCTTTTATTCTACATTTTCAAGCCAATACCATGGTTCGAATTCCTTCACCACTTTTTTACTTCTTAATTTTCAAGGTTTTTAACATTGTGAGGTCACGGGTTCAATCCTCCATGACCTCACTTGTGTTAATTAATTTTTTTCTACATTTTGAATCCTCTTTGTTAACCGAAATTCATCAACAGAAGTTGGAAATTTTCTTTTCATTTTTTCAGCAGCCTTTCATCAAGTTACACGGTAGTTCTTAGGGGAATTTCGTAATTGCATTTAGAACGTTTTAGGTGCGTCTTCATGTATTCGTTTAGCCAAGACATTATCCCTCAAATCAGCAAGTGTTCAACTCATGTGAACATCATATTTATATCAACATGTGTACATGAAATATAAAGAACTATCATGCCATTTCATGTCCTAAACCATGAACAATAGCCAGGGCAACACACACATACATACACACTTACATTTTCGGAGACATCAACATAATTCACATAACTCCAAACAAACATATAAACACATAATCATCACGAAAAGAGGTTTCATCCCTAGTTTTCTACCAGCAAACATAACCAACCTATGATTCAATGGGAGGTAGTGACAGGGACATGCAACGGGAAACAATCCTAGTTTTCGGAATGAATATTTAGAACCTTAAGGGGTCTCTGGGAAAGGGACCAAGAGAGAAGAGAACCCATACCTTTTTGACGTTAAAATCATTACTTGCTGCCCAAAATCTTTACCCAAGAAAACCTCTAAGACTCCTCAATATCAACTCCAGTGGAATGACAACCTCTCTTTGCCTAGTGTACGATTAACGTTTGTTTTCTTGTAATTTCGTGTGAGTTCTTCAAGGGTGAAGAACTTGGTTTATTTTTCTGCTTTTCTATATTATTTTTTCATAGAAAAAACGGGAGAAAGAATATGAGAGATTGAGCGTGAGAGTGGAGAGATAAACGTGATAGAGTGGGAGTTGTAGGAGGCTTAGGAGTCTAGTTTTAGGACTTAGACAATAAAATTTTGTTTATTTAATAAAAATCTGATTTTTATTTTATTTTAAATAAGATAATGAATAATAATTATTAATTAATTACATTCATTCAAGAGATTAAATAAAAAATCACTTTAATTCATTGCTTCCACCTAGGTTCGAATCCGGGTGGAGCAAAACTTCACTTCAAGAGCCCAATATCGGCCCTCTCTCCAAAAAATACCCCTCCACCTTATTAATTTAATAATTTATTGTATATTTAGGGTAATTACGATACTACCCTTAGAGTGCAAAAAGACTATTTTACCCTAGACCCTCCAAACCAATGATTTTCCCTTTTTAAGTAAGGTAAAGACTCCTTCAAGTAAATCATCGTATTCGAGAGCCCTACATTCTTGGAACCAACCTTTCAAATCTCAACTAAATCCCCAAGTTTGTTGGATTGGTTGTAGAAAGGTTTCCGAGGTCTGATTTACGCGCATCAATCCGTGTGAACCCTGGTCTAATCATAGGAATTCTTGACACATTAAGCATTTCTTATCGTATCCATTTTTAGGGTTGTTACAATGATGTGTCCTTCCAACAGGACCCTTGATTTGTACTTGGAGACTTTTGCCCGGACGTTTCAAACCCAAATATGATTTTATACGATTTTAGGACCTCTCATATCAATTTCATCAAAAACGAACACATAAAACTCAATGAAACATGCTACGACATACAAGGCCATTTCAAGGCAAACCTTTCGAACGTCATAGATGTTCTTGGACATTTGACCTACAAACTTGATGAAACTTGAAATACTGATTATTCACACTAATGTTTATAATATATAGACCTCATAATATCATGAAAAAAAATTGTAAGAACATAAAAACATATGAGGCATATAGGTGACTAGTCGTCGAATGTCTTGGTCGTCCCTTGATGTTTAACATCCAATTAAGCTAAATCATTAGAAAATTCCTCATTACCACATTATAAACCATTTTATGACCTTATACCCTAACAAAAAAAAAGTTAAATTGTAGTTTCACCTATATCATTTTAGCAGTATTACAATCTCCCCCACTTGGACAACATTCATCCTTGAATGACACTTCCCCTCTCCGAATCCTTCCAAGAGAAGAGAATCAACTACAAGCTCATAACAATACCACATAAAACATTATAAAATACACAATTTAGGAGAAGACATCAATTTCACATAATCAAGAGACTCATAACACAACGAGAAGTTAGAAACTAATCTACAACTCATAATGCCAATAAGGCTCACCTTCTTTTATTTTAAAAAGAAAAAAATCCTTCGTATATTTAATTATTATGTCTATATACATTATTTTTATACACCTTACAACAATTTTAAATTTAACAATGATTTAGTCAATTTTTCCAAAATAATACAATGAACGGGCAATTTCACAGTGAACCATGCAATAATTTCTAAAAATGCAACTTTTAGGTAATTGATGATGTAAACATGCTAATATGAAATATAAAACCATATAAAACAAATTTACAAAATTATAATAACTTTATGAAATGCACAATTCAAAGAATCAATGAAATTAAATATCAACAACACTCCTAAACACAATGCACATGCAATATGCTATTATGACTTTCTAACCTTAAGGCTTGAATTGAATAAAGAGATGAGACAATAAATAAAAACTCTACTACTCACCATACTCCCCCAATTAGAAGGAACATATACAACAAAAAGAGAGAAACTATAACTTACCAACATCCTCATCGTCATCCAATTTTTCTCGTTTTGCTCTGAATACATAGAAACCATTTTTCTTCGGAGCATCATTACCCGGAAAAGTTGGAGTAACTTTCTTACCCTCTCTTCCTCTATAAGCAATAGTAGTAAAATCTCCAACCTTATGTACATGCTTACAACAAGAAAAGCAACTGTTGGTACCAATTAAATAGTCCCCTTAGTGCCTCTTTTTACAAGTAGCACAAGTAGGCTTACTACCTTGAAAACTACTTCCCTTCTAAAGTTTGAGCTTAGGAGCACTAGGTTCATCTTAAATTTGAGCCCTCTTCTTGAACCTAGGTTGGATTTGTGATATACTATGGTTCCACGGTATATTTAATACTTTTTCCTTAAGTTTAGTGTGTGTCCAAAGCCTTTTTGTATTGATTTTTATGAAAGTTTCTATTTATTTGAAGCAAATCGGTCCAAGGATGAACGCGGAAGTTTTTGAGCAAGAAGTGCAGAAAAGTTACCACCTACGGAACCTATGATGGTTAGGTGGCATCATGGTGAAGGTTCTAAAGGAAGATGGGGGCCTGACCAAGTGTTGGGTTACGATGTGCATGACGGACCGTCGTAGCCATGATGGTTCGTCGTGAAGATAAGAGAAGTAGTCCCAGTACCCAAATTCCAAGAGTTGAAGTGTTATGGAACGGAGACCCTCGACGGACCGTTGTGCCTGTGACGATCCGTCATTCCTGCCGTCGAGGGTAATGAAGAGAGCAGAAGAAGAATTTTCAAAGTATGAGAAAACGGAGTCCATGACGGCCCGTCGTGACCACGACTACCCGTCGCGAAGTCCGTCGACCCAGCCACGTTTTGACAAATTTTCAGCAAATAGAGTTCTTCTTTGATTAGGTTTTTGTTTTTTTATAAATAGTTCGAAAAACCTTATTTTTCGGGTTAGACTCTTGGTTATTAGAAACTTTTGTGCTAGATTCTTTGTTAAGAGATTATTTAGATTATTAGACTTTGGATTGTCACACTATTTTCTGGAGTTGATTGTTGTTGGTTTTGTCAATTCATCAAGTAAATTTCTGGATTTTCTTCTTTCCCATTAACGTAAGTGCATGAATTCTTAAATTGTATATATGAATATTGTGATTATGACTATGGGTAACTAAACTCCATAACTAGGGTTTTGGGAACCATGGGCGAATAATGAGGTAAACCTAACTAAAATAACAATTATAGAATATTGTCTTGCATGCATTGATAATTCTTTTGCTTAGAAGTCTTTTTATCGGATGGCCGACGTTAGAACTCTCCTTAATGATACTTGTCGGACAATGGAAGTAGATAATAGGAAAAGAATTATCAACATAGATTTAGTGTATACTATATAATAGGCTAGTATTGATTGGAACAAGGTAATAACTTAGTTAAATATCGATGTGATGCTTAATATGAGGTAAAGATAAGGGTTAGTATAGCAACACAGGTAGCCAGACCAAGGTGCGGAGTGAAACTTTCTAGATGCCGGACCAAGGTTTAGAAATACATAACTTATCACTTTGCATGCAAGATAATAGGAAAGAATTGTTATAGTTAGAATTATCAAGTTAAGAACCTGTGGGAAACACTTAAACCCTAGTTACTTTAATTAATTGATTAAACTCCAACATTTGAATATGTTAGTTGTCTACTTTGATTTAACTAATTAATTTCATTCATTTAGAAATAAAAAACCCCTTTAATTGTCCTTTGTTTTCTAAGGAAATAATTGACTGAACAATTGTAATAATAGATTAAAGTTAAGCCTAAACTATTTTCCTCGTGGGAACGATCCCTACCTCATTAGTTGCGTTTAACTTGACACGACTGCTTTACTTCTTATTTGAGAAGTAAGTTTGAGCGTATCAATTTTCTCACTTGGTCTACTCCTCTTCATATTTCTAGTGATACTCATAAGTTTGGACTCTTCGATGGATTGAGCATATACCATAAGCCTAGATAGAGTCAATATCATCATGGAGTATGACCGTAAAACATTCTTCTTTCACTAGGTCGGCAACACTGATTACAAACCTACTGATCTCATCCCTAGGGTTGGACACCACGGATGATCATACCTAGACCACATAGTGGACTTCAAGGAATACTACTCGACACTCATATTGCCTTGCTTGAGATTAATAAACTCCTCAACCTTCACCGCCCTCCTCTCATGGGGAAAGTAATTTCCTAATAAAGCCTCCTTAAACTATTCCCACGCTATAGGACCTGAATCAACCGACCTATTATATTTCCATTTAGTATACCACACATGAGCAACCTCCCTCAATTGGTACGAAGCTATCTCATCCTTCTCCCTAGAATTCAACCCTATCGTACTCAAAACCTTGTATACACCATCTAAAAAATCATGTGGATCCTATTCCACCTTAGAGACATCAAAAATATAAAAATTCATCCTCACAAAGTCTATCAATCTAGATGTCATAATTCTCTCCACAACATTCACTGTAGGTTCAACACCCCTATTTACATGGGTAGTCAAGGCTAGGACTAAAGTAAGGAAAGCCTCTCTAATGTCCCTATTAGTAATTTCTAGGAGAACCACCCGAAACTCATAAAATTGACCTCAAATAGAGACCTGAACACCTTTTGCCCCTTGAGCACTTTCCTCAACTTGCTCAACTTGAGGAAGAACTTCTTTATCCACCCTTTCTTCTTTTAACCTTCTAGCGGCCATTCATCTAGTATTCATCTACTATAAACTCAATAGAAGAGATTAGGAATAGAAACTTACAACCTCAAAATTAGGAACAACACAAGATTGATAAAGAAAGTGAAACTCTATTGTCCTATATCAACTCGCCCATAGATGTGTCGCGACTCACACCGATGTCAAGACTGTACTAGACATGACTTGATGAGACTTTTGGATTCCTAAGACCACTTTCGTTACCTATGTTCTGATACCACGTTTGTCACGACATGTATGTACACCTTAGGAGTTAGGGTATTTTTGCATCGTAAAATGACATACTTGACCTCTCGGAGTCTTGTACAAGCCTTTTGACATCATTCATCACACATGAAGGAAAATTAGTGTAGAATTAAAACATTCCACATGAAATATCTTAATACATCTTTCATATTAAAATCATAGAAACTTTAGTTTCACGTTATGACAATCTTAGAGTCACGAATACTTGGGACACGACCCATAAATTACGAATATAGATATAATTAGTCTATTACACTACTTTGAACTAAAAGACATCAATAGACTATTATGTCCTCGATTTAATTGAAGACATACTTAAACTTTGCTTGAACAATAACTACAATCCAATATTTCCTTCAAGATCATTCTCACCATCAACCTAAACCATGAGATATAACAAAATGTATGGAATTAGTACAAACACATGTACTAAGTATGCCTCAAATAGTTAATTAGGAAGAATCATGCATCCACTTTAAGACTACACAGATAGAGACATAGCCATAGACTAACATGATCACCTAACAACATCAATAGAAGAACACATACTTTCACTTTAATCACATGTAGATAGATATGATCATACTTCACATAATAAACTACACAAATCCTCATAATATATCAAGTAATTCCGACAAGGTTATCATCATCGTAATACATAATGTAATGCCGATGAGGCCATATAATTCACAAGTAAAACAGATAGCACCGCCACCATAAGTGGACCTTACAAAGAATCGTCATCATCCAAGAACTAGACTACATAATATAAAGATATTTAGGTCAACATACCATTGTTTTCAATCTTACAACTTCAATCCATAGTCGACTTAACTAACACAATATACCAAGGCCCTTACTAATGGCCATGATCCTCCATTCAATGCAATAATTCCAATACATAATGAATCAAATATAATTAAAATTGAATTTAAGAAATTAGGGCATCATATTAATAATTCTAGTATGATTTTTTCAAAATTCAATAGACCTAATCAATCTACACAATAATTTAGCAACATTAAGACTTAACCAATTCACCCATAAATTAGTCAATTCTAGGGTTACATGAATTTCATGGGTTCATAGAGTTTTTGAGTTAAAATCATCTAATTAAAAACAGTTCAATCAATATTCAATGTTTCAAAACCATTAATGCAAGATTCCATGGATAGATTACAATATTGGATAAGTTCATCTTTTGAAGACTTTATAAATATCATTGATGTTTGGCTCCTTGATGAAAAAAGTTTCAAGGATGATAGATATACCATAAATGATGTTAATCAATGAAAATTGATAGATTTTTTTTTGGAGAAATTAACCTTTTAACTTCAATCTCCCTTCAAGATTTAATGGAGTTCCAAAGAGCTCTTTACAGGTTTTAGGTTTTTGATTTGAGAATAATGAATTCATTTAGGTGTTTAGGAGTTATAAACCCACTTAATATACCTTAAATACCCTCAAGAGAGTACCTACGTATTTTTACATTGGTTGAATTTAACAATTAACCTTGCATTCAACAGTGAAGCTGCTAAATTGCAGACTGAACATGATCATCGACGGGCCATTTGTCCAATAGCAGATTGTCCTAAATACACGTCGTTTTGTTCAGAGGCTAGCCTGTGGGATAATAAGCACCTAGGCTATGCCTTTACCCACTCATTCCATCGATGAGGCGTCAACCAGCATACTGGCCGTTGATTTACTCGGTCATTTGGGTGGTCTAAATAGCCTTAGGCTCCATGATGGGTCCTTCCTCTAGGACCCTTGGTTGGTCGATGGTGACATTTCCCAAAAATTTCAAACCTGAATATGATTGTATAAGATTTTAGGACCTCTCATATCATTTTCATTGAAAACGAACACATAAAACTCGACAAAACACGCTCAGACACACAAGGTCATTTAAAGGCAAACCTTTCGAACGTCATAGACGTTCGTACACGTGACTTTCAAGCATCATGAAACTTTAAACACACTTCTTATTAAAACTATTATTAATCATATATAGACCTCATAAGCTCATGACAAACACATATAAGCACATGAAAAACATGAGGCGTATAGGTGACTAGTCATCAAACGTATTGGTTGTCCCTTGAGGCATCACTTCCAATTAACCTAAATATTTAAAAAATTCCTCATAACCACATTATAAACATTTTAGGACTTTATAACCTCATGAAACACATGTTAAGCTCTAGTTCCCTCTAAGTTATTCTATAGGTATTATAATTTCTCATCTGATAAGGTCTAATATCGGGATTCCATGTCTAGGTGTCATTGTCTATGTCAGTTAATAGAGCCCACAAAAAACAATGAATGAACTAAGTCTCCTAAAAAAGTGTACTACTTAGGGTAGGTGGTGGTATGAAATGCTATTTATCCATTGCACAAGTTGTTATTTTGTAAGAGGATTCTTGGTGTGTTTTATATGAATTGTATGAATGTTCTTCAAGTGTCTAGTGATAGAGTGTGAACTTGTATCCCGTGTGAAGTAAGCCTATGCTTGGTAGTCTTAAGGATTACTTAGGTGTGTAATGAAGGGGGTGTATTGGCAGTTCCTTAATGTCTTACTTTAGTGAGTCTTAGGATAAAATGGTTAGGGAAACCTCAAAGTAAAGGAGTTCACTATGTTTGATATGTATATGTTGTGCTTGATCCAAGGAAATCCTTAAGGGTCACTAAGTGGTAGTAGTATTATGTGATGCTACTCTCAGATTGCACTTAGTGTAACTTAAAGTCCCATTGGAGTAGGGCTCTTAGGTGAATTCCTTAATGTATGAATGCTCTTTTAATGTCTAATTATAGTGTGTGGACTTGTCTCTCGTGTGAGGTAAGCCTATGGTTAGTAGTCTTAAAGATCAGTTAAGTTTGTATTAAAGTGGTTGTATGGGCAGTTCGTTCATGTGTTACCTTAGTGAGTCTTAGGATAACTTAGTTCTGGAAACTTCTAAGGAAATGGGTTCACTGTGTTTAGTGTTAATGTTTTCAATGTAAAATCACTTGGGTTCACTATAAAGTGAATTGGGTTTACTGTAAAATTATGCATTGGTCCTAAAATCATAGGAGTTCTGTTTTATGTGATAAATGATGATTCTTATACTATTTCATTTCCATAACCATTAAGGTTTTACTTAATTGGCATGTAAGCTTATTTCTACTAAAATGTCCCTTTTGCAAGTTTTTCATATGTTATACTTAGTACATTGTTTTTACTACTTCCTTACTTTTCTATACTTTATAAGTGTAGGTTGGAGGCAAGAAGTATATAAGGCAAATCTTGGGAATCGACTCGCACAAGACATGGTATATCCTCATATATTTGAGGACATAGTTTATGTTTCTAAGTTTATAATATTAAGACTTATTATGTATTTTATTATATTTAAAGGGACGTCTCCCTAAGAAAATTATGTCGTGTCTTTAAGTTGGCTTGTGTCGATGATACTATTCTTAGTATTTATGAATGAAGTTTTCCTTTTATTATTAATGTTGTGAGAAGTCTTAATTCAACACTACTTTCATATCTATCTTATATAATGAATGATAGTTAAAAGGCTTGTATAAGACCCCAAAGGGTCAAGTACGCCTAGTATTGACCTAAGGGTGCACCCTTCTTCTAGGGTGTACTTGTATGAAATTACAAACATCGTATTAGAGCATAAGGTTTCGGGAAATGGTGTAGGTTACAAATTCTCACAAGCCACATCTAGTAGAGTCTTGTTCATCAGTGTAAGTGGCGACACATCCATGGGAGAGATGCTATAGGACGATAGAGTTTCAATTTTTTCATTACTCTTTTATCGTGCCATAGAACTTAACTCCATAAGGTCACTCTCTTTTATGCTCCCCTGCTGTTTTCTTCTAAATCTGACTGCTTGGAAGGGGAGATGTTTCTATGTTTGAGGAAGAGAAATATGAGTTTGATTCTTATGATTGTTTTGTAGATAGAAGAGTAGGTGTTAAGGTGAGTTACGAAGATTGTGATGTGATGCCATTTATGGGTATGTGTGATTTGTGAGATAGGAAGTATTATGATGATAATTTGTTCGGTGATGTAGTTCTAAGTCTGACGATAGTAAAAATGGTTGAATGAAGTCCATTTGACGAAATATGTGACATCTTATGGTTATGTGCAATGAAAGTAAAGAATTAAGTTGTAAGTATGATGCGTGTGAAGGGAATAAGGCAACTTCGTAAGATTTGAGGGTTTCCCTCTTTTGTGGGTAATGTTTCATAGATGTACTTGTGATTGGATTATATTCTTGTGTGGGTTAACCCTAAGAGGAAGGTAGTATGCCTATCCAGTAAGGTTATTGATGTCCTTATTTTTTCTTCTATTATTATTCAAGCATGATACAAAATTTTTTAGTAGTTTGGTAATATTAGAGTCTTGCATATTAGTATGAGTTGAATTTCTCCTTATTCTATGAGTGCCTTTGATGGGATAATATTTTGTATGCTCCTTAATGATATGGATATCTTTAGGTTCATGGAGTATGCTCAAAAGATAGAGGAGTCCAAGCCTAGGGAAGTGATTATGGAGGAGAAGAGGCCTAGGATGGAGGAACAAAGATAACACAACACTAAGAAGAGATACTATCATCAAGAGTCTTCCTTAGGGTAAAAAGATATGGGTCCTGACAAAAATTCTGACGGAGGAGGCAATTCTTTTGGGAGGCCTAGGTGTGCTACTTGTGGGAAGCTACATTTAGGTAAGTGTCTTGCCAGAACAGATGTTTTCTTTGGGTGTGGTAATAAGGGCCATAAAATGAGGGATTGTCTGGTCCTCTAGGCAAAGGGTAACGAGGTCAAGCAAGCTCCTAAGGTTTTCCAGATCCCAATGCTCCAAAGAAAAGAATTGCTTCTATGCACTTACATCTAAGGGGGAGAGGGTCTTATCAGGAATGAAAGCCCAGTAACTCTTAATCCTTTTTTTGTTATTTTATGTTATGATAGGATTTTACATAACCTTGCCTCTCATATTGTAATATTTTCATGTTCATGTTTCTTGAAAGATGAATTATAGAATTTTAAGCATTCTTTAGTATTAAGGTTGTGGTGGTCACTTTATAGAAGTTCAAAATTAGACTCAAATGCATTTTTGTGAATAACGGTTTCAATTTGTGTAAACATAATTTGTAGGAGCATTTATAATGTTGGAGAAGGTAGTTCCTCGATAATGATAGAATGAGAATGTGTTTTGAAGTGTGGATATTATTTTCAAAAGTTGCCTGTGTTGCCTAGAAAAATGCTTATCAATGAATAGTTGGTGTTACTTGTAAGTTGGTGCATTTACTAGGATTGTTTTGAGCTTGTTGTGATGGGTTATATTCTTCTAATTGAGTGTAAGACCCCGAAAAGGACTTAGGTGATCTAGAGCCTAACATGTTTTCTTGATGTTCTATGGTCCTAAGTACGTCTATTATGTGTTAATGAGGCAGTGCCTAAGAGTTTAGGTGCATTGAAAGTCAAACGTCAAGGGGCGACCAAGACATTCGACGACTAAGTCACCTATGTACCTCATATGGTGTTCTATGTGATTATATGAGATTCATGAAGTTGTAAGGTCCTTAAATGAGTTATTATAGCATGTATAGGCAGTGTGTCGAGTTTGGTGAAGCTTGGAGGTCAAACGTCAAATATAGTCCATGACGTTCAAAATATTTGCATTAAAACGACCTTGTGTTTCTAAACATGTTTCATCGAGTTTTACGTGTTTGTTTTTGATGAAATTTATGTGAATGGTTCTAAATTGGTATACAATCAATTTTGGATTGCAAACATCCGGGCCAACACCCCCAAGGACCATCCAAGGGTCCTTAAGGAAGGACCCATGTTGGTGGCCAAATTTGCTAAAGGCAATCCCTCCTACGGATTGCAAACAATGGCCACTTTCCTGGTCGACGCCCCGTTGGTTGTGGGCTCGTTTTTTTACATAGCCTGGGGAGCTAAGATACCGACTTCAAGTCTCTGTACCTATCGACGGAGGACAAGATGACCCGTGCATAGACCTATGCCCTGTCGAGGGGCAACCTTCAATGGGCACTGTGTCCTGAGTGGAGTTCCCTGTATGTTGAGGGGTGAACTTGTATATAAGTGTTTAACACTTAGAAGATTTCATTCTTCAAAATCAAGACCCCAAAATCCCTTAGAGATTCCCCAAGACTCCATTGAAGTTTAAAGTTAAAGAAGAGTTTGGGGTGACGAATTAGTGTAGATTCTTCATCAAATTGAATAATTAGCTTCATTAAGGTATGAGTTTTGATCCTTCAAACTCTCTTCATCAAGGATCCCAACCCGCAATATGTTTTTCTAAAAGTTTCAAACTTGAGTTGTCCAATTTCATCACTCTATCATGGGATCATGATTCAATGGTTTTTAAATGTCTATTATAGATTAAATTGTTATTGTATGGTTGATTTTAACCTAAAATATCTCTTAAACCATGAATTGGATGAACCCTTGTTTTTTGACTATGTTATGGGTTACTTAATATGACCTAATGTTGATAAATTTTGGTTTATATTTCTATGGGCTGTATAATGAGGTAATAATTGTAGTAAATTTATGTCTAGAATATATTGGATTGACGAATATGTAGTAATTTGACCTAGTTTCATGAATATTGTTAGAATTATGTTGGATTGTTTTTAATGGGGATGTGTAAGGGCATTATTATACCAAATCTGGTGATTTGACATTGGATTGAGGTATTGAGGATGATGTGGTGGTAATCTTCCCTATTTCCTTTATTTTGATGTTAATTAGACTTCAATTGTGTTGTGAATGGTATGGTCCGCTTATGGTGGCGGTGTTATGTGCTTTACTTGCAATTGATGTGGCCGTGTTGGTGTTACATTATGTATTATGATTATCATGGACTTGTCGGCAACTACATGAAGTAACGTGCCTATTTGTCTTGTTAATTATGTGAACCATGACAATGTCTATCTATATATGAAGTCTTTTATGTATTCTTCTATGTATGCTAGTAAGGCAATTATGTTAGACTATGACTTTGACCTCGTGTGTATAGTCTTAGGCTTGAGTCTTGGTTATTCGTACTTGACTATATGAGTCTATTATTGTCATATTGATGATGATATGATAGTGTATAGGAGGACATATAGATGATATAGTTATTTCTATGTGCTTCTAGAATGATATGTATTGTAAGTTTAAGTGAAGTATGTTTGCTTGTTGTATGTATGAATGTGATATGTGATGTCTTTACTTAGGAATCTAAAGTCTCTTAGTGTTGAATATATGAACTACATGAGACTTTAAATGATGTTAAAAGTGTCTTTTACGTGAAACCCTGAAGATAGTGGTAAGGTTATGGATGTTGGAGTCGTTACCCGTAATAGTACCTTCAAAGTAAAGGAATGATGGACTTAAAGTTAATTGGCTAGAATGGCATCATATTGAACCTCAGGAAAGTCATCAGGAGCTTTTTGTCACCATTGTAGCGTAACCCTAAAGGACCTCTTTGGTAGGGTAAATGTAATTGGGTTATGAACTAGATATGGATCCCTTTTATATGAACCTTGAGTGTTAATTACTCTATGAGAAAGAATGCTAGCACCGACTGAGAATGGTAAGGGAAGTAGATCTAGTTAAAGAACAAGACTAGATTACGAAGCATGCCCTTCAAATTCCTTAACCATGTTCCTACATGGGATGTGTCTAAGTTCTACCGTTGGCACGTAGAATACCCTCATCGAAGTAGGTTAGAACTTCAGATTCCATGTCTTACTATCATGGTCTATGTCGGTTATAGCCTATTCTAATCATGTGGAATACCTATTAGTATTAGAGAAGTTCTATGAAGTTTAAGTGGTGGTATGGCACACTATCTAGATATTTCACAATAGGCTTTGAAGGTGTTAGTTTGAGGTTGTTATGTCTTGTATTTTTTTTATACGTAGTGCGCGTCATGATCTAGTAGACATAAGTCCGGGGAATGAGATTTTATTTTAAGTTCCAAGTGATTAAAGAAATATTAGGCAAGGATGTTAATTCCAAATGTGATATTAAGTATGATTTGGCTAATGTAAGTGCCATTAACTTTAAGTGAGGGATTAGTTAGTGGCTGATTTGGATTAATTTAATCCAGTGGGCCCACCACTCATAATTGGTGGCTGATTAGGATTAATTTAATCCAGTGGGCCCCACCACTCAAGGCAAAAATTTAAAAGGGATCAGATTGTGAGCCGGCCTTAGTGGACAGGTGTAGAGGGGGGCTGCCTCCACTTCATACTATTAAATGAGGTGGGGAAATCCACTCCATGCTAAATAAAGTGGTGAAATGCATTGCTGCATATCATCTTCTTCTTCACCACTTGTCTTAGGCAGCCATGGAAATGGAGAAACCAACCCTGCAACTCTTGGCCAGCAGCTGCAAATAATTCGGTTAGTAATCTCCTTGTTTGGTGTGTTAATTATTTAGAATACCTTTGTTAATTATCCATTAATTTTAAGAAGGGGGCGTGACCAGTAGCTTAGGAAGTTTGTTTTAGTTATTGAATGTACTAAGTATGAACGGAAACCATAATCGGATTACTAGTGGTGTCGTGTTGGTGCTTGGGCTGTTTTGATTAAAGCAAACTGCGGGAAAATTCTATTTTGGCATTATGTATATGTTAAATGTGATTATGAGTATATACTCCAAAGGATGAATACGATAAGGTAGATGTGTTGCGAATTATAAAACGAGTTATCGCTCGGTGTGTCGTTGCTTCGCTGCTATGGTTGCTGAGACGGAACTGTTTTGGGGAAGGGGCTGTTAAATATGATTTGTTGGGTTATATGTGTTATTGGTATTGCTGTGGATAATTTGGGTTGTTGTCGTATTGGGACGAAGTAAGGAAAATAGGGGAAGTGCTGCCGAATTTTCGTTAGATTATTAGCTAGCTTACAAGAAAGTAAAGCGCGATGTTTATCTAGTTGCGGCACGATTGTTGCTTGTTATAGATTAATAGCTTGAGAAGTAAATAGTGGACGTGCGGCCCGATTATACGGTATGTAACGCTGTCCCTTCTTTCTTTGTTTGGCATGACTTTTAAAAAAAAGTGAATAACGGACAAGTTTGATACTTACCTCTAGAGCGTCTAGGTGACGTATATTCTTGCTTCCACAATTATTCCTCTATATATCGGCTATGTCTAAGGCTATGATGATTTCTCATATCTATGGTAGTGCTTCTTAGAGTCATTGAGATTTTACGTTTCCATATCGTATTAAAGGTTCATAATTTTGATAAAACGTTAACCTTTGGTAATACTCCTTGCTGGTTCACGTTGATTGTTCTATTGAGTTATAAAAAATGGTTTTAATTGCATATGGTTGCTCATAATGTTCTGCTCGTGCATAGAGTCATTTATCATTTCACCGAGTCCCGGGCCGGGTAATGTTCGTGCGGAGTTTCTTGCAAATGTCACCGAGTTCCTCACTAGAGGGCCGGGTATGTATATTATATATATGATTGGTGATGAGGATGGTTATGATGATGATGATGACGGAGATGACGTGATGATTATTTTGCCTAGCCCCTTACTAAGGAAGCTGGGCACCTTATATGTTAAAGATATGCATGATTTTCACTTAAAAGGGTACATGTGTAGCGATATTTTGTTTCGACTTGCCATATTGGTATCCTGTCATCTTTACCTTATGCTTTACATACTCAAGACATTGTATCGACCCCCCTTTCCTGGGGTTTGTGTTTCATGTCCGCAGTGTAGACGCACTGGTCGGTGATCCTCCGCCTAGGATATCTACTCACGATTGGGAGAGATCCACCGTCTTGAGCCCACCATTTTGGTACATAACTTTTGTGTAGTCTTTTGCTCGTCTATGGGTATGGCGGGGCCCTGTCCCGTCGAGTTTCACTAATGTACTCTTAGAGGTCTGTGGACATTATGTGGGTTGTATATATATGTTTTGGATAATGGTCTGGACATGGTTTGTTTGGGATGTCCGTTTGTACAGGGGCAGCCTTGTCGGCTGCGTACATCATTGTGTATTGTGTAGTGGCAGCCTTATCGGCTTACGTATTTTATTATGCTTTGAATAGTGGCGGCCTTGTCGGCTCGCGTATGTTGTTATGGTTGAATGGTTATGACTCCTTATGAGACAGGTCCTCTTTATATATATATGACGTTGGGGTTGGCCTGATTTGATTAAATTCCATATTGTCTTAGTTTCAGTTGGTATACTTAGCAGGTTTGTATGTGGGTGTCCAAAACGGGCACTAGTCACGGCCCATCGGGTTGGGTCGTGACAAAGAGTGGTATCAGAGCGGTTCTTCCTCGGAAGTGTCTAAAGACCGTGTCTAGTAGAGTCTTGTTTATCGGTGTGTTGTGCACCACATCTATAAATAGGAAGCTACAGGACATTTAGGATGTCATTCTTTCTTCTTATTCTAGATCGTGCGATAGAGCTATATTAACAGGACAATCCCTCTCTAACGAATCCATGTGTTTTCAGCTATGCCTCCAAAGAAAGCGACAGCCGCCCAGAAGGGCAAATCAGTACCAGAAGGTACTAGTCAGACCCGGAGAGTTACTAGGGCCCGTGCCCAGTCTATGCCTGATATTATGCTCCAGTCGGAGAGCTCTGCTACACCGCCACAGCCAGAGGAGCTTAGAGCAGCAGCAGCTCCAGTTCGGGGGACACCACCAGCCCCCGAGGCCCCCACACCTAAACCTCCAGCTCCTCAGTCAGAGACGGAGGATAGGGCCATGAGAGATGTGGTTCAATTGCTGACTAGATTAGTGGCAGATCAGGCTCACAGGCATGGACTAGGAGTTGATCATGCGGACAGATCTGATAGCTTAAGGGCTCGTGACTTCTTAAGTTGTAATCCTCCAGAGTTCTTTGGGTCAAGGCCCCAAGATGATCCGCAAGAGTTTATTTGTCAGAGTACATTGAGGATAATCAAGGCTTCGGAGACCGAGTCTGTTGAGTTGGCTACGTATCGTTTGCGGGATGTAGCTATTAATTGGTATGAGTCTTGGGAGTTATCTAGGGGTGAGGGTGCTCCTCCAGCGGTATGGGATGCATTTGTGGAGGCTTTCCAGGGCCACTTCCTGCCTCCAGAGATGAAGCGAGCTAGAGTCGATAGAGTCTTGCGTTTGAAGCAAAATGGCAGGAGCGTTCGAGAGTATAGCCTCGAGTTCGATTCATTGGCTAGGCATGCGCCTACTATTGTGGCTGATATGGCAGACAGGGTACATCGTTATGTGATGAGATTAGATCGTTATCTGATTGATGGTTGTATGGCAGTGACTCTTCAGCCAGGTATGGACATTGCTCGGGTGCAGGCATATGCACAGGGGGTAGAGGATCGGCACCGGGGACGTCAGCCAGATAGAGATTATAATAGAGGCCAGCATAAGAGGGCTAGATCAGCAGGTTATCCTGACGAGTTTCGAAGCGGGCAGTCTCAGCAGCATGTTAGATTTTCTTCCCAGCCAGCACAGAGTGCACCCCCACGTTTCATGGGTAGGGGGTTCGATCGTATGGGATATTCGGAAGCTGGTCAGAGCTCTAGGGCGTCAGGGTCACAGATGAGCAGGGGTTTGAGCCAGTCGAGGCCACCTTTGCCTCGGTGTTCTAGCTGTGGTAAGTCCCATCGTGGGGAATGTCGTTGGGCTACAAGTGCGTGTTTTTCTTGCGGCCGTCAGGGCCATACTATGAGGGAGTGTCACCTTAGAGGTAGTGCAGGTGGTATGGCACACCATGTGGTCCGTTCTTTGGTTCATCTTCTTACGTGGTGTCGCGCCTACAGGCGGGGTATTCAGCGCCCGGCCGTGGTAGAGGACGTGGTGGAGCTTCCAGTTCTAGCAGTCCCTCGAACCGTAATAGGCAAGATCAGGAGGCGTCACCTAATGTGATCACAGGTATATTATCACTATTCTCCCGAAGTGTGTATGCATTGATTGACCCAGGTTCCACCTTATCATATATATCTCCCTTTGTTGCTAGTAGGATCGGAATAGAGTCTGAGTTGATAGAACCATTTGAGGTAGCTACACCTGTAGGAGATTTTGTCAGAGCTACGCGAGTATATAGGAATTGTTCAGTAGTTATATATAGTCGTCGTACCATAGCAGATCTAATAGAGTTAAATATAATTGAGTTTGATATTATCATGGGCATGGATTGGTTGGCTGCTTGTTATGCTAATGTTGATTGCAGTGGAAAGATAGTTCGATTTTAATTTCCAGGGGAACCGATTATAGAGTGGGAGGGAAGTACAGTATCGACGAAAGGTAAGTTCATTTCATACCTCAAGGCCAGGAAGATGGTTAGAAAAGTCTATATTTACCATCTGATTCGGGTGCATGACATAAAGGCAGAGGCACCGACTCTTCAATCAGTCCCGATAGTTAATGAATTTCCCGATGTATTCCCCGAGGAACTTCCAGGCCTTCTTCCAGAACTGGAGATAGAGTTTACTATAGATGTACTGCCAGATACCCAGCCTATATCTATACCTCCTTATAGAATGGCACCTGCTGAGTTGAAAGAATTGAAAGAGCAATTGAGGGATTTGCTAGAAAAGGGCTTCATCAGGCCTAGTACGTCACCTTGGGGAGCACCGGTACTGTTTGTGAGGAAGAAGGATGGGTCGCTGCGGATGTGCATTGATTATAGGTAGCTGAACAAAGTAACAATAAAGAACAGGTATCCCCTCCCAAGGATTGACGATCTATTTGACAAGTTGCAGGGTGTAAAGAGTTTTTCAAAGATAGACTTGCGGTCAAGTTATCATCAGGTGCGGGTAAGGGAGGCAAATATTCCAAAGACGGCATTCCGGACCCGATATGGGCATTATGAGTTTAGAGTGTTGTCTTTTGGGCTGACTAATGCTCCAGCGGTGTTCATGGATTTAATGAATCGAGTATTTAAACCATTCCTTGATATGTTTGTTATTGTATTTATAGACGATATTCTGGTCTATTCACCTTCCGAAGAGGAGCATGCAGACCATTTAAGGACGGTACTTAGGGTGCTTCAGCACCAGAAGTTGTATGCTAGATTTTCTAAGTGCGAGTTCTGGTTGACTTCAGTGGCATTCTTGGGGCATATTATTGGAGCTGATGGTATTCGGGTAGACACGCAGAAGATTGAGGCGGTAAAGACTTGACCCAGACCTACGACACCTACTGAGGTACGTAGCTTTTTGGGGTTAGCAGGATATTACAGGAGATTCGTAGAAAAGTTTGCCTCAATTTCAGCGCCTTTGACAAAGCTAACTCAAAAGGCAGCCAAGTTCCAGTGGACTGATGCTTGTGAGCGAAGCTTCCAGCTATTGAAAGACAAATTGACTACAGCTCCAGTCCTAACTCTTCCAAAGGGACCAGACGGCTATGTTATTTATTGTGATGCTTCGGGTGTTGGTCTAGGATGTGTATTGATGCAGCATGGCAAAGTTATAGCCTATGCCTCCCGACAGCTTAGGAAGCATGAAAAGAACTATCCTACTCACGATCTCGAGTTAGCGGTCGTGGTTCATGCCTTGAAGATATGGAGGCATTATTTATATGGTGTCCATGTGGAAATCTATACAGATCATAAGAGTCTCCAATATATCTTTTAACAGAAGGAGGTGAACTTACGACAGAGGCGGTGGTTAGAGTTGCTAAAGGATTATGATGTTGATATTTTATATCATCCAGGGAAAGCGAATGTTGTAGCAGATGCTCTTAGCTGTAAGTCCATGGGTAGCTTGACAGATGTACAACCAGAAATGAGGGATATGGTTCGGGAGATTCAGCGGCTATCCAGCCTTGGAGTCCGTCTGGCTAATTCAGAAGATAGTGGAGTTTCTATTCGAGAGGTTGCTGAGTCCTCAATCATAGATGAGGTAAAGAGACACCAATACAAGGACCCTATTTTGGCACAGTATAGAGATGCAACTCTTCAAAAGGAAAAGACCCCATTTAAGGTTACACCTGACGGAGTGTTACGATATGAAGGCAGATTGTGTGTACCCGATATTACGGGGCTACGACGGCAGGTTATGGGAGAGGCACACTCTGCCCGTTATTCTATTCACCCAGGGTCAACGAAAATGTATCATGACCTCAGATGCTTATATTGGTGGGATGGCATGAAAAAGGACATAGCGGAGTTTGTTGCTCAGTGCCCGAATTGTCAACAAGTCAAGATCGAACATTAAAAGCCTGGTGGATTATTACAGGAGATAGAGATCCCGACTTGGAAATGGGAGATGATTAATATGGACTTCATTACAGGCTTACCTCGCACTCAACGGAAGTATGACTCTATATGGGTTATTGTAGATAGGTGAAAATCGGCCCATTTTCTTCCAGTCAGGACTACTTATTCGGCTGAAGATTATGCGAGGTTATATGTCAGGGAGATAGTGAGACTTCATGGGGTTCCCACGTCCATTATATCAGACAGAGGATCTCAATTTACAGCCAACTTTTGGAGATCATTTCAGAAGGGATTGGGGACACAGGTGAACCTTAGCACAGCATTTCACCCTCAGACTGATGGGCTGGCTGAGCGTACTATTCAGACACTAGAAGATATGTTGCGGGCCTGTATTATTGACTTCAAAGGTAGCTGGGATGACCACTTGCCGCTCATTGAGTTTGCCTATAACAATAGCTACCATTCTAGTGTCCAGATGGCTCCGTACGAGGCCTTATATGGGAGGAAGTGCAGATCACCTATTGGTTGGTTTGATGTTGGCGAGACTAAGTTAATAGGCCCGGATGTGATTCAGCAAGCTGTTGACAAGGTGAAGCTTATTCAAGAAAGATTATTAGCGGCCCAGAGTCGACATAAGTCATATGTAGATAATCGGCGTCGAGATTTGGAGTTTCAGATCGGTGACTGGGTATTCCTGAAGGTATCACCCATGAGGGGTGTGATGAGATTCGGCAGGAAGGGGAAGCTCAGTCCGAGATACATTGGGCCTTATCAAATTGTTCGTAGGATAGGCAAGGTTGCCTATGAGTTGGATCTACCATCTGATTTGGAGGCGGTACATCCAATCTTCCATGTATCGATGCTACGTAAATGTATTGGTGATCCTTCTAGAGTATTCCTTGTAGATGATGTTCAGGTAACAGAGGAGTTTTTCATATGAAGAGAAACCCGTAGCTATACTTGATCGTCAGGTTAGAAGGTTACGTACTAAGGATATGGCTTCCATCAAAGTGTTGTGGCAATATAACAATAGGGAGGAGATGACTTGGGAAGCGGAAGACGAAATGAAAAATAAGTTTCCTTACTTGTTCCCCGTACCTGCAGGTAATTCAATTCCTACCTTGACTATATTGATAAATAAACGAGATTATGTAGTAAGTTGTGACTCTGTGAGGCATTTGTAAGTTACGGAATGCAGGTTGATAGGTATAACTATTAGAGAGACCTCGCTAAAATTTGTTTTTGTAAGACGCTAACTTAACATTCGAGGACGAATGTTCCTAAGGGGGGAAGGAACAATGCCTCGTATTTTTTTTATACGTAGTGCGCGTCATGATCTAGTAGACATAAGTCCGGGGAATGATATTTGATTTTAAGTTCCAAGTGATTAAAGAAATATTAGGCAAGGATGTTAATTCCAAATGTGATATTAAGTATGATTTGGCTAATGTAAGTGCCATTAACTTTAAGTGAGGGATTAGTTAGTGGCTGATTTGGATTAATTTAATCCAGTGGGCCCACCACTCATAATTGGTGACTGATTAGGATTAATTTAATCCAGTGGGCCCCACCACTCAAGGCAAAAATATAAAAGGGATCAGATTGTGAGTTGGCCTTAGTGGCAAGGTGTAGAGGGGGGCTGCCTCCACTTCATACTATTAAATGAGGTGGGGAAATCCACTCCATGCTAAATAAAGTGGTGAAATGCATTGCTGCATATCATCTTCTTCTTCACCACTTGTCTGTGGCAGCCATGGAAATGGAGAAACCAACCCTGCAACTCTTGGCCAGCAGCTGCAAATAATTTGGTCAGTAATCTCCTTGTTTGGTGTGTTAATTATTTAGAATACCTTTGTTAATTATCCATTAATTTTAAGAAGGAGGCGTGACCAGTAGCTTAGGAAGTTTGTTTTAGTTATGGAATGTACTAAGTATGAACGGAAACCATAATCGGATACTAGTGGTGTCGTGTTGGTGCTTGGGCTGTTTTGATTAAAGCAAACTGCGGGAAAATTCTATTTTGGCATTATGTATATGTTAAATGTGATTATGAGTATATACTCCAAAGGATGAATACGATAAGGTAGATGTGTTGCGAATTATAAAATGAGTTATCGCTCGGTGTGTCGTTGCTTCGCTGCTATGGTTGCCGAGACGAAACTGTTTTGGGGAGGGGGCTGTTTAATATGATTCGTTGGGTTATATGTGTTATGGGTAATGCTGTGGATAATTTGGGTTATTGTCGTATTGGGAAGAAGTAAGGAAAATACAGTGCTGCCGAATTTTCGTTAGATTATTAGCTAGCTTACAAGAAAGTAAAGCGCGATGTTTATCTAATTGCGGCATGATTGTTGCTTGTTATAGGTTAATAGATTGAGCAGTAAATATTGGACGTGTGGCCCGATTATACGGTATGTAACGCTGTCCCTTCTTTCTTTGTTTGGTATGACTTTTAAAAATAAGTGAATAACAGACAGTTTTGATACTTACCTCTAGAGCGTCTAGGTGACGTATATTCTTGCTTCCACAATTATTCCTCTATATATCGGCTATGTCTAAGGCTATGATGATTTCTCATATCTATGGTAGTGCTTCTTAGAGTCATTGAGATTTAACGTTTCCATATCGTATTAAAGGTTCATAATTTTGATAAAACGTTAACCTTTGGTAATACTCCTTGCTGGTTCACGTTGATTGTTCTATTGAGTTATAAGAAATGATTTTAATTGCATATGGTTGCTCATAATATTCTGCTCGTGCATAGAGTCATTTATCATTTCACCGAGTCCCGGGCCGGGTAATGTTCGTGCGGAGTTTCTTGCATATGTCACCGAGTTCCTCACTAGAGGGCCGGGTATGTATATTATATATATGATTGGTGATGAGGATGGTTATGATGATGATGATGACGGAGATGACGTGATGATTATTTTGCCGAGCCCCTTACTAGGGAAGCTGGGCACCTTATATGTTAAAGATATGCATGATTTTCACTTAAAAGGGTACATGTGTAGCGATATTTTGTTTCGACTTGCCATATTGGTATCCTGTCATCTTTACCTTATGCTTTACATACTCAAGACATTGTCGTCAGCATCGACCCCCTTTCCTCGGGGGGTTGCGTTTCATGCCCGCAGGTGTAGACGCACAGTTCGGTGATCCTCCCGCCTAAGATATCTACTCTGCTGATTGGGAGAGCTCCACTATTCCGGAGCCCAGTCATTTTGGTACATAACTTTTGTGTAGTCTTTTGCTCGTCTATGGGTATGGCGGGGCCCTGTCCCGTCGAGTTTCACTAATGTACTCTTAGAGGTCTGTGGACATTATGTGGGTTGTATATATATGTTTTGGATAATGGTCTGGACATGGTTTGCTTGGGATGTCCGCTTGTACAGGGGCAGCCTTGTCGGCTGCGTACATCATTGTGTATTGTGTAGTGGCAGCCTTGTCGGCTTACGTATTTTATTATGCTTTGAATAGTGGCGGCCTTGTCGGCTCGTGTATGTTGTTGTGGTTGAATGGTTATGACTCCTTATGAGACAGGTCCTCTTTATATATATATGACGTTGGGGTTGGCTTGATTTGATTAAATTCCATATTGTCTTAGTTTCAGTTGGTTATACTTAGCAGGTTTGTATGTGGGTGTCCAAAATGGGTACTAGTCACGGCCCATCGGGTTGGGTCGTGACAGAGGTCCTAGGTCTTGTCCAAGACCATTACTTGAATTTTCTTTATGTGTTTAATGTCTCCTAAATGAACTAATTTATATAATGACTTAAGTATGGAATGGTCACTTCGTATCGCACCTTGATGAGTCTTAAGTATGACTCTAGTTTGGGAAATAGGTTGATTATGTGGAGATGATCTAAACCCTATGTAGTCTTAAAGATTACTTGGGTAATCTTGAAGAGGTCAATCATGGACATTATCTTTGCGATTTACTTAAGTAGGTCTTTTGATAGCCTTTGGTATGATAATGGCCTATTATCTTATGTTTATACGTTTGATGTCTTGTAATTGTGTGTATATCTCATTAAAAATATTCTTGAGGGTCATTAAGGTATGCTTTGGGAGGTTGTATTGGCGGTTTCTCTTTGTGTTGCTTAAGTGGGTCTTTAGATAGATTTTAGTGAGAAGACTACACGTTAAGAAATGTTTAGTAGGAAGAAGAATCATTTCACTGTAACAGTGAGTTACAGTGAATTCCTTCACTGTACAGTGAACATACTTTATTGTTAAGTTAGCTAAAAATTTGGTTGAATTGTTTAAATGTTATCGTATGTGTTTCTATGTTTTTGAATGTTCTTCTTATGATTATTATATGAATTTTAAAATAAAATATGCATATTTCTAATAAATGTCCGTTTACATGATTTTTATGCATTATGTCATACTTGGTACATGTGGTTGTACTAATGCATGCTTTGTTTATCTCTATAAATGTTTGTAGGTGAGGAGAATTTGGGAAGGAAGACTTGGACCGTAGCATTGTTCAAGAGAAGTCGAAGTATGTCCTCATTTGATTCGAGGGCGTAGATGTTTTTTATGTTTCCATTTCAAGTATTGTAATAGACTAGTATTTCTATCTTAGTATTATGTATGTGTCATGTCCAATGTATTCTCGTGTCTTAAGTTTGATGATATTGAGACTTAGTACTTCCTATGACTTTATATGAAAGAGTATTTAAAGACTATAATATGTTTTGTGAAAAATTTTAATTCGGCACTACTTTTCATTATATATATGCCAAGAATAATATGTAAGGGCTTGTACGAGACCTCTGAGAGGTTAAGTACGCCGGTTGCAATCCAGATTTTCCCTAACTTCTAGGGTGTAATTTCAAAATGTGTCAAGCTTGGTATTGGAGCATAGGCTGTGAAAGTAGTTTTAGGAATCAAGAAGTCTCATCAAGTCACGTCTAGTAGAGTCATGACTATTGTTGTGATTTGCGACACATTTATGGGCGAGAGTCTATAGAATGCTAGAATTTCCCAACTTTTCTACTCCTATGTTGTTATGCCTCGTATTTTTTTTTTATACGTAGTGCGCATCGTGATCTAGAAGACGTAAGGAAATATTAGGCAAGGATGTTATTTCCAAATGTGATATTAAGTATGAGTTGACTAATGTAAGTGCCATTAACTTTAAGTGAGGCATTAATTAGTGGCTAATTTGGATTGATTTAATCCAATGGGCCCCACCACTCATAATTGGTGGCTGATTAGGATTAATTTAATTCAGTGGGCCCCACCACTCAAGGCAAAAATTAAAAAGGGATCAGATTGTGGGCTGGCCTTAGTGGACAGGTGTAGAGGGGGGGCTGCCTCCACTTCATACTATTAAATGAGGTGGAGAAATCCACTCCATGCTAAATAAAGTGGTGAAATGCATTGCTGCATATCATCTTCTTCTTCACCACTTGTCTTAGGCAGCCATGGAAATGGAGAAACCAACCCTGCAACTCTTGGCCGGTACTGCAAATAATTTGGTTAGTAATCTCCTTGTTTGGTGTGTTAATTCTTTAGAATACCTTTGTTAATTATCCATTAATTTTAAGAAGGGGGCGTGGCCAGTAGCTTAGGAAGTTTGTTTTAGTTATTGAATGTGCTAAGTATGAACGGAAACCATAATCGGATTATTAGTGGTGTCGTGTTGGTGCTTGGGCTGTTTTGATTAAAGCAAACTGCAGGAAATTTCTGTTTTGGCATTATGTATATGTTGAATGTGATTATGAGTATATACTCCAAAGGATGAATACGATAAGGTAGATGTGTTGCGAATTATAAAATGAGTTATCGCTCGATGTGTCGTTGCTTCGCTGCTATGGTTGCCTAGACGGAACTGTTTTGGGGAGGGCTGTTTAATATGATTCTTTGGGTTATATGTGTTATTGGTATTGCTGTGGATAATTTGGATTGTTGTCGGATTGGGACGAAGTAAGGAAAATAGGGGAAGTGCTGCCGAATTTTTGTTAGATTATTAGCTAGCTTACAAGAAAGTAAAGCACGATGTTTATCTAATTGCGGCACGATTGTTGCTTGTTATAGATTAATAGCTTGAGCAGTAAATATTGGACGTGCGGCTCGATTATACGGTATGCAACGTTGTCCCTTCTTTCTTTGTTTGGCATGACTTTTAAAAATAAGCGAATAACGGACAGATTTGATACTTACCTCTAGAGCGTCTAGGTGACGTATATTCTTGCTTCCACAATTATTCCTCTATATATCGGCAATGTCTAAGGCTATGATGATCTCTAATATCTATGGTAGTGCTTCTTAGAGTCATTGAGATTTTACGTTTCCATATCGTATTAAAGGTTCATAATCTTGATAAAACATTAATCTTTGGTAATACTCCTTGCTGGTTCACGTTGATTGTTCTATTGAGTTATAAGAAATGATTTTAATTGCATATGGTTGCTCATAATATTCTGCTCGTGCATAGAGTCATTTATCATTTCACCGAGTCCCGGGCCGGATAATGTTCGTGCGGAGTTTCTTGCATATGTCACCGAGTTCCTCACTAGAGGGCCGGGTATGTATATTATATATATGATTGGTGATGAGGATGGTTATGATGATGATGATGACGGAGATGATGTGATGATTATTTTGCCGAGCCCCTTACTAGGGAAGCTGGGCACCTTAAATGTTAAATATATGCATGATTTTCACTTAAAAGGGTATATGTGTAGCGATATTTTGTTTCCACTTGCCATATTGGTATCCTGTCATCTTTACCTTATGCTTTACCTACTCAGTACATTGTCGTCAGATCGACCCCCCTTTCCTCGGGGGGCTGCGTTTCATGCCCGCAGGTGTAGACGCACAGTTCGGTGATCCTCCCGCCTAGGATATCTACTCTGCTGATTGGGAGAGCTCCATTGTTCCGGAGCCCAGTCGTTTTGGTACATAACTTTTGTGTAGTCTTTTGCTTGTCTATGGGTATGGCGGGGCCCTGTCCCGTCGAGTTTCACTAATGTACTCTTAGAGGTCTGTGGACATTATGTGGGTTGTATATATATGTTTTGGATAATGGTCTGGACATGGTTTGTTTGGGATGTCCACTTGTACAGGGGCAGCCTTGTCGGCTGCGTACATCATTGTATATTATGTAGTGGCAGCCTTGTCGGCATACGTATGTTATTATGCTTTGAATAGTGGCGGCCTTGTCGGCTCGCGTGTGCTGTTATTGTTGAATGGTTATGACTCCTTATGAGACAGGTCCTCTTATATATATATGACGTTGGGGTTGGCTTGATTTGATTAAATTCCATATTGTCTTAGTTTCAGTTGGTTATACTTAGCAGGTTTGTATGTGGGTGTCCAAAACGGGCACTAGTCACGGCCCATCGGGTTGGGTCGTGACAAAGAGTGGTATCAGAGCGGTTCTTCCTCGAAAGTGTCTACAGACCGTGTCTAGTAGAGTCTTGTTTATCGGTGTGTTGTGCACCACATCTATAAAGAGGAAGCTACAGGACATTTAGGATGTCATTCTTTCTTCTTATTCTAGATCGTGCGATAGAGCTATATTAACAGGATAATCCCTCTCTAACGAATCCGTGTGTTTTCAGCTATGCCTCCAAAGAAAGCGACAGCCGCCCAGAAGGGAAAATCGGTAGCAGAAGGTACTAGTCAGACCCGGAGAGTTACTAGGGCCCGTGCCCAGTCTATGCCTGGTATGATGCTCCAGTCGGAGAGCTCTGCTACACCCCCACCGCCAGAAGAGCTTAGAGCAGCAGCAGCTCCAGTTCGGGGGACACCACCAGCCCCCGAGGCCCCAACATCTGAACCTCCAGCTCCTCAGTCAGGGGCGGAGGATAGGGCCATGAGAGATGCGGTTCAATTGCTGACTAGATTACTGGCAGATCAGGCTCGCAAGCATGGACTACGAGTTGATCATGCGGACAGATCTGATAGCTTAGGGGCTCGTGACTTCTTAAGTTGTAATCCTCCAGAGTTCTTTGGGTCAAGGCCCCAGGATGATCCGCAAGAGTTAATTCGTCAGATGCAGCGTACATTGAGGATAATCAAGGCTTCGGAGACCGAGTCTGTTGAGTTGGCTACGTATCGTTTGCGGGATGTAGCTATTAATTGGTATGAGTCTTGGGAGTTATCTAGGGGTGAGGGTGCTCCTCCAGCGGTATGGGATGAATTTGTGGAGGCTTTCCAGGGCCACTTCCTGCCTCCAGAGATGAAGCGAGCTAGAGTCGATAGATTCTTGCGTTTGAAGCAAAATGGCAGGAGCGTTCGAGAGTATAGCCTCGAGTTTGATTCATTGGAAAGGCATGTGCCTACTATTGTGGCTGATATGGTAGACAGGGTACATCGTTATGTGATCGGATTGGATCGTTATCTGATTGACGGTTGTATGGCAGTGACTCTTCAGCCAGGTATTGACATTGCTCGGGTGCAGGCATATGCACAGGGGGTAGAGGATCGGCACCGGGGACGTCAGCCAGATAGAGATTATAATAGAGGCTAGCATAAGAGGGCTAGATCAGCAGGTTATCCTGACGAGTTTCAAAGCGGGCAGTCTCAGCAGCATGTTAGATTTTCTTCCCAGCCAGCACAAAGTGCACCCCCACGTTTCATGGGTAGGGGGTTCGATCGTATGGGGTATTCGGAAGCTGGTCAGAGCTCTAGGGCGTCAGGGTCACAGATGGGCCGGGGTTTGAGCCAGTCGAGGCCACCTTTGCCTCGGTGTTCTCGTTGTGGTAAGTCCCATCCTGGGGAATGTCGTTGGGCTACAGGTGCGTGTTTTTCTTACGGCCGTCAGGGCCATACTATGAAGGAGTGTCACCTTAGAGGTAGTGCAGGTGGTATGGCACAACCTACAGGGTCCGTTGCTGGTTCATCTTCTTTTGTGGCTATCGCCCCTACGAGGCGAGGTATTGAGCGCCAGTGGTAGTAGAAGGGCGTGGTGGAGCTTCGGTTCTAGCCGTCCCTCAAACCGAATAGATGCTTTGACTAATAGGCAAGATCAGGAGGCGTCACCTAATGTGATCACAGGTATATTATCACTATTCTCCCGAAGTGTGTATGCATTGATAGACCCAGGTTCCACCTTATCATATATATCTCCCTTTGTTGCTAGTAGGATCGGAATAGAGTCTGAGTTGATAGAACCATTTGAGGTAGCCACACCTGTAGGAGATTTTGTCATAGCTACGCGAGTATATAGGAATTGTTCAGTAGTTATATATAGTCGTCGTACCGTAGCAGATCTAATAGAGTTAAATATGATTGAGTTTGATATTATCATGGGCATGGATTGGTTGGCTGCTTGTTATGCTAATGTTGATTGCAGAGGAAAGATAGTTCGATTTCAATTTCCAGGGGAACCGATTATAGAGTGGAAGGGAAGTACAGTATCGCCGAAAGGTAAGTTCATTTCATACCTCAAGGCCGGGAAGATGGTTAGAAAAGGCTATATTTACCATCTGATTCGGGTGCATGACATAAAGGCAGAGGCACCGACTCTTCAATCAGTCCCGGTAGTTAATGAATTTCCCGATGTATTCCCGAGGAACTTCCGTGCCTTCCTCCGAGCGGGAGATAGAGTTTACTTTAGATGTCCTGCTAGATACCCAACCTATATCTATACCTCCTTATAGAATGGCACCTGCTGAGTTGAAAGAATTGAAAGAGCAATTGAGGGATTTGCTAGAAAAGGGCTTCATCAGGCCTAGTACGTCACCTTGGGAGCACCAGATCTTGTTTGTGAGGAAGAAGGATGGGTCATTTGCGGATGTGCATTGATTATAGGCGATTGAACAAAGTAACAATAAAGAACGGTATCCCCTCCCAAGGATTGACGATCTATTTGACCCGATTCAGGTGGTGCAAAGTGTTTTTCAAAGATAGACTTGCGGTCAGGTTATCATCAGGTGCGGGTAAGGGAGGCAGATATTCCAAAGACGGCATTCCGGACCCAATATGGGCATTATGAGTTTAGAGTGTTGTCTTTTGGGCTGACTAATGCTCCAGCGGTGTTCATGGATTTAATGAATCGAGTATTTAAACCATTCCTTGATATGTTTGTTATTGTATTTATAGACGATATTCTGGTCTATTCACGTTCGTAAGAGGAGCATGCAGATCATTTAAGGGCGGTACTTAGGGTGCTTCAAAGACCAAGTTGTATACTAAATTTTCTAAGTCGAGTTACGGTTGACTTGATGGCATTCTTGGGGCATATTATTGAGGTGATGGTATTCGGGTAGACACGCGAAGATTGAGGCGGTAAAGACTTGGCGGACCTCGACACCTCTTGAGTGCACGCTTTACGGGGTTAGCAGGATATTACAGGAGATTCGTAGAAAAGTTTGCCTCAATTTGGCGCCTTTGACAAGGCTAACTCAAAAGGCAGCCAAGTTCGGTGGACAGATGCTTGTGGCGAAGCTTCCGGCTATTGAAAGACAAATTGACTACTGACTCAGTCCTAACTCTTAGGAGGGACCAGACGGCTATGTTATTTATTGTGATGCTTGGGTGTTGGTCTAGGATCTGTATTGATCCACCATGGCAACGTTATAGCCTATGGCTGGCGAGAAGTTAGGAAGGATGAAAAGAAGTATGGTAGTCAGGATCTGGAGTTAGGGGTGGTGGTTGATGCGTTGAAGATATGGAGAGATTATTTATATGGTGTGGATGTGGAGATCTATACAGATCATAAGAGTCTCCAATATATCTTTAAGCGAAGGAGCTGAACTTACGGCAGAGGCGGTGGTTAGAGTTGCTAAAGGATTATGATGTTGATATTTTATATCATCCAGGGAAAGCGAATGTTGTAGCAGATGCTCTTAGCCGTAAGTCCATGGGTAGCTTGACAGATGTACAACCAGAAAGGAGGGATATGGTTCGGGAGATTCAGCGGCTATCCAGCCTTGGAGTCCGTCTAGCTAATTCGAAAGATAGTGGAGTTTCTATTCGAGAGGTTGCTGAGTCCTCAATCATAGATGAGGTAAAGAGACACCAATACAAGGACCCTATTCTGGCACAGTATAGAGATGCAGCTCTTCAAAAGGAAAAGACCCCATTTAAGGTTACACCTGACGGAGTGTTACGATATGAAGGCAGATTGTGTGTACCCGATACTGCGGGGCTACGACGGCAGGTTATGGGAGAGGCACACTCTGCCCGTTATTCTATTCACCCAGGGTCAACAAAAATGTATCATGACCTCAGATGCTTATATTGGTGGGATGGCATGAAAAGGGACATAGCGGAGTTTGTTGCTCAGTGCCCGAATTGTCAACAAGTCAAGATCGAACATCAAAAGCCTGGTGGATTATTACAGGAGATAGAGATCCCGACTTGGAAATGGGAGATGATTAATATGGACTTCATTACAGGCTTACCTCGCACTCAACGGAAGTATGACTCTATATGGGTTATTGTAGATAGGCTGACGAAATCGGCCCATTTTCTTCTAGTCAGGACTACTTATTCGGCTGAAGATTATGCGAGGTTATATGTCAGGGAGATACTGAGACTTCATGGGGTTCCCATGTCCATTATATCAGACAGAGGAGCTCAATTTACAGCCAACTTTTGGAGATCGTTTCAGAAGGGATTGGGGACACAATTGAACCTTAGCACAGCATTTCACCCTCAGACTGATGGGCAGGCTGAGCGTACTATTTAGACACTAGAAGATATGTTGCGGGCCTGTATTATTGACTTCAAAGGCAGCAGGGATGACCACTTGCCGCTCATTGAGTTTGCCTATAATAATAGCTACCATTCTAGTATCCAGATGGCACCGTACGAGGCCTTATATGGGAGGAAGTGTAGATCACCTATTGGTTGGTTTGATGTTGGCGAGACTAAGTTAATAGGCCCGGATGTGATTCAGCAAGCTGTTGACAAGGTGAAGCTTATTCAAGAAAGAATATTAGCAGCCCAGAGTCGACAAAAGTCATATGCAGATAATCGGCGTCGAGATTTGGAGTTTCAGATTGGTGACTTGGGTATTCCTGAAGGTATCACCCATGAGGGGTGTGATGAGATTCGGCAGGAAGGGGAAGCTCAGTCCGAGATACATTGGGCCTTATCAGATTGTTCGTAGGATAGGCAAGGTTGCCTATGAGTTGGATCTACCATCTGATTTGGAGGTGGTACATCCAGTCTTCCATGTATCGATGCTACGTAAATGTATTGGTGATCCTTCTAGAGTATTCCCTGTAGATGATATTCAGGTAACAGAGGAGTTGTCATATGAGGAGAAACCCGTGGCTATACTTGATCGTCAGGTTAGAAGGTTACGTACTAAGGATGTAGCTTCCGTCAAAGTGTTGTGGCAAAATAACAATAGGGAGGAGATGACTTGGGAAGCGGAAGACGAAATGAAGAATAAGTATCCTTACTTGTTCCCCGTACCTGCAGGTAATTCAATTTCTAGCTTGACTATATTGATAGATAATGAGATTATGTAGCTGTGAGGCATCTGTAAGTTACGGGATGCAGGTTGATAGGTATAACTTTTAGAGAGACCTCGCTGGAATTTGTTTTTGCAAGACGCTAACTTAACATTCGAGGATGAATGTTCCTAAGGGGGGAAGGATGTTATGCCTCGTATTTTTTTTTATACGTAGTGCGCATCGTGATCTAGAAGACGTAAAGAAATATTAGGCAAGGATGTTATTTCCAAATGTGATATTAAGTATGAGTTGACTAATGTAAGTGCCATTAACTTTAAGTGAGGGATTAATTAGTGGCTAATTTGGATTGATTTAATCCAATGGGCCCCACCACTCATAATTGGTGGCTGATTAGGATTAATTTAATCCAAAGGCCCCACAACTCAAGGCAAAAATTAAAAAGGGATCAGATTGTGGGCTGGCCTTAGTGGACAGGTGTAGAGGGGGGGCTGCCTCCACTTCATACTATTAAATGAGGTGGAGAAATCCACTCCATGCTAAATAAAGTGGTGAAATGCATTGCTGCATATCATCTTCTTCTTCACCACTTGTCTTAGGCAGCCATGGAAATGGAGAAACCAACCCTGCAACTCTTGGCCAGCAGCTGCAAATAATTTGGTTAGTAATCTCCTTGTTTGGTGTGTTAATTCTTTAGAATACCCTTGTTAATTATCCATTAATTTTAAGAAGGGGGCGTGGCCAGTAGCTTAGGAAGTTTGTTTTAGTTATTGAATGTGCTAAGTATGAACGGAAACCATAATCGGATTATTAGTGGTGTCGTGTTGGTGCTTGGGCTGTTTTGATTAAAGCAAACTGCAGGAAATTTCTGTTTTGGCATTATGTATATGTTGAATGTGATTATGAGTATATACTCCAAAGGATGAATACGATAAGGTAGATGTGTTATAATTATAAAACGAGTTATCGCTCGGTGTGTCGTTGCCATTTGCTATGGTTGCCGAGAGACGAACTGTTTTGGGGAGGGGCTGTTTAATATGATTCTTTGGGTTATATGTGTTATTGGTATTGCTGTGGATAATTTGGATTGTTGTCGGATTGGGACGAAGTAAGGAAAATAGGGGAAGTGCTGCCGAATTTTCGTTAGATTATTAGCTAGCTTACAAGAAAGTAAAGCACGATGTTTATCTAATTGCGGCACGATTGTTGCTTGTTATAGATTAATAGCTTGAGCAGTAAATATTGGACGTGCGGCTCGATTATACGGTATGCAACGCTGTCCCTTCTTTCTTTGTTTGGCATGACTTTTAAAAATAAGTGAATAACGGACAGATTTGATACTTACCTCTAGAGCATCTAGGTGACGTATATTCTTGCTTCCACAATTATTCCTCTATATATCGGCTATGTCTAAGGCTATGATGATATCTAATATCTATGGTAGTGCTTCTTAGAGTCATTGAGATTTTACGTTTCCATATCGTATTAAAGGTTCATAATCTTGATAAAACATTAATCTTTGGTAATACTCCTTGCTGGTTCACGTTGATTGTTCTATTGAGTTATAAGAAATGATTTTAATTGCATATGGTTGCTCATAATATTCTGCTCGTGCATAGAGTCATTTATCATTTCACCGAGTCCCGGGCCGGGTAATGTTCGTGCGGAGTTTCTTGCATATGTCACCGAGTTCCTCACTAGAGGGCCGGGTATGTATATTATATATATGATTGGTGATGAGGATGGTTATGATGATGATGATGACGGAGATGATGTGATGATTATTTTGCCGAGCCCCTTACTAGGGAAGCTGGGCACCTTAAATGTTAAATATATGCATGATTTTCACTTAAAAGGGTATATGTGTAGCGATATTTTGTTTCCACTTGCCATATTGTTATCCTGTCATCTTTACCTTATGCTTTACCTACTCAACACATTGTCCGTACTGACTCCCCCTTTCCTCGGGGGGCTGCGTTTCATGCCCGCAGGTGTAGACGCACAGTTCGGTGATCCTCCCGCCTAGGATATCTACTCTGCTGATTGGGAGAGCTCCATTGTTCCGGAGCCCAGTCATTTTGGTACATAACTTTTGTGTAGTCTTTTGCTCGTCTATGGGTATGGCGGGGCCCTGTCCCGTCGAGTTTCACTAATGTACTCTTAGAGGTCTGTGGACATTATGTGGGTTGTATATATATGTTTTGGATAATGGTCTGGACATGGTTTGTTTGGGATGTTCGCTTGTACAGGGGCAGCCTTGTCGGCTGCGTACATCATTGTATATTGTGTAGTGGCAGACTTGTCGGCATACGTATGTTATTATGCTTTGAATAGTGGCGGCCTTGTCGGCTCGCGTGTGCTGTTATGGTTGAATGGTTATGACTCCTTATGAGACAGGTCCTCTTATATATATATGACGTTGGGGTTGGCTTGATTTGATTAAATTCCATATTGTCTTAGTTTCAGTTGGTTATACTTAGCAGGTTTGTATGTGGGTGTCCAAAACGGGCACTAGTCACGGCCCATCGGGTTGGGTCGTGACATATGTCATGTCATAGAGTAAAATTTATAAGTACTCTTTTCTTATGTTTTATCTTGTGGTTCTAGGAATATTAATATGAGGAGGACACTGACTAGGAGAGACGAAGAAAATTAGGTGCAAAAAGACATTCCTCCTCAATTTGAGGAAGTTGAGAAAGTTTTTTAAGGTACTCAAGGTGATCAAGTTCCTAATGTGGATGGAGGTAATGAGGTTCCAGAGCGTCATCTAGATTTGACTAATAGAGTGATTAGAGAGGCTTTGGTTGCTTTAGCCCAAGCGGTGAATACTCAAATAAATTTGAGTATGGTGCCGAGGGTAAATATTGTGGAGAGAACTATTAAATCTAGGTTGAGAGACTTTGTGAGGATGAATCCTACTATCTTTCTTGGTTCTATGGTGGGAGAGGATACATAAGAGTTTGTTGATGGAGTGTACAGGGTATTGAGTGCTATGGGAGTTAAATCTACGGAGAAGGCGGAGTTGGCTTCGTACCAATTAAGGGATGTTTCTTAAATATGGTACACTCAATGGAAGGACAATAGACTAGAGAAACCGGGTCCTATTCAGTTGGAAGAATTTGAGGAAGCTTTTCTTGGTAAGTATTTCTACCGTGAGAGGAAAGAATTTAAGGTAGAGGAGTTTATAAATATCAAGCAAGGTAATATGAGCGTTGAGGAATACTCATTGAAGTTCTCTATGTTATCTAGATATGCACCTTCGCTTGTGTCTAATCTGAGCGATCAAATGAGTCATTTTGTGACGGGTGTAGCCGATCTGGTGAGGGAGGTATGCCTTATGGTGATGCTACATGATGATATGACCCTATCTAGACTCATGGTGTATGCATAATCGATTGAAGTGTCTAAACTTGGAAGTATGGGTAGAAACTTGAAAAGGAGTGGTGCTAGTGATAAAGAACAACCTAGGTTCTAAAAGAGGGATCAAACCCAAGAAGAACCTAAGAGTGTTGAACTAAAATTTGAGAATGGAGGTGCTTCTCAAAATGTCAAACCTACATGTGTCACTTGTGGAGAGAAACATTATGGTGAGTGTCTATTGGGTACCAGAAGTTTCTATTGTTTTGGTAAGGAAGGACACAAGGTGATAGATTGTCCTATGATTGCTTATCAAGGAATAGAGGGTAAGCAACTTGCTCTTAGTATTCCAAAGTATGATGCTCCAACAAAGAGGCATTTCTATGCACCCCAGAATAGAGGGGAGAAGCCGGGTGATGGTGATGATGATGATGATGATGAGGGTAAGTCATTTCTTTTCTTTTTAGAGAGATGAGTTCCTTCTATGTGGGGGAATACGGTTAGTAAAGGGGATATAATGATATAGAAGTATGTTTCATAATTCATGATGTTTAGGAGTTTTGTTGAAATGGAATTTCATAAACTTCTCGCATTGTGTATTCTATGAAGAAATGATTATATTGTAAGATGTGTTTATATGGTGTTACTTCTCATATTAGCATATTTCTATCTTGAATTGCTTAAAAATTGCATTTTTTAAAAATTGGCAAATATCAATGTAGCACTAAATTTCTCACTGTAAATTTTTTAAAAATTTGACAAATTGATTCTTTTGGTCTAAATTGTTGTAATTTGGTTAGAACTGATATATCTAAGTATTATATTGAATATAAAATGAGTGTTTACTATTTGGAATGAAGCATGTGAGTTTTGTAGCATAATGAGTTGTAGAATTGGTTTCTTGTTTTTTGTTTTTTTTGTGAATCTCTTGTGTATGTGAAATTGATGATTCTTCGTTGATTATTTTTCTGTATGATATGGTTATTAGATTCTAGTCGAATTTCTATTCTTGTAAGTGTTCGGAGAGTGAAAAGTGTCATTCGAGGATGAAGTTGTCCAAGTGGGGGAGATTGTAAGACCCCAAAAATGACTTAAGTGATCTAGAGCCTAACATGTTTTTCTTGATGTACTTAGTTCTTAAGTAGGTCTATTATGTGTTAATGCGATAGTGTCAATGAGTTTAGGTGCGTTTGAAGTCAAACGTCAAGGGACGACCAATACGCTCAACAACTTACTAACCTATGTGCCTCATATGTGGTTCTATGTGTTAATGTGTGATTAATGAGGATTTAAGGTGCTTAATTGAGTTATTAAATCATATATAGGCAGTGTGTCGAGTTTCGTGAAGTTTGGAGGTTAAACATCCAAAAACGTCCATGACGTTTGAAAGGTTTGATCTGAAATGACATTATATGTCTAAGCATGTTTCGTCGAGGTTTAAGTGTTCGCTTTGAAAGAAATTCATGTGAGAGGTTCTAAACTCATGTACAACTCATGTACGATGATTTTTGGGTTTGAAACGTTTCGGAAAACATCCCTAAGGATCATCTAAGGGTCCGTGAGGAAAGACCCGTGTTGGTAGCCAAAACTGCCCACGGCAGTCCCACCTACGGATGGCGAACGATGGCCAATGGCCTGGTAGACGCCCCGTCGATGGGCAACCGCCAATGGGCACTGCAGTTCACTGTAAGTTTAGGGGTGAACTTGTAATTTGATCCAACTTCTAAATAAGTTTATTGGCGTTATTTAGGGGTCTTTTGGATATTTTAAACATGTATAAAAGTCTTTAACAATTAGAAGATATCATTCTTAACAATTAGAAGATATCATTCTTCCAAATCAAAACCCCAAAATCCCTTAGAAATTATCCATGACTTAGATGAAGTGCAAAGTCAAAGAAGAGATTGGTGTGATGAATGGAGTGGAGATTTTTCATCAATGTGAAGAATTATATTCATTAAGGTATGGATTTTGATCCTTGAAACTCCTTTCATCAAGGAGCCCAACTCTTAAGATGTTTTTCTAAAGTTTCCAAAGTTGAATTGTCCAATTTCATGATTCTACCATATTGTCTTGCATCAGATTGTTTTAAATATCTATTATGTATTAAATTGTTATTGTATTGATGATTTTAACCTTAACTATATATGAACCCATGAATTGGATGAACCCTAGTTTTGACTAATTTATGGGTTACTTGATATTGACCTAATGTTGATGAATTATGATGTAGATTTGTATGGGCTGTTCAATTATGTAATAATTGTAGTAAATCGATATCTAGGTTGTATTGGATTGACGAATATGTAGTAATTTGACCTAGTTTGATGAATATTGTTATAATTATGTTGAATTTTTGGTTATGGCCATGAGTAAGGGCCTTGTGATATCTAATTTTGTGATTTAGCATTGGATTGAGGTGTTGATGATGATGTGGTGATAAGCTTCCCTATTTCCTTTATTTTGATATTAATTAGACTTTAATTGTATGGTGATTGGTATGGTCCACTTATGGTGGCGGTGTTATGTGCTTTTCTTCCAATTGGAGTGGCCGTTTTGGCGTTACATTATGTATTATGATGATCATGGCCTTGTCGGTAACTATTTTAAGCAATGTGGCTATTTTTGTAGTTGATTATGTGAAGCATAACAATATCTATCTACATGTGAAGTCATATATGAATTCTTCTATTACTGTTAGTTAGGTGATCATGTTAGACTAACTTTGACCTTGTCTGTATAGTTTTAGGTTTGAGTCTTGGTTATTCCTACTTGACTATATTAGTCTATGATGGTGATAATGATGATGTTATAATAGTGTATAGGAGGACTTAAAGATGAAAATAGTTACTGCCATGTCCATACCTGGCTGAAGAGTCACTGCCATACAACCGTCAATCAGATAACGATCCAATCCCATCACATAACGATGTACCCTGTCTGCCATATCAGCCACAATAGTAGGCGCATGCCTAGCCAATGAATCAAACTCGAGGCTATACTCTCGAACGCTCCTGCCATTTTGCTTCAAACGCAAGAATCTATCGACTCTAGCTCGCTTCATCTCTGGAGGCAGGAAGTGGCCCTGGAAAGCCTCCACAAATTCATCCCATACCGCTGGAGGAGCACCCTCACCCCTAGATAACTCCCAAGACTCATACCAATTAATAGCTACATCCCGCAAATGATACGTAGCCAACTCAATAGACTCGGTCTCCGAAGCCTTGATTATCCTCAATGTACGCTGCATCTGACGAATAAACTCTTGCGGATCATCCTGGGGCCTTGACCCAAAGAACTCTGGAGGATTACAACTTAAGAAGTCACGAGCCCTTAAGCTATCGATCTGTCCGCATGATCAACTCCTAGTCCATGCCTACGAGCCTGACCGCCACTAATCTAGTCGGCAATTGAACCGCATCTCTCATGGCCCTATCCTCCGCCCCTGACTGAGGAGCTGGAGGTTCAGATGTTGGGGCCTCGGGTGTGGTGTCCCGAGCTGGAGCCGCCGCTCTAAGCTCTTCTGGCGGTGGGGGTGTAGCAGAGCTCTCCGATTGGAGCATCATACCAGGCATAGACTGGGCACGGGCCCTAGTAACTCTCCGGGTCTGACTAGTACCTTCTGCTACCGATTTTCCCTTCTAGGCGGCTGTCGCTTTCTTTGGAGGCATAGCTGAAAACACACGGATTCGTTAGAGAGGGATTATCCTGTTAATATAGCTCTATCGCACGAGCTAGAATAAGAAGAAAGAATGACATCCTAAATGTCCTGTAGCTTCCTGTTTATAGATGTGGTGCACAACACACCGATAAACAAGACTCTACTAGACACGGTCTGTAGACACTTCCGAGGAAGAACCGCTCTGATACCACTCTTTGTCACGACCCAACCCGATGGGCCGTGACTAGTGCCCGTTTTGGACACCCACATACAAACCTGCTAAGTATAACCAACTGAAACTAAGACAATATGGAATTTAATCAAATCAAGCCAACCCCAACGTCATATATATATAAGAGGACTGTCTCATAAGGAGTCATAACCATTCAACCATAACAAAGATACGCGAGCCGACAAGGCCGCCACTATTCAAAGCATAATAACATACGTATGCCGACAAGGCTGCCACTACACAATACACAATGATGTACGCGGCCGACAAGGCTGCCGCCTGCAGACACGCGGACATCCCAAACAAACCATGTCCAGACTATTATCCAAAACATATATATACAACCCACATAATGTCCACAGGACCTCTAAGAGTACATTAGTGAAACTCGACGGACAGGCCCCGCCATACCCATAGACGAGCAAAAGACTACACAAAAGTTATGTACCAAAACGACCGGGCTCGGAGCAGTGGAGCTCTCCCAATCGCCAGAGTAGATATCCTAGGCGGAGGATCACCGAATCAGGCGTCTACACTGCGGGCATGAAACGCAGCCCCGAGGAAAAGGGGGTCAAGACGACAATGTACTGAGTAGGTAAAGCATAAGGTAAAGATGACAGGATACCAATATGGCAAGTCGAAACAAAATATCGCTACACATATACCCTTTTAAGTGAAAATCATGCATATATTTAACATTTAAGGTGCCCAGCTTCCCTAGTAAGGGGCTCGGCAAAATAATCATCACATCATCTCCGTCATCATCATCATCATAACCATCCTCATCACCAATCATATATATAATATACATACCCGGCCCTCTAGTGAGGAACTCGGTGACATATGCAAGAAACTCCCCACGAACATTACCCCGCCCGGGACTCGGTGAAATGATAAATGACTCTATGCACGAGCAGAATATTATGAGCAACCATATGCAATTAAAATCATTTCTTATAACTCAATAGAACAATCAACGTGAACCAGCAAGGAGTATTACCAAAGATTAATGTTTTATCAAGATTATGAACCTTTAATACGATATGGAAACGTAAAATCTCAATGACTCTAAGAAGCACTACCATAGATATTAGAGATCATCATAGCCTTAGACATAGCCGATATATAGAGGAATAATTGTGGAAGCAAGAATATACGTCACCTAGACGCTCTAGAGGTAAGTATCAAATCTGTCCGTTATTCGCTTATTTTTAAAAGTCATGCCAAACAAAGAAAGAAGGGACAGCGTTACATACCGTATAATAAGTCGAGCATACGTCCAATATTTACTGCTCAAGCTATTAATCTATAATAAGCAACAATCGTGTCGCAATTAGATAAACATCGTGCTTTACTTTCTTGTAAGCTAGCTAATAATCTAATGAAAATTAAGCACTTCCCTATTTTCCTTACTTCGTCCCAATCCGACAACAATCCAAATTATCCACAGCAATACCAATAACACATATAACCCAAAGAATCATATTAAACAGCCCCTCCCCAAAACAATTCCGTCTCGGCAACCATAGCAGCGAAGCAACGACACACCGAGCGATAACTCGTTTTATAATTCGCAACACATCTACCTTATCGTACTCATCCTTTGGAGTATATACTCATAATCACATTCAACATATACATAATGCCAAAACAGAATTTTCCTGCAGTTTGCTTTAATCAAAACAGCCCAAGCACCAACACGACACCACTAATAATCCGATTATGGTTTCAGTTCATACTTAGCACATTCAATAACTAAAACAAACTTCCTAAGCTACTGGTCACGCCCCCTTCTTAAAATTAATGGATAATTAACAAGGGTATTCTAAAGAATTAACACACCAAACAAGGAGATTACTAACCAATTTATTTGCAGCTGCTGGCCAAGAGTTGCAGGGTTGGTTTCTCCATTTCCATGGCTGCCTAAGACAAGTGGTGAAGAGAAGATGATATGCAGCAATGCATTTCACCACTTTATTTAGCATGGAGTGGATTTCTACACCTCATTTAATAGTATGAAGTGGAGGCAGCCCCTCTCTACACCTGTCCACTAAGGCCAGCCCACAATCTGATCCCTTTTTAATTTTTGCCTTGAGTGGTGGGGCCCACTGGATTAAATCAATCCAAATTAGCCACTAATTAATCCTTCACTTAAAGTTAATGACACTTACATTAGCCAACTCATACTTAATATCACATTTGGAAATAACATCCTTGCCTAATATTTCTTTACGTCTTCTAGATCACGATGCGCACTACGTATAAAAAAAATAATAAAAAAATACGAGGCATAACATGTTATGCCTCGTATTTTTTTTTATACGTAGTGCGCATCGTGATCTAGAAGACGTAAAGAAATATTAGGCAAGGATGTTATTTCCAAATGTGATATTAAGTATGAATTGGCTAATGTAAGTGCCATTAACTTTAAGTGATGGATTAATTAGTGGCTAATTTGGATTGATTTAATCCAATGGGCCCCACCACTCATAATTGGTGGCTGATTAGGATTAATTTAATCCAGTGGGCCCCACCACTCAAGGCAAAAATTAAAAAGGGATCAGATTGTGGGCTGGCCTTAGTGGACAGGTGTAGAGGGGGGCTGCCTCCACTTCATACTATTAAATGAGGTGGAGAAATCCACTCCATGCTAAATAAAGTGGTGAAATGCATTGCTGCATATCATCTTCTTCTTCACCACTTGTCTTAGGCAGCCATGGAAATGGAGAAACCAACCTCGCAACTCTTGGCCAAGAATGCAAATAAATTGGTTAGTAATCTCCTTGTTTGGTGTGTTAATTCTTTAGAATACCCTTGTTAATTATCCATTAATTTTAAGAAGGGGGCATGACCAGTAGCTTAGGAAGTTTGTTTTAGTTATTGAATGTGCTAAGTATGAACTGAAACCATAATCGGATTATTAGTGGTGTCGTGTTGGTGCTTGGGCTGTTTTGATTAAAGCAAACTGCAGGAAAATTCTGTTTTGGCATTATGTATATGTTGAATGTGATTATGAGTATATACTCCAAAGGATGAGTACGATAAGGTAGATGTGTTATAATTATAAAGCGAGTTATCGCTGTGTCGTTGTTTCGCTGCTATGGTTGCTTAGACGGAACTGTTTTGGGAGGGGGCTGTTTAATATGATTCTTTGGGTTATATGTGTTATTGGTATTGCTGTGGATAATTTGGATTGTTGTCGGATTGGGACGAAGTAAGGAAAATAGGGGAAGTGCTGCCGAATTTTTGTTAGATTATTAGCTAGCTTACAAGAAAGTAAAGCACGATGTTTATCTAATTGCGGCACGATTGTTGCTTATTATAGATTAATAGCTTGAGCAGTAAATATTGGACGTGCGGCTCGATTATACGGTATGTAATACTCCTTGCTGGTTCACGTTGATTGTTCTATTGAGTTATAAGAAATGATTTTAATTGCATATGGTTGCTCATAGTATTCTGCTCGTGCATAGAGTCATTTATCATTTCACCGAGTCCCAGGCCAGGTAATGTTCGTGCGGAGTTTCTTGCATATGTCACCGAGTTCCTCACTAGAGGGCCGGGTATGTATATTATATATATGATTGGTGATGAGGATGGTTATGATGATGATGATGACGGAGATGATGTGATGATTATTTTGCCGAGCCCCTTACTAGGGAAGCTGGGCACCTTAAATGTTAAATATATGCATGATTTTCACTTAAAAGGGTATATGTGTAGCGATATTTTGTTTCGACTTGCCATATTGGTATCCTGTCATCTTTACCTTATGCTTTACCTACTCAGTACATTGTCCGCATCGACCCCCTTTCCTCGGGGTCGATTTCATGCCCGCAGTGTAGACGCACGATTCGGTGATCCTCCCGCCTAGGATATCTACTCTGCTGATTGGGAGAGCTCCACTGTTTCGGAGCCCAGTCGTTTTGGTACATAACTTTTGTGTAGTCTTTTGCTCGTCTATGGGTATGGCGGGGCCCTGTCCCGTCGAGTTTCACTAATGTACTCTTAGAGGTCTGTGGACATTATGTGGGTTGTATATATATGTTTTGGATAATGGTCTGGACATGGTTTGTTTGGGATGTCCGCTTGTACAGGGGCAGCCTTGTCGGCTGCGTACATCATTGTGTATTGTGTAGTGGCAGCCTTGTCGGCATAGGTATGTGATTATGCTTTGAATAGTGGCGGCCTTATCGGCTCGCGTATGCTGTTATGGTTGAATGGTTATGACTCCTTATGAGACAGGTCCTCTTATATATATATGACGTTGGGGTTGGCTTGATTTGATTAAATTCCATATTGTCTTAGTTTCAGTTGGTTATACTTAGCAGGTTTGTATGTGGGTGTCCAAAACAGGCACTAGTCACAGCCCATCGGGTTGGGTCGTGACAAAGAGTGGTATCAGAGCGGTTCTTCCTCGGAAGTGTCTACAGACCGTGTCTAGTAGAGTCTTGTTTATCGGTGTGTTGTGCACCACATCTATAAACAGGAAGCTACAGGACATTTAGGATGTCATTCTTTCTTCTTATTCTAGATCGTGCGATAGAGCTATATTAACAGGATAATCCCTCTCTAACGAATCCGTGTGTTTTCAGCTATGCCTCCAAAGAAAGCGACAGTCGCCCAGAAGGGAAAATCGGTAGCAGAAGGTACTAGTCAGACCCGGAGAGTTACTAGGGCCCGTGCCCAGTCTATGCCACGTATGATGCTCCAGTCGGAGAGCTCTGCTACACCCCCACCGCCAGAAGAGCTTAGAGCAGCAGCAGCTCCAGTTCGGGGGACACCACCAGCCCCCAAGGCCCCAACATCTGAACCTCCAGCTCCTCAGTCAGGGGCGGAGGATAGGGCCATGAGAGATGCGGTTCAATTGCTGACTAGATTAGAGGCAGATCAGGCTCGCGGGCATGGACTAGGAGTTGATCATGCGGACAGATCTGATAGCTTAAGGGCTCGTGACTTCTTAAGTTGTAATCCTCCAGAGTTCTTTGGGTCAAGGCCCCAGGATGATCCGCAAGAGTTTATTCGTCAGATGCAGAGTGCATTGAGGATAATCAAGGCTTCGGAGACCGAGTCTGTTGAGTTGGCTACGTATCGTTTGCGGGATGTAGCTATTAATTGGTATGAGTCTTGGGAGTTATCTAGGGGTGAGGGTGCTCCTCCAGCGGTATGGGATGAATTTATGGAGGCTTTTGAGGGCCACTTCCTGCCTCCAGAGATGAAGCGAGCTAGAGTCGATAGATTCTTGCGTTTGAAGCAAAATGGCAGGAGCGTCGAGAGTATAGCCTCGAGTTTGATTCATTGGCTAGGCATGCGCCTACTATTGTGGCTGATATGGCAGACAGGGTACATCGTTATGTGATGGGATTGGATCGTTATCTGATTGATGGTTGTATGGCAGTGACTCTTCAGCAAGGTATGGACATTGCTCGGGTGCAGGCATATGCACAGGGGGTAGAGGATCGGCACCGGGGACGTCAGCCAGATAGAGATTATAATAGAGGCCACCATAAGAGGGCTAGATCAGCAGGTTATTCTGACGAGTTTCAAAGCGGGCAGTCTCAGCAGCATGTTAGATTTTCTTCCATGCCAGCATAGAGTGCACCCCCACGTTTCATGGGTAGGGGATTCGATCGTATGGGATATTCGGAAGCTGGTCAGAGCTCTAGGGCGTCAGGGTCACAGATGGGCCGGGGTTTGAGCCAGTCGAGGCCACCTTTGCCTCGGTGTTCTCGTTGTGGTAAGTCCCATCCTGGGGAATGTTGTTGGGCTACAGGTGCGTGTTTTCTTGCGGCCGTCAGGCCATACTATGAGGGAGTGTCACCTTAGAGGTAGTGCGGTGGTATGGCACACTACGTGGTCCGTTGTCGGTTCATCTTCTTACGTGGCTATCGCCCTACGGGCAGGGTATTCAGCGCCCAGTCGGTGGTAGAGGGCGTGGTGGAGCTTCCAGTTCTAGCGGTCCCTCAAACCGTATATATGCTTTGACTAATAGGCAAGATCGGAGGCGTCACCTAATGTGATCACGGGTATATTATCACTATTCTCCCGAAGTGTGTATGCATTGATAGACCCAGGTTCCACCTTATCATATATATCTCCCTTTGTTGCTAGTAGGATCGGAATAGAGTCAGGGTTGATAGAACCATTTGAGGTAGCTACACTGTAGGAGATTTTGTCATAGCTACGCGAGTATATAGGAATTGTTCAGTAGTTATATATAGTCGCTGCATCAGCAGTGCATCTAATAGAGTTAAATATGATTGAGTTTGATATTATAATGGGCATGGATTGGTTGGCTGCTTGTTATGCTAATGTTGATTGCAGAGGAAAGATAGTTCGATTTCAATTTCAGGGAACCGATTATAGAGTGGAAGGGAAGTACAGTATCGCGAAAGGTAAGTTCATTTCATACCTCAAGGCCGGGAAGATGGTTAGAAAAGGATATATTTACCATCCGATTCGGTGCATGACATAAAGGCAGAGGCACCGACTCTTCAATCACCCTGGTAGTTAATGGATTTCTGATGTATTCCCGAGGAACTTCCAGGCCTTCCTCCGTAACGGAGATAGAGTTTACTATAGATGTACTGCCAGATACCCAGCCTATATCTATACCTCCTTATAGAATGGCACCTGCTGAGTTGAAAGAATTGAAAGAGCAATTGAGGGATTTGCTAGAAAAGGGCTTCATCAGGCCTAGTACGTCACCTTGGGGAGCACCGGTACCGTTTGTGAGGAAGAAGGATGGGTCGCTGCGGATGTGCATTGATTATAGGCAGTTGAACAAAGTAACAATAAAGAACAGGTATCCCCTCCCAAGGATTGACGATCTATTTGACCAGTTGCAGGGTGCAAAGTGTTTTTCAAAGATAGACTTGCGGTCAGGTTATCATCAGGTGCGGGTAAGGGAGGCAGATATTCCAAAGACGGCATTCCGGACCCGATATAGGCATTATGAGTTTAGAGTGCTGTCTTTTGGGCTGACTAATGCTCCAGCGTTTTTCATGGATTTAATGAATCGAGTATTTAAACCATTCCTTGATATGTTTGTTATTGTATTTATAGACGATATTCTGGTCTATTCACGTTCAGAAGAGGAGCATGCAGATCATTTAAGGACGGTACTTAGGGTGCTTCAGCACCAGAAGTTGTATGCTAAATTTTCTAGGATCACATAATGATGATAAAGGTCACTACTAAGTGTTTCAAAGAATGAAATTCTATATGTGATAAAGTAAAGAATGTCATGTCTTGCATTGGTAGACTTGTGTCCCTTACTTGATACATGTATGGATGACATGTGAATATGAGACTTGACTAGGTAAACTTAGTGCACTCTTTTCATTCATGAATGAATTCTATTCGAGACCTTAAATGATGTTAACAAGGTCATGTACATTGAAAAGGTTATGTCATGAATTTGAAGTTGAAGAGTCGTTATGGTATCCTTCATGTAAAAGAAGATGGACTTAGGGTTGATTGACTGGAACAACATCATATCATCCTTAGAAAATTTATGATGAGCTATCATAGTCGTCATTGATAGGTTGCCCTAGTGGACCTCTTTTGTAGGGTGAATGTGATATGCTTATGAACTAGATATGGAACCTCTTCATGTGATCCTTTAATGTTAATTACTCTATGAGAAAAAAGGCTAGCAGTGAGTGAGTGTGTCATTGGAAGTAGCTCTACTTGAGTTTAAGACTAGAGTACAATGTAGCTCTACTTGACAATGAGACTAGAGCACATAAAATCCCTTCATATTCCTTAACCATGTTCCTAAATGGGATGTGTCCTAGTTCTACCCTTGGCAAGTGGAAAACCCTCATCGGAGTAGGTTAGAACTCCGGATTCCATGTCTATCTATGTCGATTATTGCCTATTCTCATCATATTGGATACCTACTAGCAATAGAGAAGTTCTATGAAGTATAGGTAGTGACTACACATTGCACAATAGACTTTGAAGGTGTTATTTAGAGTCTCTAGGTCTCATCCACGAACATTACTTGAATGTCCTTATGTGATGAATGGGTCATAAATGAACTAATGAATGTAATGAATTAAGTTAAGAAAGAATTTAAATTAATAAGTACTTATGTAGATTAGTTAAGAGTTGTCTAGTTAATGTTTGTAGGGGACATAGGAATGGTCACTTCGTAGTTTACATAAGTAAGTCTTACGAATTACTTTAGTTAGCGAAGATGGTTAATTATGTGAACATGATCTAAGCCTCATATAGTGTTCGGATTAATTAGGTAATCTTGAAGTGGTTACTCATGGATGTTGTATTTTTTAATTTACTTAAAGAATTTTGGTAGCCTTTAGAAGGAGAATGTCTTATTATCTATGTTTTTATGTATTAAGTGTGAATGATTCTAACTTAGGTAGTCTATAGGATTTCTTAAGTGTGTGTTGAAAGGATTGTATGGGCGGTCGCTTCAAAACTCACTCAAGTGAACCTTAGAATCACCTTTGGTAGCAGGATCTAATGCTCATGTGCTTGATGTGTTGTAACTATGTGTATCTCATTATGGGTTGTCCTAAGGATCATTAGGTTTTCCTAGTGAGGTTGTAGGGGCGTTCTTTCTTTGTCCTGCTTAAATGAGTCTTGGGATAGCTTTAGTGAGGGGATTACATCGTAGAAGGGGTCTAAATTGAAGTTAAGAAACTTCATTATAACAGTGAAGAAGTTCACTGTATAATGAAATAGTTCACCGTAATGTGTTCTTTAAAAATGTCATAAATGGATTGAATGATTCGTTATGAATTTATAAGTTGTTAATTGTTGTTATTATGCTTATAGTATGATGTTTTTATCAAATTTCATGAAAAGTATGTTATTTACTAAATGTACCTTTTTCATGGTTTTTACATGGCTTCCATCCTTAGTGCATCTAAATTGCTAAGCCCTTCTTTTCCCTTTTTGATTAAAGTGTACGAAATCAGAAGTCTTGATATGCCATGGAGGATGGATAGCTTTCTTAGGGTTAATGATGAAATATTGGTGAGTCCTCATCGATTCGAGGACAATATCCACATGTTCCTTTATGTCTTAGTCTTTATTTTATGTCTTGCATGGTCTTAGTCCGAAGTATTGTATACTCCAAAGAGTATATGGTTCAATGAGATGTTGTAAGGGTTAATATTTTAAGTGAAATTCTTTCGCTTGTGCAAATATTTATGGAAAGAGTTCTTCGTGTATGAGGAATGTTTTAAATCTTTGCTCATTTAAGAATGTTTTTTATGTAATGAATGATACGAGTAGCTTTGATGAGACTTCTTTGAAGTCTCATTTACCTTGTGGCGACACAAGGATGCTCTAACTTCTAGGGTGTACTTGCGGGTCGTTACAAAGTTTGTATCTGAGAATAACGTTTGGGAGTGTCTTAGTTATCTCATGAACCACATCTACTAGAGTCTTGTTTATAATGTGAAGCATGTCACAATATGAATAGGAGGCTTTTGGGTGCTAGGAAATGTTTCACTTCTTCATTCATCAAATCATGATTAAGAGCTTTGTATATGGTGTCTTTCCCTTGTGTCCCTTATGTGTTGGTCACTTGAGGGTGTCTTTATGAAGATTGGGTTGAGGGAGAAAAAATGTGAGATGTGACATGCTAAAAGAGGTGCAAAAGATGGTGTTGATGACCTTAGGTTGGTCTAGTTACCTTTGAAGGGTAGTGTAGTTGGAAACAATGGTAAGGCATAGTGTTACAAATGTGAAGGAGTGGTTGTTGAGATGGCTTGAAGTTGTTTAAGACCCAACCAATGAAAGAAAAGTGATGACATTTGAAGGAGTAAAGGTGAGTTTATCTTATTAAAGGAAATGTACTGGTTAGATGGTTTGATCTTTGAGAGTCTTTAGTCTTCACGAGGTAGACTTGGGTGAGAAAGTATTAGTAAGGTTTAAGGTTCCTTGAGGATTTTCCTTGTAGTTGATGTTATGTTGACCTTTTTATGGGTTTCTCCGATGTGGGGGAGTATGAGGAGGATGGGTTTTTAGAGTGAGGTACGACTAACCTTTCCTTATGAGTTTATTCTAGCCTAAAAAAAGAGTGCTTAGTAACTTGAATTATGTAGGAGTATTTTGTGAAAAACTTAATTCCAAACATTCTCCTTATGATATATATGTTTTGGTTGAAGATTTGTTGCATGGGAAAATGAGTTTTCATGCACGGTATCCTCCTCATGATTCATGTACATCTAGTATAGGTTGCTAATAGTTTCATAAAGATGAATAGTGACCATTTATAAATGATTATAAGAAATTTATATGTTAAGCATTTATAAGGAATTTCTTAACTGTTGCATTGTTAGATTATGGAGCATGTTCATTGTAAAGCTGCAAGGGATTTCTGTTCTCTATAAGGTTTTGCAAAAAATGACTAATTAATTCTTTGATGGAAAATTGTTTTAATATGGTTATAACTGATGTATATGAGCATTAGATTAAATACTAAATGAGTTTTTGTTATTTCGAATGAAGAATGTGAGTTTTCTGGCATAATGAGTTGTATAATTTATTCTAGTTTCCTGCTGCGTTGTGATTTTCTTGAATGTGTGAAACTTATGTTTATCCTTTATTATGTATTGTATAATGTGTTATATGGTATTGTCATTAGTTGTTAGGCTGAATCTCTATTCTTTGAAGTGTTCGGAGAGTGGCAAAGTGTCATTTGAGGATGAAAGTTGTCTAAGTGGGGGAGACAATAACACCCCTCCTAAAATGGTTTTAATTATGGTTTAAGTTCATAAAATGGTCTAAAATGAATTATTGAAGATGTTTCTAGAGTTTTAGGTGAGTTGGAAGTGAAACGTCAAGGGATGACCAAGGCGTTCGACGAGTAAGTCACCTATGTGCTTCATATGTTGTTATATGCCTAATTGTGAGTTTCCTGAGTTAATGAGGTCATTATATGATCTATTATGGTGTTTCTAGGAAGTGTGTCAAGTTTCATAAAATTTGGAGGTCAAACGTCCATGACGTTCAAAAGGTTTGCCTTGAAACGACCTTTTGTGTCTATAAATGTTTCATCGATTTTTACGTGTTCGTTTAGGATGAACTTGATGTGGTATGTCCTAAAATTTTATACAAACATATTTGGGTTTGAAACGTCAAGGTACGACTCCAGGTAGGACCCACAAAAGACACTACAGGAGGACCCCAACTCAAGACTTGAAGCTGCATGGCAGCTTGCATGCAGTGTCACACGACGACCCAAGCGATGGACAGTCGATGGAACGATGGCTCATAGACTTGGGAAGTCGATGGAGACTTCATGCATTCAGGTTGAAGAGCTACAGGATCAACCATCCATACCCTCATCGACGAGGCGTGTTCTCATCCATGGACCGTCGATACTAGGGCATCGATTCTGCTGTAAACTGCCTGCAATTTTCTATTAAGGTTTGGGGGCTTTGGAAAATTCACCCAAAGTCTTATAAAATAGGAGGTCGGTTATTTTGTCTGTTTATAGTTATTTTAAGAGTATTAAGCCATAAAAATCTTATTTAAACCCTAACACCTAAATCAAAACCCACTCCCTCCCAATGTTTCTTCAAAAACATCCATGAGAGCTCTAGGTGAAGATAGAGCTTAAAGATGGATCTTCAATGGAATATGTTATTTAATTATAATTGGATTCTTTTAATAAGGTATGGGAGTTCTTCATCTAAGGTTTGATATCAACTTAGAGTCAATTTCAAAGATAATTTTCAAAGATTTCAAAAAAGATGAAAAAGTCCAAATTCTACTCTACGTTTTGAGTTCGTGCATTTAATGTTTTCAAACATTAAGATATGATATTATTGATGTACAATTGATGTTTTCCAATGAAATTCTCATCAACCCTTGACCTTCTCAAATCTCTCAATTTGACTAAAATATTGTTTTTGTGATCATGCTTTCACATTAATGAATTCAAGAGTATATTGTTATGGGCTTTTGATTCATGTATAGATAATGATTGACTTGTTTATAGTCTGTTTCAATTTGATCAATTGAGTATTGTATATTCTTATATTAAGCTTATTGGATTGATATTGACATAATGCTTATGAATTTTAATGTAGTTTTATATGGGCTATTGAATGATATAAGAATTGTATTCAATTGATATCTAATTGGTCTTACATTTATAAATTTATGTTTCATTGATCTAGATTAATTGGGTATTATAGTTTATTCTTTGAATTGATGTTCATGGCCATGGGTAAGGTCCTTATGGTATTGAATTGGATGATTTAGCTTTGGATTGAAGAGGTGAGATTGAATGGGTGGTATGCTACCTTACTCTCTAACTATTATGTATAGATCTTGTATTACAATGATTATTGGTATGGTCCACTTATTGTGGCGGTTCATTGTCAATTGATTTGGCCTTGTGAGCGTTAGTTTATGTAATATGATGATCATGGACGTGTCAACACTACTTGAGGTATTATGATGATTTGTCTAAATGATTTGTGTGCAGTATGAGCAATATCTATGTACATGTGATTTAAGTGAAAGTATGAGTTCTTGTATGTATATTAAGAGATCATATTAGACTATGACTACGTGTTCATGAGTGTAGTCTTAGAGTTGATGCATGATTGATCCTAATTGACTATATGAGTCTATGATGGTTATATTTATGATGTTATAGTAATGTATAAGATGAAATAAAGATGAAAAGGGTCATTCATAAGTGTTTCAAAGAATGAATTGTTATATGTGATAAAGTAAAGAATGGTGTGTCTTGTTTAGGTAGACTGGTGTCCTTTACTTGACACAAGTATGGATAATATGTGAATGCGAGATGTCTTGACTAGGTAGAAATTAGTGCAGTATGGTCATGCATGAATGAATGGTATGTGAGATATTTAATGATGTTAAGAAGGTCATGTACGTGGAAAAGGTTATGTTATGAATTTGAAGTGGTAGAGCTGTAATGGTATCCTACATGTAAAGGATGATGGACTTAGCGTTGATTGGCTGAAACTTCTTCATATCATCCTTAGGAAAGTCATGATGATTAATCTATGTCGCCATTCAAAAGGTATCCCTAGTGGACCTCTTTGGTAGGGTGAATGTCATTGTGTTATGAACCAGATATGAAACGTCTTCATGTGATCCTTTCTGTCAATTACTCTATGAGAACAAAGGCTAGCACTGAGTGAGTGTGTCATGGGAAGTACCTCTACATGAGAAAGGAAACTAGAGTTCAATATAGCTCTACTTTAGAATGAGACTAGTTTGTATAAAAGTCCTTCATAATCCTTAACAATGTTCCTTCATGTGATGAGTCCTAGTTCTACCCTTGGCACGTAGAACACCCTCATTGGAATAGGTTAGAACTCTGGATTTCATTTCTAGACATCATGGTCTATGTGGGTTATTGCATATTTTCGTCATATGGGATACCTACTAGCATTAGAGAAGTTTTATGAAGTTTAGGTGGTGGTATGGGACGCTATCTAGACATTGCAGAATAGACTTTGAAGGTGTTAGGTGAAGTCCCTATCTCTAGTCCAAGAGCATTACTTAAATGTCCTTATGTAATTAATTATTCTTAAATGAACTAAGAATGTAATGACTTATTTTAGGGAAAAATGTAAATGAATAATTAGTTATCTAGTGTAGTTAAGGGTTGTCTAGTTAAGGTTTGAATGGGGCATAGGAATGGTCACTTCGTATATTAGCGAGGTAAGTCTTAAGAATGACTCTAGTTAGCAAAGATGGTTGATTATGTGGACATTATCTAAGCCTTAGGAAGTCTTAAGAATTACTTAGATAATCTTGAAAAGGTCAACCATGGACGTTATCTTCTTGATTACATAAGTATGCCTTTTTGTAGAATTTGGAAGGAGAATGTCATATTGTCTATGTGTTGATGTATAAGTGAGAATGATCCTATCTCAGGTAGTCTATTGGATCTATTAAGTGTGTGTGTAAGGTATTATATGGGCAGTCGCTTCAAAACTCACTCAAGTGAACCTTAGAATCACATTTGGTAGGAGGTTCTCACGTTCATATGCTTGATGTGTTATAAGTGTGTGTATCTCATTGTAGGTGGTGTTACGGATCAATTAGGGGTATCTAGAAAGGTTGTTGTGCGGTCTCTCTTCGTCTTACTTAAGTGATTTTAAGGTATCTTTTAGTGAGAGAATTCCATGCTAAAAGGTATCTAAAGAGAAGTTAAGAAACTTCAATGTAATAGTGAAGAAGTTTGATGTACTGTGAAGTAGTTCACTGTAATGTGTTCTCTAAAAATTTCATAAATTTATTATATGATTACTTTGTATTTTAAAGTCGTTAAATGTTGTTCTTATGATTATCCTATGATGTTTTAATAAAAATTCATAAAAAGCGTGTTATTTACTAAATGTCCCTTTTTAATGGATTTTGCATGGCTCCCATACTTAGTTTATCTAATATGCTAACCCCTTCTTTTCCCTTTTTAACTAAAGTGTAGGGAATTTTAAGTCTTCATAGACATGAAAGATGGATAGGTTTCAAAGGGTTGAAGATAAAGTATTGGTGAGTCTTCATAGATTCGAGGACAATGTCCACATGTTCCTTTATGTCTTAGTCTTTATTTTATGTCTTGCATGGGCTTAGTCCCAAGTATTGTATACTCCAAAAATTAGATGGTTCAATGAGCTGTTATAAAAGTTTAATGTTTCAAATGAAAGTGCTTCTCATGTGTTATGATTATGAAAAGAGTTCTTCGTGTGTGAAGAATGTTTTAAGTTTTTACTCATTTTAGAATGTTTTAATAAGCAACGAATGATACGAGGGGCTTTGATGAGACTTATTGAAGTCTCATTTGCCGTATGGCAAAATAAGGATGCTCTATCTACTAGGGTTTACTTGGGGGTGGTTACAAAACCAACATGTTGGAAGCGTGGCCTACCGTTTGAGGGATTTCATAAGGATGAATCCGCCTACTTTCTATGGGTCCGAATTTGAGATAGACCCCCAAGAGTTCATTGATGAAACCTACATGATATTGTATACTCTGGGGTTGATTACTAGTAATAAGAGATAGTTAGCCACTTATGAACTAAAAGGTGTAGCCCAAACTTGGTACGTCCAATGGAGAGACAGTAGGCCTTTAATAGGTGGACCAATGACTTGGGAAGTTTTCAAGAATGCTTTTCTTGATAGGTTCTTTCCTAGGGAAAAGAGGGAAGCAAAAGTGGTGTAATTCTTTAACCTTTGTCAAGGAGGTATGAGTGTACTTGAATACTCTTTGAAATTCACTAAATTGTAAAAGTATGTTTCTTCTTTGGTTTCGGATCCTAGAGATGAAATGAGACACTCTGTGACGAGAGTATCGGATAACTTGCAAGAGGACTGACATTCATCTATTCTACAGGAGAATATGAATATTTCTCGTCTCATGGTTCATGCTCAGCAAGTTGAAGAGACAAGGTCTAAGAGAAAGAGTAGAGATGCCAAGAGGGCAAAGTCTTTTGATTGTGGTTCTTTATAAGGATAGGCTTGATATCCAGGACGAGCGTAGGTTTAAGAACATGTATTTTAATCAAGTTCCTACTTTTTGATAGGGTATCTAACCCTAAGTCTCAAAAGGGTAGATCTACTTGCTCACCAAGGAATAATCCTACTTTTGGAAAGTGTCGCAACAAGCATTATGGTGATCGCCTTATTGAGACGGAAAATACTTTTTGCTGAGGTATGAGTTGCCAGAAGGTAAGATATTTCCCTAATGTGAAGGGGAAAGAAAAAGGTAGTGGGCAAGCTAGTGGTTCTTATGTTAATGCTCCGAAGATGAATCGCTTTTATGCACTTTGCTCAAGAGGTGAACAACAGAGTTCTCACGATAGTTACTGATATGTTTGAATTCTTCTATATTGAGGTTTATGCTTTACTTTATCCGGGTGCTACATTATCTTTTGTTACTACTTTTATAGCTAGAAAGTTTGATATTTTGACCGATATTCTAAATGATCCTTTCATGGTAACTACCCAGGTTGGTGAGTCGGTGGTTGTAAAAAGTGTGTATAGAAATCATTCTGTAATGTTGCCCAATAGAGTTACTCAGGTTGAACTACTAGAAATTTATATGTTTGATTTCGATGTCACATTGGGTATGGAATGGTTGCATGCCTGCTTTGCTTCCATAGATTGTAGAACAAGGGTGGTAAAGTTTAATTTCCCAAATGAACTTGTCTTAGAGTCGAAACGGGAAATTCTATTTTTCGAGGTCGTATCACTTCTTTTTTGAAAGCTTGTAAAATGATCTAAAAAGGGTGTTTATATCATATTATATGAGTCAAAGCTTTAGACTCCGAAAATCCTCCCATTGAATTGGTCCCCTTAGTTAGGGAATTACTAGAGGTCTTTCCTAATGATCATCCCAGTATTCCTCCCTAACGGGAAATTAATTTTGGTATTGACTTGCTACCGTATACCAACCCCATTTCAATTCCACTTTATTGGATGGTTCCTGCCAAATTGAAAAGGTTGAAGTCTCAACTCAAACATTTACTATACAAAGATTTCATTAGAACTAGTATTTCTCTATGTGGTCCTCCAATTTTATTTGTGAAGAAGAAAGATGGATCCCTTATAATATGCATTTATTATCGTCAACACAATAAAGTCATTATTAAGAACAAGTTTCCTCTCCATCAGATAGACACAAGTTGATCAACTCCAAGGGGCAAGCTACTTTTCTAAGATTAACTTGATATCAAGGTATCACAAACTTAGGGTTAGAGGTGAGGAGATATGAAAAATGACATTTCGGACTAGATATGGTCACTATGAGTTCTTAGTAATGTCCTTTGGTCTCACTAATGACCCGGCTGCATTTATGAACCTCATGAGTAGGATATTTTGAATTTACCTAGATTCATTTGTCATTGTCTTCATTGATGACATCTTGTTATATTAAAAAAATGAGGCTGAACACATGGGTCAGTTGAGGGTAGTGTTACAAGTTCTTAAAAAGAACCAATTATTTGCTAAGTATATCAAATGTGAGTTTTGGTTGAGGTCGGTGGCATTTCTCAGTTATATAATCTCTAGTAAGAGGGTTGAGGTTGATTCAAAAAAATCTGAGGTGGTGAAAAATTGTCATAGACCATTGTCTCCAACCGACGTTAGAAGTTTCGTTGGTCTAGCAGGTTATTATAGGAGGTTTGTGGATGCTTTTGCATCCATTGCATCTCCCTTGACTACTCTGACCCAAAAGCATGTGAAATATCTGTAACACTTTGAAAATATAAGACGTGTTCTAGCGTCTAACATACTTTTCCAATGGTTTAGACACTGTTTTAAGGTCTATTTTAATGAATATAAGTCATTTAGGAATTCTAGAAACCAAAAAGCCAAACAACTTCCATGACGTCCGAAAACTAGTTCAATGAGGTACTAGCGTGCCTTATCCTATTTGACTACCTTTTAGGAGTTGGAAAATGATGAAAATTTGTTAAAAGATGTCTAACACGTATTATATTTATTAATAGTCGAAACGTCCGAGCACGACTCCGTAAGATCAAACCAAGGGCCCATGAGGAGGACCCTTTCTTTTGGGGTCAAAGGACTGCCAAAGGCAGTGTGACCCACGACTTGTAATTGACGATTCGTGTGTCAATCGACGGGGTGTCGATTGAATCGTCGATTAACACTTATTCATTTTCATCAAGACTGGTTATGGACCAGTCTATGTTCAAAACTATGGACCAACAGGGGGGAGGGTCTTGTGGCCGCCGTCTCATAGACGAATCGTTGGGCGGGGTCTCGTCTTTAAAGGGCATGAGTTGCTACACATTTTAAGTTGATTTCAATTACTTTATTAAGGTATTAGTTAATTGTTTGGGGGTTAAGGAAGGTCTTATTAAGTTAGCTAACAACCTATATAAAGCCTCTAACCTAATTAGATTAACCTCAGCTCTCATAAATTCTAAGCCCAAACTCTCTTCCTTCTTTCTTCTTTCTCTCTCTAGTTGAAGAACTCCATTGAAGACCAAACTAGGGGTTAGGTGAAGGGATGAAAAGGGTCGAATTTCTCCATTAATATTAATCAAATTGTAAGGTATGATATTGTTATGCCTCGTATTTTTTTTATACGTAGTGCGCATCGTGATCTAGAAGACGTAAAGAAATATTAGGCAAGGATGTTATTTCCAAATGTGATATTAAGTATGAGTTGGCTAATGTAAGTGCCATTAACTTTAAGTGAGGGATTAATTAGTGGCTAATTTGGATTGATTTAAATCAATGGGCCCCACCACTCATAATTGGTGGCTGATTAGGATTAATTTAATCCAGTGGGCCCCACCACCCAAGGCAAAAATTAAAAAGGGATCAGATTGTGGGCTGGCCTTAGTGGACAGGTGTAGAGGGGGGCTGCCTCCACTTCATACTATTAAATGAGGTGGAGAAATCCACTCCATACTAAATAAAGTGGTGAAATGCATTGCTGCATATCATCTTCTTCTTCACCACTTGTCTTAGGCAGCCATGGAAATGGAGAAACCAACCCTGCAACTCTTGGCCAGCAGCAGCAAATAATTTGGTTAGTAATCTCCTTGTTTGGTGTGTTAATTCTTTAGAATACCCTTGTTAATTATCCATTAATTTTAAGAAGGGGGCGTGACCAGTAGCTTAGGAAGTTTGTTTTAGTTATTGAATGTGCTAAGTATGAACGGAAACCATAGTCGGATTATTAGTGGTGTCGTGTTGGTGCTTGGGCTGTTTTGATTAAAGCAAACTGCAGGAAAATTCTGTTTTGGCATTATGTATATGTTGAATGTGATTATGAATATATACTCCAAAGGATGAATACGATAAGGTAGATGTGTTGCGAATTATAAAACGAGTTATCGCTCGGTGTGTCGTTGCTTCGCTGCTATGGTTGCCGAGACGGAACTGTTTTGGGGAGGGGGCTGTTTAATATGATTCTTTGGGTTATATGTGTTATTGGTATTGTTGTGGATAATTTGGATTGTTGTCGGATTGGGACGAAGTAAGGAAAATAGGGGAAGTGCTGCCGAATTTTTGTTAGATTATTAGCTAGCTTACAAGAAAGTAAAGCACGATGTTTATCTCATTGTGGCACGATTGTTGCTTGTTATAGATTAATAGCTTGAGCAGTAAATATTGGACGTGCGGCTCGATTATACGGTATGTAACGCTGTCCCTTCTTTCTTTGTTTGGCATGACTTTTAAAAATAAGCGAATAACAGACAGATTTGATACTTACCTCTAGAGCGTCTAGGTGACGTATATTCTTGCTTCCACAATTATTCCTCTATATATCGGCTATGTCTAAGGCTATGATGATCTCTAATATCTATGGTAGTGCTTCTTAGAGTCATTGAGATTTTACGTTTCCATATCGTATTAAAGGTTCATAATCTTGATAAAACATTAATCTTTGGTAATACTCCTTGCTGGTTCACGTTGATTGTTCTATTGAGTTATAAGAAATGATTTTAATTGCATATGGTTGCTCATAATATTCTGCTCGTGCATAGAGTCATTTATCATTTCACCGAGTCCCGGGCCGGGTAATGTTCGTGCGGAGTTTCTTGCATATGTCACCGAGTTCCTTACTAGAGGGCCGGGTATGTATATTATATATATGATTGGTGATGAGGATGGTTATGATGATGATGATGACGGAGATGACGTGATGATTATTTTGCCGAGCCCCTTACTAGGGAAGCTGGGCACCTTAAATGTTAAATATATGCATGATTTTTCACTTAAAAGGGTATATGTGTAGCGATATTTTGTTTCGACTTGCCATATTGGTATCCTGTCATCTTTACCTTATGCTTTACATACTCAGTACATTGTCCGTACTGACCCCCTTTCCTCGGAAGGCTGCGTTTCATGCCCGCAGGTGTAGACGCACAGTTCGGTGATCCTCCCGCCTAGGATATCTACTCTGCTGATTGGGAGAGCTCCACTGTTCCGGAGCCTAGTCGTTTTGGTACATAACTTTTGTGTAGTCTTTTGCTCGTCTATGGGTATGGCGGGGCCCTGTCCCGTCGAGTTTCACTAATGTACTCTTAGAGGTCTGTGGACATTATGTGGGTTGTATATGTATATGTTTTGGATAATGGTCTGGACATGGTTTGTTTGGGACGTCCCGCATAGGGCAGCCTTGTCAAGTGCGTACATCATTGTGTATTGTGTAGTGGCAGCCTTGTCGGCATCGTATGTTATTATGCTTTGAATAGTGGCGGCCTTGTCGGCTCGCGTATCTTTGTTATGGTTGGATGGTTATGACTCCTTATGAGACAGGTCCTCTTATATATATATGACGTTGGGGTTGGCTTGATTTGATTAAATTCCATATTGTCTTAGTTTCAGTTGGTTATACTTAGCAGGTTTGTATGTGGGTGTCCAAAACGGGCACTAGTCACGGCCCATCGGGTTGGGTCGTGACAAAGAGTGGTATCAGAGCGGTTCTTCCTCGGAAGTGTCTACAGATCGTGTCTAGTAGAGTCTTGTTTATCGGTTTGTTGTGCACCACATCTATAAACAGGAAGCTACAGGACATTTAGGATGTCATTCTTTCTTCTTATTCTAGATCGTGCGATAGAGCAATATTAACAGGATAATCCCTCTCTAACGAATCCGTGTGTTTTCAGCTATGCCTCCAAAGAAAGCGACAGCCGCCCAGAAGGGAAAATCGGTAGCAGAAGGTACTAGTCAGACCCAGAGAGTTACTAGGGCCCGTGCCCAGTCTATGCCTGGTATGATGCTCCAGTCGGAGAGCTCTGCTACACCCCCACCGCCAGAAGAGCTTAGAGCAGCAGTAGCTCCAGTTCGGGGCGGAGGATAGGGCCATGAGAGATGCGGTTTAATTGCTGACTAGATTAGTGGCAGATCAGGCTCGCAGGCATGGACTAGGAGTTGATCATGCGGACAGATCTGATAGCTTAAGGGCTCGTGACTTCTTAATTTGTAATCCTCCAGAGTTCTTTGGGTCAAGGCCCCAGGATGATCCGCAAGAGTTTATTCGTCAGATGCAGCGTACATTGAGGTTCTAGGGGTGAGGGTGCTCCTCCAGCGGTATGGGATGAATTTGTGGAGGCTTTCCAGGGCCACTTCCTGCCTCCAGAGATGAAGCGAGCTAGAGTCGATAGATTCTTGCGTTTGAAGCAAAATGGCGAGGCGTTGAGAGTATAGCCTCGAGTTTGATTCATTGGCTAGGCATGCGCCTACTATTGTGGGCGATATGGCGAGGCGGGTACATCGTTATGTGATGGGATTGGATCGTTATCCGATTGGCGGTTGTATGGCGGTGACTCTTCACCAGGTATGGACATTCTTTGAGTGCGAGCATATGCACAGGGGTAGAGGATCGACAGGAGACGTCGGCGGATAGAGATTATAATAGAGGCCAAAGATAAGAGGGCTAGATCGTGAGGTTATCCCGACGAGTTTCAAAGCGGGCGCCTCAAGAAGATGTTAGATTTTCTTCCCGGCCAAGACAGAGTGCACCCCACGTTCATGGGTAGGGGTTCGATCGTATGGGATATTGAGGTCGGGTCAGAGCTCTAGGGCGTCAGGGTCACAATGGGCTGGGGTTTGAGCCAGTCGAGGCCACCTTTGCCTCGGTGTTCTCGTTGTGGTAAGTCCCATCCTGGGGAATGTCGTTGGGCTACAGGTGCGTGTTTTTCTTGCGGCCGTCAGGGCCATACTATGAGGGAGTGTCACCTTAGAGGTAGTGCAGGTGGTATGGCACAGCCTACAGGGTCCGTTGCTGGTTCATCTTCTTCTGTGGCTATGCGCCCTACGGGGCAGGGTATTCAGGCGCCAGCAGGCCGTGGTAGAGGACGTGGTGGAGCTTCCAGTTCTAGCGGTCCCTCAAACCGTATATATGCTTTGACTAATAGGCAAGATCAGGAGGCGTCACCTAATGTGATCACAGGTATATTATCACTATTCTCCCGAAGTGTGTATGCATTGATAGACCCAGGTTCCACCTTATCATATATATCTCCCTTTGTTGCTAGTAGGATCGGAATAGAGTCTGAGTTGATAGAACCATTTGAGGTAGCTACACCTGTAGGAGATTTTGTCATAGCTACGCGAGTATATAGGAATTGTTCAATAGTTATATATAGTCGTCGTACCGTAGCAGATCTAATAGAGTTAAATATGATTGAGTTTGATATTATCATGGGCATGGATTGGTTGGCTGCTTGTTATGCTAATGTTGATTGCAGAGGAAAGATAGTTCGATTTCAATTTCCAGGGTAACTGATTGTAGAGTGGAAGGGAAGTACAGTATCGCCGAAGGGTAAGTTCATTTCATACCTCAAGGCCGGGAAGATGGTTAGAAAAGGCTATATTTACCATCTGATTCGGGTGCATGACATAAAGGCAGAGGCACCGACTCTTCAATCGATCCATTAGTTAATGAATTTCCGATGTATTCCCGAGGAACTTCCAGGCCTTCCTTGAGCGGAGAGATAGAGTTTACTATAGATGTACTGCCAGATACCCAGCCTATATCTATACCTCCTTATAGAATGGCACCTGCTGAGTTGAAAGAATTGAAAGAGCAATTGAGGGATTTGCTAGAAAAGGGCTTCATCAGGCCTAGTACGTCACCTTGGGGAGCACCAGTACTGTTTTTGAGGGAGAAGGATGGGTCGGCTGCGGATGTGCATTGATTATAGGCGATTGAACAAAGTAACAATAAAGAATGTATCCCCTCCCAAGGATTGACGATCTATTTGACCGATTGCGGGTGCAAAGTGTTTTTCAAAGATAGACTTGCGGTCAGGTTATCATCAGTGCGGGTAAGGAGGCAGATATTCCAAAGACGGCATTAGGACCCGATATGGGCATTATGAGTTTAGAGTGCTGTCTTTTGGGCTGATTAATGCTCCAGCGGTGTTCATGGATTTAATGAATCGAGTATTTAAACCATTCCTTGATATGTTTGTTATTGTATTTATAGACGATATTACGGTCTATTCACGTTAGAAGAGGAGCATGCAAATCATTTAAGGATCGGTACTTAGGTGCTTCACACCTAAGTTGTATGCTAAATTTTCTAAGTGCGAATTTTGGTTGACTTCAGTGGCATTCTTGGGGCATATTATCGGAGCTGATGGTATTCGGGTAGACACGCAGAAGATTGAGGCAGTAAAGACTTGGCCTGCACTCACGACACCTCCGAGGCACGCAGCTTTACGGGTTAGCGAGGATATTACAGGAGATTCGTAGAAAAGTTTGCCTCAATTTCAGCGCCTTTGACAAGGCTAACTCAAAAGGCAGCCAAGTTCCGGTGACGGATGCTTGTGAGCGAAGCTTCCGGCTATTGAAAGACAAATTGACTCTGACTCAGTCCTAACTCTTTCGGAGGGACCAGACGGCTATGTTATTTATTGTGATGCTTCGGGTGTTGGGCTAGGATGTGTATTGATGCAGCATGGCAAAGTTATAGCCTATGCCTCCCGACAACTTAGGAAGCATGAAAAGAACTATCCTACTCACGATCTGGAGTTAGCGGTCGTGGTTCATGCCTTGAAGATATGGAGACATTATTTATATGGTGTCCATGTGGACATCTATACAGATCATAAGAGTCTCCAATATATCTTTAAACAGAAGGAGCTGAACTTACGACAGAGGCAGTGGTTAGAGTTGCTAAAGGATTATGATGTTGATATTTTATATCATCCAGGGAAAGCGAATGTTGTAGCAGATGCTCTTAGCCGTAAGTCCATGGGTAGCTTGACAGATGTACAACCAGAAAGGAGGGATATGGTTCGGGAGATTCAGCGGCTATCCAGCCTTGGAGTCCGTCTAGCTAATTCGGAAGATAGTGGAGTTTCTATTCGAGAGGTTGCTGAGTCCTCAATCATAGATGAGGTAAAGAGACACCAATACAAGGACCCTATTACGCACAAAGATAGAGATGCATCTCTTCAAAAGGAAAAGACCCCATTTAAGGTTACACCTGACGGAGTATTACGATATGAAGGCAGATTGTGTGTACCCGATACTGCGGGGCTATGACGGCAGGTTATGGGAGAGGCACACTCTGCCCGTTATTCTATTCACCCAGGGTCAACAAAAATGTATCATGACCTCAGATGCTTATATTGGTGGGATGGCATGAAAAGGGACATAGCGGAGTTTGTTGCTCAGTGCCCGAATTGTCAACAAGTCAAGATCGAACATCAAAAGCCTGGTGGATTATTACAGGAGATAGAGATCCCGACTTGGAAATGGGAGATGATTAATATGGACTTCATTATAGGCTTACCTCGCACTCAGCTAAGTATGACTCTATATGGGTTATTGTAGATAGGCCGATTTAAATCGGCCCATTTTCTTCCAAACAGGACTACTTATCCGGCCAAGATTATGCGAGGTTATATGTCGGGAGATAGTGAGACTTCATGGGGTTCCCACGTCCATTATATCGCAGAGGAGCTCAATTTACAGCCAACTTTTGGAGATCGTTTGAAGGGATTGGGGACACAGGTGAACCTTAGCACAAAGATTTCACCCTCGGTGATGGGCGGTCGAGCGTACTATTCAGAGACTAGAAGATATGTTGCGGGCCTGTATTATTGACTTCAAAGGCAGCTGGGATGACCACTTGCCGCTCATTGAGTTTGCCTATAATAATAGCTACCATTCTAGTATCCAGATGGCACCGTACGAGGTCTTATATGGGAGGAAGTGCAGATCACCTATTGGTTGGTTTGATGTTGGCGAGACTAAGTTAATAGGCCCAGATGTGATTCAACAAGCTATTGACAAGGTGAAGCTTATTCAAGAAAGATTATTAGCAGCCTAGAGTCGACAGAAGTCATATGCAGATAATCGGCGTCGAGATTTGGAGTTTCAGACTGGTGACTGGGTATTCCTGAAGGTATCACCCATGAGGGGTGTGATGAGATTCGGCAGGAAGGGGAAGCTCAGTCCGAGATACATTGGGCCTTATCAGATTGTTCGTAGGATAGGCAAGGTTGCCTATGAGTTGGATCTACCATCTGATTTGGAGGCGGTACATCCAGTCTTCCATGTATCGATGCTACGTAAATGTATTGGTGATCCTTCTAGAGTATTCCCTGTAGATGATATTCAGGTAACATAGGACTTGTCATATGAGGAGAAACCCGTGGCTATACTTGATCGTCAGGTTAGAAGGTTACGTACTAAGGATGTGGCTTCCGTCAAAGTGTTGTGGCAAAATAACAATAGGGAGGAGATAACTTGGGAAGCAGAAGACGAAATGAAGAATAAGTATCCTTACTTGTTCCCCGTACCTGCAGGTAATTCAATTCCTAGCTTGACTATATTGATAGATAATGAGATTATGTAGCTGTGAGGCATCTGTAAGTTACGGAATGCAGGTTGATAGGTATAACTTTTAGAGAGACCTCGCTGGAATTTGTTTTTGCAAGACGCTAACTTAACATTCGAGGACGAATGTTCCTAAGGGGGGAAGGATGTTATGCCTCGTATTTTTTTTATACGTAGTGCGCATCGTGATCTAGAAGACGTAAAGAAATATTAGGCAAGGATGTTATTTCCAAATGTGATATTAAGTATGAGTTGGCTAATGTAAGTGCCATTAACTTTAAGTGAGGGATTAATTAGTGGCTAATTTGGATTGATTTAATCCAATGGGCCCCACCACTCATAATTGGTGGCTGATTAGGATTAATTTAATCCAGTGGACCCCACCACTCAAGGCAAAAATTAAAAAGGGATCAGATTGTGGTGGCCTTAGTGGACAGTGTAGAGGGGGCTGCCTCCACTTCATACTATTAAATGAGGTGGAGAAATCCACTCCATGCTAAATAAAGTGGTGAAATGCATTGCTGCATATCATCTTCTTCTTCACCACTTGTCTTAGGCAGCCATGGAAATGGAGAAACCAACCCTGCAACTCTTGGCCAATGCAAATAATTTGGTTACTAATCTCCTTGTTTGGTGTGTTAATTCTTTAGAATACCCTTGTTAATTATCCATTAATTTTAAGAAGGGGGCGTGACCAGTAGCTTAGGAAGTTTGTTTTAGTTATTGAATGTGCTAAGTATGAACGGAAACCATAATCGGATTATTAGTGATGTCGTGTTGGTGCTTGGGCTGTTTTGATTAAAGCAAACTGCAGGAAAATTCTGTTTTGGCATTATGTATATGTTGAATGTGATTATGAGTATATACTCCAAAGGATGAATACAATAAGGTAGATGTGTTGCGAATTATAAAACGAGTTATCGCTCGGTGTGTCGTTGCTTCGCTGCTATGGTTGCCGAGACGAAACTGTTTTAGGAAGGGGGCTATTTAATATGATTCTTTGGGTTATATGTGTTATTGGTATTGCTGTGGATAATTTGGATTGTTGTCGGATTGGGACGAAGTAAGGAAAATAGGGGAAGTGCTGCCGAATTTTCGTTAGATTATTAGCTAGCTTACAAGAAAGTAAAGCANGTTGTTNATCNCATTGCNGCACGNNNGTTGCTTGTNATAGATTAATAGCTTGAGCAGTAAATATTGGACGTGCGGCTCGATTATACGGTATGTAACGCTGTCCCTTCTTTCTTTGTTTGGCATGACTTTTAAAAATAAGCGAATAACGGACATATTTGATACTTACCTCTAGAGCGTCTAGGTGACGTATATTCTTGCTTCCACAATTATTCCTCTATATATCGGCTATGTCTAAGGCTATGATGATCTCTAATATCTATGGTAGTGCTTCTTAGAGTCATTGAGATTTTACGTTTCCATATCGTATTAAAGGTTCATAATCTTGATAAAACATTAATATTTGGTAATACTCCTAGCTGGTTCACGTTGATTGTTCTATTGAGTTATAAGAAATGATTTTAATTGCATATGGTTGCTCATAATATTCTGCTCGTGCATAGAGTCATTTATCATTTCACCGAGTCCCGGGCCGGGTAATGTTCGTGCGGAGTTTCTTGCATATGTCACCGAGTTCCTCACTAGAGGGCCGGGTATGTATATTATATATATGATTGGTTATGAGGATGGTTATGATGATGATGATGACGGAGATGATGTGATGATTATTTTGCCGAGCCCCTTACTAGGAACACTGGGCACCTTAAATGTTAAATATATGCATGATTTTCACTTAAAAGGGTATATGTGTAGCGATATTTTGTTTCGACTTGCCATATTGGTATCCTGTCATCTTTACCTTATGCTTTACCTACTCAGTACATTGTCCATCGACCCCCTTTCCTCGGGAGCTGCGTTCATGCCCGCAGTGTAGACGCCTGATTCGGTGATCCTCCCGCCTAGGATATCTACTCGATGATTGGGAGAGCTCCACTGTTCTGAGCCCGGTCGTTTTGGTACATAACTTTTGTGTAGTCTTTTGCTCGTCTATGGGTATGGCGGGCCTGTCTCCGTCGAGTTTCACTAATGTACTCTTAGAGGTCCGTGGACATTATGTGGGTTATATATATATGTTTTGGATAATGGTCCGGACATGGTTTGTTTGGGATGTCCGCATGCAGGCGACCTTGTCATTTGCGTACATCATTGTGTATTGTGTAGTGGCAGCCTTGTCGACATACGTATGTTATTATGCTTTGAATAGTGGCAGCCTTGTCGGCTCGCGTATGCTGTTATGGTTGAATGGTTATGACTCCTTATGAGACAGGTCCTCTTATATATATATGACGTTGGGGTTGGCTTGATTTGATTAAATTCCATATTGTCTTAGTTTCAGTTGGTTATACTTAGCAGGTTTGTATGTGGGTGTCCAAAACGGGCACTAGTCACGGCCCATCGGGTTGGGTCGTGACATTTTTTATATGCGATGATATTATACCCTTGATGGGTTTATTAAGGCTTCATAGTAAGACTTTGATGATTGATTATGAAGAAGAATCGGTAAGTCTTGTGATCTCAACTCTTTGTTTCTATTATGGTTATTTGTGGCTAAGTGATGATGTTGTATTTAAGTATTCCTTGTATTAGGATTGATAGCGTTTGTATGATGTTGAATTGAAATGTCTTGACTATTGTTTTTTAAGGTTCTGGGTAAGATGTAAATTGTATAAGGATGGTGATGATTTACCAATGCGCCTTATTATGAAATGATATGTTAATGTGCTAACCTCACATGTATGAATTGTAATGAGAGGACAATACTCATGCAATTCTTATTGAGTTATGATGAAGATGTTTATACAAGGGATAAACTCTATGACCTACATTAATAAATGATGATTAATAAAGGCATTAAAGCATTTCAAAGGGGACTCTAGCATAGAACCGAGTGAATTAGAGTAAGGAGTGTCCCTTCCCACATAGAGAAGATAGGATCATTAATGTACTCTTTAGATTGGGACTCCACTGGTTGTAGCATAAGGAGAGTCCCTATTTTATCTCCTAGCTCTTGAACTATGTTTCTTTCATAGGAATACAAGCTAGTGGATCCACGTAGTTGCTATGTTCATATTTTGGACTACCTTGAAGAGTTGTCTGCCTTCTTTTTGTGTAGGGTTTCATGACACCGGATTCCACATTATCTCATGTGGTCCTTGTCGGTTAAGGAAAGATGTTACCAAAAGACAAAAATGAATTGAAGGCAATAACTCTAACTAAGATGACCTAAGGCGTTTACATTAGTCTAGGTAGGGGTATGTGACTCTACCTAAAATTGACTAGTTAGCCTTGAGGAAATTCTTAGGAGGATGTTCCTTTGTATTTATATGCTTATTAATGTAAATGATATGTATATTATTATCTTACATGTTAATGACACCATGAGATGTTGATTAATCTTGGAACATGTATTTGGTGTCTATTGCTAAAGTATAATATTATGTACTCTGAATGTTATGTTATGTTAAGTTGGACATTGGTTATGATTCTTGATAGGTTTACTTGATATGTAAGTTTATGGGGATTTGCTTAGTCATTGCACAAGTGGACTTAAAGAGGGTCATTATTAATGATCTTGCTTTGGATATACGATAATGTACTCTTATGTAGGAATGCTAAAGGTAAATAAACCTTTTTCGCCTAATCCTACCACTCTACAGGAACAATGGACTCATTCTGACAACCAAGTTAGAAGAAAATGGTATGTTTCTTCCTATACTCTTAAACAAAGAGAAAACTTTAGAGATATCTGGATGAAAGATATGAGAAGAATCGGTTGTGAAATAAAATTCATTAAATGGTTGATACTAAATGAGTTTTTGTTATTTGTAATATTGTTATTACTGATGTATATGAGCATTAGATTGATACTAAATGAGTTTTGTTATTTGGAATTAAGAATGTGAGTTTTCTGGCATAATGAGTTGTATAATTTATTCTAGTTTCCTGCTGCGTTGTGATTTTCTTGAATATGTGAAACTTATGTTTCTCCTTTATTATGTATTGTATACTGTTTTATATGGTATTGTCATTAGTTTTTAGGCTGAATCTCTATTCTTGGAAGTGTTCGGAGAGTGGCAAAGTGTAATTTGAGGACGAATGTTGTCTAAGTGGGGGAGACCATAACGCCCCTCAAATTATTTAGGTTAATATAGAGCCTAACATGGTTTTAATTATGGTCTAAGATCATAAAATGGTCTAAAATGAATTATTGAGGATTTTTCTAGAGTTTTAGGTGATTTGGAAGTGAAACGTCAAGGGTCGACCAAGGGGTTCGACGAGTAAGTCACCTATGTGCTTCATATGTGGTTATATGCCTAATTGTGAGTTTCATGAGTTAATAAGGTCATTATATGATCTATTATGGTGTTTCTAGGAAGTGTGTCAAGTTTCATAAAATTTGGAGGTCAAACGTCCATGACGTTCAAAAGGTTTGCCTTGAAGCGACCTTGTGTGTCTATGAATGTTCCGTCGATTTTTACGTGTTCGTTTAGGATGAACTTTATGTGGTATGTCCTAAAATTTCATACGAACATATTTGGGTTTGAAACGTGAAGGTACGACTCCATGAAGGACCCACAAAGGACACTACAGGAGGAACACAACTCAACACTTAAAGCTCCATGGCAGCTTGCTTGCAGTGTCACACGACGACCCAAACGATGGACAGTCGATGGAACGATGACTCATAGACTTGGGAAGTCGATGGATACTTCATGCATGCAGGTTTAGGAGCTACAGGATCAACCAGCCAGAACCTCATCGACAAGGCGTGTTCTCACCCATGGACCGTCGATACTAGGGCATCGATGCTGCTGTAAACTGCCTGCAATTTTCTATTAAAGTTTGGGGGCTTTGAAAAATTTACCCAAAGTCTTATATAATAGGAGGACGGTTATTTTGGCTAATTATAGTTATTTTAAGAGTATTAAGCCATAAAACTCTTATTTAAACCCTAACACCTAAATCAAAACCCACTCCCTCCCAATGTTTCTTCAAAACCGTCCATGAGAGCTCTAGGTGAAGATAGAGCTTAAAGATGGATCTTCAATGGAGTATGTTCTTCAATTATCATTGGATTCTTCTAATAAGGTATGACAGTTATTCATCTAAGGTTTGATATCAACTTAGAGTCAATTTCAAAGATAATTTTCAAAGATTAAAAAAGATGAAAAAGTCCAACATCTACTCTACGTTTTGAGTTCATGCATGAAATGTTTTCAAACATTAAGATATGATATTATTGATGTACAATTGATGTTTTCTAATGAAATTCTCCATCAACCCTTGACCTTCTCAAATCTCTCAATTTGACTAAAATATTATTTATGTGATCATGCTTTCATATTAATGAATTCAAGAGTACATTGTTATGGGATTTTGATTCATGTATAGATTATGATTGACTTGTTTATAGTCTGTTTCAATTTGATCAATTTAGTATTGTATATTCTTAGATCCATTCAATATTAAGCTTATTGGATTGATATTAACATAATGCTTATGAATTTTAATGTAGTTTTATATGGGCTATTGAATGATATAAGAATTATATTCAATTGATGTCTTATTGGTCTTACATTTATAAATTTATAATTAATAGATCTAGATTAATTAAGTATCATAGTTTATGCTTTGAATTGATGTTCATGGCCATGGGTAAGGACCTTATGGTATTGAATTGGATGATTTAGATTTGGATTGAAGAGGTGATATTGAATGGGTGGTATGCTGCCTTACTCTATAACTATTATGCATAGATCTGGTATTACAATGATTGTTGGCATGGTCCACTTATGGTGGCGGTTCATTAGCAATTGATTTGGCCTTGTGAGCGTTAGTTTATGCCTTATGTAATTAATTATTCTTAAATGAACTAAGAATGTAATGACTCATCTTAAGAAAAAATGTAAATGAATAATTAGTTATCTAGAGTAGTTAAGGGTTGTCTAGTTAAGCTTTGAATGGGGCATAGGAATGGTCACTTCGTATATTAGCGAGGTAAGTCTTAAGAATGACTCTAGTTAGCGAAGATGGTTGATTATGTGGACATTATCTAAGCCTTAGGTAGTCTTAAGAATACTTAGATAATCTTGAAAAGGTCAACCATGGACGTTGTCTTCTTGATTTACATAAGTATGCCTTTTGGAAGAATTTGGAAGGAGTATGTCATATTGTCTATTTGTTGATGTATAAGTGAGAATGATCCTATCTCAGGTAGTCTATTGGATTTATTTAGTGTGTGTGTAAGGTATTATATGGGCGGTCACTTCACAACTCACTCAAGTGAACCTTAGAATCACATTTGGTAGGAGGTTCTGACATTCATATGCTTGATGTGTGTTATAAGTGTGTGTATCTCATTGTAGGTGGTGTTACAGATCAATTAGGGGTAACTAGAAAAGTTGTTGCGCGGTCTCTCTTCTTAAGTGATTTTAAGGTATCTTTTAGTGAGGGAATTCCATGCTAGCAGGTGTCTAAAGAGAAGTTAAGAAACTTCAATGTAATAGTGAAGAAGTTCGATGTACAGTGAATTAGTTCACTGTAATGTGTTCTCTAAAAATTTCGTAAACTAATTAAATTATTACTTTGTATTTCAAAGTCGTTAAATGTTGTTCTTATGATTATTCTATGATGTTTTAATGAAAATTTATAAAAAGCATGTTATTTACTAAATTTCCCTTTTTAATGGGTTTTCCATGGCTTCCATACTTAGTGTATCTAATGTGCTAAACCCTTCTTTTCCCTTTTTAACTAAAGTGTAGGGAATTGTAAGTCTTCATAGACATGAAAGATGGATAGGTTTATAAGGGTTGAAGATAAAGTAGTAGTGAGTCTTCATAGATTCGAGGACAATATCCACATGGTCCTTTATGTCTTAGTCTTTATTTTATGTCTTGCATGGGCTTAGTCCCAAGTATTGTATACTCCAAAAATTTGATGGTTCAATGACATGTTATAAAAGTTTAATGTTTCAAATGTAAGTGCTTCTCATGTGTTATGATTATGGAAAGAGTTCTTCGTGTGTGAAGAATGTCTTAAGTTTTTACTCATTTTAGAATGTTTTAATATGCAACGAATGATACGAGGGGCTTTGATGAGACTTATTGAAGTCTCATTTACCGTGTGGTGAAATAAGAATGCTCTAACTAACATGTTGGAAGCATGGCCTCCCGTTTGAGGGATTTCATAAGGATGAATCCACCTACTTTCTATGGGTCCGCATTTGAGATAGACCCCCAAGAGTTCATTAGTGAAACCTACATGATATTGTATATTCTCTGGTTGAGTACTAGTAATAAGAGATAGTTAGCCACTTCTCAACTAAAAGATGTAACCCAAACATGGTACGTCCAATGGAGAGACAGTAGGCCTTTAAGAGGTGGACCGGTGAATTGGGAGGTTTTCAAGAATGCTTTTCTTGATAGGTTCTTTCCTAGGGAGAAGAGGGAAGCCAAAGTGGTGTAATTCTTTAACCTTTGTCAAGGAGGTATGAGTGTAATTGAATACTCTTTGAAATTCACTAATTTCTAGAAGTATGCTTCTTCTTTGGTTTCTGATCCTAGAGATGAAACGAGACACTTTGTGACGAGAGTGTCGGATAACTTGCAAGAGGACTGACATTCATCTATGCTACAGGAGAATATGAATATTTCTCGTCTCATGGTTCGTGCTCAGCAAGTTGAAGAGACAAGGTCTAAGAGAAAGAGTAGAAATGCCAAGAGGGCAAAATCTTTTGATTGTGGTTCTTTAAAAGGATAGGCTTGATATCCAGGATGAGCGTAGGTTTAAGAACACGTCTTCTAATCAAATTCCTACTTTTGGATAGGGTGTCTTACCCTAAGTCTCAAAAGGGTAGATCTACTAGCTCACCAAGGAATAATCCTACTTTTGGAAAAAGTCGCAACAAGCATTATGGTGATCGCCTTATTGAGACGGAAAATACTTTTTGCTGAGGTATGAGTTGCCAGAAGTAAGGTATTTCCCTAATGTGAAGGGGAAAGAAAAAGGTAGTGGGCAAGCTAGTGGTTCTTATGTTAATGCTCCGAAGATGAATCGCTTTTATGCACTTCGCTCAAGAGGTGAACAAGAGAGTTATCACGATGTAGTTACCGATATGTTTGAAGTCTTCTATATTGACGTGTATGCTTTACATTATTCGGGTTCTACATTATCTTTTGTTACTACTTTTATATCTAGAAAGTTTAGAGTTACTCAAGTTGAACTACTAGAAATTTATATGTTTGATTTCGATGTCACATTGGGTATGGAATGGTTGCATGCCTGCTTTGCTTCCATAGATTGTAGAACAAGGGTGGTAAAGTTTAATTTCCCAAATGAACTTGTCTTAGAGTCGAAACGGGAAATTCTATTTTTCGAGGTCGTGTGACTTCTTTTTTGAAAGCTTGTAAAATGATCTAAAAAGGGTGTTTATATCATATTATATGAGTCAAAGCTTTAGACTCCGAAAATCCTCCCATTGAATTGGTCCCCTTAGTTAGGGAATTACTAGAGGTCTTTCCTAATGATCATCCCAGTATTCCTCCCTAACGGGAAATTAATTTTGGTATTGACTTGCTACCATATACCAACCCCATTTCAATTCCACTTTATTGGATGGTTCCTGCCAAATTGAAAAGGTTGAAGTCTCAACTCAAACATTTACTATACAAAGATTTCATTAGAACTAGTATTTCTCTATGTGGTCCTCCAATTTTATTTGTGAAGAAGAAGGATGGATCCCTTATAATATGCATTTATTATCGTCAACACAATAAAGTCATTATTAAGAACAAGTATCCTCTCCATCAGATAGACACAAGTTGATCAACTCCAAGGGGCAAGCTACTTTTCTAAGATTAACTTGATATCAAGGTATCACAAACTTAAGGTTAGAGGTGAGGAGATATGAAAAATGACATTTCGGACTAGATATGGTCACTATGAGTTCTTAGTAATGTCCTTTGGTCTCACTAATGACCCGGCTGCATTTATGAACATCATGAGTAGGATATTTTGAATTAACCTATATTCATTTGTCATTGTCTTCATTGATGACATCTTGTTATATTCAAAAAATGAGGCTGAACACATGGATCACTTGAGGGTGGTGTTAGAAGTTCTTAAGAAGAACCAATTATTTGCTAAGTATATCAAATGTGAGTTTTTGTTGAGGTCGGTGGCATTTCTCAGTTATATAATCTCTAGTGAGGGGGTTGAGGTTGATTCAAAAAAATCTGAGGTGGTTAAAAATTGACATAGACCATTGTCTCCAACTGACGTTAGAAGTTTCCTTGCTCTAGCAGGATATTATACGAGGTTTGTGGATGCTTTTGCATCCATTGCATCTCCCTTGACTACATTGACCCAAAAGTATGTGAAATATGTGTAACACTTTGAAAATATAAGACGTGTTCTAGCGCCTAACATACTTTTCCAAAGGTTTAGACACTGTTTTAAGCTATATTTTAATGAATATAAGTCATTTAGGAATTCTAGAAACCAAAAAGCCACAGAACGTCCATGACGTCCGAAAACTAGTTCAATGAGGTAGTAGCGTGCCTTAGCCTATTTGACTACCTTTTAGGAGTTGAAAAATGATGAAAATTTGTGAAAGGATGTCTAACACGTATTATATTTATTAATAGTCGAAACGTCCGAGCACGATTCCGTAATATCCAACCAAGGGCCCTTGTGGAGGACCCTTGCTTTTGGGGTCAAAGGACTGCCCAAGGCAGTGTGACCCACGACTTGTAATTGACGATCCGTGTGTCAATCGACGGGGTGTCGATTGACTCGTCGATGAACACTAATTCATTTTCATCAAGACTGGTTATGGACCAGTCTATGTTCAAAACGATGGACCAACAGGATGGAGGGTCTTGTGGCCGTCGTCTCATAGACGAACCGTTGGGCGGGTTCTCGTCTTTAAAGGGCATGAGTTGCTACACGTATTAAGTTGATTTCAATTACTTCATTAAGGTCTTAGTTAATTAAATGGGGGTTAAGGGAGGTCTTATTAAGTTAGTTAACAACCTATATAAAGCCTCTAACCTAATTAGATTAACCTCAGCTCTCATAAATTCCAAGCCCAAACTCTCTTCCTTCTTTCTTCTTTCACTCTCTAGTTGAAGAACTCCATTGAAGACAAACTAGGAATTAGTTGAAGGGATGAAAAGGTTCGAATATCTCCATTAGTCTTCATCAATTTGTAAGGTATGATATTTCTTTCACCTTTGAGACCTCATTCCTCAAAGGGTTCCATCAAATTGATTTCTAAAGTTTTGTTTTCCCAAAGGTTTTCATCCAATGCGAAATTGATGTAATGAATTACTTTTTTTATGATTTCTTTTTGATATTATGAATACATTAACATGTATTTTAAGTCAATTGAGTTCTATGTTGATGGATTGGTCTAGTTTGTCTAACATGACCTATTCCCCTTAACCTTAGGTTATGATCTTGATATTTTTTATGTAATGTTGGTTCAATTGACTTGGTTATTGGTTGAAATACTACTGGATTATGCTATTGTATAAATTATGAATAGTTAAGATGAATTTGATTCCTATCATGCTAGTTCTCAAGAAATTGATCAAGGTTATGAAGTGTATTATGGATTTTATCTAAATCTATTATCTTAAGCTATGAACTAGTGATGGATTATGATATACTGATTCCATTAGATTTGTTATCATGTTGGTTTTTTATATGCGATGATATTATACCCTTGATGGGTTTATTAAGGCTTCATGGTAGGACTTTGATGATGGATTATGAAGAAGAATTGATAAGTCTTGTGATCTCAAGTCTTTGTTTCTATTATGGTTATTTGTGGCTAAGTGATGATGTTGTATTTAAGTATTCCTTGTATTAGGATTGATAGCGTTTGTATGATGTTGAATCGAAATGTCTTGACTATTTTTTTTAAGGTGCTGGCTAAGATGTAAATGTTATAAGGATGGTGATGATTTACCAATGTGCCTTATTATGAAATGATATGTTAATGTGCTAACCTCACATGTATGAATTGTAACGAGAGGACAATACTCATGCAGTTCTTATTGAGTAATGATGAAGATGTTTATACAAGGGATAAACTCTATGACCTACATTAAGAAATGATGATTAATAAAGGCATTAAAGACATTTCAAAGAGGACTCTAGCTTAGCACCGAGTGAATTAGAGTAAAGAGTGTTCCTTCCCACATAGAGAAGATAGGATCATTAATGTACTCTTTAGATTGGGACTCCAATGGTTGTATCATAAGGAGGGTCCCTATTTTATCTCCTAGTTCTTGAACTATGTTTCTCCCATAGGAATACAAGCTAGTGGATCCACGTAGTTGCTAAGTTCATGTTTTGGTACTACCTTGGAGAGTTTTCCGCTTTCTTTTGGTGTAGGGTTTAGTGACACCGGATTCCACATTAGCTCATGTGGTCATTGTTGGTTAAGGAAAGATGTTACCAACAGCTAACTAAGATGACCTATGGCGTTTAGCTTAGTCTAGGTAGGGGTATGTGACTCTACCTAAATATTGCACCAGTTAGCCTTAAGGAAATTCTTAGGAGGATGTTCCTTTGTATTTATATGCTTATAAACGTAAATGTTATGTATATTATTATCTTACATGATAATGAGACCATGAGATGTTGATTAATCTTGGAACATGTATTTGGTGTCTATTGCTAAAGTATAATATTATGTACTCTTAATGTTATGTTATGTTAAGTTGGACATTGGTTATGGTTCTTGATAGGTTTACTTGATAAGTAAGTTTATGGGGATTTGCTTAGTCATTGCACAAGTGGACTTAAAGAGGGTCATTAATAATGATCTTGCTTTGGATATACTATAATGTACTCTTATGTAGGAATGCTAAAGGTAAATAAACCTTTTTCGCCTAATCCTACCATTCTACAGGAACAATGGACTCATCCTGACAACCACGTCAGAAGAAAATGGTATGTTTCTTCCTATACTCTTAAGCAAAGAGAAAACTTTAGAGATATCTGGATGAAAGATATGAGAAGAATCGGTTGTGAAATAGAATTCTTCAAATAGTTTGCGATGACCGGTAGAATTGAAAATTGTACTTAGTCTCTACAGGTTATCATTAACAAATGGTATACTTCCTCTAACAAAGTAGTAGAATCCACTACTCCTCCTCTTGAAGGAATCAATATTCCAATTGCAGGTACAATGATCAAAGCCTCTCCCTTCAAAGAGAAAAGTGATAAGATAGACACTTTACTCACAACTACAGATATTGATAGAGTTGTTGAACAAAACAACTATTCAAAACAAATTCTTCATGTGATCTTAAGACATAGAAGACACAAAACCAAATCTTAGTGGAAGACCAACACCGGCTTCTACTTCGTCCAATCATAATATCGAAACCTACCCAGGATTCAAAATACCATAATTTTCCAAAGAGAAATTCCCAAAGCTTTCAGATACTTTTGAAGTCACGGAAAATATCATTAAGAAAATCAATGCCCAACTCAACAATTTTAATATTTCTGTCAAGAATGATAAAGAAACCAAAAAGGTTTCTACCATCCAGAATAAACCTAGTTCATCTTCCCAAGAGAAAACCAACCTTCTCCAAAAGCTTTCTAATAGTCGCTTCCATAACATGAAAAACTACCGCAGCAAACCATTCTTCCCTGACCTACAGTATGAGGAAAATTCCTTCTTATCCACTTCATCTCATGAAGGAAGGAGCATCACTGAGTGGAATATTGATGGTCTTGCAGAACACCAAGTTTATAATAAGCTCCATGAAATGGGTGTTGCCATCAGTGCATACAAAAGCGAGGTCAACAGATAATGATGCTGCAAATATGATAATTGCAGGTTTCACAGGAATGCTGAAACATTGGTGGGATAATTACTGCACTGATGAAATCAAGCATTTGATTATCAACGCTATGGCGAATGAAACTATTGTAAAACTAGAAGGTAACACACAAACGACTTCTACCCAAACAAGGGAAGACGCTTGTGCTACTTTACTTTATCATATTGCTAAACATTTTATTGGAGAACCAAAATTGTTTGAAGGACAAAAGTCTCCAAATTCTTAGTAATTTAAGTTGCCCAACCTTAGACAACTTTATTCACTATAAACATGCCTTTTTGAGTAAGGTTACGATCCGTCCAGATTGCAATTTGGACTTTTGGAAGGAACGCTTCATTAGTGGTCTACCTCCTCTCTTTGCAGACAAGGTATGAACTAAGATACAAGATAGGAATAATGGAAGTATTCCTTATAGTAACCTCACCTATGGTGACTTGGTAAGCACCATCAATGTTGTAGCCCTTGAGCTATGCACATATATTAAGCTGAAACAGAAGCTCAAAAAGGAACAATCTTCTTCAAAGAAAGAACTTGGAAGTTTTTGCAAAGACTTTGGATTTATTACTCCACCTGATGCAAAGAAAAATGAGAGTAAAGAAAAATCTTACAGAAAGAAATCTAGAAGAAAAGATGATTCTTCTAGACCAAAGAAGAAGAAGAAAAGGTCTAAGAGAACTGCCCAAAGAAAAGAGTTAACTGCTGGAACTGTGGCAAAGCAGGCCATAGATCTAATGAGTGTCGTTCAAAGACAAAAAATAAGAAGATCAATCTTCTTAATATGGATGAAGAAACTAAAGCTAAGCTTCTTTCAATCCTAGATGAACCGTTTTCTGAACCTTCAGGTACATCTGAAGAATACAACGATGATGAAGACATCAACCTAGATTATGATTCAGACTCTAGCCAATCAGGAAGAGGCTGTACTTGTACTGAGGCTTTCTGTAGTTGTGGAAAGGAACCTCAAATTAAGGTTCTTTCAGATCACTCTAAAGAAGCTCTCTTTAATGTTATCCAACACATCAACGACGACGAGGCTGGATATCGTTTCCTTGTAGAACTCAAAGACATTCTCCTCAATACGGGCAAACCTAAAACCCGTCCAATTATTGAAGCTTTCAGTATGAAACAAGTTATGAATCGATCAGAAAACAATTCTGAACCTACCATTTCAGACCTACGTCATGAAGTTACCTTTCTTAAAGACGAAATTCGAAATATCAAATCTCGTCTTTCCATCATAGAAACTGATATTCCTACTCATCAGGACTCTAAGAAACCAGCCTTTTTTGACTTTGGATCTAAACATAGTTCTTCAAGGAAAGAATCAGATGATGATAATGATGATATTAATACTTCTAATATCAACAATGATCATCTAGTAGAAGCAGAATTTTCTACTCACATTGGTAACAATGCCTCTACTTCTGCAGCACCAGGTATAATGGTAATTCTTCCATCCGACCTCAAAGTCATCATATACCTATTAAAATAGTCGTAAATAAACATTTTGTTATTAACAAAGTTGCCTTGCTTGACAGTGGTGCTGATAGAAACTGCATCATGAAAGGTATTGTTCCCCTTAAGTATTTACAAAAAAGTACTTCAAAATTATACTTCGCTACAAGAGAACTTATAAAAATTTATTACAAACTTTCCAAAGCTCATATTTGTAATAATGGCATCTGTTTAACAAATTATTTTGTCATAACAGAAGATATTAAAGAAGATATCATCCTTGGAATACCTTTTATTACTCAAATAAACCGTATTTCACTTCTCTTGATGGTATCTTCACTAATATATTAGGAAAAGTTTTACTTTTCCCGTTTGTAAAAAACACTTTCTCAGGAAGAAAGTAATTTTATTAGAGAAAATATTGTTTTCAAAATAAACAAACTTTCTCAACATCTCACCTTCTTGAAAGATAAATCCGTATTAGAAAAATCGAACAAATTTAAAAACCCCCGGACATTGTTAATAAAATAGCAAATCTTCGAGAAAAATTTGAAAGAGAAATTTGTTTGGATTTTCCTAATGCCTTTCGGAATCGAAAAAAACATATTGTTTCTTTACCTTATATTGAAGGATTCAATGAACGGGCCATTACCACTAAGGCAAGACCTATTCAAATGAATCATGAAATGATGGAATTATGTAAAGAAGAGATTGATACTCTTTTAAAAATGGCATCATTAGGGTTTCCAAATCTCCTTGGAGTTGCTCTGCCTTTTATGTGAATAAAAACTCTGAGAAGGAAAGAGGTGCACCCAGACTTGTAATTAATTACAAGGCTCTTAATTCTGTTTAAAGATGGATCAGGTATCCCATACCTAAATTTTGCGACCTTTTAAAAAGGACTTTTAGTGCTAAGGTATTTAGCAAATTTGATATGAAATCAGGGTTTTGGCAAATTCAGATTTCTGAAAAAGACAAATACAAAACAGCTTTTAATGTTCCATTTGGTCAATTCGAATGGAACGTAATGCATTTCGGGCTTAAAAATGCCCCTTCTGAATTTCAAAACATCATGAATTCTATTTTCAATGATTACTCTTTTATGTCAATTGTTTATATTGATGATGTGTTAATTATTCAGAGACATTGATTCTAATTTTAAACACCTCAACACATTCATCAATATCATCAAAACTAATGGCTTAGTTGACAGTGCTAGGAAAATGATTTTGTTCCTAACAAAAATTAGCTTCTTAGGACATAATCTCTTACAAGGTTCTTATAAACCTATTTGTAGGGCCTTAGAGTTCTCTTCCAAATTTCCTTATAAAATTCTCTATAAATCCCAACTCCAGAGATTTCTAGGAAGTTTAAATTATTTTTTGCTGATTTTATTCCTAAAATCAGACATATTTGTTAGCCTTTGTATAAAAGACTTAGGAAAAATCCAGTCCCTTGGAGTTCTGAACAAACCCAAGCGGTTCTGCAAGTCAAAACTCTTGTTCAAACTATTCCTTGCTTGGGAATCCCAAACCCCAATTCATTCATGGTTGTTCAAAACAGATGCTTCCAATAAAGGTTATGGAGGTATCCTTAAACAAAAAGTAGATCTTGAATCTACAGAGCAATTAGTTTGTTTCACTTCAGGAATCTGGAATTCCTCACAAAAGAATTATTCTACTGTTAAGAAGGAAATCTTGTCTTATGTGCTTTGCATCACAAAATTCCAAGATCTTTTTAACAATTTTTTTTTTATTGAGAGTAGATTGTAAATCTGCAAAAGAAATTCTTCAAAAAGACGTTAAAAATATTGTTTCAAAACAAATCTTTGCTAGATGGAAAGCTCTACTATCTAGCTTTGATTTTGATATTGATTTCATCAAAGGAGAAAACAATTCTTCACCAGATTTCTTAACCCGTGAATTTTTGCAGGGTAAGCACGAGGCCGTTTAAACCGGGTGCTAAAGGAGACACCAAATCTCCAAAACAAAAAATGGCTAGACCATTTCAACTTCCTCCTCTCAACCCAATGATAGCAGAATCTTCCTCAAGGCCTGCTTTAACATTTCAAAACAAATTTACAGTTCTAGATAAATATCCTAAACTACCAGCTCCTCCTCAGCAAAGGCTTTTAAAGCCAAATCATCCTCCACAGCCGCAGAAAATTTGTCTGAGACCAACTGCCATTCCTGAAGTGTCATCCTCTTTATAGACTAAAGCAGCTTATACCATGCAAGCCCCTGAGTCTTTTGCTCAAGCAGTTAATCCTGAATTAACAAAAACAATCCTTTCAATACCAAACCCAAAAGAAGAATCTTTTGAATTTCAGGTTTCACAGGTCCTACCTTTGATGGCACTCAACAAAGAGTTTTCTCACATGAATGTTAATTCGTTAATAAAACCATGTTATAAGGATTTTAATTATGTGGATACAGACAATCCTCTAAAGACCCAGAGATTTTATGAAGCAATCCTAGTGGACACAGACTCCATTGATATCAAGCATTCTAGAGATGGTAATAATCAAATCCAATATTCAAGATTTACAATCAAAAGGATATTGGAACCTTTCGAATGGTATGCAGTCCATTTACATACTCCCGTTGCCTTAACGATGACACATCGGCCACAGACCTACAATTGGTATGACTATAAGGCAGCCTGGATGAATTTTATTTATCTTAGAACAAGAAATACTTGGTTGGTCAAATACAGCACAGTTATCACAAAAGACATTATCCCAAGATGGTTTTACGAGTGGTGGAGTCTATTCGGAGGAACCAGTGAGATCCTCCCCCAACAATTCTCCAATAGGTATGAAGAATTTCAAACCAAGGAGGAGATAACGACCTTACCAGAGCAAATTAAAATACGCAAATACTACATTAAGAAAAGGATCTCTTATATTATAACTTGGAATTTTCCAAGAATGATATAGACCGCATCCAATACTTGTGTAAGCAAGTCTAAATCAAAGGTTGGGTTCCTAAACAACCAACCAAGCCTATTTCAGAGAAGGTTTAGACCTCTCCCAAGAAATTATCCAAATCAATCCTCAAACAAAAATTGAAAGAGGCTATGGATAATATAGAAGATTATTCTGAAGACCAAATCATGAAGATGATTAAAGACGCCGCTTCTACTGAAAGCGACACTGATGACAACAGTGATATGTGTAATCCTCAAGGTTTAGCCTTGGTTTACATGGATCCTGATTATGAATAGGAAATGAACTTTCGTTAAAAGATAGAGGCAAAGCTGGAATTATCTTTTCATAAAATGGCCTTCACTATTTCAAATCTGGCATCCATTGAGAAGCTACAAGACAAAACACTTTTGGAAAGCATTACCTCGACTTTATCAAAAGGAGATTCCCAATTAGTATCAGGCCAACAAAAGAAGAAAAGCAAAAATGCTCCACCATCTTTTAGTAGGTCCCCCATTTAGTGTCGGTAAAATCTCAGCCGTCCACATGTAAGCCTAAGATGTAAAGGCATCCTTTCATTTCTCTATTTAAAAAACTCTAATTTCTCAAAGGAGATCATCACAAAAATTAGATCATATTCTTAAAATCTCTCTCTCTCTCTCTCTGTAACTAAGTTTGCAAATATTGAATAAACTTTCATCTTTGTAAGTCTCTTTCCCTATAAAATTCTTCATTTTCTAAGTCTCTTTCCCTATTAAATTCTGCATCTTCTAAGATCCCTTTAATGGTTATCCTAGTTAGAGTTCTTAATTTACTTCCATTGTCCATTTTACTTTAGGGAAACTATTGTCTGAATTGACACTAACACCATGGGTGCTAAACATGGAATATGGTCTTGTAGATCCTTACACCAATGGAAGGTGTTCTTACATAGCTAAGGTAGAACTTTAACACAAGTTGGCATACTAGTGAATTCACTTGCTAGATCCTATGTGGAAAGCATAGTTTATGGAACTAATATATATACATAACCCTATACATGCTCATTGGCCAATTCATCTCATGAGAAACCATGGGCGAATCTTTCTCGAGGAAAGTCAACACCACATGTGGAACCATAAGTGAATCTTCCTCTAAGGGAAGTCAACACCTTATGAGAACCCAATGGTGAATCTTCTTCAAAGAAAAGCCAACACCTCTTCTTGTCACGTTCACTTGTTGCTTAGCTAAGTCCCCTTTTTATATTAAAGCTTTTATTACATTATTTATAAAAACATAGGCATAGGATATTGACTTCTTATATGCTTATAGCATATTCAAGAACCTATCCTGTTTTAGGGTACTCTTGAGCACACCTTTCAAGGCCCCTCTAATAACTAGATCTTCATACATGTGTGTGTAAACATATATGTGAGAAAACCTTTCACAAAACATACTAAGGTCCAATATATTCATACTTTATTCCATTCATGCATAAAAGACATCCTCGTCACTTCACCATATATTCATATTCACAAATATGGATAACCAAACCAAGGAACTATCCTATCAAGGCACACATGTGCAATGCATAGGCAACGTCCCATAACCTTGCCCATACTAGTACACCTACAAGTAATACTAGTTAAGGAAACACATATCATACTTTAATAATGCTTAACATCGATAGTAGTAGACACTAGTGAATATGAAAACGGCATTTCATTAGACACTATGATCCTATACTACTTGGAAGAATGCAATTAGAGTGAGGGCGTGTGTACATTGGTAAATATGATAAGATTATCGCTATAAAAAACACGTTGAGACAGCCACCCTCTTAGGACCACAATGAACAATTAGGCCTCGACCACACAACACACAATAGCACAGGAGGCGTGTGTACATTGCTAAACATGATCAGATAATGGCTATAAAAACACATTAAGACAGCCATCCTCTTAGGAGAACAATGCACAAGTAGGACTCGACTACACAACATACAATAGCACAGGAGACAAGACAATTTTTCACATTACATTCAAGACTACTAACCTTAGTTTTCACACACTCACATAGGGGTACATGGGAAAGGGAGAATTAACCATTTATACTCATATAAGACAGCACCAAATCAAACCCGAAAATAGTCATACACATGAATACACAATAGCCATTAAACCTAGATCCCAACTAGAACAATAAACTAGGCATGAGACATCACATTGGCTGATCATCACCAACACAAATTCATAATATGATTTTCCTTGAAGGCCATGATCACATCACATATATATTGAAAAAAATTAAACACCGCCACAATAAGTCGACCATACAACACAATGCATTACAAGACTCACCGGTTTTTCCATCAACTGATCGTTGGTGGGGTCTCGTAGGTTCACACGTAGCTACATTTGGAACCTTCTCTTGAGCCATTCTCTACGGCCCCTTGTGGGTCCTAAGTAGGGTCGTACCGGATATTTAAAACCCTAAACTAATTAGAATAGTTCTTCTGAACTTCCAACATCAATTTCAATTAAAACGAACACGTAAAACTAGCACAAACACACCAAGACACACAAAACTCTCTAAGGCACACTTTGTGAATGTCATGGACGTTCTTGGACGTTTGACCTTCAAACTTAACCAAACTTCACATACTTCCTAAGAACATCAATATAAATCATTTTAAATTAAAATTAACTCAATAAACATTCACAAAGCTCTAGTTCACCGTAGTTCGTTTTCGCACATTATACTAGTTCTTGATTAATTGACCTAGATTATGAAGTAGGTTATGAACTTGACCTAAGTCTCTAATTCTAGGCCTGAACTAGTGGTGAGTTGTTGTATAATGGTTCAATTTTCCTTGTTATTATGTTGATTATTGTTGTGTGCCGATATTACATTTATTCTTAGGATGAGTTGAGAGTTGATGGTAAGACCTTGATGATGGCATTGTGAAGGAGATTTGAGTAAGTGTAGGGATCTCTATCCTTTACTTTGATTATAGTTACTTGTTCTTAACTAATGATTTTGTATTGAATTATACCTTATATTAATATTCATAGGGTTTGCATGATATTGAATTGAAAAGTATTGAACTATGGATTGTGAGTCTTCGGCTAAGATGTAAATGTACTATCATCTCTTATATAAATTGTAATTAAAGGACAGTACTCATGCAATTCTTATTGAGCTATGATGATGATTATTGCATAAGGGTTAGACCCTATGACCTACACTAAGCTATGATGATTAATAAAGAGACTAAAGACATTTCAAAAGGGATGCTAGCTTTTCACCGAGAGAACATGACAATGGGAGGTGTTGACTTTCCATAGAGGAAGATTTACCTTATAGTTCAAAATGTGGTGTTCACTCCCCTATGAGTGATGCTCACCCTATGTATTCTAATGAGATGAGGCTCTAATTTCCAAATGGAAGGTAGAGGGTTCATACTAATCTCCTAGTTCCTGAACTATGTTTCCCCTAATAGGAAGACTAGCTAGTGGATCCACCTAGAAAACTATGTTTATTTTGGTCCTACTTTTTCCCGTAACCACCTTCCATTTGTGTAAGGTTTTACAAGACTAGATTCCAAACTAAGATCTTATGTTCTATGTCGGTTAAGGAAATTGTTCCCTAAACTAAAATGATGTAATAAGGTACAAACGAACTAGAGTGACTTAAGAGGTATGACTTAGCTTAGGTAGGGGTATGTGACTCTACCTATGCGTTGCACTAGTTTGCCTTGACGTAATCCTTAGGATGATATTCTTATGTGTGTGTATACTTATATGTGTAAATAAGATGTATATGATGATGTTTCATGTTGATGCCATCTTATGATGTTGAAGTCACTTATGATTACATATTTGGTCTATAGTGCTAAGTTATGATGTTTGGAACTTTTAATGTCATGATACGTAAAGTTTGATATTGTTTATGATTCTTGTTAGGTTTACTTAATTGGGTAAGGTTATGGGGCTTTGCCTAGTCATTACACTACTGAACTTAATGTGGTTTCATGGGTAATTGTCTTACTTTGGTTATGTTGTAATGAACTCTTATTCATGCTTTTTGATGTTATAGCATGGTAATAGGGTTGTCTTGACTATGTATTTAACTTATGTGGATGTGCATCATGACTTGACTATACTTAGTATTGTGGGTCTTGTGAAATATATGTTCTTGAATTAATGAATGTGTCCTATTGATTGGTATGGTTTTCTTGAATGTGCATCAGGTTTTCAAAAGTAAATTGCATATATTTTATCCCTTTTGAGCGTAATTTTATGATTTATGTGCATATGCTCTCATACATAGTACAAGTGATGTACTAACCCCATTTTCTCCCTTTTCCCCAATATTTTAGGTTCTAGTAATTGAAGGGCTATTGAGACTACTTTGAGGCAAGGCTTTGAATTCTCACTCATCAAGCTAATGAAGTTGTTTTGTTTTAAGACTTGTATATTCTTTCTTTTTCATCTTGAGTATTAAAGATTGCATAGCCCATGTATGGCTGTTATTGTATTGATGTATGGGCTATGAACAATTGTGATATTGTTGTTTATATTGTTATTTTAATGACCCAATGTACACCGTAGTCATTACCGTCGTCTTCATTCTCAAAGAAGATTAAGACTATCCTCTTAGGAATTGTCATCACATACCATAGATCAAAAGTGTGGAAAAATATAATACTTTACATATATATGTTGAGATTTACATAGACCTCTACATAGGAAGCATACATAGGCTTCTCACTTAATATTTTACATCATAGTCTAATAGTTCTCCTTACATTTAACCATCTAAAGAATGAATGACAATTTGTTAGGGCATAGAACTTTGTCAATTATAATGTACTCATTTAGTCTACGATGAAGTGTCACCATGAGAATGGATTAATTATCTCAAAACATAGACAAAACTAATAAGGTTTGACAAGTAATTATATCCTCGGAACTCATGAAGACTCACATATTTACTTAGGAAAGATTCAAGTCCTCTTCATCAATGACCAATAATCTCCTCAATGTCCCAAACCTAAAATCTTTGGGGATAAAGGGAGAAATATGGGTTAGTACAAAACATATGTACTAGGTATGACTCCTATGCACAAAAATCATCAATGCATGAGAAAAGGACAATTTATTCAAAACCATGATTTCAATCAATTTAAGTCAACATGCTTATATAAAAGGCATATAAGTCAATTCAATATAATAGCAACCCAACATGTAGATCACCCAAGTAATACTTGTGCAATTCAAAAGACAGAACCCCATAATCCATCCAAGGCTAATTATCCATTATGCAAACCACTTCATACTTATAACATATTTTCATTACATGCCTATACATCAATACTTACTCATAACTTATTAAAATAACCATAACCATAATCATAATCATAATCATAAATAACACTACTAGAATCATCCCTTAGACTCCCACATGTGCAATGAGTAAGAGAAGTCCCATACGAGCCTTACACTATTAGTAACCTTTAAAACAACCCTAATAAGAGTCCATAAACTTAAATTATTCATTTACTTTTATATTAGGGAAATAAGTGCAATAACCGACATAATACAATGTGAGCTACATGGAATTTGGTGTTCTATTCCCACACAGAAAGAGATGGTTAACACTTGCCTAAGGTCTAACCGTTCGTAGCTATGGATCCACTAAAATAGAGTCCTATGTTGTCACACACATAAGGTTTAAGGAGATTTTTGTAGAAACCTTGACTTATAACGTGTAGGTATTCATCTCATGAGATGATAAATAATTAGGGAATTCAGACTTACTAACATGAGGAAACCCATGTGTGAAGCCGGACTTACTAACGTGGGTCCTCTATCTCATTTACATGAGCTTTCTGTGCTAAGAAATTATTTCTTTTTAATAATCAACATACTCATTATACATGATTACATTAGTGTCCTCTAGACCCCTATGTGATCATATTATCGTAATAACTCATAGGTATTCGTAAGTGAGATCTACCCTTTCACCTTAGTAACCACATACAAGTGAGTAAACCTTTTACCTAACAGTTTATTATAATCATAACAAATGACTTCAAATCATATAAAATTCATATCTTATCATACTTACATAGGTCATGTCTCACTCAATGCCTTAGGGTTAAGGATAAGGAGTTTATAGCATCAACACCACAACCATACATTAGGCATAGGAGCATTACTATCCAAGTAACTCATAATTCTCAACTGAATCTAAAAAGAACCAATCAACATATCTATTTGTACCTTCCAAGAACCTTCATACCTCCATTTCCAATAATACATAACCAAATATATAAATGAGGTAATTTCAAGAAGCAATTACATATTTATCAAAAATGTATCCAATCTACATATTCATAATTTTCATAATTCCAATATCAATTCAAGGTTTTTATGAAATTAGGGAACAGACATGGGTCTAGGGACATATCATAGGAAATCATCAATTAACCATCAATATATAGTTAAAAAAACCTTAATTAATCACAATTAACCACAATTGATTCATAATTTCATTTTTCAAAGAAAACCAATGTGTAGAAGAAAAACCTAAATTTGGTGGATTTAGAAATCATCTTTAGGACGGACCGCTTGTGCAAAGTAATATAAAGAGTGAAACAAACCGTACCTTAGAGATGATAAATCCACGAAATTGGGTTGGAAACTTGAATTCTTGATCTTCTTCTTGGAGCTCTATTGGTCTTCAATGGAGTTTTGGAGGAAGAAAAATTTCAAAGACATGAAAGTGATTTTTCATTTCAACTTCTAAGAATTGGTTTAGGTGTTAAAATTAACCTAAAAATTACCCTTATAGCTTTTAGAGTTACCTCATAAATTACCCAAAAGACGCCTTACTTAAATGGATCTTTGTGAAGTTAAAATGCTTAAAATATGACTTTTTATGAGTCTGGGAAGTGGTTGCGCGTCACACGGTTGATTTCACGATTTATTTTTGAAATCTATGTTGAAAAAGTGAGCCTCCTGTAAGCCTCGCGTTGTGAAGCGATGTTGGGATACCTGCATGATGTCTGCGCGTCACGTAGTAGCTATCAAAACCGTGCATGTGCAAAGGCAGCTTTCGCAGCCTGCTAGCCGAAGTTTGGGTCCTCCCTAAGGACCCTTACGATGGTTATTGGGGTATCGTGACTGTGAATTTTGAACCTATACACTACATTCTACCTATTCAAATTATTTTTACAAGTTTTGGACTTCATGTGACCCTCCGAAACTTCACAAATTATAGGGACGTCAGTAATTCAGTTTAGCTAGTTTTTGAACGTCAAAGCCTTCTTTTATGTTATAGCTTCAATAATACTAAAACAAGTTATTTACACTATTTAAGGTCTAAAATAATCATCATACGATATATAAGGATCTAGTATATGTCATGGAAAATATGGGTTTTACATGTAATCTAAGAGGCTAGTCTTGGTCCTCAAAGAGGACGCCGACGCAGGTTACGTCTAGGGGGTGCTCCCCGGATGTGACAAATTTGATATCAGAGAATAAGGTTGAATTTATTTAGAGTCGATGTCTCATTTAAATACGTCTATGTATATTCTTACTCATAATTGTGGAGCGCGCCACACTTATGAATAGGAAACTACAACATGCTTAGGAAACTCTCCTTCTCTTGGAAATCCAATATCGTGACTCCAGTGTTTTAACTCTATGTTCTTTTAGCATCTAATCCTTTTATTTTGATTATAGGCAATGAATACTCGAAGAAAAAATGCTCGAAGACTTGATGATGTCACATTCGAGGAGCACCCCTAGAATTAACATGGCGTACTTGATATCATAGAGTTCTTATACAAACCCATAGTTATCATTCATCAAATTATCGTAGGTAAATTTAGCGGAAAATTTAAAACATTCTTAGAACATCAAATGCTATAACATTACTTCATATTTATATATATATATAAAATATCATCATACATAGTTAAAGATTCTAGTCTCGGTTTTTCATCCTAGACTCAACATCATTCGAGGAATTTTGAAACACGGCCCTTACAAACTAATATATAACTATTTAATATTAAAGAACTTTACAGTAAACAATAAGAAGTGAATCCTTGAAACTTAAGGACCCCTTTCCTTGAGCTTGGGAATCATATATCAAGCTCCTCATCATGTAAAGACATCCCTTAAGCATCCATAACCTACACTTTGTGTAAAAAGTAGAGAAGAATGGAGTTAGTATAAGAATGCACTAATTATTGCAACAATGCAAAAACATGCATTTAAAAGGGACATTTTCTTCAAAATCATACTCCATGGCTTTTTTCGTAAATCAAAACCTTTATACAATAGAATTTCTATCATTTACCTACTATATATAGACATATTCAAAATCTAAAAATCACAAAAATCATATATAGAATTTAAGCCAATTTTATGGTCACTTTAAAGTGAGTTATTTGCCTTAACAATGAGCATTTTTCCGTTAACATTGAACATCTTTTTCTTTAACTTCCTAACCTCCCAAGTAACTCTCTAGTGATACTTGGTGAAATGAATCACCTTAAGCAACAAAGAATCATTCATACAACTTTTATAATCCAACACGTACCATGTTAGAAGTATAATGCATAAAAGAAACATTTAGGTCAAGACATAAGAACATTACAATAAGCTCTTGTCATTCGTCACATATACTTATTTTGCTTTAAATAGAACCTTTTTAAACCTTACTCATAATCCCAATCTAAATATACTAGTGCATTGTGCATGTGAAGCCTCATAACCTCACACATACTTACTAGACCTATTATACGACCACAAGACTTTACATATCCATCATGTACCAAAGAAAATTAAATAGGCAACCATATAAACTTCAATATAGGACCTTATTCACGTAGTAATATTAGAACTTCATTCCAGTGCATATCATCTCATCATGTAAACACTAACACAATGTCATGCAATAGAACCATAAAAATAGACACATGCATTAGATACCCTCCTTGGACTTCCCTCAAGTGTCACTTGTGCAATTTCTAGGTGAAGACCCATGCCCCCACCTACACTAAGCAACTACCCTTAGGTCATCCTAGTTAGATTCCTTACTTTACTTCAAATGTCTATTTTACACTAGGGAAACTATAGCCGGCCGATACTAAGACCATCGGTGCTACCCATAGAATTTGGTTTTCTAGAGCCTTACACCAATGGAAGGTGCTCTTACCTAGCCAAGGTAGAACATTAACACATCCTAGCATACTAAGTGAATTAAATTTCTAAATCCTATGTGTCAAGCATAATTATAGAACATTGAGGCATATATGTGAAAACCCTCTTTATTCCAAATGGAGAATTATGATTATTCACTTTTAGAAACCTTCTTTATGCCTATTGAGGTATTGTAGTTATTCATTTCATATATATTATGATGACCTACTTTCCTACAATGGGAAGGGACATTCCTCACTTCAATTTCACTCGGTGCTAAGCTAAGTCCCTTTATTAAAAAGCATTTTATTAACTTTTTTTTTTATAAAATTAGGATTAGGAGAGTTATCCCCTCATATTCTTAGCTCATAGGTCATAGATGAGAAGTCCTTTCATCAACCTATATCATGTGAGAAAGCCTTTCACATGGACATAGCATATATAAACACCTATCTAGTTTAGGATAAACTTGAGCACACCTTCGAAGGCTCCTCTATTGAGCAGATGTTTTTACATGTGTGCGTGCAAACTTATATGTGAGCAAACTTTTCACATTACACATAAATCTCACACTCCTCATATATCAATGCATAAGCCTATGTGTATAACTATATGAGAAATCCTTTCATATAAACACACCTTGAAACTATACACATTCATACTTTATCATATCTTGTACTTTCATCATAGAATATAAGTCATATTAATAACTTGTCCATACATTCGTTTTGTGTACATAGGAACCAAATCTAGGAACTATCTTATCAAGTTACACATGTGCAATTCATAGACAAGGTCCCATACCCTTGCCCATACTAGTACACCTATCAATTCCTTCTAGATACGGAATGCATAACATACATTACATACATTTATATTACATGCATAGTACTGGACATTTAGTTACTATGAGAACTACCTTTCATTAGACAATATGACTCCTTACTACATTGTAAACATGCATAATGTGTGAGTGTATGTGTAAATTGGCCAACATGATCACATAATATCCATGAACAAACAAATTGAACCAGCCATCCCTCTTTAGACAACAATGCACTACCAAGCATAGACCACACAACACAATTTAGCATAGGATAAATCCTAATTTGATATTACACATTAAGACTCCTAACATTATCTATTTACACTTTCACATAGGGGTACATGTGTAGGGGCCATCAATTCTTAAAATTTTATTCATGGAAGCACCTAAACATTATCTTGACATAACCATATACATGCTCATGACATTAGGAACACAACCTAGATCATAGTAAGAATAGGAAACTAGGCATAGGCTTCACATAGGGTGCTTCATCACCAACACACATTCATAGTATAATTGCCTTCAAGGCCATTATCTCAAAACACACACACACACACACACACACACACACACACACACACACACATATATATATATATATATATATATATATATATATATATATATATTGCAAATAAATTAAACACCACTACCATATGTGGACCATACAGCACAATGCCATACAAGACTTCATCAACAATACAATAAAGTAGTAGAGAAGTAGAGAAGTAGAGCAAATCTTACCAACACTTTAGCCAATGGTCATCATTTACAATTGCTATTCTTTCATCAACAATTAAGTATATGGCAGTACATATAGTACAATAATAATATACGAAGGAATGCATAAGCTACTACAAGACCGTGCTTAAACTAGCACAATACATCACTAACATACTAGACCGTAGAAAGATATAGACCATTAACCAATTTCACTTGCATGGATCATAAATCATATTTCATAAAAAGTATAAATCTAGGGCAGTAGTTAAATATAAACTTAATATAATTAAATCATGCTTAAATCCCTACAAGATCAAGATACCAACATAGGCACTAAACTATTAATTCAATAGAGAGTATAGGAAATAGGGAATCCTACTACTTACCTAAAGCCTTAATAATCAATTTTATTTTAACAATAATGTGCATGTTAGGATGTAGCTAAAAAATCATTACTCAAAAGGAATCATCCTTCACCTAACCTAAATTTGACATCACTTTACATACATAGTATTATCAATGGACGTACTAGAATAGTCGTAGATCAATTCATGCAATACTTCTTTAATTTAATGATTAAGGATTTACACCAACAACTCGTCCCTAATATTAATACTAAGGCAGTAGCTACAATGATATTTTCTTAATCAAAAAACTATACAATTGTTCTATATTCGAAATCATTGTAAACACATAGAAAAACATAGGCTAGTCTTATTCAAATCATCATATATTGATTAACATGGATAAATCATCAACAATTCACCATCAATATGCATAATAAAAAGTATACATAAGTAATTCAACGTAATAATATCACAAATCCACCAATAACATGCCACGATCACAATGCTCATGCAAGAGCAAAATTGAGTTTGGGAAGGGACATGGGTTCATAATGCAATTGGATTGAAATTCACGTTAAAACCGTCACATTGTCATAAATGCATCACGATTAAGATTTTTAAAATGTTTTGAGAAAGACCCCGTGAGTAGATTGAAGAAGAAGAAATTTGAACATGAAATATCTTTGAAAACATTGAGATTAACTCTTTAGATGGAAGAATAACTAGAGATGAAGGATAACCATACCTTTATCTAGAAGGAAACCTCTAAAATTTAATGAATAGTCCATGGGACTCGAAGCTCCAATCTGTTCTTAAGAATCACCTTTAATTGAGGTTTCTAGAGAGAATTGCTTTTGGAGGGAAAGTCTATTTTGTGTGAACTGAATTTCAAATGGGTTTGGTCACGTTTTTTATCACTGAAATACAACAAAAAATAACCAATTAAACCTATTAGTTTCAGGTTAGGAATTGGGGTGAAATTACAATTCACCCCTTAAATAAAATAGTGTGCAGGCGTGCAGTTGCAGACAGCACCTACGGGGACCAATTGGCGGGGGCGCCAATGGACCAACGGCCCATTTTGGCGCTCCGTCGATTGTGACAAAGGAAGAACCTTGTTGGATTAAGCTCCTGAGGCTAAGTTTCAACCTATGCCCAAAATTGATGGGGTTTCAGTTGATTGGCGAGGCATCTATTGAGCTGTTCTATTGACATTACCAAGGCCACTCAACAGCCTTAGGGTCCTTATTTTTGGACATTTTGCGGCGCCATTGGGAAGTCGTACCCAGAATTTCCAGCATAAATATACACCATAAAATTTAAGGACCTTCCACATAAGTTTCACTAAATATAATAACACGCAACATGTCCAAACATGCAATGCACATTCAAGAGACACATGAACGTCTCAAGGGCTATCGTTTGAACGTCTTAGACGTTCTTGGACGTTAGACCTTCAAACTTTATGACAATCCATATACTTACTATAAAAATCATTATAAATAATTTTAAGAATTAATAAGGTCATTACACATTGAAAAAACATAAAAGCATCTAAGTCCCTTTTGGCGAATATTCATCGAGCGTCATGGTTGATCCTTGACGTTTGGCTTCAAAATCACCTCGAACATCATACCATGCCTCAATAGAACATTTTAAACAATTTTAGGACCTTATAAACTTATTAAGAAAATATTAGGCTCTAGACATCACAACGTATTTTGGGGGTCTTACAGATGAAGAGATTGCCGATGTGTGAGTTTCTCTCCAAGCCAATCGAGTCCCTCCTGTTGAAGAAGTTGCTAATGATTATGAAGCTCCAGTCAATCCTACTCCTTTGATGGATAGTGATATAATTTATGCCTTTCTCTAAAAGGCCCACCCATTACTACTCAAGCAGAAGCCGTCACTACTCAAGCTCAAGCCATGACGGCCCAAGCTAATTCAGAGGTTGTACCCCGAGCAAACCTATAACACCCCTCAAATTACATAAGTTAAGCTAGATCCTAACCTTGTTTTAATTATGTTCTAAGGTTCTAAAATGGTTTATAATGTAGTATTGAGGCAGTGTATGGATTTCAAGATGATTTGAAAGTAAAACGTCAAGGAACGACCAACGCGTTCGTCCACTAAGTCATCCATGTGCCTCATATGTGGTATGTGCCTAACTGTGAGTTTCATGAGTTGATGAGGTCGTTATATGACTTATTATGGTTTTTATAGGCAGTGTGTCAATGTAAAAGAACGTCCATTACGTTTGAAAGGTTTGTCGTGTAACGACCTTGTGTGTCGATACATGTTTCGTCGAGTTTTACGTGTTAGTTTTGAATGAGATTGATGGGGTAGGTCCTAAACTCATATAGGAACATATTTGAGTTGGAAATGTCCGTGTAAGACTCCATGTATTACACACAAGAGTCCCTAGAGGAGGACCCTAGTTAAAGACTTGAAGTTGCATAGAATCTTGCATGGAGTTCCAAACATCGGCCGGTCGATGGAACGACGCTCGTCGACTTGGGGCGTCCATGGAGACTGTATGACTGCAGGTTGAGGAGCAGCAGGAACAACAAACGAGACCCCCATCAACGGGGCATGGTCTCACCCACGGAACGCCGATGCTAGGTTGTCGTAGTTGCTATAAATTGCCTACATTTTTCTTTTAAGTCTAGGGGGTTTTGGGAAATTCTCTCTAAGTCTTATAAAATATGAAGACGGTTATTTTAAGTATTTATGGGTATTTTAAAAGTATATAAGTCATAAAACTCTAAAGTCAACCCTAGAACCAAAATGAAAACCCATTCCCTCCCAATGTTTTTTCAAAAACCTCCATTAGAGCTCAAGGTAAAGATAGAGCTTTAAGATAGCTCTTCAATGGAGTTTTTCATCAATAACCATTGGATTCTTTTAATAATGTATGTGATTTCTTCATCTAAGGCTTGCTATCACGTTAGAGTTAATTTCAAAGATTATTTTCAAAGATGAAAAAAGATCAAAAAGTCCTATTTCTACTCTAAGTCTTGTGTTTTTTCATGAAATGTTTTAAAACATTATGTTATAATATTACTGCTTTAGAGTTGATGTTTTCCAATTAAATTTTCCATAAACCCTTTATCTTCTCAAATCTCTCAATATGACTACAATATGGGTTATGTGATCATGTTTTTATAGTAACGAATTCAAGTGTAGATTGTTACACGCTTTTCATTTTCATGTATCGATTATGATTCATTGGTTTATAGGTTGTTTCAATTTGATCAATTGAGTATCGTATATTCTTAAATCAATTGAATATTAAGATAATTGAATTGATATTGATTTAATGCTTGTGAATTTTAGTTGAGTTTTCTATGGGCTATTGAATGATAAATGAATTGTATTCAATTGATGTCTAATTGGTCTTAGATTGATAAATCTATATTTAATTAACCTAGATTTATTTAGTATTACATTTTATGTATTGAATTGATGTTCATGGTCATGGCTAAAGGCCTCATGGTATTAAATTGAATGATTTAGCTTTGAATTGATGAGGTCAGATTGAATGGGTTGTATGCTGCCCTAACTCTGTTAATACTATGTATAGATTTTTTATGACTATGATAATTGGTATATTCCACTTATGTTGGCGGTGCTATGTGAATTTATGTGGACTTGTCGGCGTTACTTTATGTAATATGATGATCATGGCCTTGTCAGCACTAGTTGAAGTATTATGATAATTTGTATAGTTGATTTATGTTATGTATGATCATATCAATATATAAATGATTATGTGAAAAAATGTGGTCTTCTATTTATATTAGGAGATCTTGTTAGACTATGACTATGTGTTCATGAGTGTAGTCTTAGAGTTGATGCATGATTTTTCCTCATTGACTATATGAGTCTATGATCGTTGTATTGATGATGAAGTAATGTATAGGATCACATAAAGATGATAAGGGTCACTCCTAAGTGTTTCAAAGAATGAAATTCTATATGATAAAGGAAAGAATGTCATGTCTTTCTTTGGTATACTTGTGTCCCTTACTTGATACATGTATGGATGACATGTGAATATGAGATGTCTTGACTAGGTAGACTTAGTGCACTCTTTTCATTCATGAATGAATTCTATTCGAGACCTTAAATGATGTTAACAAGGTCATGTACATTGAAAAGGTTATGTCATGAATTTGAAGTTGAAGAGTCGTAATGGTATCCTTCATGTAAAAGAACATGGACTTAGGGTTGGTTGACTGGAACAACATCATATAATCCTTAGAAAATTCATGATGAGCTATCGTAGTCGTCATTGATAGGTAGCCCTAGTGGACCTCTTTGGCAGGGTGAATGTGATGTGGTTATAAACTAGATATGGAACATCTTCATGTGATCCTTTAATGTTAATTACTCTATGAGAACAAAGGCTAGCACTGAGTGAGTGTGTCATTGGAAGTAGTTGTACTTGAGAAGAAGACTAGAGTACAATGTAGCTCTACTTTACAATGAGACTAGAGCACATCAAAGCCTTTCATATTCCTTAACCATGTGCCTACATGGGGTGTATCCTAGTTCTACCCTTGGCAAGTGGAACACCCTCATCGGAGTAGGTTAGAACTCCAGATTCAATGTCTAGCTATGATGGTCTATGTCGATTATTGCCTATTCTCATCATATGTGATACCACTGGCAATAGAGAAGTTCTATGAAGTTTAGGTAGTGACAAGACATTGCACAATAGACTTTGAAGGTGTTATTTAGAGTCTCTAGGTCACATCCAGGAACCTTACTTGAGTGTCCTTACGTGATGAATGGGTCATAAATGAACTAATGAATGTAATGACTTAAAGTTAAGAAAGAATTTAAATAAATAAGTAGTTATCTAGATTAGTTAAGAGTTGTATAGTTAATGTTTGAAGGGGACATTGGAATGGTCACTTCGTAGTTTACATAAGTAAGTCTTACGAATTACTTTAGTTAGCGAAGATGGTTAATTATGTCAACATGATCAAGCCTGATATAGTCTTAGGATTACTTGGGTAATCTTGAAGTTGTTACTCGTGGATGTTATATTTTTTGATTTACTTCAGTAAGCATTTTGGTAGCCTTTAGATGAAGAATGTCATATTATCTATGTGTTTATGTATTAAGTGTGAATGATTCCATCATAGGTAGTCTATTGGATTTCTTAAGTGTGTGTTGAAAGGATTGTATGGGCGGTCGCTTCAGAACTCACTCAAGTGAACCTTAGAATCACCTTTAGTAGCAGAATCTAATGCTCATTTGCTTGATGTGTTGTAACTGTGTGTATCTCATTATGGGTTGTCCTAAGGATCATTTAGGTGTTCCTAGTGAGGTTGTAGGGGCGTTCTTTCTTTGTTCTGCTAAATGAGTCTTAGGATAACTTTTAGTGAGGGGATTACATCGTAGAAGAGGTCTAAATTGAAGTTAAGAAACTTCATTATAACAGTGAAGAAGTTTACTGTATAATGAAGTAGGTCACCATAATGTGTTCTCTAAAAATGTCCTAAATGGATTGAATGATTCGTTATGTATTTATAAGTTGGTACATGTTGTTATTATTTTTATAGTATGATGTTTTTATCAAAATTCATGAAAAGCATGTTATTTACTAAATGTACCTTTTTCATGGTTTTTACATGACTTCCATCCTTAATGCATCTAAATTGCTAATCCATTATTTTCCCTTTTTGATTAAAGTGTATGGAATCAGAAGTCTTGATATGCCATTGAGGATGGATAGCTTTCTTAGGGTTAAAGATGAAGTATTTGTGAGTCCTCATCGATTCGAGGACAATATCCACATGTTCCTTTAGTCTTTATTTTATGTCTTGCATGTCTTAGTCCGAAGTATTGTATACTCCAAAGAATATATGGTTCAATGAGATGTTGTAAGGGTTAATATTTTAAGTGAAATTCTTTCGCTTGTGTAATATTTATGGAAAGAGTTCTTCGTGTATGAGGAAAGTTTTAAATCCTTACTCATTTCAGAATGTTTTTTATGTAATGAATGATACTAGTAGCTTTGATGAGACTTCTTTGAAGTCTCATTTGGCTTGTGGCGACACAAGGATGCTCTAACTTCTAGGGTGTACTTGCGGGTCGTTACAAAGTTTGTATCTAAGAATAAGGTTTGGGAGTGTCTTAGTTGTCTCATGAACCACATCTAGTAGAGTCTTGTTCATCATGTGAAGCATGTCACATTATGAATAGGAGGCTTTTGGGTGCTAGGAAATGTTTCACTTCGTCATTCATCAAATCATGACTAAGAGCTTTGTATATGGTGTCTTTCTCTTGTGTCCCTTATGTGTTGGTCCCTTGAGGGTGTCTTTTTGAAGATTGGGTTTAGGGAGAAAAAATATGAGATGTGACTTGTTAAAAGAGGTGCAAAAGATGGTGTTGATGACCTTAGGTTGGTTTAGTTACCTTTGAAGGGTAGTGTAGTTGGAAACAATGGTAAGGCATAGTGTTACAGATGTGAAGGAGTGGTTGTTGAGATGAAAGAAAAGTTATGAGATTTGAAGGAGTAAAGGTGAGTTTTAAAGGGAATGTACTGTTTAGATGGTTGTATCTTTGAGAGTCTTTAGTCTTCACGAGGTAGACTTGGGTGAGAAAGTATTAGTAAGGTTTAAGGTTCCTGAAGGATTTTCCTTGTAGTTGATGTTATGTGACCTTTGTATGGGTTTCTCCGATGTGGGGGAGTATGAAGAGGATTGTTGTTTAGTGTGAGGTACCACTAACCATTCCTTATGAGTTTATTCAAGCCTAAAAAAAGAGTTCCTAGTACCTTGAATTATGTAGGAGTATTTTGTCAAAAACTTAATTCCAAACATTCTCGTTATGATATACATGTTTTGGTTGAAGATTTGTTGAATGAGAAAATGAGTTTTCATGCATGGCATCTTACTCATGGTTCATGTGCATCTAGTATAGGTTGCTAAAAGTTTCATAAAGATGAATAGTGAGAATTTATAAATGATTATCAGAGAATTATATGTTAAGCATATATAAGGAATTTCTTAAGTGTTGCATTGTTAGATTGTGGAGCATGTTCATTGTAAAGCTGCCAGGGATTTCTGTTCTCTATAAGGTTTTGCAAAAAATGACTCATTCATTCTTTGATGGAAAATTGTCGTAATATGGTTATAACTGATGTATATGGGCATTAGATTGAATACTAAATGAGTTCTTGTTATTTGGAATGAAGAATGTGAGTTTTCTGGCATAATGAGTTGTATAATTTATTCTAGTTTCCTGCTGCGTTGTGATTTTCTTGAATATGTGAAACTTATGTTTCTCCTTTATTATGTATTGTATAATGTGTTATATGGTATTGTCATTAGTTGTTAGGCTGAATCTCTATTCTTGGAAGTGTTCGAAGAGTGGCAAAGTGTCATTTGAGGACGAATGTTGTCTAAGTGGGGGAGACCATAACACCCCTCAAATTATTTAGGTGAATCTAGAGCCTAACATGGTTTTAATTATGGTCTAAGTTCATAAACTGGTCTAAAATGAATTATTGAGGATTTTTCTAGAGTTTTAGGTGATTTGGAAGTGAAATGCCAAGAGACGACCAAGGCGTTCGACGAGTAAGTCACCTATGTGCTTCATATGTGGTTATATGCCTAATTGTGAGTTTCCTGAGTTAATGAGGTCATTATATGATCTATTATATGAGTTAATCATATGTTTCTAGGCAGTGTGTCAAGTTTCATAAAATTTTGAGGTCAAACATCCATGACGTTCAAAAGGTTTGCCTTGAAATGACCTTGTGTGTCTATGAATGTTTAGTCGATTTTTACGTGTTCGTTTAGGATGAACTTGATGAGGTATGTCCTAAAATTTTATATGAACATATATGGGTTTGAAACGTCAAGGTACGACTCCAGGTAGGACCCACAAGGGACACTACAGGAGGACCCCAACTCAAGACTTGAAGCTGCATGGCAGCTTGCATGCAGTGTAACACGACGACCCAAACGATGGACAGTCGATTGAACGATGGCTCATAGACTTGGGAAGTCGATGGAGACTTCATGCAAGCAGGTTGAAGATCTACAGGATCAACCAGCCAGACCCTCATCGACGAGGCGTGTTCTCACCCATGGACCGTCGATACTAGTGCGTCGATGCTGTTGTAAACTGCCTGCAATTTTCTATTAAGGCTTGGGGGTTTTGAACATTTCACCCAAAGTCTTATAAAATAGGAGGACGGTTATTTTAGCTGTTTATAGTTATTTTAAGAGTATTAAGCCATAAAACACTTATTTAAACCCTAACACCTACATCAAAACCCACTCCCTCCCAATGTTTCTTCAAAAACGTCCATGAGAGCTCTAGGTGATGATAGAGCTTAATGATGGATCTTCAATGGTGTATGTTCTTCAATTATCATTGGATTCTTCTAATAAGGTATGGGACTTTTTCATCTAAGGTTTGTTATCTAACTTAGAGTCTATTTCAAAGATAATTTTCAAATATTTCAAAAAGATGAAAAAGTCCAAATTCTACTCTACGTTTTGAGTTCATGCATGAAATGTTTTAAAACATTAAGATATGATATTATTGATGTACAATTGATGTTTTCCAATGAAATTCTACATCAACCCTTGACCTTCTCAAATCTCTCAATTTGACTAAAATATTGTTTATGCGATCATGCTTTCATATTAATGAATTCAAGAGTACATTTTTATGGGCTTTTGATTCATGTATAGATTATGATTGACTTGTTTATAGTCTGTTTCAATTTGATCAATTGAGTATTATATATTCTTAGATCCATTCAATATTAAGCTTATTGGATTGATATTGACATAATGCTTATGAATTTTATTGTAGTTTTATATGGGCTATTGAATGATATAAGAATTGTATTCAATTGATGTCTAATTGGTCTTACATTTATAAATTTATATTTAATTGATCTAGATTAATTGAGTAGTATAGTTTATGCTTTGAATTGATGTTCATGGCCATGGGTAAGGGCCTTATGGTATTGAATTAGCTGATTTAGCTTTGGATTGAAGAGGTGAGATTGAATGGGTGATATGCTGCCTTACTCTCTAACTATTATGTATAGATCTTATATTACAATGATTATTGGTATGGTCCACTTATGGTGGCGGTTCATTGTCAATTGATTTGGCCTTGTTAGCGTTAGTTTATGTAATATGATGATCATGGACTTGTCAACACTACTTGAGGTATTATGATGATTTGTCTAAATGATTTGTGTGGAGTATGCCCGATATCTATGTACATGTGATTAAGTGAAAGTATGAGTTCTTCTATGTATATTAAGAGATCATATTAGACTATGACTATGTGTTCATGAGTGTAGTCTTAGAGTTGATGCATGATTGTTCCTAATTGACTATATGAGTCTATGATGGTTATATTTATGATGTTATAGTAATGTATAAGATGACATAAAGATGAAAAGGGCCATTCATAAGTGTTTCAAAGAACGATATGTTATATGTGATAAAGTAAAGAATGTTGTGTCTTGTTTTGGTAGACTTGTGTCCTTTACTTGATACAAGTACGGATGATATGTGAATACAAGATGTCTTGACTAGGTAGAATTAGTGCACTAGTGTCATGCATGAATGAATGGTATGTGAGATTTTAAATGATGTTAAGAAGTCATGTATGTGGAAAAGGTTATGTTATGAATTTGAAGTGGTAGAGTTGTAATGGTATCCTACATGTAAAGGATGATGAACTTAGCGTTGATTGGATGAAACTTCTTCATATCATCCTTTGGAAAGTCATGATGATCTATGTCGCCATTGAAAGGTAACCCTAGTGGACCTCATTGGTAGGGTGAATGTGATTGTGTTATGAACTAGATATGAAACGTCTTCCTGCGATCCTTTACCGTCAATTACTCTGTGGGAACAAAGGCTAGCACCGAGTGAATATGTCATGGGAAGTACCTCTACATGAAAAGGAAACTAGAGTTCAATATATGAGACTAGTTTGTATAAAAGTCCATCATAATCCTTAACCATGTTCCTACATGTGATGAGTCCTAGTTCTACCCTTGGCACATAGAACTCCCTCATTGGAATAGGTTAGAACTCCGGATTTCATGTCTAGACATCATGGTCCATGTCGGTTATTGCATATTTTCGTCATATGAGATACCTACTAGCATTAGAGAAGTTTTATAAAGTTTAGGTGGTGGTATGGGACGCTATCAAGACATTGCAGAATAATAGACTTTGAAGGTGTTAGTTAAAGTCCCTATCTCTTGTCCAAGAGCATTACTTAAATGTCCTTATGTAATTAATTATTCTTAAATGAACTAAGAATGTAATGACTTATGTTAAGAAAAAATGTAAATGAATAATTAGTTATCTAGAGGAGTTAAGGGTTTTCTAGTTAAGGTTTGAATGGGGCATAGGAATGGTCAGTTCGTATATTAGCGACGTAAGTCTTAAGAATAACTCTAGTTAGAAAAGATGGTTGATTATATGGACATTATGTAAGTCTTAGGTAGTCTTATGAATTACTTAGATAATCTTGAAAAGTTCAACCATGGATATTATCTTCTTGATTTACATAAGTATGCCTTTTGGTAGAATTTGGAAGGAGAATGTCATATTGTCTATGTGTTGATGTATAAGTGAGAATGATCCTATCTCAGGTAGTCTATTGGATCTATTAAGTGTGTGTGTAAGGTATTATATGAGCAGTCGCTTCACAACTCACTCAAGTGAACCTTAGAATCACATTTGGTAGGAGGTTCTCACGTTCATATGCTTGATGTGTTATAAGTGTCTGTATGTCATTGTAGGTGGTCTTACGGATCAATTAGGGGTAACTAGAAAGGTTGTTGTGCGGTCTCTCTTTGTCTTAGCAAAGTGATTTTAAGGTATCTTTTAGTTAGGGAATTCCATGCTAGAAGGTGTCTAAAGAGAAGTTAAGAAACTTCAATGTAATAGTGAAGAAGTTCGATGTACAGTGAAGTAGTTCACTGGAATGTGTTCTCTAAAAATTTCATAAGTTGATTAAATAATTACTTTGTATTTCAAAGTCGATAAATATTGTTCTTATGATTATTCTATGATGTTTTAATAAAAATTCATAAAAAGAATGTTATTTACTAAATATCCCTTTTTAATTGGTTTTGCATGGCTTCCATACTTAGTGTATCTAATGTGCTAACCCCTTCTTTTTCCTTTTTAACTAAAGTGTACGGAATTGTAAGTCTTCATAGACATGAAAGATGGATAGGTTTCTAAGGGTTGAAGATGAAGTATTGGTGAGTCTTCATAGATTCGAGGACAATATCCACATGTTCCTTTATGTTTTAGTCTTTATTTTATGTCTTGCATGGGCTTAGTCCCAAGTATTGTATACTCCAAAAATCAGATGGTTCAATGAGATGTTATAAAAGTTAAATGTTTCAAATGAAAGTGCTCTCATGTGTTATGATTATGGAAAGAGTTCTTCGTGTGTGAAGAATGTCTTAAGTTTTTACTCATTTTAGAATGTTTTAATATACAACGAATGATACGAGGGGCTTTGATGAGACTTATTGAAGTCTCATTTGCCGTGTGCAGAAATAAGGATGCTCTAACTACTAGGGTGTACTTGGGGGTCGTTACAAAAACAACATGTTGGAAGCAGGGCCTCCCGTTTGAGGGATTTCATAAGGATGAATCCGCCTACTTTCTATGGGTCCGAATTTAAGATAGACCCCCAAGAGTTCATTGATGAAACCTACATGATACTGTATACTCTGTGGTTGAGTACTAGTAATAAGAGATAGTTAGCCACTTATCAACTAAAAGATGTATCCCAAACTTGGTACTTCCAATGGAGAGACAGTAGGCCTTTAAGAGGTGGACCGGTGACTTGGGAGGTTTTCAAGAATGCTTTTCTTGATAGGTTCTTTCCTTGGGAGAAGAGGGAAGCCAAAGTGGTGTAATTCTTTAACTTTTGTCAAGGATGTATGAGTGTACTTGAATACTCTTTGAAATTCACTAAATTGTAAAAGTATGCTTCTTCTTTAGTAGATGAAATAAGACAATCTGTGACGAGAGTGTCAGATAACTTGCAAGAGGACCGACATTCATCTATGCTACAGGAGAATATGAAAATTTCTCGTCTCATGGTTCATGATCAGCAAGTTGAAGAGTCAAGGTCTAAGAGAAAGAGTAGAGATGCCAAGAGGGCAAAGTCTTTTGATTGTGGTTCTTTAAAAGGATAGGCTTGATATCCAGGACGATTGTATGTTTAAGAACACGTCTTCTAATCAAGTTCCTAAGTTTTGATAGGGAGTCTAACCCTAAGTCTCAAAAGGGTAGATCTACTAGCTCATCAAGGAATAATCCTACTTCTGGAAAGTGTCGCAACAGGCATTATGGTGATCGCCTAATTGAGACGGAAAATACTTTTTGCTAAGGTATGAGTTGCCAGAAGGTAAGGTATTTCCCTAATGTGAAGGGGAAAGAAAAAGGTAGTGGGAAATCTAGTGGTTCTTATGTTAATGCTCCGAAGATGAATCGCTTTTATGCACTTCGCTCAAGAGGTGAACAAGAGAGTTCTCATGATGTAGTTACCGATATGTTTGAAGTCTTCTATATTTACGTGTATGCTTTACTTTATCCGGGTGCTACATTATCTTTTGTTACTACTTTTATAGATACAAAGTTTGATATTTTGACCGATATTCTAAATGAACCTTTCATGGTAACTACCAAGGTTGGTGAGTCGGTGGTTGTAAAAAGTGTGTATAGAAATCATTCTATAATGTTGCCCAATAGAGTTACTTAGGTTGAACTAGTAGAAATTTATATGTTTGATTTCGATGTCATATTGGGTATGGAATGGTTGCATGCTTTCTTTGCTTGCATAGATTGTAGAATAAGGGTGGTCAAGTTTAACTTCCCAAATAAACTTGTCTTAGTATCGAAACGGGAAATTCTATTTTTCGAGGTCGTATCACTTCTTTTTTGAAAAGGTTGTAAAATGATCTAAAAAGGGTATTTATATCATATTATAAGAGTCAAAGCTTTATACTCCAAAAATCCTCCCATTGAATTGGTCCCCTTAGTTAGGGAATCACTAGAGGTCTTTCCTAATGATCATCCCAGTATTCCTCCCTAACGGGAAATTAATTCTGGTATTGACTTGCTACCATATACCAACCCCATTTCAATTCCACTTTATTGGATGGTTCCAGCCAAATTGAAAATGTTGAAGTCTCAACTCAAAGATTTACTATACAAAGATTTCATTAGACCTAGTATTTCTCTATGTGGTGCTCCAATTTTATTTGTGAAGAAGAAGGATGGATCCCTTATAATATGCATTTATTATCATAAACTCAATAATGTTATTATTAAGAACAAGTATCCTCTCCATCAGATAGACACTAGTTGATCAACTCCAAGGGGCAAGCTACTTTTCTAAGATTAACTTGATATCGGGGTATCACAAACTTAGGGTTAGAGGTGAGGATATATGAAAAATGACATTTCGGACTAGATATGGTCACTATGAGTGCTTAGTAATATCCTTTGGTCTCACTAATGACCCAACGACATTTATGGACCTCATGAGTAGGATATTTTGAATTAACCTATATTCATTTGTCATTGTCTTCATTGATGACATCTTGTTATATTCAAAAAATGAGGCTGAACACATGGATCACTTGAGGGTGGTGTTAGAAGTTCTTAAGAAGAACCAATTATTTGCTAAGTATATCAAATGTGAGTTTTTGTTGAGGTCGGTGGCATTTCTCAGTTATATAATCTCTAGTGAGGGGGTTGAGGTTGATTCAAAAAAATCTGAGGTGGTTAAAAATTGACATAGACCATTGTCTCCAACGACGTTAGAAGTTTCCTTGCTCTAGAAGGATATTATACGAGGTTTGTGGATGCTTTTGCATCCATTGCATCTCCCTTGACTACATTGACCCAAAAATATGTGAAATATGTGTAACACTTTGAAAATATAAGACGTGTTCTAGCGCCTAACATACTTTTCCAAGGTTTAGACACTGTTTTAAGCTATATTTTAATGAATATAAGTCATTTAGGAATTCTAGAAACCAAAAAGCCACAGAACGTCCATGACGTCCGAAAACTAGTTCAATGAGGTACTAGCGTGCCTTAGCCTATTTGACTACCTTTTAGGAGTTGGAAAATGATGAAAATTTGTGAAAGGATGTCTAACACGTATTATATTTATTAATAGTCGAAACATCCGAGCACGACTCCGTAATATCCAACCAAGGGACCTTGAGGAGGACCCCTTGCTTTTGGGGTCAAAGGACTTCCCAAGGCAGTGTGACCCGCGACTTATAATTGACGATCCGTGTGTCAATCGACGGGGTGTCGATTGACTCGTCGATGAACACTTATTCATTTTCATCAAGACTGGTTATGGACCAGTCTATGTTCAAAACGATGGACCAACAGGATGGAGGGTCTTGTGGCCGTCGTCTCATAGACGAACCGTTGGGCGGGTTCTCGTCTTTAAAGAGCATGAGTTGCTACACGTATTAAGTTGATTTCAATTACTTCATTAAGGTCTTAGTTAATTAAATGGGGGTTAAGGGAGGTCTTATTAATTTAGTTAACAACCTATATAAAGCCTCTAACCTAATTAGATTAACCTCAGCTCTCATAAATTCCAAGCCCAAACTCTCTTCCTTCTTTGTTCGTTCTCTCTCTAGTTGAAGAACTCCATTGAAGACCAAACTAGGGGTTAGTTGAAGGGATGAAAAGGGTCGAATTTCTCCATTAATCTTCATCAATTTATAAGGTATGATATATCTTTCACCTTTGAAACCTCACTCCTCAAAGGGTTCCATCAAATTGATTTCTAAAGTTTTGTTTTCCAAAAGGTTTTCATCCAATGCGAAATTGATGTAATGAATTACTTTTTTTATGATTTCTTTTTGATATTATGGATACATTAACATGTATTTTAAGTCAATTGAGTTCTATGTTGATGGATTGGTCTAGTTTGTCTAACATGACCTATTCCCCTTAACCTTAGGTTATGATCTTGATATTTTTTATGTAATGTTGTTCAATTGACTTGGTTATTGGTTGAAATACTACTGGATTGTGCTATTGTATAAATTATGAATAGTTAAGATGAATTTGATTCCTATCATGCTAGTTCTCAAGAAATTGATCTAGGTTATGAAGTGTATTATGGATTTTACCTAAATCTATTATCTTAAGCTATGAACTAGTGATGGATTATGATATACTGATTCCATTAGCTTTGTTATCATGTTGGTTTTTTATATGCGATGATATTATACCCTTGCTGGGTTTATTAAGGCTTCATGGTAGGACTTTGATGATGGATTATGAAGAAGAATTGGTAAGTGTGATCTCAACTCTTTGTTTCTATTATGGTTATTTGTGGCTTAGTGATGATGTTGTATTTAAGTATTCCTTGTATTAGGATTGATAGAGTTTGTATGATGTTGAATTGAAATGTCTTGACTATTGTTTTTTAAGGTGTTGTCTAAGATGTAAATGTTATAAGGATGGTGAAGATTTACCAATGTGCCTTATTATAAAATGATATGTTAATGTGCTAACCTCACATGTATGAATTGTAATAAGAGGACAATACTCATGCAATTCTTATTGAGTTATGATGAAGATGTTTATACAAGGGATAAACTCTATGACCTACATTAATAAATGATGATTAATAAAGGCATTAACGACATTTCAAAGGAGACTCTAGCTTAGCACCGAGTGAATTAGAGTAAGGAGTGTCCCTTCCCACATAGAGAAGATAGGATCATTAATGTACTCTTTAGATTGGGACTCCAATGGTTGTAGCATAAGGAGGGTCCCTATTTTATCTCTTAGTTCTTGAACTATGTTTCTCCCATATGAATACAAGCTAGTGGATCCACGTAGGTTCATGTTTTGGTACTACCTTGGAGAGTTGTCTGCCTTCTTTTTGTTTAGGGTTTCATGACACCGGATTCCACATTAGCTCATGTGGTCATTATCGGTTAAGGAAAGATGTTACCAAAAGATAAAAATGAATTAAAGGATTGAACTCTAACAAAGATGACCTAAGGCGTTTAGCTTAGTCTAGGTAGGGGTATGTGAATCTACCGAAACATTGCACTAGTTAGCCTTGAGGAAATTCTTAGGAGGATGTTCCTTTGTATTTATATGCTTATAAATGTAAATGATATGTATATTATTATTCACATGATATTGACACCATGAGATGTTGATTAATCTTGGAACATGTATTTGGTGTCTATTGCTAAAGTATAATATTATGTACTCTTAATGTTATGTTATGTTAAGTTGGACATCGGTTATGGTTCTTGATAGGTTAACTTGATAAGTAAGTTTACGGGGATTTTCTTAGTCATTGAACAAATGGACTTAAAGAGGGTCATTAGTAATGATCTTGCTTTGGATATACTATAATGTACTCTTATGTATGCTGATTGCTATTATAACTTGATGATAGAGTTTCTTTGACTAGGTGTTCAATTATATGAGATGAATGTTGACTTCACTAGACTTGTATTGTTGGTCTTGTGATGTACATGCTTCGATTTTAATGAATATGTCGTATTTATTGGTATGGTCTTATTGAATATAAATAAAGCTTTTCAAAGTAAATTGCATACCTTCATGAAATGTCCATTTTCTTAGAATGATTTGATTATATGTGTGCATATGGTCTCATACTAAATACGTGTTGTACATAACCCCATTTTTTCCTTTCCCCCAACATTTTTAGGGTTCGATAATTGAAGAGATTTTCTAACGAATTTGAAGACAACTAAAAATTCTCATTGATCCATGTTGGGTAGGTCCTCACTTTTCGAGGTCAATGCCAATATTAAGATAATGAAGTTGTTTTAGTTTTAACACTCTTATGTTACTTCCTTTTTATTAGAGTTCTAAACATTGCATGGTCTATATGAGGTCTTATTGTAATGATGTATGGGCTAGGCACAATTTCTTATACTCATTTTAGATGGTTATGAGATGAGACACCTATTTGAGACGATGTCATATTTTTTATATCTATGTGCAATAAAAGTATAAGACCAAGTAATCTTCTAATATGAAAGGTCTATGTATACTTGAGTATTATGTGAAAGTTGAGGTCTATGTAATCCTCAATATAGAAGTAATGAATAGTTTTTAAAATCTCCGCATTCTAACCTTGAATAAAGTGATGTATGCTAAGAAGCTACTCTTAGTCCTCAAAGAAGAAGAATACATCGATTACGTCTGGAGGGTGCTCCACGGATATGACAAAGTTAGTATCGAAGCCTGAGTATTTGAGTCGATGTCTCTCTCAACCACGTCTATGTAGGTTCGTATTAATAATTGTGAAGCACGCCACACTTAATAATATAAATCTATGTGATTCTTAGGAAACTCTAAATTTCTTGGAAGTCGAATATTGTGTCTCTAGACTTAGCTCTATTTGCTTTTAGCATCTAATCCTCTTGCTGTGATTATTGGCAAGAGTACTCGAAGGAAAGTGGCACGAAGACTTGAAGAAGAGATTGACAATGCGCGAGTTCCTCCTTGTGGTGATAAAGTCCCTCCTAATGAAGAAGATGCTATGGATTGATTACCAAGCTCTAGCCGATCCTCCTCCTTTGACGGATGGTGACATAATGGCTGCTCTTTTCAAGGTTTCCCAAGCTATTACTACCCAAAGCACAATCAGCCACTGCTCAAGCTCAAGCTATGATAGCCCAAGCTAATCGGGAGGTGGTATTCCGACCAAATAAACTAGTTGCTACCATGGCCTCCCGTCTGACGGATTTTACTAGCATGAATCCCTAAATTTTGTATAGCTAAAAGGTTGAATAAGACCCCCCAAGAGTTCATTGATGAAATCGAGAATATTCTCTTTGTTATGGGGTTGTCTACTAGTGAGAAAGCCGAGTTATCCACTTACCAACTCAAAGATGTGTCCCACCCTTGGTATGTCAAATGAAGAGAAAATAGGCCTTTAAGGGGTGTTCTGGTGACTTGGGACGTTTTCAAGAAGGATTTTATTGATAGATTATTTGCTAGGGAAATGAGGAAAGCCAAGGTGGTGGAGTTCATCAACCTTTGGCATGGAGGTATGAGTGTACTTGAATACTCTTTGAAATTCACTAAATTGTCGAAGAATGCTCCTTCCTTGGTTTACGATTCTAGGGATGAAATGAACAGCTTTGTGACGTGAGTGTTAGATGACTTCCAAGAGGAGTGTCGTTCCCTATGCTACATTTGATGGTTGTTCTTCATAGGGTAGGCTTGATATCAAAGACAATCCTATGTACAAGAAAAGGGTTTCTAACCAAGTTCCTTAAGGCTCGTGATGATAGGGTGTCTAACCCTAATCCTAGGAAAGGAAGGGATACTAGCTCACAAACCAAGAAGCTACCTTGTGAAAAGTAAGGAAAGAATCATTATGGTGATTGTCCTAGGGGAACGGAAAAATGTTTAGTTGTGGTAGTGGGCACAAGTATCAAGATATCCCTAATGTTAAGGGTCAATACAAGGTTAGTTGGAAATCAAATGGTTGAAATGATGCTCCTTAGAAGAATCTCTACTATGCTCTCCGCTCTAGGGGTGAGCAAGAGACTTATCTAGATTTGTTGACCTGTATGTTGAAAGTCTTTTCCGTTGATGTTTATGTTTTACTTGAACCGGTTGACACATTATCATCTGTTATTAATCTAGTAGCTAAGTAGTTTGAATTCTTTTACAACATTCTAAATGAACCCTTCATAGTAACTACCCCAGTAAGTGAGTCAGTTATTGCAAAAAGGGTATATTGAAGTAGTCCTATAATATTTCCCAATAGAGTAACTAATGTTGAACTAGTAGAACTTGACATGTTTGATTTCGATGTCATATTAGGTATGGAATGGTTGCATGCTTACTTTGCCTCCATAGACTGTAGAACAAGGGTGGTAAAGTTTAAATTTCCAAATGAGCACGTTTTAGAGTGGAAGGTGGGGGAATTCTATTCCTAGAGGTTGTATCATCTCCTGTTAAAAAGCATGTAAAATGATAAATAAAGGGTGTTTATACCATATAGTAAGAGTCCAAGATTTAGACTCTGAAGTTCCTCTCATTAATTTGGTCCCCATACTGATAGAATTATTGTTGGTCTTTCCTAAAGATCTTCCCAGTATTCCTCCCAAATGGGAAATTGATGTCACGACCCGAAAGCACCTCCTAGAAGTTAGAGAGAACCCTCGGCTCGTGGAAAGGCATAGTTGACCATATAGTGTCTTGTACAAGCCCTTTAACTGTCGTTTATCACATAAGATATGAAAAGTAGTGCAATTAAAACTTTTCAAGACAATTAATATAAAAAGGAAGTCTTTCATAAATATCTAATATTCTCATTGTCACAAGACAAATTAACACATGACGTAATATCTTAGGGGCACGACCCTTTACATTTGAAAGAAATACATAAGAATTATTAACATAAGGAAACTAAGAAGATAAGAATTATGCTTTCGGACATATGAGGACACACTTTTTCTTGAGAGGAACTTTCCAAAGCATTGCCTTATAGACTTAAAACCTTGGTTCCAAAACCTATACTTAGATTGTATAGAAAAGCATGGGGTTGGTACAAAACAATGTACTAAGTATGGCATATGCAAAACCATATAAAAAGAGACATTTTTGTAAAATAACATTTCATGCCAAATAAGTAAAGCATTCATGATTTAAGAGTTGAAATAGTATAAGTATTATCATTTAACACATACTAAAAGCATCTCATAATTTTTGAATCAAAGAAGACATTACAGTAACATAAGGAATTACTTCAGTGAATACATTAAAAGTGAATGGCATAGTCCAAATCTTGCGAACCCTTTTCCTTTGACAAGAAGGAACCACCCATAAATCCCCTTCAAGGGACACCAAAGCTATCCTTAAGACGACCAACACCAGCCTTACCTCGTACGGAAATGTACACATTGTTGGTTAAACATGTGCAAAACATTCATTCATACGGATTTCATGCAAGTACCCTTCTCCAAAAGTACTTATAGGTCACACTAAGTGCAATATGAGAGTAGCATCCCATAATACCACTCCCATTTAGATATCCTAAATGATTCCCTTTGATTGAGCACTTCACAATGACTTGATTAAAATTTCTATGAAATACGTAAAACATTACAGTGAACTAAAGATACTCTAAAGATAGTGAACTTCAAAGGTATTTCCAATGAGGAAGTGAGCTCATTTCTGTAGAAGTTTCCTAAACAAGGTTATCCTAAGACTCCAAGATATGACATGAGGGAAACATCTAAACTCCTTCTTCAATACACACCAAAAAGATCCTCAAGACTACCACTAAGAGGTTACTCCACTCGGGAGAACAAGCCATCTCTCAATTCACGCCCCCTTCTTAAAATTAATGGATAATTAACAAAGGTATTCTAAATAATTAACACACCATACAAGGAGATTACTAACCAAATTATTTGCAGCTGCTGGACAAGAGTTGTAGGGTTGGTTTCTCCATTTCCATGGCTGCCTAAAACAAGTGGTGAAAAAGAAGATGATATGCAGCAATGCATTTCACCACTTTATTTAGCATGGAGTGGATTTCTCCACCTCATTTAATAGTATGAAGTGGAGGCAGCCCCCCTCTACACCTGTCCACTAAGGCCAGCTCACAATCTGATCCATTTTAATTTTTGCCTTGAGTGGTGGGGCCCACTAGATTAAATTAATCCTAATCAGCCACCAATTATGAGTGGTGGGGCCCATTGGATTAAATTAATCCTAATCAGTCACTAATTAATCCCTCACTTAAAGTTAATGGCACTTACATTAGCCAACTCATACTTAATATCACATTTGGAAATAACATCCTTGCCTAATACTTCTTTAATCACTTGGAACTTAAAATAAAATCTCATTCCCCGGACTTACGTCTACTAGATCATGATGCGCACTACGTATAAAAAAAATACGAGGCATAACAACATAAGTATCATTTGATTTACATTTAACTTGTATACATTCTTAGACCTCCATTCATCACATCACTCACTTTACATGCTTCACATAATCATATAAGTCATTTAGACATAATCCTTTGCATACATTTCATAACGAGCTTCATAAAACAAATTAACAAGAATAACTTCATTTAAGCATACTCTCTAGCCTAACTCACATAATAGCTTCACAAGGAACATTTAACAAGAATAAAATTAGTATAACCTTCCTTTACATAACAAGCCTTTTATTACAAGTTACTTCAAATTCATACATTCATGTAAACACCGCCACAAAGAAGGTAGACCATACAACTCAAGAGCTTTTCAAAATTAAACCTAAACAACATAACCAACTTAAGCTTTTATCCAAGGTTTCATCACCTATAACATTTTAATCAATATTTAGTCATAATAAATCACTTTGTGCAGTAGCTAAACAACAATATAAACCAAAACTCAAAGACTACCAATTTATGCTCATTTAACACATTTCTTATGCCAAAAAATTATGAAAAGCTTTAAAATTATTTCATTGAAATTTTAACCTTAAAATCATCAACTAACATTAGAAAAATCATTATTAAGTTATTCAAAACATTTTCATGCAAGACCCATATTTAGAGTTTATAATAGAAGAAACTAGGGTTGAAAATTGTTTTTGAAATCTTTTAGAAAGGGGATCCTTGAATGGAATGTAGTTAAAGTATGGATACCATACCACACATTGAAAAAACACCAATGATATTATGATGAATAAACGACCACCAATAGTCCTCCTAGTTCCTTCTTGACACCTAACCTCCTTGGTGACTTGCGAGAGTCTTCTAAGGGGGAGGGGTTTTGGGTATTCGGAAATGAAGTCTAAAATGAGGCCTTAGGTTTGAAACACCTTAATATATCTATATAACCCTAAAAATAACTTCCTATGTTCATAAAAGTCTTGGGGTGAATTTACCAAACACCACAAGACTTCACAACAAAAGACATCTTTTTGGACAACTTCAATCGATGGTTGCTAAGAAACGAACCTTCTGTCCATCAATGGTCTGTTGGTGGGTATCATGGCTTGAGATTTCGATCCATTTTTAAAAACTGAAATTGCAGGTCCAATCGAAGGACCAAGACAACGGGCCGTAGGTTGACCTAGTGGTCGTTGTTTTGTCTCGTTGGTGGACATTGCCTAAGCAGTTTTGGTCCTAATCTTGGGTCCTTTTCTAGAGCCCTATTGTTCTTTCTAGATGGGGTCGTACCCAAATGTTAAACCCCTCAAATAAGTCATCTAGGTCTTATGATCATCCCACATCAATTCTAATTAAAACAAACACGTAAAACTCATTCAAACACATCAAGACACACATGTACTTTCTAAGGCACATCTTCCAAATGTCATAGACATTCTTGGACGTTTGACCTCCAAACTTCACACCCTGAATAATAACACTAATGTAACCAATTTTTAATTAAAATTAACTCAAGAAACACTTACAAAGATCTAGTTCACCTCAGTTTGTTTAAGAGCGTTACATTCTCCCCCACTTAGAATAAAATTAGTCCTCGGATGACACACAACCATCAAAAACAACAAGGACTCACTTAAAATCACATTACACTTTTCAATGAAGGCTCAAACATTCAAAATCAAATAATCAACTAACAAGGAGAATAATTTTACACTTGCAAACACTTTGCAACACAAGCACTTTGGCAAAACTTTCACATTTCAAAATCTTCTCTTATTCTTCACCTATGGAAGAACTACCTTCTCCAACATTGAACATTCTCATACGCAACACTTTGCACAAATTGAAACTTCAATCGAAGGAAAGACAAATTTTCTCAAATTCAAAAATCTTACAGTGAATAATATCATTGTAACACTATTAAGCATGCTTAAAATTTCAAATTTTTATTGTTTGAAGATTTCATAAATAAGGCTTGATCATAAGAAGTATAATAACATATAACTCATCTCAAAACTCATTGAAACCATAATTCATGAAAAATGCAATTTCCTCACAATTTTGAACTTACTTACACTGAGTTCAAAAATTTACAAATTTTAATAATGCACCTTTCAAGCAACTTTAACAAGAAAGCATGACGATATGAGGGACAAGACCAAACTAACTTACTCCAAAGACACTTGTAAGTTTCACTAAGTGCAATGTGAGAGTAGCATCCCACACAACCACTCCCACTTAGTGACCCTAGAGGATTTTCTTGCACTAGGTACACTACATGCAATTCTACTCAACTCATTATCCCACACATAGGGTATATTCATCTTAAAGGTCTCATACTTCAAAGAAACATTATACTTCTCACAAGGTAAGAACTCACACTACCCCCAACTCATGCGCATCAAGACTAAACATCAACCTTACAATTTAAGCATAACACTTTCCTCTTAGGATTCAAGCACAAACAAACTCCCTTAAACACAACCTGATTCAACTCTTAGGCATCACTTTACTCAATTTCATGGAACAAAACTCCCTTACGTGGTATTGATACCACATATCTTCCTTAGTGTAAACCTACACAAGAATTTCAACCAAATAACAAGAAAAACTATTCGGACATTAACCACACAAAGGGGTTGACCTCTACTCCTACAAAATCTCCACACTCTTTCAACATTTCTCAATTTTAAACCTTAAAGCATTTCTACCATCATTGAACATATCACACGATAACTTATTTTCTCTCAAAGGCACTTTATTCAATCCTTATAATTCTTATCATGTTTAGAACTACATCACCATACAATTTCTCATCACAATACTTCTAATCTCATAAACATACCTAGCCATAAATGGAATCACATCACAATTTTCGAAACTTACCTTCATATCTACTCTTCTAGCCACAAAACCTACATAACATCAAAACTCATCTTTTCTCTCCCTCAAACATAGAAACATCTACCCTTACAAACAATCACACCTAGAAGACCACCGGACAAGGGAACATGAGAGAGAGAGAGGCCTTATGGAGTTAAGTTCTACGACAAAATTTAAAAGTAACGAAGAAAGTGAAACTCTATCGTCCTATAACATGTAGTCCATGGATGTGTCGCGACTCACACCAATGATAAAGATACTACTAGACGTGGTTTGTGAGACTTTTAGACCCTAATCTATTTATCATAACCTTATGCCCTTATACCAAGTGTGTCACGACGCGAAAGCACCTCCTAGTAGTTAGGGAGAACCCTCGGTTCATGGCAAGGTGTAGATGACCCATTGGAGTCTTTGACAAGCCTTTTAAGTATCGTTCATTAAATAAGGCATGAAAAGTAGTGCGAAACTAAAACTTTTCACGACAATTAATATAAAAGTGGTCTTTCATATTTACTTAAAATTCTCATTGTCACAAGCAAACTTAAGACACGACGTAATATCTTAAGGACACGACCCTTTACATTTGAAATATATAAATAAGAAGTCTTAACATAAGGAAACTATATAGATAGGAATCATGCCCTCGGATATATAAGGACACACTTTGCCTTGAGAGGAACTTTCCCAAGCTTTGCCTTCTAGACTTCAACCTTGCTTCCAAAACCTTTACTTAGATAGTATAGAAAAGTGTGGGGTTAGTACAAAACAATGCACTTAGTATGACATATGCAATTCCTTGTAAAAAGGGACATTTTTGTAAAATAACATTTCATGCCAAATAAGTACAACATTCTTGATTTAAAAGTTGAAACTGTATAAGTATCATCATTTAACACATACTAAAAGCATCTCATAATTTTTGAATCGAAGAACGCATTACAGTTACATCAATAATTACTACAATGAATACCTTACAGTAAATGGCATAGTCCAAGTCCTGCGAACCCTTTTCCTTTGAAGTTTTCCTTACAAAGTTATCCTAAGACTTCCTAAGATTAAACAAGAAGGGACTGCCCATACACCCCCTTCAAGGTACACCAAAGCGATCCTTAAGAAGACCAACAATAGGCTTACCTCGTATGGAAATCTAGTATGCACTCTTTTTAAACATGTGCAAAACATTCATTCATACTTACTTCATGTAAGTACCCTTCTCAAGTAGTACTTATAGGTCATATAAAGTGCAATGTGAGAATAGCATCCCATACTACCACTCCCACTTAGTTCTCCTAATGGATTTCCTTGGATTGAGCACTTCACAATGACTTAACCAAAGCTACAGTTAATAAGGTAAAACATTACAGTGAATTAAAGAGACTCAAAAGATAGTGAACTTCCAAGGTATTGGCAATGACGAAGTGAGATCATTTTCATAGATGTTTCCTAACAAAGTTTATCCTAAGACTCTCCAAGGTATGACATTAAGGAAACATCTAAACACCGCCTTCAATACACACCAAGGAGATTCTTAAGACTACCCACCAAGATCTTACTCCACTCAGGAGAACAAGTCACCTCTTAATTCACATGACATTAGAAGAACACCCAATAACACCCCTAAGACCTCCCTTTCGCAATGCCTAGTTACTGCAATAAATAGACGCATCCCATACCAACTCCTACCCTAAGTAGTATACTCTTTTAGAAGGGTTGGCACAAAGACTTCCCTTTCAGAAGGTCCTACTTAGTGCCATGGATAGATAGCGTCCTATACAACCATTGTCACATCCGGGTTTACCCCATAGACGTAACCAGCGTTGTCTTACTTTTTAAGGACTTAGAATAGCCTCTTAGTTTCATGTCATTACATTCAAAGGTTTAAAATGTGAAAAATTTTAAAACTTCTTTACTTGGAGGTTAGACCTCTGCATACACATAATATATATTAATGTCGAGTATATATAGACCCTTCATTTAGGAAGGTTACATAGCCTTCTACTTTTATTGCACATATATATAAAAATATAGAAATAGTCTCAACAATTGTCTCATATCATACCTTCTAAACGATTGTCACAATATAGGCCTAGCCCTTACATAAATTCAACAATACCATGCATAGGTCATACAAAAGTACAATATTCAAATTACAAGGAAAGAAATGATAGAGTCAAAAGCTCATAACAAAGTCAAAAACTAAAAGATGGCATTGCCCTCAAAAGTTGAGGACCTACCCTACTTGGATTAAACAAAAAATCCAAGCCCTCAAGTATATTGCCTTACAAACTCTTGAACGACCGGAACCGAAAATGTTTGGGACAAGGGAAGAAAATGGGGTTACTACTCCACATGTACTATGTACGAGATCTTATGCACATACACAAGAAAATAATGCTAGAAGGGAATTTTCATTAAAACATGTCATTCTACCCCTTTTAGGGGCTTAAGGCAAAGTCAAGTAAGGCATATTAATCAACAAAACATGCTTCCTATCTCAACAAGTATCACTTATCCCAACATACTTAGAATCATGATTTACTACACCCTAAAATCAAGGACTAATATCACAAGAATGAATAAGAGTTAAATATATCATAGTAAGGAAAGACACAATTCATCTTTAGATCACAACTTGAGACAAGATACATAGGCTAATTTTACATTATAATTCATAACCTAAATTACATCTCAAGAACTAGAATGATAGGCCTATTATTTATCTTTATTTAATCATAATAACACCATAGGATGGTAATCAAATCAACAACCTACTCAATTGAATGATCACAATACAATAAAAGCCAAGATCACTACCTAGGGTTAGGGATAGAGAATTACATTCTTCAATTAGACCAAACCATCAACAATTATCATAATCAAGTTTAATTACATGTAAATCTACTAAATGTAACCCTCATTATTCATTATCATCAATCCATGACTTCAATTTCATAATTGAATCAAACCTATAAGAAAAAACAAATTTTTGAAATCCATTTTGAAGGAACCCTTTGAGGAAAGAATCTCAAAGCTAAATAAAACCAATACTTTAATTTTTCTCAACAATTTGATGAAAAATCCACCCTTTTTCCATCCCCCCAAACCCTAGTTCTTGGTAGCCTTCATTGTTGAGTTCATGTAGAGTCAAATAAAGGAGAAGGCTTGTAGCTGATGCTTTGAGCAGGATGAACTTGTGAAGTACAACCCACGTTGAGGATGAGAAGAAGGAGTTTGTGAAAGATGTACACAGACTTGCCATACTGGGTGTGCGGTTAGTTGACTCTACTAGTAGGGGTGTTTCAGTTCATCCTAGTTTTGAGTCATGTTTAGTAGTTGAAGTCAAGAAGGGTCAGCATCTTATTCTTGTGTTGATGGAGCTGAAGGATTCAGTGTTGATAAAGATTAATAATTCTTTTGCTTTAGGAGGTAACGGCATACTTAAGTACCAGGACAGAATGTGTTTACCCGATGTGGAAGATTTACAGACCAGGATTGTTGTAGAGGCCCACGGTTCAAGATATTCCATATATCCAGGTTCCACAAAGATGTATCATGATATTAAGAAGATCTATTAGTGGGATGGCATGAAGGAGGTCATTGCAGAATATGTGTCAAAGTGTCCTAATTGTCAGCAAGTTAATGCAGAGAATCTTAAGCCTGGTGGTCTTACTCAGATTATTGAGGTTCCGAATAGTAATTGGGAGGCCATTAAATTGGACCAGGTGGTTTGTATTTCAAGGACTAGGAGATAGCATGACTTCATATGGGTTATTGTGGACAGGATGAGTAAGTCTGCCCACTTTATCCCTGTGAAGTCTACTTACAAAGCCACGGATTATGTGAGACTCTACATTGATGAAATTTTAAGATGGCATGGGATTTCTTTGTCTATCATTTCAGAAAGAGGAGCTCAGTTCACTTCAAATTTTTGTAGATCTTTCAAGAAGAGCTTAGGCTCGCAGGTGAAGATTAGTACTAACTTGTACTCTCAGACTGATGGGCAGGCAGATTGCACCATTCTAACATTGGAGGACATGTTGAGGGCGTGTGTGATTAAATTCTGGGGTAGTTGGAACGACCAGCTGCCTTTGATAGAGTTCTGTATAATAACATCTATCACCCAAACATTGGGATGGCACCATTTTAGGCACTGTATGGTAGGAGGTGTAGGTCTCCACTTGGGTGGTTTGAGGTTTGAGAGTCATCCATTTTGGGTCCCGAGATCATTCATGTGGACTTAGAGAAGGTCACGGTTATTAGGGACAGTTTGACTTCTGCTTACAGTAGGTACAAGTCTTATGTAGATAACAGAAAACGACCCTTAGAGTTTGATGTTGGTAACCACGTCTATATGAAGATATTACCTATGAAGGGGGAGATGAGGTTTGGCAGGAAGGGGAAGTTGAGTCTGAGGTAATGTTGGGCCATATAAGATCCTACAGCGTGTGGTCGAGGTGGCGTATGAGTTTGCATTATCTGCGGAGATAGGGTCTGTCCATCCTGTCTTTCATGTATCCATGTTAAAGAAGTACCTAGGTGATCCAACATCTACTCTACCAGTGGAAGGATTGGGGGTCGATGAAGACTTGTCCTATGAGTAGGTACCTGTTGAGATTAAAGACAAACAGATCAAGTGGCTGAGGAACAAGGAGATTTTGCCACAATGAAGGTGTTGTGGAGAAATCATCTTGTTGAGGATGCTACGTGGGAGGCCGAGTCCGATATGAGATTCTGCTACCCACATCTTTTCAGCTCTTGAGTTTATACTTCCTACTCTTTAAGTCTAAGTTTCCTTATCTCTTCATTCTTTGTTGCTATTGCTTGATTGTGTATAGTAATTATGTTATGACATGGCTGACGTTGTGCTAGATTATAAGAAGGGTCATTAAGGGACGAATGTTCCGAAGGGGGGAATAATGTAACAACCCCAAAAATGGAAATGCTAAGTACTGCTTACTGTGTCTAGAATGCCTACGATTAGACCGGGTTCACACAGATTGATGCGCATAGAACCAGACCTCAGAACACTTGTGATATCCAAGAAAACTATCTTGGGGAGTTAGTTGATCTAGGAAAGGTTGGTCCAGTCGTGTAGGGCTCTCGAATATGAAAATTTACTATGATTAGTCTTTACCGGACTTAAAAATTTGAAATTTTGAGTTTGGAGAGTCTAGGGGTAAAATGGTCTTTTTTCAGGCTAAGGGTAATATCATAATTATCCTTAATCTGTAAATAACTATTAAATTAATACACTGGAGGGCTATTTTTTTGTAGAGAGGGCCGAAATTGCCCTTTTAGTCAAATCTTGGTCCACCCGGGTTCGAACCTAGGTGGGAGCAATGATTTAATTTGTTTTATTTAAATTGGTAGTCTAATTAAATAAATTAATAATTAATGGCTGATCTAAAAAAAGGGGGAAATCAGATTTTATTATTTATTTATTCATTATTAATTAATTTGACTAAGTCTTGCCAACAAGTCCTAGTTCTAAGGGGACACTACCTCATACTTTTCTCTTTGACGCCTATCTATCTATCGCTCACGTCTGCCTATCTCTAAACTTCACGTTCTATATCTTTACAAAACACAAAACAATACAAAAGTTCTTCACACTTAAGGACTTACAAAAATACAAATGAACAAGCTAATCTAAGTAACAAAAGCAAACGAAATTTCTAGTCGGGTAAGATGTGAGATTTATTGGTTGATGTGAATTAGTTGAGGGTCTTTGGGAAGAAAGTTCTAGGTTTGAACGTCAAAAATAAGGTATGGGTTTCCTTACTCTTTGTCCCTTTCCCATGGGACCCTGAGGACTCAAATGAATCTATTACGGAAACAAGGGTTGTTCCCCGTAAAATGTGCCATGTCACTATCTCCCATCGATAAGTAGGTTGGGTATGTTTGCTGGTAGAAATAAGGGATGTAATGTGTTTTCATGCTGATTACGTTCATGTATGTATGTTCGGATTTCTGTGAATATTAAGCATCTTGTCCGAAATTATGTGTTTATGTGTTTGCAATGTGTAGCCGTGACATATACTCTTGGTTTGAATTTCAAAAATGACATATAATGGTTGTATTCTTACTTGCACAAACTTGTATAAATCGTGATGTTCATATGAAGTATATTTTGGCTGATTTGAATAGAAATTATTAGCTAAATGAATCCATGAAAATGCACCTAAACATGTACTAAATGATACATGAATAAACCTAAAAACTAACATGTAAATGTTGATGAAAATGAGCTGGAAAACGTAAAATATTTCTAGCATCTTGTTGATGAGTTTCGACCAAGCTAAGTGGTGTATCATGCTATGTAAAATGATTTAAAAATAAGTGAGGTCACTGAGAATCGAACCTGTGACCTCACCAAGTTAAAAACATAGAAATAAAGAGATAGAAAAAGAATGCGGCATGTGGGATTCGAACCCGTGTGCCTTGACCAGAACATGACAAGATAATGAAACTTAAAAATTAGAGGTGTGGGGTTCGAACCCACAATCGCTCAGTAAGGCTTAAGGAAGAATTGAAAAGAAAAATAGAAGTTGAGGCATATGGGGATCGAACCCACGACATTTCGATGAATAAATGTAATTAAGTAGAAAAATAAAGGGGGTTGTGGGGGTTCGATCCCACACCCTCTCTGTCAAATGAAAAGGGTTTAAGGAAAAAGAGAATAAAAGAGAATGAGGTTGTGAGGGTTCAATCCTACATCCTCTTGGTCACAAATGAATGAAAAAAATAAAGAAGTTAAAGGGAAAATGAAGAGAAGGCGTTGAGGCTCGATCATTGGTCCCCAAACCAAATGGATTAAGCTAAAATAAATAAAAATGTAAGTGTTGTCCAACGGATTCGAAATCGGGGTCCCTAGACAAATTTCGTATTGAAACATAAGTCATACGTAAAAAATTATTTAATGAATGTTGCCTGTAAAGATCAAAATCAATATCTTTGCATACCTATAAGATGCATAAGTCTTGTACCACATAATCTTGGTTAAACATGAATTATTTAGACAAACTATGAATGAAGCCTCATGGCTTGTATGTGTGGACTCATAAGTGTAGCATACGATTAAAATTAAGTGAGCCTAAGATATATGAGATAAAATGATGTAACCCTGGGAGGGTTAAGTAAGAGTGTGAAACATACTAAATGGCCAAGTGCATTGGCATATGATGAAATGAACATTCATGTGAACGTGTGAGTAATTATGAAAATCAAATGTGTTAAAGTTAATAAATGTGGTGAAAATATGATATGAGGCTAATGTGAAAGATGAGAGCAATCTCAAATGAGCCTAAGTAAATGCTACCAAAACGTACTTACCTATGAGAGATTAAAGTTAATATAGAGACCAGTCTCTATGAACACTCTAATGAAAGAATTGAAATTAATGCATAGTTAATACTAATGATAAGATGAGAAATCATCTAATGAGCTATGATGTCCTCATACTAGAAGACACCTTCCATTATGTATGAGTTGAATGTAAGGGAACTTTTTACTGAGCACCGATAGGCTATCTATGAGCGGTGATGCCTTCCTTCGGGAAGGGCGGAGGTTCACGTAACTCTCATTAGATGAGAATATCCGGCATGCCGGGTATGGGTCTACTTATATATCCTACACTTTGAACGTATACTGCCAATATAAGGATATAGCAGGGTTCAATTCCCTATATATGCTAGTGTGTTTTGGTTCACCTTGGCCTGTGATTCAACCTCTTTTTTCGTTGTGGGTATGACACACTAGATTTCATGATGCTCACATGATCTATGTTGGTTAAGGCTAAATTTTCCAAATAAAAAATGAGTCCTGCCTCAAATGATGCACATAATGAAACGAATGATACCAAAGGTGTTAGGATAGGATAATCAAGAGGAGATCTAGACTCAAGAAATCCCACTAGGTTATTCTTTATCATTGCACAACAAACCTAATGAGAGTCATGAAACTACATCCTAGGTATGACTAGTGATTGCATTAGTATATGAATGAATGAAATGGAGTACGTATGAATAAATGAAGCAGACTCTCTGTTTTCTAAAAAAGTCTCCCTAGTTGAGGTCCCATATGTTGAGCCCTCATTTTGAGAAGTCTTAATGTCAAGTACATGATTCCAAGGTCTCATGGCAGATGATCGAATGATATGAAATATGTTATGTGCTATAAGTAATATGTTATGCGCTTTGTTTAATATGATACGTATGATGATGCACGTTACTCTCATGGAATGATTTCCCTAATCCAAATTCCTCAAGTTCACTGACTTGACTTTCCTCAAACCATATTGTTAGGAAAGAGCTATTCTTACTCAGGCATGTCCTTTGTGTGTGATTGAATATACCCATACTTAGTACAAGTGTGTACTGATCCCATAGAATATCTACTTTTAGGTGTTGGCACAGGTGGACATTGGAGCTTACACTATGATTTTGCAACTATTCAGATGTGGAGCATTCATCCGGACTTGATAGGTATTCATGCTTTCGAGGACGTTTGCCCATTATATTCTAGCTTATATATAGGTTTGAGTTAGTGGAGTATGTTGCACTAGTGTTTATTTCTCATATTATTGCAGAGACTGTATTGGTGACATTTTGGCAAGTATACACTTAATGCAGTATGGACCTATTTCTTTCATTTGATGATCTTAATATTAGATGGTTGACTGTGAACATTTATGAGTTTAAGTAGAATATCTTATATGAATGTTAAGTATCAAAAAGTTCTAATTTTCCGCTAAAATTAACCTAGATAAAGTAACGATGACTTATGTACGATTGTTTGCGACCTCTGAGAGGTCAACGACGCCGGTCTTGTGTGAGTTTGAGACTCCGGTCGTGACACAAGTAAATAAGTTGAGGAACAAGGAGGTGGCTTCCGTACATGTGTTATGGAATAATCACCATGCAACATGGGACACCAACGCTGACATAAAGTCCGGTTATCCTCATATATTTGCTCAATGAGGTAATTTATTCCTATTAAAAATGAAAATAATGACTAAATATTGAAGTTGCTTTATTTTTGGTGATGTTTTGCAAAATGTGCATTTTTATATGTCACTACAGTGAAGTCATAAGGAAATTGTGCATATTGACTTTTAAATTTAAATTCTTCTTGTTTTGAGTAATGTTGTACATTTTGATATGGTGAGTGTTTATGAAATAATATTAAGCATGTTGATAAGTTGAACTTTTGCATAATTGACTCATATATGATACGTAGAGCTCATGATGTGATTGTGAGAAGGAAATTCCTCATAATGTGATTTTGATCCTTATATGTGGCAATTGTAGTTTTGAATTGCCTTGTGTAATGTCATGATTCAAATTGTAACTCAAGTGGTCATGTATTGCTGTTGGTTGGGCAGCTAGCCGTAAATGGCATCAGATCACAATTTTCAAAACTTACCTTCATATCTACACTTCTAACCACAAAACCATCATAACATCAAAACTCATCTTTTATATCCCTCAAACATACAAAAATCTCCCCTTCCAAGCAATCACACGTACAAGACAACCAGACAAGGGATCATAAGATAGAGATGCGTTGAGGAGTTATATTCTACGGCACGATTTAAGAGTAATGAAGATAGTGAAACTCTATTGTCCTATAGACCCTTGTCCATGGATGTGTCGCGACTCACTCCAATGACCAAGATACTACTAGACGTGGCTTGTGAGAATTTAAGACCCTAAAATATTTCCCATAACCTTATGCTCCCATACCAAGTCTATCACGACCCGAAAGTACCTGGTAGAAGTTAGGGAGAACCCTCAGTTCGTGGAAAGGCGAACTTAACCCTTTGGGATCTTGTACAAGCCTTTTAACTACCGTTCATTACATAAGACATGAAAAGTAGTGCGGAATTAAAACTTTTCATGGCAATTAATATAAAAAGGAAGTCTTTCATAAATACTTAAGATTCTCATCGTCACAAGCTAAGTTAAGACACGACGTAATATCTTAGGGACACGACCCTTTAAGTTTGAAAGAGATACATCAGAAGTCATAACATAAGGAAACTAAGAACATAGGAATTATGCCCTCGGATATATTAGAACACACTTTGTCTTGAGAGGAACTTTCCCAAGGTTTGCCTTCTAGACTTCAACCTTGCTTCTAAAACCTATACTTATATAATATAGAAAAGTATGGGATTAGTACAAAACAATGAACTTAGTATGACATATGCAAAACCATGTTAAAAAAGAGTTTTTTGCAAAATAACATTTCAAGCCAAATAAGTAAAACATTCATGATTTAAGAGTTGAAATAGTATCAGTATAATCATTCAACACATACTTAAAGCATCTCATAATTTTTGAATAAAAGAACACATTAAAGTAACATCAAGAATTACTATAGTGAACACATTACAGTGAATGACACAGTCCAAGTCATGTGAACCCTTTTCCTTTGAAGTTTCCCTTACAAAGTTATCCTCAGACTCCCTAAGGTAAGACAAGAATGAACCGCCCCTACATCCCCTTCAAGGAACACCAGAGCGATCCTTAAGACGACCAACAACATGCTAAACTCGTATGGAAATCAAGTCCACACTCTTGGTTAAATGTGTTCCAAACATTCATTCATACTGACTTCATGTAAGTACCCTTCTCCACTAGTACTTATAGGTCACACTAAGTTCAGTGCGATAGTATCATCCCGTACTACCACTCCCACTTAGTGATCCTAATGGATTTCCTTGGATTGACCACTTCACAATTAATTCACCAAAATTACATTTAATAAGGTAAACAGCAGTGAACTAAAGACACTCCAAAGATAGTGAACATCCAAGGTATTGCCAATGAGGAAGTGAGCTCATTTTCGTAGAAATTTCCTCACCAAGGTTATCCTAAGACTCTCCAAGGTATGAAATGAAGGAAACATCTAAAAACATCGTTCAATATACACCAAAGAGATCCTTAAGACTACCCACCAAGAGCTTACTCCACTCGGGAGAACAAGCCACTACTCAATTGAAAAGACATTAAAAGGACACCCAACAAACCATCAAAGTCTTCCCTTACGGAATACCTACTTAGTGCAATGAGTTGATGGGATTCCATACTACCACCTACTCTAATTAGCAAATTTTTTTAGAAGGTTTGCACCAATTCTTCCCTTTCGAAAGGTCATACCTAGTGCAATGAGTAGATATCGTCACATAAAATCACCTACCCTAAGTAGCACTTTCTTTTAGAAGACTTAGTTCAATTAATCCAAAAGAGACTCACCAAGACTCCCCTTTCGGATGGCCTACCTAGTGCAATGGATAAATAGCGTCCCATTCCATTACCTACCCTAAGTAGAACACTACTTTAGAAGACTTAGCACATTTTGCTTTCATGGGACTTAACTTTACCGACATAGACCATGAGAGCTAGACATGAAATCCCGATATTAACCCCTACCGGAAGAGGGATCCTCACATGCCTAGAATGAGTTCATTCTCTTAGCTTTTACATGGCTTGCCCAATCGCTACAGCTATGCGAGCGAATAGTTAAGGGATACGGAGAGTGATACTAAGTAACTCATTTTCTACTAATGAGGAGTACTCATCTCAAGAGGTAAATTAGAATACAACATCTAAACTAACGAAGTGTAACCACCTCTTCTTCATATCCTCTCGGTTCTAGGCATAACTTCCCACGGATCCCAAACATTATAAACTATAGGTCAAGGATAACTAGTGAACACCACATCTCAACTTAGGAAGGGCATTCATCCTCAAACCTATCTTAGAAAGTTCATGGTATATATTGGGGTTGCTACTGAACACTTCATCTCAACTCACGAAGAGTGTTCACCCAAAAACTCCCCTTTAGGACTTAACTTAGCTTCATTCATTCAATCAAGTGTAAGTGTGTTTCTACATATGATTACACCTTGCACATAAGATTCATTTAATTTACATTTAACCTTTATATATGCTTAGACCTTCATTTATCACATCACACCCTTCAATCAAAGAATTCATCAACTATATCATTTTATTCAATAATTCATCATATTTAGCGCTTAGGGCAATAGCTGACTATCAATGACAACATAAGGTAACCAAAGATAAAAGATGACAAAACTAAGCTTATTTAACTCATTTCTTAAGCCAATATTAGATGAAAAGCTTTAACATGATTTCATTAAAGTTTTAACTTTAAAATAATCAACTAACATTATAAACATCATTATTAAGTCATTCAACATTTTCATGCAAAACCCATATTTAGATTTGAATATAGAGGAAACTAGGGTTGTGAACTCTTTTTGAAATATTTTAGAAGGGGCTCCTTGAATGGAAGAGAATTCAAGGATGGATACCATACCTCACATTGAAGAAATACCACTGTGTTTTGATGAAGAAACGACCTCCAACAGCCCTCCTAGTTCCTTCTTAACTTTTAGCTTCCATGGTGACTTGAGAGAGTCTTCTAAGGGAGAGGGGTTTTGGGTTTTAGGAAATGAAGTATAAAATTAGGTCTTAGGGTTTAGAAAACTTAAATATACCTAATTAACCCTAAAAATAACTTCCTAGGTTCATAAAGACTTGGGGTGAATTTACCAAACTCCTTAAGACTTTACAGGAAACATAATGCTTTTGTGGCATTCTCCACCAACGGACCAACCAACGAACCGTTGGTGAGGTCTCGTTGGTTGAGACTTAGCTCCATTTGGATCCTGTCCAACTGGAATTGCAGGTCCAATCGATGCCAATTGTTAACGGACTGTTGGTGGACCAACAGACCGTACCTTGGGTCGTCGTTTGGCCATTGCTTTTGTTATTTTGTCTATGTCTTGGCCCCTTAATCTAGGTCCCCTTGTGGGTCCTAGGTGGGGTCGTGCATAGACGTTAAACCCTAAACTAATTCATCTAGGCCTTAGGAACATCCCACATCAATTTTTTATTAAAACGAACACAGAAAACTCACTCAAACACATCAAGACACACAAGCGCTATCTAAGGCACACTTTCCGAACGTCATGCACGTTCTTGGACGTTTGAACTCCAAAAATATCACACTAACTAAGAACACTAATGTAACTCATTTTAATACAAATAACTCAATAAACACTCATGTGGATCTAGTTTGACTTAGTTTGTTTTGGGGCGTTACATTCTCCGCTAATTAGAATAGCATTCGTCCCTGAATGACACAAAAACATAAAAGACAACAAGGACTCACATAGCATCACATAACTCATTACAATGACGTCTCAAACACTCAAAATAAAAGCATATCATTTCACACTATCAAACACTAGGAACATAAGCAACTCTTTTTAAAACTTAAAAATTTCAAAACTCACCCTTAACCTTCTTTATAGAGGAACTACCTTGTCCAACATTAAATACTGTCATATACACCACTTTTGTACACGTTAAAACTTCAATCAAATGCAACACAAATTTTTACAACATTAAACAATCTTACAGTGAACACTGTAACACTATTAACCATGCTTAAAATTTGAAATTTTCATTCTTTGAGCAATTCATCAATAAGGCATGATCATATGAAGTATAATAACATATAAACTCATCTCATAACACATTGAAACCATAATTCATGAAAAATGCAATTTGTCTCAAAAATTTTGACTTACTTACTGTGAATTCAAAAGTACACTCTATCACATGCTTAAAATTACAATAATGCACCTTTCAAGCAACTTTAACAAGATGCATGACAATATGTGGGACAAGAACACACTAACTTACTCCAAAAAAACACGATAATTTTCACTAACTGCAATGTGAGAGTAACATCCCATACTACAACTGCCACATTAATGACACTTGAGGATTCTCTTTGACTAAGTACCTTGCATGCAATTCTACTCAACCTTCATTATGCAAGACTCTTAATCATTACCAAAGTACAATGAATTTGGCCTCAAACATTAATAAGAACAAAAGGGAAAGATGAGGATATCATCACCTTTCTACTAAAATCATTCTCCCCCACTTAGGGTATACCATTATCAAGGTCTCACACTTCAAAGCACCATTATTCCTCTTCACTAGTTAGGGACTCACACCACCCTTTACTTTTGCACCTTATAGATTAAAAATCAACCTTACAAGTTAAGAATAGCACTTTCCTCTTAGGATTCAAGCCTAGACAAACTCTCTTAAACACCACTTCATGCAACCTTTAGAGAACACTTCACTAAATTTCATGGAAAAAACTCCATTACAAGGTATTCATGTCATATTTCCACCTTAGTATAAACCTACACCACAACCTCAACCAAATCACGAACAAATATTCAAACATTAACCACAAAAGAGGGTTTCCCTCAACTCCTACAAAATCTCCACATTCTTTGAACATTCCTCAAATTTACACCGTAAGGAAATTGTACCATCATTGAACATAATCACAAGATAACTCATTTTCTGTTAAAATTACTTTATTCAATCATTATCATTCATAGCATGCTTAGAACTACATCACCACAATGTTTCTTATCACAAAACTTCCAAATCTCATACATCACACCTAGACATAAATGGCATCACATCACGATTTTCAAAACATACCTTCATATCTAATCTCCTAGCCACAAAACCATCATAACGTCAAAACTCACATTTTCTCTCCCTAAAACATAGAAACATCTCCCTTTCCAAGCAATCACACCTATAAAACCACCGAAAAAAGGAGAAGAAGAGAGAGACCTTATAGAGTTAAGTTCTATGGCACGATTAAAGAGTAATGATGAAAGTGAAACTCTATCGTCCTATAGCCACTTGTCCATGGATGTGTCACGACTAAAACCAATTACCATGATACTACTAGACATTGCTTCTGAGACTTTTAGATTCTAAACTATTTTCTATAACCTTATGCTCTAATACAAAGTCTGTCACGACCCGGAAGTACCCCGTAGATGTTAGGAAGAATCCTTGTTTCATGAATGGGTATACATGTTGGGGGCTTGTACAAGCCCTTTAACTATCGTTATTTACATAAGACATGAAAAGTAGTGCGGAATTAAGAACATTCAAGAATATTTGATAAAACTAGTCTTTCATAAATAATTAGAGAATCTCATCATCATATGCCAAACTTAAAGACACGAAATAATTAACTTATGGACATACCCATTTACATTTGAAAGATATAAATAAGAAGTCTTAACATAAAGAAACTAAGAAGATAGGATTATGCCCTCAAATATATGAGGACACGCTTTGTCATGAGAGGAACTTTCCCATGCTTTGCCTTCTATACTTCAATTTTGCTTCCAAAAGCTGTACTGATAGTATAGAAAAGTATGGGGTTAGTATACATAATGTACTATGTATGGAACATGCAAAAACATGCGAAAAGGGACATTTCAGTAAAATAACATCCGGACAAAAAAGTAAAACATTCAAGAATATAAAAGCAAAACACCATAAGAATCGTCAATTAACAATTAGATAAGAATTTCAACAATTTTAAACTCAAAGAACACTTTACAATGAAAAATCTCAAACATTACAGTAACATCAAATTTAACATTTACAGTGAACTATTTTGAACCTTAACATTGAATCATTTAAAGCATTTACAAAAAATTATCCTATTCTAAATGAGTTAACTTCCAAGGCCAAGCGAAGAAAAAGTGAACTTATTTCCATAGGAGTTTCCCTACCTCGAGATTATCCTAAGACTCACTAAGGTAAGACATGAAGAAAGTATGCATATATGTCTTTCAATACACATTAAAGAAATCCTCTTGACTACCCCTTTCGACATATTCAGCTCGGGAAAACAAGCCCCGCATTGAATAACAAGGCATTAAAAGGACACCCAACAAACCATCAAAGTCTTCCCTTTCGGAATGCCTACTTAGTGCAATAAGTAGATAGCGTCCGATACCACCACCTACCCTAAGTAGCACATAGAAGGTATGGCACCATGTCTTTTCTTTCGAAAGGTCCTACCTAGTACAGTTAGTAGATAGCCTTCCATACTACCACCTACCCTATGTAGCACATTCTATTAGAAGACTTAGTTTAATTAATTCAAATAAGACTCACCAAGACTCCCCTTTCGGAGTTCCTGCCATGTGGAATGGATAAATAGCGTCCCATTCCACTACCTACCCTAAGTAGAACACTCGTTAAGAAATAGTAAGCATGTTCAATGATGTCAGCCGAAAATTATGTGGTGCAATGTGTAAAATGTTTGCTGTTGTTCTCCATTTGAAGTATGAAAATGGCTTGTTTGAAGACTGGAATTATTGCGCATAAGGTGTGTAAATAGTGATGTAAATGAAGTGCAAGGTGCTACTCTTAAGTGGAAAAATCTAAGCTAAAACAATAATGAATCTAAACCTAAGAATGTGTTAAATGAATTGTGAAAGCACCTCAAAATGAACGTATGAATGTTGTTAAATAAAGGCTAGAAAATTAAATAAAATTTCAAGCACTTGGTGTTGGAACTTTGAGCAGAATAATTGAGGTTGAGAGGTTTAAAAATATATTGAAAACATGTGAGGTCAGTGGGTATTGAACCTAAGACCTCACTACATGAAAACTAAAAAAAATAAAATAAATAGGTAAGAGGTGTGGGATTCGAACCCACAACCTCTCAGCCAAACAAGAGAGTAAGAGGAAAATTTTAAATTAATAAAAATAATGGGAGGAGTGGGATTCAAATCTACTACCTCTTGGCTGAAAGAGGAGACAAGATACATAAGTCTTGTACTACATAATCTTAGGAAGCTATGAGTAACTTACCAAACTATGAATGAAGCCTCATGGATTGTATGTATTGACCCATAAGTCTAGCATACGATTAAAAATTAAGTGAACCTAAGATTTATGTAATGAAATGATGAGACCATAGACGGGTTAAGTACGAGTATAAGATACACTAAGTAGCCACATGTGTTGGAATAAGACGAAATGAACTATGATGAAATGAATAGTGAAAGAATGAAATCCTAGAAGGGTTAAGAGTGTGAAACACAATAAATACCATGTGAATTGGCATATGATGAAATGAACATTCACGTAAAAAAGGAGGTGAGTAATTATGAAGAGAAAATGTGTTAATATTAATAAATGTGGTGACAACATGATATTAGTCTAATGTAAAAGATGGGAGCAATCTCAAATGAGTCTAAGTGAATGTTACCAAAATGTACTCACCTATTAGAGTGTAAAGTTGATGAAGAGAGTAGTCTCGATGAACACTATAATGAATGTATTGAGATTAACACACTTAATAGTAATGATGAGATGAGAAATCATCTATTGAGCTATGATGTCCTCATAATAGAAGTCAGCTTCCATGATGTATGAGTTGAATGAAATGGAACTTTATACTGAGCATCGATACACTAGCTATGAGCGGTGAGCCTTCTTTTGGGAACGGTGGAGGTTCACATAACTCTCATGAGATGAGACTGTCTCGCATGTCGGTATGGGTTTCCTTATATCTCATAGTCTTTGAACCTATAATGCCAATATAGGGATCTAGCAGGGTTCAATCCCCTATATATACTAGCATGTTTTGGGTCACTTTGGCCGGTGATTCCACCACTTTTTGGTGTGGAGCAGACACTGGATTTCATGAGGCAAACCTCAAATGATGTACATAATGAAATGAATGCTACCTAAGGTGTAAGGATATGATAATCAAGAGGTGAGCTAGACTTAAGTAATGATACTAGGTTATTCTAGGTCATTGCACATCAAACTCGATGAGAGTCTTAAACTACATCCCAGGTACAGCTGGTGCTTACACTAGATTATGAATGAATGAAATGAAGTATGTATAAATGAATGAAGCAGAGTATGTGTTTGCTAATGAAGACTCCCTAGTTGAGGTCCCATATGTTGAGCCCTCATTTTGGAAGGACTTAATATCAAGTCCATGATTCCAACATCTCATGGCATATGAATGAATGTTATAAAAGATGTTATGTGCTATATACTACGTGATATGACATGTGAAATATATTATGTGTTGTTTGCAAAATGATAAGTTTGATGAATCATATTAAACTCATGGCATAACTTTCCTAATCCAAATATGGAAAGTTCACTAACTTTCCTAATCCCAATTTGGCAAGTCCACTTACTTGACTTTCCATAATCATGTTATTAGGAAAGAGTTATTCTTACTCATGCATGTTCTTTGTGTGTTCTTGCACATACCCATAGTTAGTAGAAATGTGTACTAATTCCATACAACACTATATTTTTAGATGCAGGCATAGGTGGACGCTAGAGTTGACATGTTGACGTTGCAGTTATCCGGACGTGGAGCTTTTATTTGGACTTGGTAGGCCTTTATGGTTGATAATGTCTACAGTTATTATCTAACTTAGATGTAGGCTTTAGCTAGTGGAGCACGTTCAACTATTGTTTGTTTCCACATTAATTTTATATTTTATATTAATATCATTTTGGTTAAAATACATTTAAGGAAATTATGAACTGTTTCTTTCATTTTATTATCTCTATATTAGATGGTTGATTTGTGAACGCCTATGATGTTGACTTTAAAATGTTTAGCATTAAATAAGAAAACAAAAAATTCAAATTTTTTACTAAAATTAATCTAGATGAAGTAAGAATGATGTATGTAGGCTTGTCTACGACCTCTAAGAGGTCAACGACGCCAGTCTCATTTGGAGTATAGGTTCCGGTCGTGACAAAGCTGGTACCAGAGCACTAAGTTAAATTCTGAGGATAAAAAGTTCACATCAACCTCATTGAATAGTTTCTAGGTCATGGTAGTGAAGTGAGCCACTATCCTGAATCAGAGACTACATGATGCGTAGGAAAATCTCCCTTCTTCTTATCTTATCGTACCTTTGCTAATGTCCGATTTCTTGTTGTTATGAGTGTGTCTAACATCAACTCTTGTGGTTTTCTAAGAATGAATACCAGAAGAACCATTGGTTAGAGGAGAGGAGGAGCAGTTCATATGGTCAATCAGGTTACACCCAGGCTCCAACTGAAGGAGTAGCTATGCCGGTTAACCCAGCTGGGCTGACTGCGGCGGAGGTGCAGGCATCTATTGACCAGATGGCAAAGGCCATCACTATGCAGGCCTAGGCCATGACTACCCAGGTCAACCGACAGGATGTTCAGAGGAAGAACCCATCGGTTTGTAATGTGGCTGACAGGCTGAGAGACTTCACAGAGATGAATCCTCCTATTTTCATAGGGTCTAAGAAGAGGACCCCTAGGAGTTTGTGTATGAGGAGCATAATATTTTGGTGTCTATGGAGGCCACAAACATTGAGAAGGCTGAGATGGCTTCCTATCAGCTCAAGGATGTTGCACAAACATGGTGTAAGATGTGGCAGGATAGCCGAGCTTTGGGCGGAGTCCGGTCACTTGGGAGCTGTTTAAAACAGCCTTCCTGGAGAGATTCTTCCACAAGGAGATGAGGGAGTCCAAGGTTAAGGAATTTATCAACCTTAAACAAGCATCTATCACAGTCAGGGAGTATTCCCTAAGGTTTGTGAAATTATCCAGGTATGCCACCTCTCTCGTGTCTAATAGAAGAGACGAGATAAGAACATTCTAGACAGGGATTGATGAGGATCTCGAGGAGGAGTGTAGGGCAGCTATGCTACATGAAAGCATGGACCTTTTTAGGCTTATGGTGCATGTCCAGCAAGTAAAAGAAAGCAGGAAGAGGAAGCACACTAGAGCAGGGAACAGGTGAAGGCAAGCTGAGGAGAATTTTTCTACGAAGAGTAGTACTAGAATCAGGGATAAGGCCTGGTTTAAGAAGGTACTCTCCCACCAAGGGGAGTCAAGTTCATCTAAGGTTCGCTATGATAGGGATTCCGAGCCTAGAGTTATGATAAACAATGGAGCAGATATACCTCAGGAGAGGCCACCTTGTACGAAGTGTGTAAAACTACATGATGGGCAGTAACGCTTGTTGCAGTTGTGGCAAACCGGGTCACATGGTGAAGGATTGTACGAATAGGAAAATTTAAGAACAAGGGAAGGAGAAAGTTCAGTCGAAAGGTCTAAGTGAAGAGACTCCAACAAGGAAACGATTCTTCGCACTCAAGACTATGGGTGCAGGGGAAGGCACTTCTGAATCTATACTGCTAATATACAGATCTAGCAGGTTCAATCCCCTATATATGCTAACATGTTTTGGGTCACTTTGGCCGGTGATTCCACCTCTTTTCGGTGTGGGGAAGACATTGGATTTCATGATGCCCACATGATCTATATCGGTTAAGGTTAAAGTTCCCAATGAATGAATGAGGCCAACCTCATATGATGTACATAATGAAATGAATGATACCAAACGTGTAAGGATAGGATAATCAAGAGGTGAGCTAGATTCAAGTAATGATACTAGGTTATTCTTGGTCATTACACATAAAACTCGATGATATTCTTAAAATACATTACATGTATAGCTCGTGCTTACACTAGCTTATGAATGAATGGAATGAAGTACGTATGGATGAATAAAGCAGTGTATGTGTTTGCTAATGAAGACTCCTTAGTTGAGGTCCTATATATTGAGCCCTCATTTTGGAAAGACTTAATGTCAAGTTCATGATTCCAACGTCTCATGGCATATGAATGAATGTAATAAAAGATGTTATGTGCTATATACTGCGTGATATGACATGTGAAATATATTATGTGTTGTTTGGAAAATAATAAATTTGATGATGAATATTAAACTCATGGCATGACTTTCCTAATCCATATATGGAAAGTTCACTAACTTTCCTAATCCCAATATGGCAAGTCCACTTACTTGACTTTCCATAATCATGTGGTTAGGAAAGAGCTATTCTTACTCATGCATGTTCTTTGTGTGTGCTTGCATATACCTATACTTAGTACAAATGTGTACTAATTCCATACAACTCTATATTTTTAGATGCAGGCACAGATGGACGCTTGAGCTTACAGATTGACGTTGCAGTTATCCGGACGTGGAGCTTTTATTTGGACTTGGAAGGCCCTTATGGTTGAGGATGTCTACAGTTATTATCTAACTTATATGTAGGCTTTAGCTAGTGGAGCACGTTCAACTAGTGTTTGTTTCCATATTCATTTCATACTTTATATTGATATCGTTTTGGTTAAAATACATTTAAGGCAATTATGTAATATTTCTTTCATTTGATTATCTCTATATTAGATGGTTGATTTGTGAACGCATATGTTGTTGACTTTAAAATGTTTAGCATTAAATAAGAAAACAAAAAATTCAAATTTTTCACTAAAATTAACCTAGATGAAGTAAGAATGACGTATATAGGCTTGTCTATGACCTCTAAGAGGTCAACGACGCCAGTCTCATCTGCAGTATAGGTATCGGTCGTGACAAAGCTGGTATCAGAGCACTAAGTTAAATTTCGAGGATAAAAAGTTCACATTAACCTCATTGAGTAGATTCTAAGTAATGGTAGTGAAGTGAGCCATTATCCTGAATTAGAAACTACATGATGCGTAGGAAAATCTCCCTTCTTCTTATCTTAGCGAACCTTTGCTAATGTCCGATTTCTTGGTGTTATGAGTGTGTCTAACATGAACTATTGTGGTTTTCTAAGAATGAATACCAGGAGAAACATTGGTCAGAGGAGAGGAGGAGAAATTCATATGGAATATCAGGTTAAACCCACGCTCCAACTGAAGGAGAGACTTTAGCATAATGGTCTAAGTGAAGAGGCTCCAAGGAGGCAACAATTCTTTGCACTCAAGACTATGGGTGCAGGGGAAGGCACTTCTGATGAAGCCTTTGGTGCGTAGCCTTAATTATTCTTTCATATATTTGACTGTGTATGGTGTTTATTCACTAGTATGAGGTTAATATGTTTGATTCATCATGTTGCTTGCTAATTTGTATGACTTATATGTTGACTTATATCGTATGTTTTGATGAGATTAGTTTGGGGAAGAATTAGACCAGGGTTCACACGGATTGATGCACGTAGAACCATGCCTCGGAACCCTTGCTATAGCCAAGCCAACTAACTTGGGAAGTTAGTTGAACCTGGAAAGGTTGGGGTCCAACCATGTAGGACTCTCGAATACGAAGATTTACTCAAAGGATACTTTACCGGACTTAAAAAGAAGAAATCTTAGGTTTGAAGGGTCTAGGGGTAAAATGGTCTTTTTCATGGCTAAGGGTAGTATCGTAATTACCCTAAAAATATGTAATTAATAAAGTGGAGGGGCAATTAGGGGACATAGGGCCGAAATTGAGCCCTTGAAATGGAGTCTTGCTCCATCCAGGTTCGAACCTAAGTGGGAGCAATGATTTAATGTGATTTTTGTTATTGGTGAATTAATTTAATAAATTAATAATTAATGTCTGATTGAAAAAGGAAAATCAGATTTAATTATTAATTATTATTTATTGATTAATATTTTTTAAAAATTGACTAAGTCTTTCCAACTATCAATGTCTTAAGAGGCACTATCTCACACAAACTCTCTCTCTCTAGTCTAAATTGTTTTTCTTAGCTGCAAAAACAGAAGATAAAAACATAAGAAAACAATCAAAAGTTCTCTACACTTAACGAACATACAAAAAAATATACAAGCAAGCAAGCTAACTTAAGAAACTAAAACATTGCATCATCTTCTCGACGGGTAAGGTGGGAGTTTTTGTGTTTGACGTGGGTTAGTGGTGATTCTGGGCAGCAAATTTTACAGTTGACCAACACGAAGAACAGGTATGGGTTTTCTCTCTTGGAATCCTTTCTCCAAGGGAAATTTCTTTCTACAAAATTCAACGTATAAAACTAGGGCTGTCCCCTTTATTGTTGAACTCCTTGTCCCTAGTCTCCTTCCGATTTCAATCTATATTAGTTTAGAAATCATGTTTTTGTATGGTTGATGGTAGAGAAGTGTGAAATATGATGTTCCTTATAATTTTATGTATGGAAATAGTAAGCATGTTCAATGATGTCAATCGAAATTGATGTGGTGCAATTTGTAAAATGTTTGTTGTTGTTCTCCATTTGAAGTCATAAAATGTCTTGTTTGATGATTGAGATTATTGTGAATAAGGTTTGTAAATTGTGATGTAAATGAAGTGTAAGGTGTCTAATCTTAAGTGGAAAAATCTAAGCTAAAACAACAATGCGTCTACACCTAAGAATGGTTAAACGAATTGTGAAAATACCTCAAAACGAACACATGAATGTTGTTAAATAAAGGCTAGAAAATTTAATAAATAAATATTCTGCCAGAATACTTGAGGTTGAGAGGTTTAAAAATATATAAAAAACGTTTGAGGTCAATGGGGATTGAACCCAAGACCTCAATACATGAAAGCTAAAAAAAAAAGGGTGTTGGATTTGAACCCACAACCTCTCGGCCAAACGAAATTTTAAATTATTAAAGATAATGGGAGGAGTGGAATTCATGCGAACCACCTCTTTGTTGAAGGAGGACACAATGAGAGAAGTTAAAAAGAAAATAAAGTGAGGTTGTGGGGGCTCGATCCCACAACCTCACAGCCAACGCTTAAGTAGTTAACTTTTAAATGAAAATAAAAATAAGGAGGTTGTGGGGGTTCGAACCCACAACCTCTAAGTCCCATGACAAATAAAGAAAAAATCAAAGAGAGGTTGTGGGATCAAAAGGGGGTTCAAACCCACAACCCCTCGGTCAAAGGAGAGAAGTTCTAGAAAAAATGAACTAAAAAAAATGTTGATGTTCGGTTCGATCTAGGGTCCCAATGTAATGAGGACTAAAAATAAAATCAAGGAAAAATGTAAGTCTTTTCCATCAGATTCGAACATTGGTTCCCTTGCCCCAAATTTCCGTATTGATACATAAATCATACGTGAATTAAATGTGCAAGCACTTCCTTAGATCGAAATCAAAATCTAGGCATACATACAAGATACATAAGACTTGTACTACATAATCTCAGGAAGCAATGATTCACTTAACAAACTATGAATGAAGCATATTGGCTTGTATATATATACCCATAAGTCGAGCGTACGATTAAAAAAAGTGAACTTGCGATGTATGTAATGAAATGAAGAAACCCTAGAAGGGTTAAGTACGAGTGTAAGATACACTAAATGGCCAAGTGCGTTGGCATATGATGAAATGAACAATGAAATGATGTAATGAACAATGAAATGATGAAACCGTAGAAGGGTTAAGTAAGAGTGTGAAACATACTAAATGGCCAAGTGCATTGGCATATCATGAAATGAACTTTCACGTGAAAAAATGGGGTGAGTAATTATGAATAGCAAATGTGATAATGTTAATGAATGTGGTGACAACATGATATGTGGTTAATGCAAAAGATGGGAGCAATCTCAATTGAGCCTAAGTAAATGTTATCAAAACATATTAATCTATCAGAGTGTAAAGTTAATGAAGAGACCAGTATCTATGAATAGTCTAATGAAAGTATTGAGATTAACATACTTAATACTAATGATGAGATGAGAAATCATCTATTGAGCAATGATGTCCGCATACTAGAAGCCAAATTCCATGACGTATGAGTTGAATGAAATGGAACTTTATACTAAGCACAGATAGACTAGCTATGAGCGGTGATTCCTTCTTTCGAGAAGGGCGGAAGCTTAGGTAACTCTCATGAAATGATATTGTCCGCCTTACCGGGTATGGGTTTCCTTATATTTCCTAGTATTTGAACCTATACTGCCAATATACGGATCTAGCAGGGTTAAATCCCTCAAATACGCTAGCATGTTTTTGGTCACATTACCCAGTGATTCCATCTCCTTTTAGTGTGGGGCAGGCACTGGATTTTATGATGCTAACATGAATTATGTCAGTTAAATTTAAGTTTCCCAATAAATGAATTAGGGCTGCCTCAAATGATGTACACAATGAAATGAATGATACCAAAGGTGTTAGGATAGGATAATCAAGAGGTGAGCTAGACTCAAGTAATGATACTAGCTTATTCTTGGTCATTACACCGCAAACCCGATGAGATTCTTAAACTACATCCAAGGTATAGCTGGTGCTTACACTAGCTTATGATTGAATGAAATGAGGAACGTATGGATGAATGAAGCAGACTCTGTGTTTGCTAATGAAAACTCCCTAGATGAGGTCCCATATGTTGAGCCCTCATTTTGGAAAGTCTTAATGTCATGTCCATGATTCCAACGTCTCATGGAATATGAATGAATGTTATAAAAGACGTTTTGTTCTATATACTATGTGATATGACATGTGGAATATGTTATGTGTTGTTTGCACAATGATAAGTTTGATGATGCATGTTACACTCCTGGCATGACTTTTCTAATCTAAATTTGGAAAGTTCACTAACTTTCCTAATACAAATTTTGCAAGTCCACCGAGTTGACTTTCCATAATCATGTTGTTAGAAAAGAGATATTCTTACTCATGCATGTCCTCTGTGTGTGCTTGCTATATACCCATACTTAGTACGAGTGTGTACTAATTCCATACAACTTTATATTTTTAGATGCAGGCACAGCTAGATGCTAGAGCTTCCAGGTTGATGTTGCAGCTATCCGGAGGTGGAGCTTTCATCCGCACTTGGTAGGACACCATGATTTCGAGGATGTATGTCGTTAGTATCTAGATTAGATGTAGGCATTAGCTAGTGGAGCATGTTCCACTAGTTTTTCTTTCCACTTTCATTTCACACTGCCGTTTTGGCAAAAATACGTTTAAGGCAATTATGAACTATTTCTTACATGTGATTATCTCTAAAATTAACCTAGATGAAGTAAGAATGATGTATGTAGGCTTGTCTGCAACCTCTAAGAGGTCAACGACGCCGGTCGTCTGATGTATCGGTTCCAGTCGTGACACTAGGTGGGTTCGTGCCCTAACGATAAACCCCTAAAATATGTCATCTAGGTCTAAGGAACATCCCACATCAATTTTGATTAAAATTAACAAATAAAACTAACTCAAACACATTAAGACACCCAAGCGATATCTAAGGCACACCATCCAAACATCATGGACGTTTGCCCTCAAAATTTAACCAAACATGACAAAATCTCTAAGCACACTAATTTAAACCATTTAAAATAAAATTAACTCAAGAAATACTCACGAAGGTCTAATTCACCTTTGTTTGTTTTGGGGTGTTACATAGCTTCAGAAGGAACATTTCACAAGAATAACATTAACCTTACTTTACATAACAAGACTTCATGACCTCATTAACAATAAACTAATAACTTCATATTCATACAATTCAAGTATACACCGCCACAGAGAAGGTGGAACATACCACTCAAGATCATTTAAAAATTAAAGCTAAACAACATAAACAACTTACCCTTTAATCCAAGATTTCATTACGTGTAATATTTTACTCAATATTTCATGATAACAAAGCCCTTTGGGAATTATCGAAACCACAATATCAATCATAAAAAAAAAAATCTCAAAGACTACCAATTCATACTCATTTGACCCATTTTAAAGCAAAACATTGATGAAAAACTTTAAGATGACTTTATTGAAGTTTGAACCTTAAAATCTTCAACTAACATTAGCAATATTATTATTATGTCATTCAAAATGTTTTCATGCAAGACCCATATTTAAAGTTTAAGATAAAAGAAACTAGGGTTGAAACTCTTTTTGAAATATATTAGTAAGTGGCTTCTTGAATGGAAGAGAGTTAAATGATGGATACCTTACCTCACATTGAATAAACAACAATGATTTTTTTTGATGAATAAACAGCCACCAACAGCCCTCCCAGGTCCTTCTTGACTCCTAGCCTCCATTGTGAATTCAGAGAGTCTTCTAAGGGAGAGGGATTATAGGGTGTTAGGAAATAAAGTCTAAAATGAGGCCTCAAGGTTTGAAACACCTTAATATATCTAAATAACCCTAAAAATAACTTCATAGATTAATAAAAGACTTGGGGTGAATTTACCAAACACCGAAGACTTCACATGAAAACACAGCTTTTTGGACTGCTTCAATCGACGGTTGTTTACCAACGGACCGTCTGTCCATCAATGGTTCGTTGGTTGGACTTGTGGCTTGATAAATAGCTCCATTTGTAGCCTGCATAACTGAACTTGAAGGCTTAATCGACAGAACAAGAAGAGGGGCTAGAGGTTTACCTATTGGTAGTTGTTTGGTCTCATTGGTGGACACTACCAGGCAGTTGTGGTCCAAGTCTTGGACCCTTCTCTAGGGCCCCCTTGTGGGTCCTAGGTGTCAGTCGCAACCGAATGTTAAACCCCTAATCTAATTATCTAGGTAATAATAACATCCCACATCAATTTCGATTAAAACGAACACATAAAACTCACTCAAACACATCAAGAGACACAAGTACTTTCTACGGCACACCTTCAGAACGTCATGAACGTTCTTGGATGTTTCCCCTAAAAACTTAACAACACTTTACACACTGACTATGAACACTAATTTAACCCGTTTAAACTTAAATTTAACTCAAGAAACACTTACGAAGCTCTAGTTCACCTTAGTTCATTTTAGGGCGTTACAATTGATTTTGGTACCGACTTGTACCGGATACAAATCTCATTTCAGTTCCTCTTTATCATATGGCTTCGGCCGAATTGAAAGAGATGAAGGATCAAATAAAAGATTTACTAGACAAAGTCTTCATTAGACCTAGTATTATTCCATGGGGTGGTCCAATTTTATTTGTGAAAACGAAGGATGGTTCCCTTAGGTTATGCATTCATTATCGCCAACTCAACAAAGTCACTATTAGGAACAAGTATCCACTCCCTCTGATTGATGACTTTATTGATCAACTCCAAGGGGCAAGATACTTTTATAAGATTAACTTGAGGTTGTGGTATCACCAACTTAGGATGAGAGGTGAGGATATACCAAAAATGGTATTTCGGACTAGATATGGTCGTCCATAGTGAGGTCCTTTTGTCTCATTAATGCCCCAGTGACATTTTTTCTTATGAATAGACCATTTCGATATTACTTAGATTCATTTGTCATTGTCTTCATTGACGACATCTTGGTATATTCTAAAATGAAGGTGATTATATTGTCCATTAGAGGGTTGTGTTACAAGTGCTTAAAGAGAACCAATTATTTGCTAAGCATAGTAAATGTAAATTTTTGTTCATTTTGGTGTCTTTTCTTTTCCATATGATCTCTAGTGAGGGAGTTGAGGTTGATCTAAGGAAAACCGAGGCACTCAAGAATTGGACTAGACCATTGACTCCATTCGTCATTAGGAGTTTCTTGGGTCTAACGACTATTATCGTAGGTTTGTGGATGGTTTTGCGTCCATTGCATCTCCCTTGACACCTTTCACTCTAATGAGTAAGAAATTTGAATGGTCGAAGGCATGTGAGAGAATTTTTCAAATCATGAAGGATAAGTTTATTTCCACTCCGGTGTTGACTTTACCATAGGGTACCAAGGTTTTTGTTGTGAATTATGATGCATATTGAGTGGTTTTAGGGTGTGTGCTTATGAAAGATGGTAAAGTAGTATCCTATGCCTCTAGGCAAGTTAAGTTCCATTAGAGAAACTATCCATCTCATGAACATAAGTTAGAGGCCGTGGTATTTGCCTTGAAAATATGGAGGCATTACTTGTATGGTGTTCATTTTTATGTTTATACTAACCACAAGAGTCTTTAATGTGTTTTTACTCAAAAGAAGTTAATCTCGGACAAAGAAGGTGATTAGAGGTGTTGACATCATTTTTCTCTATCACCCCGGTAAAGTTAATGTGGTAGCGGATGTTTTAGGTTGGTTTCCATGAGAAGTGTGTCCCATGTTGACGAAGCCAATAGAAACCTAGTGAAAGATGTTCATAGGTTTCCTAGATTAGGTTTTAGGTTGGAAGATTCTCCAAATTGTGGTTTCGTGGTCCATCATAACTCTCAGTCATCGTTGGTTGTTGTGGTGAAGTCCAAAAAAACATCTTGATCAAACATTGATGGGGTTAAAGGAGTCGGTTCTTGGTAAGCTTAATGTGTCATTCTCCTTTAAGGGGGATGGTGTCTTGAGGTACCAAAGAAGGTTATGTGTTCCCAATGTACATTGTTTAAGGAGTCAGATTCATGAGGAAGCTCATGGGCCCCGTTAGTCCATTCACTCGGCTTCAACAAAGATGTACTATGACCTAGGGGAAGTGTTTTAGTGGGAAGGTTTGAAGAAGGAAATATCGTAATTTTTTGCCAAGTGCACAAATTTCCAACAAGTGAAAGCCGAACACTAAAAGTTGGGTGGTTTACTTCAAAAAATCCAGGTTTCACTTGGAAGTGCGAAGACATCAATATGGATTTTGTGGTAGGGTTGCCTCGGACACGAAACGAACATGTCTCTGTATGGGTGATGTGGATAATTTTACAAATTCGCTCATTTTATTCCCTTCAAGTATAATTATTTGGCATAGAATTATGCAAGGATCTTAATAGATGAGATCGAGTGTCGCCATGGTATTCTGTTATCCATCATATCGGTTAGGGTGCACAATTAACATCTAGGTTTTGGAGGTCATTGGAACAAGGGTTGGGTACCAAGGTGAAGTTAAGCACTGCTTTTCTTCGCCAAACGAAAGGTCAAGCGGAGTGTAATATTCAAAACCTTGAGGATATGCTTAGAGCATGTATAATTGATTTCAAGGGGAATTTGGGATAAGCATTTGATTTTTCTGGAGTTTGCTTTCAACAATAGTTACCATTCATCTATGTCTATGGCTCTTTATGAAGCCTTTTATGGTAGGAGATGTATATCTCCAATTGGATGATTTGAAGTGGGTGAGTCTTCATTTTTGGGTCCCGATTTGGTTTATAAAACTTTGGAGAAGGTTTATAACATAAGGATTGGTTTGCAAACATCCTATAGTTGGCAAAAGTCTTATGTCGATCCTACGAGAAAGGAATTAGAGTTTGAAGAAGGACTAAAGTGTATTTGAAGATTTCTCCTATGAAAGGGGTGGTTAGATTTCGCAAAAGATTGGTATCGTTGCATAAGAGTTGAAGTTGCCCAGTTCATTGGCTTCGGCTCATCCGGTTTTTCATGTTTCTATTCTTAAGAAGTGTGTCGGTGATCCCGAGTCTATTCCTCCTATTGAGGGTCTTGGTATGAAGAATAAACTCTCTTATGAGGAGGTTCCGGTTTAAATCCTTGATAGGCAAGTAAAGGAACAAGGAGGTTGTTTCGTGAAGGTGTTATGGAATAATCACCTAGTTGAGGGTTCGACATGGGAGGCCGAGGCTGACATGAAGTCTCATTATCGTTATCTTTTTGAGAAATTAGGTAAGTTATTCCTATTAATAATGAAACAATAACTAAAAGTTTAAGTAATTTGATTTTTGGTGATGTTTTGCAAAATGTGTATTTTTAGATGTCATTACAGTGAAGTCATAGGGAAATTGTGCATATTGACTTGTAAATTGAAATTCTTCTTGTTTTGAGTTATGTTGTGCATTTTTATATGGTGAGTGTTTATGAAATAATATTGAGCATGTTGGTAAGTTTAACTTTTCCATAACTATCTCACATATGATATGTTGAGCTCATTTTGTTGTTGTGAGAAGGAAATTCCACATAATGTAATTTTGATCCTTATGTGTGGTGATTGAAATTTTTAATTTTCTTGTGTAAATTTCATGATTTAAATTGTTACTCATGTTGTCATGTCTTTTTGTTGGTTTGGCTTCTAGTCTTGAGTCTATTCCTTCCCCTCAAAAGATTTTGTGTCATTCGGGGACAAATGCTCCTAAGGGGGGATAATGTAACACTTCGAAACTCTAAGACGTGTTGTAGAGCCTAACATAAGTGTCAAAATGTGTAGTAAGTTTTTTAAGGTCTATTTTAATTAATATAAGTAATTTAGGAAGTGTAGAAACCAAAACATCAAAGAATGTCCATGACATCCAGAAACTAGGTCAATGATGTACTAGCATGACTTAGCCTATTTGACTAGCTTTTAGGAGTTGGAAAATGAAGAAAATTGGTGGAATTGTATCTAACACGTAATAGAGTTAATTCATAGTTCAAAATTCTGCGAACGACTCCCGAACGACCAACACAGGTCCCTTTAGGATGACCCGTGCTTTTGGGGTCAAAGGTGTGCCCAAGGTAGTGTGACCCACGACTTGTAATCAACGATCCGTATGTCAATCGACGGGGCTGATGTGAGGTCAAAATACACATTTTTTATCATTATTTACCTCACATTTATTATTTTTATTTTTCCATTTTGAGCATAAATTTTATGAATTGTGCTAAAATGTGTATATTATTTGTAGGATTAATTTGGTGGGAAAATGAAGAAGTTTTGAGCTATAACAAATTAATGATGAAAAATTGAAGAAGGAAATCAAGCAAGCAACTAATGGATTAATGTGAATAACATAATATATTTATATATAATATGCATATTTTCTGCAATTGTGAATTGCAAAAGTGAATCTGCCACGTGGTAGTCTCTCAATGCAATGGCCATCGCTTCACGTCGGACTACGGTAAACGCGGAAAAGAAAGAGGAAAAAAAAGAACTTCAATTGTTTTTGGTTTTGGATACATAATTTGTTTGGACTCAATTATTTTATTTAGGATTTTCTACATCTATAAATATGTCTTGGAAAATTATTATTTGGGGTGGAGGCCAAGAAAGAACATACATGACATAATATAAATTTTTTCTAGCTTTGGATCTTTGTAATAGCCTCCATGGAAGCTGCAAAATTGTGGTTTATTCTTTCTTCTCCTTTATTGTTTATTAGTATTTGTGATTACTAAAAATATAATTTAACTATTTTTCTTAACTTTTAATGATTAACACAAACAAATTTATTTTAATAAATTTTGATTGTGTTTTTGCAATAATGAGTAGCTAAGCTTAACAACTAGGTTTGTGGGACCTATGAGAGATTAACAAAGTATGAATAGTAATTAAGAAATTCTCAAATAGGTTATTGCATTTATTGATATTTCTTTCGCTTAGAAGTCTTTTTAACGGTGGCCAACGTTAGAACTTGTCTTGTTGCTACTTGCCAGACCAAGGAGGTAGTTAATAACAAAAGAATTATCATCGTAGATTTAGTATATACTATCTAAAGACTAGTATCAATTGGTGCGAAGTAGTAACTTAGAAATACATTTATTTTATTCTTAATATGAGGTAAAGGTCAGGTTTAGTAAATTATACACACGTAGCCGGACCAACGTACGGGGTTAAATTCTCTAGATGCCAGACCAAGGATTTAGATATACATAACCTATCACTTTGCATGCACAACACTAGAGAAGAATTGCTATTACTAGGATTACCGCGTTATGAGCTTATGGGGAACACATTTCAAGTTATTTTAATTAATTTATATATAAATAAATACCTAGTTTAGAGCTACTTTTATTTCTTTGTTTTTATTTCAATTTAAAATCTCCCAATTTTATATAACGAGTATCAAGTTAAATATTTGCTATTGATAATATTCTTCCATATTCTCTGTGGGGTCGACCCCTATTCTGTCACGACCCAACCCGATGGGTCGTGACTAGTGCCTGTTTTGGACACCCACATACAAACCTGCTAAGTATAACCAACTGAAACTAAGACAATATGGAATTTAATCAAATCAAGCCAACCCCAACGTCATATATATATAAAGAGGACCTGTCTCATAAGGAGTCATAACCATTCAACCATAACAACATACGCGAGCCGACAAGGCTGCCACTATTCAAAGCATAATAACATACGTAAGCCGACAAGGCTGCCACTACACAATACACAATGATGTACGCAGCCGACAAGGCTGCCCCTGTACAAGGGGACATCCTAAACAAACCATGTCCAGACCATTACCCAAAACATATATATACAACCCACATAATGTCCACAGACCTCTAAGAGTACATTAGTGAAACTCGACGGGACAGGGCCCCGCCATACCCATAGACGAGCAAAAGACTACACAAAAGTTATGTACCAAAACGACTGGGCTCCGAAATAGTGGAGCTCTCCCAATCAGCAGAGTAGATATCCTAGGCGGGAGGATCACCGAACTGTGCGTCTACACCTGCGGGCATGAAACGCAGCCCCCCGAGGAAAGGGGGGTCAATACGGACAATGTACTGAGTATGTAAAGCATAAGGTAAAGATGACAGGATACCAATATGGCAAGTCGAAACAAAATATCGCTACACATGTACCTTTTTAAGTGAAAATCATGCATATCATTAACATATAAGGTGCCCAGCTTCCCTGGTAAGGGGCTCGGCAAAATAATCATCACGTCATCTCCGTCATCATCATCATCATAACCATCCTCATCACCAATCATATATATAATATACATACCCAGCCCTCTAGTGAGGAACTCGGTGACATATGCAAGAAACTCCGCACGAACATTACCCGGCCCGGGACTCGGTGAAATGATAAATGACTCTATGCACGAGGAGAATATTATGAGCAACCATATGCAATTAAAATCATTTCTTATAACTCAATAGAACAATCAGCGTGAACCAGCAAGGAGTATTACCAAAGATTAATGTATTATCAAGATTATGAACCTTTAATACGATATGGAAACGTAAAATCTCAATGACTCTAAGAAGCACTACCATAGATATGAGAGATCATCATAGCCTTAGACATAGCCGATAAATAGAGGAATAATTGTGGAAGCAAGAATATACGTCACCTAGACGCTCTAGAGGTAAGTATCAAACCTGTCTATTATTCGCTTATTTTTAAAAGTCATGCCAAACAAAGAAAGAAGGGACAACGTTACATACTATATAATCGAGCCGCACGTCCAATATTTACTGCTCAAGCTATTAATCTATAACAAGCAACAATCGTGCCGCAATTAGATAAATATCGCGCTTTACTTTCTTGTAAGCTAGCTAATAATCTAACGAAAATTCGGCAGCATTTCCCCTATTTTCCTTACTTCGTCCCAATCCGACAACAATCCAAATTATCCACAGCAATACCAATAACACATATAACCCAACGAATCATATTAAACAGCCCCCTCCCCAAAACAGTTCCGTCTCGGTACCCATAGCAGCGAAGCAACGACACAGCGAGTGATAACTCATTTTATAATTCGCAACACATCTACCTTATCGTATTCATCCTTTGGAGTATATACTCATAATCACATTTAACATATACATAATGCCAAAACAGAATTTTTCCGCAGTTTGCTTTAATCAAAACAGCCCAAGCACCAACACGACACCACTAATAATCTGATTATGGTTTCCGTTTATACTTAGCACATTCAATAACTAAAACAAACTTCCTAAGCTACTGGTCACGCCCCCTTCTTAAAATTAATGGATAATTAACAAAGGTATTCTAAAGAATTAACACACCAAACAAGGAGATTACTAACAAAATTATTTGCAGCTTCTGGCCATGAGTTGCAGGGTTGGTTTCTCCATTTCCATGGCTGCCTAAGACAAGTGGTGAAGAAGGAGATGATATGCAGCAATGCATTTCACCACTTTATTTAGCATGGAGTGGATTTTCCACCTCATTTAATAGTATGAAGTGGAGGCAGCCCCCCTCTACACCTGTCCACTAAGGCCAGCTCACAATCTGATCCCTTTTTTACTTTTTGCCTTGAGTGGTGGGGCTCACTGGATAATTAATCCCTCACTTAAAGTTAATGGCACTTACATTAGCCAACTCATACTTAATATCACATTTGGAATTAACATCCTTGCCTAAAATTTCTTTAATCACTTGGAACTTAAAATAAAATCTCATTCCCCAGACTTACGTCTACAAGATCATGATGCGCACTACGTATAAACAAATGAGGCATAACATCCTTCCCCCCTTAGGAACATTCGTCCTCGAATGTTAAGTTAGCGTCTTACAAAAACAAATTCCAGCGAGGTCTCTCTAACAGTTATACCTATCAACCTGCATTTCGTAACTTACAGATGCCTCACAGAGTCACAACTTACTACATAATCTCGCTTATCAATCAATATAGTCAAGCTAGGAATAGAATTACCTGCAGGTACGGGGAATAAGTAAGGATACTTGTTCTTCATTTCGTCTTCCGCTTCCCAAGTCATCTCCTCCCTATTATTATTTTGCCACAACACTTTGACGGAAGCCACATCCTTAGTACGTAACCTTCTAACCTGGCGATCAAGTATAGCTACAGGTTTCTCCTCATATGACAACTCCTCTGTTACCTGAACATCATCTACGGGGAATACTCTAGAAGGATTAGCATCGATACATGGAAGACTGGATGTACCGCCTCCAAATGAGATGGTAGATCCAACTCATAGGCAACCTTGCCTATCCTACGAACAATCTGATAAGGCCCAATGTATCTCGGACTAAGCTTCCCCTTCCTGCCGAATCTCATCACACCCCTCATGGGTGATACCTTCAGGAATACCCAGTCACCAATCTGAAACTCCAAATCTCGACGCCGATTATCTGCATATGACTTCTGCCGACTCTAGGCTGCTAATAATCTTTCTTGAATAAGCTTCACCTTTTCAACAACTTGCTGAATCACATTCGAGCCTATTAACTTAGTCTCGCCAATATCAAACCAACCAATAGGTGATCTGCACTTCCTCCCATATAAGGCCTCGTACGGTGCCATCTGGATAATAGAATGGTAGCTATTATTATAGGCAAACTCAATGAGCGGCAAGTGGTCATCCCAGCTACCTTTGAAGTCAATAATACAGGACCGCAACATTCTAATGTCTGAATAGTACGCTCAGCCTACCCATCAGTCTGAGGGTGAATGTTGTGCTAAGGTTCACCTGTGTCCCCAATCCCTTCTGAAACAATCTCCAAAAGTTGGCTGCAAATTGAGCTCCTCTGTCTGATATAATGGACGTGGGAACCCCATGAAGTCTCACTATCTCCCTGACATATAAACTCGCATAATCTTCAGCCGAATAAGTAGTCCTGACTGGAAGAAAATGGGCCGATTTCGTCAGCCTATCTACAATAACCCATATAGAGTCATACTTCCGTTGAGTGCGAGGTAAGCCTGTAATGAAGTCCATATTAATCATCTCCCATTTCCAAGTCGGGACCTCTATCTCCTGTAACAATCCACCAGGCTTTTGATGTTCGATCTTGACTTGTTGACAATTTGGGCACTGAGTAACAAACTCCGCTGTGTCCTTTTTCATGCCATCCCACCAATATAAGCATCTGAGGTCATGATACATTTTCGTTGACCCTGGGTGAATAGAATAACGGGCAGAGTGTGCCTCTCCCATAACCTGCCGTCGTAGCCCCGCAGTATCGGGTACACACAATCTGCCTTCATATCGTAACACTCCATCAGGTGTAACCTAAAATGGGGTCTTTTCCTTTTGAAGAGCTGCATCTCTATACTGTGCCAGAATAGGGTCCTTGTATTGGTGTCTCTTTACCTCATCTATGATTGAGGACTCAACAACCTCTCGAATAGAAACTCCACTATCTTCTGAATTAGCCAGACAGACTCCAAGAATTTGGATAGCCATTGAATCTCGAACCATATCCCTCCTTTACGGTTGTACATCTGTCAAGCTACCCATGGACTTACGGATAAGAGCATCTGCTACAACATTCGCTTTCCCTGGATGATATAAAATATCAACATCATAATCCTTTAGCAACTCTAACCACCGCCTGCCGTAAGTTCGGCTCATACATTTAAAGATATATTGGAGACTCTTATGATCTGTATAGATGTCCACATGGACACCATATATATAATGTCTCCATATCTTCAAGGCATGAACCACGACCGCTAACTCCAGATCGTGAGTAGGATAGTTCTTTTCATGCTTCCTAAGTTGTCGGGAGGCATAGGCTATAACTTTGCCATGCTGCATCAATACACATCCTAGCCCAACACTCGAAGCATCACAATAAATAACATAGCCGTCTGGTCCCTCCGGAAGAGTTAGGACTGTAGTTGTAGTCAATTTGTCTTTCAATAGCTGGAAGCTTCACTCACAAGCATCAGTCCACTGGAACTTGGCTGCCTTTTGAGTTAGCCTTGTCAAAGGCGCTGAAATTGAGGCAAACTTTTCTACGAATCTCCTGTAATATCCTGCTAACCCCAGAAAGCTGCGTACCTCGAGGTGTCGTGAGTGCAGGCCAAGTCTTTACCGCCTCAATCTTCTGCGTGTCTACCAGAATACCATCGGCTCAATAATATGCCCCAAGAATGCCACTGAAGTCAACGAACTTCGCACTTAGAAAATTTAGCATACAACTTCGGTCTTTGAAGCACCCTAAGTACCGCCCTTAAATGGTGCATGCTCCTCTTACGAGCGTGAATAGACCAGAATATCGTCTATAAATACAATAACAAACATATCAAGGAATGGTTTAAATACTCGATTCATTAAATCCATAACACTGCTGGAGCATTAGTCAGCCCAAAAGACAAAGACTCTAAACTCATAATGCCCATATCGGGTCCGAATGCCGTCTTTGGAATATCCGCCTCCCTTACCCGCACTTTTTGATGATAACGACCGCAAGTCTATCTTTGAAAAACACTTTGCACCTGCAATCGGTCAAATAGATCGTCAATCCTTGGGAGGGGATACATTCTTTATTGTTACTTTGTTCATTGCCTATAATCAATGCACATCCGCAGCGACCCATCCTTCTTCCTCACAAAGCGATCGTGCTCCCAAGGTGACGTACTAGGCCTGATGAAGCCCTTTTCTAGCAAATCCCTCAATTGCTCTTTCAATTCTTTCAACTCAGCAGGTGCCATTCTATAAGGAGGTATAGATATAGGCTGAGTATATGGCAGTACATCTATAGTAAACTCTATCTCTCGTTCTGGAGGAAGGCCTGGAAGTTCCTCAGGGTATACATCGGGAAATTCATTAACTATGGGACTGATTAAAGAGTCGGTGCCTCTGCCTTTATATCATGCACCCGAATCAGATGGTAAATATAGCCTTTTCTAACCATCTTCCCGGCCTTGAGGTATGAAATGAACTTACCTTTCGGCGATACTGTACTCCCCTTCCACTCTGTAATCGGTTCCCCTGGAAATTGAAATCGAACTATCTTTCCTCTGCAATCAATATTAGCATAACAAGCAGCCAACCAATCCATGCCCATGATAATATCAAACTCAATCATATTTAACTCTATTAGATCTGCTATGGTACGACGACTATATATAACTACTGAACAATTCCTATATACTCGCGTAGCTATGACAAAATCTCCTACAGTGTAGCTACCTCAAATGGTTCTATCAACTCAGACTCTATTCCGATCCTACTAGCAACAAAGGGAGATATAAATGATAAGGTGGAACCTGGGTCTATCAATGCATATACACACTTCGGGAGAATAGTGATAATATACATGTGATCACATTAGGTGACGCCTCCTGATCGTGCCTATTAGTCAAAGCATATATACGGTTCGAGGGACCGCTAGAACTGGAAGCTCCACCACGTCCTCTACCACGGCCTGCTGGCGCCTGAATACCCTGCCCCGTAGGGCGCATACCCTGTAGGCTGTGCCATACCACCTGCACTACCTCTAAGGTGACACTCCCTCATAGTATGGCCCTGACGGCCGCAAGAAAAACACGCACCTGTAGCCCAACGACATTCCCCAGGATGGGACTTAACACAGCGAGAACACCGAGGCAAAGGTGGCCTCGACTGGCTCAAACCCCTGCCCATCTGTGACCCTGACACCTAGAGCTCGACCCGACTTCCGAATATCCCATACGATCGAACCCCTACCCATGAAACGTGGGGTGCACTCTGTCTTGGCTGGGAAGAAAAATCTAACATCTTCTTGAGGCGCCCGCTTGAAACTTCGTCGGGGATAACCTGGCTTTGATCTAGGCCCTCTTATGCTGGCCTTTATTATAATCTCTATCTGGATGACGTCCCCGGTGCCGATCCTCTACCCCCTGTGCATATGCCTGCACCCGAGCAATGTCCATACCTAGCTGAAGAGTCACTGCCATACAACCGTCAATCAGATAACGATCCAATCCCATCACATAACGATGTACCACATGCGCCATATCGGCCACAATAGTAGGCGCATGCCTAGCCAATGAATCATACTCGAGGCTATACTCTCGAACGCTCCTCGCCATTTTGCTTCAAACGCAGAATCTATCGACTCTGGCTCGCTTCATCTCTAGAGGCGTGAAGTGGCCCTGGAAAGCCTCCACAAATTCATCCCATACCGCTGGAGGAGCACCCTCACCCCTAGATAACTCCCAAGACTCATACCAATTTATAGCTACAACCCGCAAACGATACGTAGCCAACTCAACAGACTCGGTCTCCGAAGCCTTGATTATCCTCAATGTATGCTGCATCTGACGAATAAACTCTTGCGGATCATCCTGGGGCCTTGACCCAAAGAACTCTGGAGGATTACAACTTAAGAAGTTACGAGCCCTTATAAGCTATCAGATCTGTCCGCATGATCAACTCCTAGTCCATGTCTGCGAGCCTGACCTGCCACTAATCTAGTCAGCAACTGAACCGCATCTCTCATGGCCCTATCCTCCGCCCATGACTGAGGAGCTAGAGGTTCAGGTGTTGGGGCCTCGGGGGCTGGTGGTGTCCCCCGAACAGGAGCTGTTGCTGCTCTAAGCTCCTCTGGCGGTGGCGGTGTAGCAGAGCTCTCCGACTGGAGCATAATACCAGGCATAGACTGGGCAACGGGCCCTAGTAACTCTTCGGGTCTGACTAGTACCTTCTGCTACCGATTTGCCCTTCTGGGCAGCTGTCGCTTTCTTTGGAGGCATAGCTGAAAACACACGGATTCGTTAGAGAGGGATTATCCTATTAATATAGCTCTATCGCACTATCTAGAATAAGACGAAAGGATGACATCCTAAATGTCCTGTAGCTTCCTGTTTATAGATGTGGTGCACAACACACCGATAAATAAGACTCTACTAGACACGGTCTGTAGACACTTCCGAGGAAGAATCGCTCTGATACCACTCTTTGTCACGACCCAACCCGATGGGCCGTGACTAGTGCCTGTTTTGGACACCCACATACAAACCTGCTAAGTATAACCAACTGAAACTAAGACAATATGGAATTTAATCAAATCAAGCCAACCCCAACGTCATATCTATATAAAGAGGACCTGTCTCATAAGGAGTCATAACCATTCAACCATAACAACATACGCGAGCCGACAAGGCCGCCACTATTCAAAGCATAATAACATACGTAAGCCGACAAGGCTGCCACTACACAATACACAATGATGTACGCAGCCGACAAGGTCGCTTCAAGATCTAGCGGACATCCTAAACAAACCATGTCCAGACCATTACCCAAAACATATATATACAACCCACATAATGTCCACAGACCTCTAAGAGTACATTAGTGAAACTCGATGGGACAGGGCCCCGCCATATCCATAGACGAGCAAAAGACTACACAAAAGTTATGTACCAAAGCAGTGGGCTCAGGAGCAGTGGAGCTCTCCCAATCAGCAGAGTAGATATCTGGCGGAGGATCACCAAACTGTGCGTCTACACCTGCGGGCATGAAACGCAGCCCCCCGAGGAAAGGGGGGTCAGTACGGACAATGTACTGTGTATGTAAAGCATAAGGTAAAGATGACAGGATACCAATATGGCAAGTCGAAACAAAATATCGCTACACATGTACCCTTTTAAGTGAAAATCATGCATATCTTTAACATATAAGGTGCCCAGCTTCCCTAGTAAGGGGCTCGGCAAAATAATCATCACGTCATCTCCGTCATCATCATCATCATCATAACCATCCTCATCACCAATCATATATATAATATACATACCCGGCCCTCTAGTGAGGAACTCGGTGACATATGCAAGAAACTCCGCACGAACATTACCCGGCCCGGGACTCGGTGAAATGATAAATGACTCTATGCACGAGCAGAATATTATGAGCAACCATATGCAATTAAAATCATTTCTTATAACTCAATAGAACAATCAGCGTGAACCAGCAAGGAGTATTACCAAAGATTAATGTTTTATCAAGATTATGAACCTTTAATACGATATGGAAACGTAAAATCTCAATGACTCTAAGAAGCACTACCATAGATATGAGAGATCATCATAACCTTAGACATAGCCGATATATAGAGGAATAATTGTGGAAGCAAGAATATACGTCACCTAGACGCTCTAGAGGTAAGTATCAAACCTGTCCGTTATTCGCTTATTTTTAAAAGTCATGCCAAACAAAGAAAGAAGGGACAACGTTACATACCGTATAATCGAGCCGCACGTCCAATATTTACTGCTCAAGCTATTAATCTATAACAAGCAACAATCGTGCCGCAATTAGATAAACATCGCGCTTTACTTTCTTGTAAGCTAGCTAATAATCTAACGAAAATTCGGCAGCACTTCCCCTATTTTCCTTACTTCGTCCCAATCCGACAATAACCCAAATTATCCACAGCAATACCAATAACACATATAACCCAACGAATCATATTAAACAGCCCCCTCCCCAAAACAGTTCCGTCTCGGCAACCATAGCAGCGAAGCAACGACACAGCGAGCGATAACTCATTTTATAATTCGCAACACATCTACCTTATCGTATTCTTCCTTTGGAGTATATACTCATAATCACATTTAACATATACATAATGCCAAAACAGAATTTTTCCGCAGTTTGCTTTAATCAAAACAGCCCAAGCACCAACACGACACCACTAATAATCCGATTATGGTTCCGTTCATACTTAGCACATTCAATAACTAAAACAAACTTCCTAAGCTACTGGTCACGCCCCCTTCTTAAAATTAATGGATAATTAACAAAGGTATTCTAAAGAATTAACACACCAAACAAGGAGATTACTAACCAAATTATTTGCAGCTGCTGGCCAAGAGTTGCAGGGTTGGTTTCTTCATTTCCATGGCTGCCTAAGACAAGTGGTGAAGAAGGAGATGATATGCAGCAATGCATTTCACCACTTTATTTAGCATGGAGTGGATTTCTCCACCTCATTAATAGTATGAAGTGGAGGCAGCCCCCCTCTACACCTGTCCACTAAGGCCAGCTCACAATCTGATCCCTTTTTTACTTTTTGCCTTGAGTGGTGGGGCTCAGTGGATTAAATTAATCCTAATCAGTCGCTAATTAATCCCTCACTTAAAGTTAATGGCACTTACATTAGCCAACTCATACTTAATATCACATTTGGAATTAACATCCTTGCCTAAAATTTCTTTAATCACTTGGAACTTAAAATAAAATCTCATTCCCCGGACTTATGTCTACTATCATTTACATTTCTTTTCACACTATCATTTACATTTCTTTTCAAGAATTATATTTGAACATTATCAAGAATGGTGTCCTGCCGGGGAATATGTTTTAGAAATTGTCTTTAGTATTTATTTTAACATGTAGTTTTTCTTTTGATTCTTAGGATTAGTTTTAGATTTTTTTAATTATTATTATCATCAAGTCATTTGAGCCTATAAAAGAGTTTATGCAGAAGAACATTTGTGTCTATATTCTTGATTTTTTATTGTTCCAACATCGAAAAATTACATTCCTTACCTCCAAGAAGTACATAATGGGATATTTGTTCATTGGGACCTTTCTTTTTGTAACACCACCCCTTGTGCGTAATAGAAAAAATGGTTTAAAATTGGGGGTGCAATTCATATCTTCAATGTGGACGAAAAAATATCAATTGATAGTTCGTATCGCGACCCAATTAGTAGTGTAACAATTTTTTTAAATTATTTTTTATTTAATTTTATTAGTATCACTTTTTTTAATCTTCTTTTCTTAGACTAGGGTAAGTTTGATTACCCAAACAAAAAAATAAAAATAAAGAAGCATGTTTGAGCTTAAGTGTGAGGTGACGACCCTTGATATAATTTAGAGAACGTGCTACTAGCTAGACTTAAAGGCCTCAAGGAGTTTGCCTAACCATTGTTGTATATTTATTTAATGCTTTAGGGACATATCATCTTTTTATGTGTGGGGTGGTGAAATGAATTCCTCGTTTTTACTGTTTTTATCGATTTTTTTTAGGATGGGTTCCTTGGCTTTTGTTTTTTGTTACTTTCATGAGTATAGTCTCTTTTGAACCGATTGTATTTTATTAATTTATTTTGGGATTTTTTTAATTTTGGAGCGAAAAGAAAAGACCCTTTTGAGTTGTATGATACTTACTATTTGGGCCTAATTTTAAGTAATATTTTCTTGTGAATTCTTGATTACTAGTGCAATTGCAAACTTTTTGACATCTATTCTCATGGTTGTGACTTTGTATATAACTTACTTATTTTGTAGTTTGTTATGATCCAGTCTCTGTTAAAAGTAGAGTTAATCCATCTTGATTTATACTTGTCCCATGTGTGATGATATTTTGTTTATTATATGTTTTGCATCTTAGTCCAGAACTTGCTCTGCATGTTATTGAAGCTAAATAAAAATGTTTTGCTTTGTTTAGGAGATGATAATAGACTTTCTTTGATTTGTCTTATAAATTTTAGCATTTCAGATATTTTGTCACTAGTTACCCCTTTTGAGCCTCTAGCCTTTTATTGGTACCCACAATTTCCCCCTGAATATTTTTGTTGAATCCCTAGTTTTTACACCTTGCTTCCTTGAGCATCTTAGCATAGACTTATTTTAATTATCGATTCTGAGAAAAAGTGATGGATGAGTGAAATTGTAACCAATGATAGCTACAAAGTTCTTAAATTTATATATATATATATATATATATATATAAATTAAAAAAGAAATTACCTTGATGATGGACCTGGTCCTTCCAAGGACATCGTGCACTTTAACTTATGTAAAAATACGCAAGTGGAGGGTTGCTATTCTGAAAGAAAAAAAAAACAAAAAAAAGAATAATGACTTTAACATTCTTGTGATGATGAGAATTACTTGTGTAATAATTTTTGAAGAGAGGGCTGAAAATAAAGAAAAGAAAATATGGGTGATGAAGTTTAAAAATTACAAAGTGGTTAAGGAAGTGGTAGTCACCATTATATGTATTTTTTCTACCCATCTCTAGCCTACATTAGAACCCATTAAAGTCCTATTTGATTTTATTCAAGCATGTTTAATTAGTGGAGATGTACATAATGGGTAAGCATATGGTTCTTTGTGCATAGATGTGAATTTTATTTGAGAGTGTGAGAGTTGTTCTTCATATGAAGTCCTTAATTTATATTCATTCTTTTGAATTGAGTGCGTGGACTATTTTATTTTGTGAAGGAACTTGTTTCCTGATAGAGAGGTGATGTTATAAACTTTCTTTCATGAGAGTAGTTGAACAAACATATATTTTATGAGTTCAAAGTCCGTCAAGATAGAAGGCTAGAGGTTTGTTGTTTACATAGATATCTTGCATAATGATTGAGAAGTCAAATTGATATTATAAAATGGGTATATGGCCTAATTGTTTGTATAAATCGAAGTGATGACATTGCTAGTATAATTTTTTTAGATGAGCTTTAATGCTTGCTCGATGACGAACAAAAGTTTAAGTGTGGGGTGTTGATGTGAGGTCACAATACACATTATTTTATCATTATTTACCTCATATTTATAATGTATATTTGTCTATTTTGAGCATAAAAATGGATTGTGCTAAATTGTGTATTTTATTTGTAGGATTAATTTGGTGTAAAATGAAGAAGTTTGGAGCTAAAACAAATTAATGATGGAAAATTGAAGAAGAAAATCAAGCAGGAAGCTTAATGGATTAAAGTGAATAAAATAATATATTTATTTATACTATGCATATTTTCTACAATTGTGAATCGCAAAAGTGAACCTGCCACGTGGTAGTCTTTCAATGCAATGGTCAATCGCTTCACCCCGAAAGGAAAAAAAAAAGAACATCAATTCGTTTTGGTTTTGGATTCCTAATTTTTTTGGACTCAATAATTTTATTTAGGGTTTTCTACATCTATCAATAGGGCATGAAAAATTATTATTTGGGGTGGTAGCCTAGAAAGAAGATAGAAGACATAATATAGACTTTTTCTAGCTTTCAATCTTTGTAAGAGCCACCGCGGAGACCGAAGAACTGTAGTTTATTCTTTCTTCTCAATTATTATTTATTTGTATTCGTGATTAATAAAAATATAATTTAGCTATATTTCTTAAGTTTTTATTATTAACACAAACAAATTTATTTTAATAAATTTTGATTGTATTTTTTCTATGATGAGTAGCTAAGCTTAACAACTAGGTTTGTGGGAACAATGAGCGATGAACAAGGTATAAATAGTAATTAAGCAATTCTCAAATAGATTATTGGATGTATTGATTCTTTTGCTTAGAAGTCTTTTTAACGGTGGCAAACATTAGAACTTTCCTTGTTTCTACTTGCCGGACCAAGGAGGTGGTTAATAAGAAAAAACATTATCATCATAGATTTAGTATATACTATCTAATAGTGTAGTTTCAATTGGTGCGAAGTAGTAACTTAGTCATACACTGAATATGATGCTTAAAATTAGGTAAAGTTAAGGATTATTATATTAGACACACGTAACCGGATCAAAGTACGTGGTGAAATTCTGTAGATGTCGGGACAAGGATTTAGAGATACATAACTTATCACTTTGCATGCATAACACTAGAGAAGAATTGCTATTACTAGGATTACCACCTTATTAGCTTATAGGGAACACATTCGTAGTTATTTTTATTGATCTAGATATAAATAAATAATTAGTTTAAAGCTATTTTTATTTCTTTTATTTTATTTCAATTTAAAATCTCCCATTTTTATATAACGACTAGCAAGTTAAATATTTGCTATTGATAATAATCTTTCATATTCTCTATGGGATCGACCCCGACTTATAGTTTGGTAAATATATTGCATACGATCGTTTATATTTCTTTTCAAGAAGTATATTTGAACGTTATCTGGGGCGTTGATTGACTCGTTGATGAAAGATTAGTCATTTTAATCAAGACCAAATGATAGACCAACCGGACGGAGGGTCCTGTGGTTGTTGTCTCACCGACGGTCGTTGGTCGGGGTCTCGTCTGTGAAGGCCTGAGTTGCTGCACATTCTGATTTGATTTCAATTAATTAATTAAGGGGCTAGTTGATTTGTTGGGGGATAAGGGAGGTCTAATTAAGTTAGTTAACAACCTAGATAAAGCCTCTAACCTAATTAGACTAACCTAAGATCTCACAAATTCCAAACACAATTACTCTTCCTTCTCTCTTCTTTCTTTCTCTAGTTGAAGAACTCCTTTGAAAACAAAGTTATGGATGGGTTCAAGGCCAGAAAAGGGTAGAATTTCACCATTTATCTTCATGAATTAGTAACGTATGGGATTCCTTTCACTTTTGAGACCTCTTTCCTCAAAGAGTTTCATCATATTTATTTATAAAGTTGGGTTTCCAAGTGGGTTTGTCATCCAATACGAAATTGATGTTATTAATTAATTTTTTTAATGATTTTTTTGACATTATGAATAGAATAACATGTATTTTAACTAAATTGTGTTGTATCTTGATGGATTTGTCTTGTTTGTAAAAGATGACGCATTTCTCTTAACCCTAGGTTATCATCATGATATGAATTATGTAATGTTGGTTCAATTTAGTTGGTTATTTGTTGAATTACTATCAGATGATGCTCTTGTATAAATTATGAATATAGTAAGATTAATTTGAAGTCCTATCGTGCTAGTCTTGAGAAATTGATGTAGTTTATGAAGTATATTATAGATTTGACCTAAGTCTAATATCATAAGCTATGATCTACTGATGGATTGTGACGTAGTGATTCCATTGGCTTTGTTATCATGTTGGTTATTGATATGTGATGATACTATAGCCTTTGTCACATCCGAGAATACCTTCAGACGTAACGGGCGTTGTCATCCTCTTTGAGGGCTAAGACTATCCACTTAGATTACATCATTACATTCATAGGTCAAATTTAGCAGAAAATTTATAACTTTTCATTACTTCTACTTAGAGGTTTACCTAGACCTCTACATGCATAGTATAAATATATTGAGTATACATAGACCATTCGTATAGGAAGATTACTATGTATTCTACTTTTATTGCATATAGATATGTAGAATATAACATAGTCTCAAAATAGTCATCTCATGTCATAACCATCTAATAAGAGTATATCAAATTGGGTCTAGCCATACATAAATGAAACAAGACCACATATAGGTCATACAATGTCTAATATCCAAATTAAAAGTGAAGAAACATAAGCATATTGAAAACTATAGCAATATCATAGGCGTGATAATGGCATCACAATCAGAAAGTGAGGACCTACACTTCTTTGACAATTAAGAAATCCAAGTCTTATTCAAGTCGTTTCCAAAAGTCCTTCAACGACCGGAACCAAAAAAGTTGGGGAAAAGGAAGAAATGGTTTAGTACACCATTTATACTAAGCATGAGAATATACGCACACATATCACGAAAACATGCTAGAAGAGGACATTTCATTGAGTACGAAATTTACTTTGAAAATCTTTATGCACATTCAACAAGTCTATACCCACCAATACGGCATATTCATTAAGTCATAGACATGTACATCACAACACCAACAACATCAAAACTAGTCAACTCAACATGCATATCATGTGATTGAATACATAATCAAGTAACTCTATCATTAAGTCATAAATAACAACAAGCACGAATAAGAACACATTTCATAATAACCAAAGCAAGTCAATTACCCATTAACCCTTATCAAGTCAACAAGTGCAATGATTAAGCAAAGCCCCATAACCATACTCAATCAAATAACCCAACAAGAATCATGACTAACCTCCTACTTCACATTGCATATCATGTAAGAGTACATATCATCATATTTTAATAATGTATAGCAACACATTTTCATAAGTGACACCAATCAAGATATATTATAAACAATGTTCAAGTTCATCATATACTTATCATGTACCATAAAATCATTTAATCCATAAAAACGTCCTCCTCAGGTTTCCCTCAAGGAAAACTAGTGCAAGACATAGGTAGAGTCCCATACCCCTACCTAAGCTAAGTCAACCTCTAAAGTCACCCAAGTTGGTTTATACTTCATTACTTCATTTTATTTTTGGGAGAACTTGCCTTAACCGACATAGACCACAAGAGATAAGTGTGGAATTCGGTGTTGTAAAACCTTACACCGAAGGAAGGTGGTCTACTAGACAAAGTAAAACCAATCATAAAAGTATTTTTCTAGGTGGATCCACTAACTAGTCTTCCTATGGGAGAAACCTAGTTCAAGAACTAAGAGATAGGTATAATCCCTCTACATACCACTTGACTATTGGGACCTCCTTTCATGGGAATCCAAAGGATGAGTATCCTTCAAAGGGGAGTCAACACCTCACGTGGAATTATTGGGTGAATCATTATCTATGGAAAGTCAACACCTCCCTTTGTGAAGTTCACTCAATGCCAAGCTAAGACCCTTTTTAAAAAGTCTTTAATGTATTTATTTAATCATCATAACTTAATTTAGGTCATTTGGTCTAACTCATGTGTAATCATCATCGTAGGTCAATATGAAATGCAATGAGTATAATCCTTTCATTACAATTTATATAAGTGAGGTTAAAACATTTCCATATCACTTCATAATAACGCACATTCGTAAATCATCCACCATCCTGATAACATTTGAATATTAGCCAACACCTCACAAACCATAGTCAATACATTTTAATTTAACATCATACCAACCCTATATATCTAATGCAAGGCATACTCCAATACAACATCATAACTTTATCATAATTAACCATTATTGAAGTATAGAATAGGGATCACAAGACTTACCAAGTCTTTGTCATAATAAATCATCAAGGTCTTACCATCAACCCTTTGAATCAACCCAATAAGGGTATAATATCATCACTTATTAACAAAAAACATCATAACAATGTCAATTGAATCACTATATGACAATTGATCACTAGTTCATAGATTAAGGCAAGATACTTAGGTCAATTCACAACATACTTCATAAGCTAGATCAACTTCTCAAGAACTATCATTATAGGACTATAATTCATCCTAATTTAGTAATAATTGATACAACAACATCATCCAATAGTGTTATGCCTCGTATTTTTTTTATACGTAGTGCGCATCGTGATCTAGAAGACGTAAAGAAATATTAGGCAAGGTGTTATTTCCAAATGTGATATTAAGTATGAGTTGGCTAATGTAAGTGCCATTAACATTAAGTGAGGGATTAATTAGTGGCTAATTTGGATTGATTTAATCCAATGGGCCCCACCACTCATAATTGGTGGCTGATTAGGATTAATTTAATCCAGTGAGCCCCACCACTCAAGGCAAAAATTAAAAAAGGATCAGATTGTGGGCTGGCCTTAGTGGACAGGTGTAGAGGGGGGCTGCCTCCACTTCATACTATTAAATGAGGTGGAGAAATCCACTCCATGCTAAATAAAGTGGTGAAATGCATTGCTGCATATCATCTTCTTCTTCACCACTTGTCTTAGGCAGCCATGGAAATGGAGAAACCAACCCTGCAACTCTTGGCGCCAAAGAATCGCAAATAATTTGGTTAGTAATCTCCTTGTTTGGTGTGTTAATTCTTTAGAATACCCTTGTTAATTATCCATTAATTTTAAGAAGGGGGCGTGACAGTAGCTTAGGAAGTTTGTTTTAGTTATTGAATGTGCTAAGTATGAACGGAAACCATAATCGGATTATTAGTGGTGTCGTGTTGGTGCTTGGGCTGTTTTGATTAAAGCAAACTGCAGGAAAATTCTGTTTTGGCATTATGTATATGTTGAATGTGATTATGAGTATATACTCCAAAGGATGAATACGATAAGGTAGATGTGTTGCGAATTATAAAACGAGTTATCGCTCGGTGTGTCATTGCTTCGCTGCTATGGTTGCCGAGACGGAACTGTTTTGGGGAGGGGGCTGTTTAATATGATTCTTTGGGTTATATGTGTTTTGGGGAGGGGGCTGTTTTGGGGAGGGGGCTGTTTTGGGGAAGTGCTGCCGAATTTTCGTTAGATTATTAGCTAGCTTACAAGAAAGTAAAGCACGATGTTTATCTAATTGCGGCACGATTGTTGCTTGTTATAGATTAATAGCTTGAGCAGTAAATATTGGACGTGCGGCTCGATTATACGGTATGTAACGCTGTCCCTTCTTTCTTTGTTTGGCATGACTTTTAAAAATAAGCGAATAAAGGACAGATTTGATACTTACCTCTAGAGCGTCTAGGTGACGTATATTCTTGCTTCCACAATTATTCCTCTATATATCGGCTATGTCTAAGGCTATGATGATCTCTAATATCTATGGTAGTGCTTCTTAGAGTCATTGAGATTTTACGTTTCCATATCGTATTAAAGGTTCATAATCTTGATAAAACATTAATCTTTGGTAATACTCCTTGCTGGTTCACGTTGATTGTTCTATTGAGTTATAAGAAATGATTTTAATTGCATATGGTTGCTCATAATATTCTGCTTGTGCATAGAGTCATTTATCATTTCACCGAGTCGGGCGGGTAATGTTCGTGCGGAGTTTCTTGCATATGTCACCGAGTTCCTCACTAGAGGGCCGGGTATGTATATTATATATATGATTGGTGATGAGGATGGTTATGATGATGATGATGACGGAGATGATGTGATGATTATTTTGCCGAGCCCCTTACTAGGGAAGCTGGGCACCTTAAATGTTAAATATATGCATGATTTTCACTTAAAAGGGTATATGTGTAGCGATATTTTGTTTCGACTTGCCATATTGGTATCCTGTCATCTTTACCTTATGCTTTACATACTCAGTACATTGTCCGTACTGACCCCCCCTTTCCTCGGGGGGCTGCGTTTCATGCCCGCAGGTGTAGACGCACAGTTCGGTGATCCTCCCGCCTAGGATATCTACTCTGCTGATTGGGAGAGCTCCACTGTTCCGGAGCCCAGTCGTTTTGGTACATAACTTTTGTGTAGTCTTTTGCTCGTCTATGGGTATGGCGGGGCCCTGTCCCGTCGAGTTTCACTAATGTACTCTTAGAGGTCTGTGGACATTATGTGGATTGTATATATATGTTTTGGATAATGGTCTGGACATGGTTTGTTTGGGATGTCCGCTTGTACAGGGGCAGCCTTGTCGGCTGCGTACATCATTGTGTATTGTGTAGTGGCAGCCTTGTCGGCATACAAATGTTATTATGCTTTGAATAGTGGCGGCCTTGTCGGCTCGCGTATGCTGTTATGGTTGAATGGTTATGACTCCTTATGAGACAGGTCCTCTTATATATATATGACGTTGGGGTTGGCTTGATTTGATTAAATTCCATATTGTCTTAGTTTCAGTTGGTTATACTTAGCAGGTTTGTATGTGGGTGTCCAAAACGGGCACTAGTCACGGCCCATCGGGTTGGGTTGTTACAAAGAGTGGTATCAGAGCGGTTCTTCCTCGAAAGTGTCTACAGACCGTGTCTAGTAGAGTCTTGTTTATCGGTGTGTTGTGCACCACATCTATAAACAGGAAGCTACATGACATTTAGGATGTCATTCTTTCTTCTTATTCTAGATCGTGCGATAGAGCTATATTAACAGGATAATCCCTCTCTAACGAATCCGTGTGTTTTCAGCTATGCCTCCAAAGAAAGCGACAGCCGCCCAGAAGGGAAAATCGGTAGCAGAAGGTACTAGTCAGACCCGGAGAGTTACTAGGGCCCGTGCCCGTGCCTGGTATTATGCTCCAATCGGAGAGCTCTGCTACACCCCCACCGCCAGAAGAGCTTAGAGCAGCAGCAGCTCCAGTTCGGGGGACACCACCAGCCCCCGAGGCCCCAACATCTGAACCTCCAGCTTCTCAGTCAGGGGCGGAGGATAGGGCCATGAGAGATGCGGTTCAATTGCTGACTAGATTAGTGGCAGATCAGGCTCGCAGGCATGGACTAGGAGTTGATCATGCGGACAGATCTGATAGCTTAAGGGCTCGTGACTTCTTAAGTTGTAATCCTCCAGAGTTCTTTGGGTCAAGGCCCCAGGATGATCCGCAAGAGTTTATTCGTCAGATGCAGCGTACATTGAGGATAATCAAGGCTTCGGAGACCGAGTCTGTTGAGTTGGCTACGTATCATTTGCGGGATGTAGCTATTAATTGGTATGAGTCTTGGGAGTTATCAAGGGGTGAGGGTGCTCCTCCAGCGGTATGGGATGAATTTGTGGAGGCTTTCCAGGGCCACTTCACGCCTCGAGAGATGAAGCGAGGTAGAGTCGATAGATTCTTGCGTTTGAAGGAAAGTGGCAGGAGGGGTGGAGAGTGTAGCCTCGAGTGTGAATCAGTGGCAAGGCGTGCGCCTACTATTGTGGCTGATATGGCAGACAGGGTACATCGTTATGTGATCGGATTGGATCGTTATCCGATTGGCGGTTGTATGGCAGCGGTGACTCTTGACCAGGTATGGACATTGCTCAGTGCGAGCATATGCACGGGGGTAGAGGATCGGCAGGGACGTCGGCTAGATAGAGATTATAATAGAGGCCGGCATAAGAGGGCTAGATCGGCGAGTTTTTCCGACGAGTTTCAAAGCGGGCGATCTCAAGGCATGTTAGATTTTCTTCCCGGCCAAGCCTGAGTGCACCCCACGTTCATGGGTAGGGGTTCGATCATATGGGATATTCGGAAGTCGGTCGAGCTCTAGGGCGTCAGGTCACAGATGTCTGGGGGTTTGAGCGATCGAGGCCACCTTTGCCTCGGTGTTCGTTGTGGTAAGTCCCATCCTGGGAATGTCGTTGGGCTACAGTGCGTGTTTTTCTTGTGGCCGTCGAGGGCCATACTATGAGGGAGTGTCACCTTAGAGGTAGTGCGGTGGTATGGCACGACCTACGGTCCGTTCTTTGGTTCATCTTCTTACGTGCTATCGCCCTACAGGCGGGGTATTGAGCACGGCCGTGGTAGAGGGCGTGGTGGAGCTTCGATTCTAGCGGTCCCTCAAACCGTATATATGCTTTGACTAATAGGCAAGATTAGGAGGCGTCACCTAATGTGATCACGGTATATTATCACTATTCTCCCGAAGTGTGTATTCATTGATAGACCAGGTTCCACCTTATCATATATATCTCCCTTTGTTGCTAGTAGGATCGGAATAGAGTGCGAGTTGATAGAACCATTTGAGGTAGCCACACCTGTAGGAGATTTTGTCATAGCTGGCAGTATATAGGAATTGTTCGGTAGTTATATATACTCGTAAATGCCGTAGCGAATCTAATAGAGTTAAATATGATTGAGTTTGATATTATCATGGGCATGGATTGGTTGGCTGCTTGTTATGCTAATGTTGATTGCAGAGGAAAGATAGTTCGATTTCAATTTCCAGGGGAACCGATTATAGAGTGGAAGGGAATGCAGATGTCGCCGAAAGGTAAGTTCATTTCATACCTCAAGGCCGGGAAGATGGTTAGAAAAGGCTATATTTACCATCTGATTCGGGTGCATGACATAAAGGCAGAGGCATCGACTCTTCAATCAGTCCCGGTAGTTAAGGAATTTCCCGATGTATTCCCTAAGGAACTTCCAGGCCTTCCTCAAGAACGGGAGATAGAGTTTACTATAGATGTACTGCCAGATACCCAGCCTATATCTATACCTCCTTATAGAATGACACCTGCTGAGTTGAAAGAATTGAAAGAGCAATTGAGGGATTTGCTAGAAAAGGGCTTCATCAGGCCTAGTACGTCACCTTGGGGAGCACCCAGATCGCTTTGTGAGGAAGAAGGATGGGTCACTGCGGATGTGCATTGATTATAGGCAGTTGAACAAAGTAACAATAAATAACAGGTATCCCCTCCCAAGGATTGACGATCTTGACCAGTTGCAGGGTGCAAAGTGTTTTTCAAAGATAGACTTGCGGTCAGGTTATCATCATGTGCGGGTAAGGGAGGCAGATATTCCAAAGACGGCATTCCGGACCCGATATGGGCATTATGAGTTTAGAGTGCTGTCTTTTGGGCTGACTAATGCTCCAACGGTTTTCATGGATTTAATGAATCGAGTATTTAAACCATTCCTTGATATGTTTGTTATTGTATTTATAGACGATATTCTGGTCTATTCACGTTTAGAAGAGGAGCATGCAGATCATTTAAGGACAAGACTTAGGGTGCTTCAGCACCAGAAGTTGTATGCTAAATTTTCTAAGTGCGAGTTCTGGTTGACTTCAGTGGCATTCTTGGGGCATATTATTGGAGCTGATGGTATTCGGGTAGACACGCAGAAGATTGAGGTAGTAAAGACTTGGCCCAGACCTCGACACTCTTGAGTGCAGCGACTTTACGGGGTTAGCAGGATATTACAGGAGATTCGTAGAAAAGTTTGCCTCAATTTCAGCGCCTTTGACAAGGATAACTCAAAAAGCGACCAAGTTCCGGTGGGCGGATGCTTGTGGCGAAGCTTCCGGCTATTGAAAGACAAATTGACTACGGCTCAGTCCTAACTCTTAGGAGGGACCAGGCGGCTATGTTATTTATTGTGATGCTTGGTGTTGGGCTAGGATGTGTATTGATGCAGCATGGCAAAGTTATAGCCTATGCCTCCCGACAACTTAGGAAGCATGAAAAGAACTATCCTACTCACGATCTGGAGTTAGCGGTCGTGGTTCATGCCTTGAAGATATGGAGACATTATTTATATGGTGTCCATGTGGACATCTATACAGATCATAAGAGTCTCCAATATATCTTTAATCAGAAGGAGCTGAACTTACGGCGAGGCGGTGGTTAGAGTTGCTAAAGGATTATGATGTTGATATTTTATATCATCCAGGAAGCGAATGTTGTAGCAGATGCTCTTAGCCGTAAGTCCATGGGTAGATTGACAGATGTACAACCAGAAAGGAGGGATATGGTTGGGAGATTCAGCGGCTATCGGCCTTGGAGTCCGTCTAGCTAATTCGGAAGATAGTGGAGTTTCTATTCGAGAGGTTCTTTGAGTCCTCAATCATACATGAGGTAAAGAGACACCAATACAAGGACCCTATTCTGGCACAGTATAGAGATGCAGCTCTTCAAAAGGAAAAGACCCCATTTAAGGTTACACCTGACGGAGTGTTACGATATGAAGGCAGATTGTGTGTACCCGATACTGCGGGGCTACGACGGCAGGTTATGGGAGAGGCACACTCTGCCCGTTATTCTATTCACCCAGGGTCAACAAAAATGTATCATGACCTTAGATGCTTATGTTGGTGGGATGGCATGAAAAGGGACATAGCGGAGTTTGTTGCTCAGTGCCCGAATTATCAACAAGTCAAGATCGAACATCAAAAGCCTGGTGGATTATTACACGAGATAGAGATCCCGACTTGGAAATGGGAGATGATTAATATGGACTTCATTATAGGCTTACCTCGCACTCAACGGAAGTATGACTCTATATGGGTTATTGTAGATAGGCTGACGAAATCGGCCCATTTTCTTCCAGTCAGGACTACTTATTCGGCCGAAGATTATGCGAGGTTATATGTCAGGGAGATAGTGAGACTTCATGGGGTTCCCACGTCCATTATATCAGACAAAGGAGCTCAATTTACAGCCAACTTTTGGAGATCGTTTCAGAAGGGATTGGGGACACAGGTGAACCTTAGCACAGCATTTCACCCTCAGACTGATGGGCAGGCTGAGCGTACTATTCAGACACTAGAAGATATGTTGCGGGCCTGTATTATTGACTTCAAAGGCAGCTGGGATGACCACTTGCCGCTCATTGAGTTTGCCTATAATAATAGCTACCATTCTAGTATCCAGATGGCACCGTATGAGGCCTTATATGGGAGGAAGTGCAGATCACCTATTGGTTGGTTTGATGTTGGCGAGACTAAGTTAATAGGCCGGATGTGATTCAAAAGCCGTTGACAAGGTGAAGCTTATTCAAGAAAGATTATTAGCAGCCCAGTCGGCGAAGTCATATGCAGATAATCGGCGTCGAGATTTGGAGTTTGATTGGTGGTGGGTATTCTGAAGGTATCACCCATGAGGGTGTGATGAGATTCGGCAGAAGGGGAAGCTCAGTCCGAGATAAATTGGGCCTTATCAGTTGTTCGTAGGATAGGCAAGGTTGCCTATGAGTTGGATCTACCATCGATTTGGAAGCGGTACATCCAGTCTTCCATGTATTGATGCTACGTAAATGTATTGGTGATCCTTCTAGAGTATTCCTGTAGATGATATTCAGGTAACAGAGGAGTTGTCATATGAGGAGAAACCCGTGGCTATACTTGATCGTCAGGTTAGAAGGTTACGTACTAAGGATGTGGCTTCCATCAAAGTGTTGTGGCAAAATAACAATAGGGAGGAGATGACTTGGGAAGCGGAAGACGAAATGAAGAATAAGTATCCTTACTTGTTCCCGTACTGCAGTAATTCAATTTCTAGCTTGACTATATTGGTAGATAATGAGATTATGTATTGTGAGGCATCACATGAGATTCTGGAATCACGAGGTTGATAGGTATAACTTTTAGAGAGACCTCATTTGGAATTTGTTTTTGCAAGACGCTAACTTAACATTCGAGGACGAATGTTCCTAAGGGGGGAAGGATGTTATGCCTCGTATTTTTTTTATACGTAGTGCGCATCGTGATCTAGAAGACGTAAAGAAATATTAGGCAAGGATGTTATTTCCAAATGTGATATTAAGTATGAGTAGGCTAATGTAAGTGCCATTAACTTTAAGTGAGGGATTAATTAGTGGCTAATTTGGATTGATTTAATCCAATGGGCCCCACCAATCATAATTTGTGGCTGATTAGGATTAATTTAATCCAGTGGGCCCCACCACTCAAGGCAAAAATTAAAAAGGGATCAGATTGTGGGCAGGCCTTAGTGGACAGGTGTAGAGGGGGGCTGCCTCCACTTCATACTATTAAATGAGGTGGAGAAATCCACACCATGCTAAATAAAGTGGTGAAATGCATTGCTGCATATCATCTTCTTCTTCACCACTTGTCTTAGGCAGCCATGGAAATGGAGAAACCAACCACGCAACTCTTGGCGTGTTGCAAATAATTTGGTTAGTAATCTCCTTGTTTGGTGTGTTAATTCTTTAGAATACCCTTGTTAATTATCCATTAATTTTAAGAAGGGGCGTGACCAGTAGCTTAGGAAGTTTGTTTTAGTTATTGAATGTGCTAAGTATGAACGGAAACCATAATCGGATTATTAGTGGTGTCGTGTTGGTGCTTGGGCTGTTTTGATTAAAGCAAACTGCAGGAAATTCTGTTTTGGCATTATGTATATGTTGAATGTGATTATGAGTATATACTCCAAAGGATGAATACGGTAAGGTAGATGTGTTGCGAATTATAAAACGAGTTATCGCTCGGTGTGTCGTTGCTTCGCTGCTATGGTTGCCGAGACGGAACTGTTTTGGGGAGGGGGCTGTTTAATATGATTCTTTGGGTTATATGTGTTATTGGTATTGCTGTGGATAATTTGGATTGTTGTCGGATTGGGACGAAGTAAGGAAAATAGGGGAAGTGCTGCCGAATTTTCGTTAGATTATTAGCTAGCTTACAAGAAAGTAAAGCACGATGTTTATCTAATTGCGGCACGATTGTTGCTTGTTATAGATTAATAGCTTGAGCAGTAAATATTGGACGTGCGGCTCGATTATACGGTATGTAACGCTGTCCCTTCTTTCTTCGTTTGGCATGACTTTTAAAAATAAGCGAATAAAGGACAGATTTGATACTTACCTCTAGAGCGTCTAGGTGACGTATATTCTTGCTTCCACAATTATTCCTCTATATATCGGCTATGTCTAAGGCTATGATGATCCCTAATATCTATGGTAGTGCTTCTTAGAGTCATTGAGATTTTACGTTTCCATATCGTATTAAAGGTTCATAATCTTGATAAAACATTAATCTTTGGTAATACTCCTTGCTGGTTCACGTTGATTGTTCTATTGAGTTATAAGAAATGATTTTAATTGCATATGGTTGCTCATAATATTCTGCTCGTGCATAGAGTCATTTATCATTTCACCGAGTCCCGGGTCGGGTAATGTTCGTGCGGAGTTTCTTGCATATGTCACCGAGTTCCTCACTAGAGGGCCGGGTATGTATATTATATATATGATTGGTGATGAGGATGGTTATGATGATGATGATGACGGAGATGATGTGATGATTATTTTGCCGAGCCCCTTACTAGGAAAACTGGGCACTTTAAATGTTAAATATATGCATGATTTTCACTTCAAAGGGTATATGTGTAGCGATATTTTGTTTCGACTTGCCATATTGGTATCCTGTGATCTTTACCTTATGCTTTACCTACTTAGTACATTGTCCGTACTAACCCCCCTTTCCTCGGGGGGGCTGCGTTTCATGCCCGCAGGTGTAGACGCACAGTTCGGTGATCCTCCCGCCTAGGATATCTACTCTGCTGATTGGGAGAGCTCCACTGCTCCGGAGCCCAGTCGTTTTGGTACATAACTTTTGTGTAGTCTTTTGCTCGTCTATGGGTATGGCGGGGCCCTGTCCCGTCGAGTTTCACTAATGTACTCTTAGAGTTCTGTGGACATTATGTGGGTTGTATATATATGTTTTGGATAATGGTCTGGACATGGTTTGTTTGGGATGTCCGCTTGTACAGGGGCAGCCTTGTCGGCTGCGTACATCATTGTGTATTGTGTAGTGGCAGCCTTGTCGGCATACGTATGTTATTATGCTTTGAATAGTGGCGGCCTTGTCGGCTCGCGTATGCTGTTATGGTTGAATGGTTATGACTCCTTATGAGACAGGTCCTCTTATATATATATGACGTTGGGGTTTGCTTGATTTGATTAAATTCCATATTGTCTTAGTTTCAGTTGGTTATACTTAGCAGGTTTGTATGTGGGTGTCCAAAACGGGCACTAGTCACGGCCCATCGGGTTGGGTCGTGACAAATAGTCATTCATCCAATAGCCAATTCAATTGAACCATTAAAATACAATTCATATCAAGATCACAAGCTAGGGTTAAGGGGTAAAGGTCATCTTTTACAAATTAGACTAATTAATCAATATATAACATAATTGAGTCAAAATACATGTTAATATATTCATAATATCCAAAAGAAATCATAAACAAATTAATTCACAGCATAAAATCATATCGGATGAAACCCTACTTTTGAAATCAATTTGATGGATGTGTCTTCAAAAAAGAGGTCTCAAAGGTGTAAAAGGTCTCATACCTTGCTAATTGATGAAGATTTATGGAGGAAATTAACTTTTTGCATCTGAACCCACCTCTAGCTTGGTCATCAATAGGGGTTTCTTTGAAAGAGAGTAAAAAGAGAAAAGGAAGAGAGTTTTGGGTTTGTGAGCTATGAAAGTGTTGTGTTAGTCTAATTAGGTTAGGACTTTATATACGTTGTTAACAAACTTAATGAAACTTCCCCTAACCCCTAATTAACTTCCTAACTAATCCAATTAATTTATTAATTTAGGTGATAACATGCAGTGAAAACAGGCCCTCCCAGACGACACCACGATCGACGGATCGTGGGTCAATCCACGGCCCACTCCCCCTTCCGTGCTGCATATCCGTAGAGTAAGTTAAAACAATGGTCCAAATGGAACATTGGACAAAATTTCTAAGTGTTGGTCGAAGGATGGCATTGACGCCTCGTCGATCAACCTATGCCTCATTGATTCCCCTCGTGGGTGCACACTGCCCAGGCAATCTTTGACACCAAAATGCAATGGTCCTTCTCAAGGGATTTTTATTTGTCCTTGGGGAGTCGTGCCCAGACGTTTAGACTATGAACTAAGTCTAATACATGTTAGACACCCTTACACCAATTTTCATCATTTGCCGACTTCTAAAGACTAGTCAAATAGGCTAAGGCACACTAGCACCTCATTGAACTAGTCTCCGAATGTCATTGGAGTTCTTGGATGTTTTGGTTTCTAGAATTTCCTAAATGACCTAAATTCATTAAAATAAAGCATAAAAAAGTTTCTAAATTCTATGAAACTTATGTTAGTTTCTAGAACACTTCTTGGATTTTCAAAGTATTACATTATGCCCCCCTAAGAACATTCTTTCCCGAATGACACTAAAATCTTTTGAAGGAAGGAATAGACTCAAGATAAGGAGCCCTAACAACATGACTACATAAAAACATCAATCATTATTAGGAATTTCGTTCTTACAACAATTACATGAGCTTAACATATAATATATGAGTCAATTATGCTATGTCTTGACAAGCTAACTATCATTTCATAAAGACTCATCATATCAAAATAATCAACATAACTCAAAACAAGAAGAATTCCAAATTTTCAAGACCAAATGCACTCTTCATTATATAATATTCACTGTAATGACAAAAAAAAAAGTAAATTTTTGCAAAACTTCACAAAAATCAAGAAAATTAAATTTTTAGTCATTATTTTCATTATTACTAAGAAAAACTAACCATACTTATCAAATAGATGAGCGTAATGGGACTTCATGTCGACCTCGACTTCCCATGTTGCACCCTCAACTAGGTTATTTTTCTATTAAAAAACTTTACGTAAGCCACCTCTTTATTCCTTGACTTCTTTACTTGTCTATCAAGGATTTGAACAGAAAACTCCTTATAATATAGGTTATCCTTCACACAACAACCCTCAATAGGAAGAATACACTCGGGATCACCAATACACTTCTTAAGCATGAAAACATGAAAAACCGATGAACCAAAGCCAATTCACTAGGGAGTTTCAATTCATAGGCAACCTTACCAACCCATTATAAGATTTCATAGGGATCTACATAACAAGGACTCAACTTCCCTTTTTGCCAAATCCAACCACACCTTTTGTAACAAGCCAAAAGTATCCCCTAGAAGTTAGGGAGAACCCTCGGTTTTTGGCAAGGCGTACTTGACCCTTTGGGGTCTTGTACAAGCCCTTTAACTATCGTTGATTAAATAAGACATGAAAAGTAGTGCGGAATTGAATCTTTTCAAGATATTTAATATTAAACTAGTCTATTATAAATATTTAGAGAATCTCATCATCACAAGCCAACTTAAAGGCCCGACATAATATCTTAGGGACACACCCCTTTATATTAAAAATAAATATATAATAAGTCTTTAAATAAGAAACTAAGTAAAGAACTATGCCCTCGAACTTATGAGGACATACTTGGCCTTGAGAGAAACTTTGCAAAGCTTCAACTTCTAGTCTTCAACCTCGCTTGTAAAACCTATACTTAAATAATATAGAGAAGTATGGGGTTAGTACAAAACAATGTACTAATTATGGCATATGCAAAAACATGCAAAAAGGGCCATTTTAGTAAAACCACATTTTCATGAAAATTAAGTAAACGTTCATGAATATTAAAGTAAAACAATATAATAAACATCATTTAACACACATAGAAGGATTTCCATGATTTTTGCAAAATAAAGCTTTTTTATAGTAAACTGACCCAATTTACAGCGAACTCATTTTGACTCCAAAAATAGTGAACTTCCAAGGAATTTCCAATGAGGAAGTGATATTATTTCCGTAGGAGTTTCCCTACCAAGGTTATCCTAGAACTCACCAAGGTAAGACATGAATAAAGTGCGCATATGCCTTCTTCAATGCACACCAATTGATCCTCAGGACTACCCTTTTGCGGCTTACTCATCTCATGAGATTAAGCCCCCCACTCAATCACCATACCTTTGAAGAACACCCAACAACACACCAAGAATTCCATTTCGGAATGCCTACTTAGTGCAATGAGTAGATGGGTCCCATACCACCACCTACCCTAAGTAGTACACTCTTTTAGAAGACTTAGCACCAAGACTCCCCTTTCAGAAGGTCCTACTTGGTAAACGTGATAGATAGTGTCCCATACCACCATCTACCCTAAGTAGTACATTCTTTTAGAAGACTTAGTTCATTCATTTTAAATAACTGACATAGACCATGAGAGCCAGTTATGGAATCCCGATATTAACCCCTATAGGATAAGGGATACTCACTTTCCTCGAGTAAGGTCATTCACTTAGCTTTTACATGGCTTTCCCAATAGCTACACCTATGTGTGCCGCATAGCTAAGGGATAAGGAGATTGCTACTAAGTAACTCTTTTCTACAAGTGAGGAGTACTAATCTCAAGCAGTACATTCGAATAGAACATCTCAACTCACGAAGTGTAACCACCTTCTCTCCAAATCCTTTCGGTCCTAGACATAACCCCCACAGATTCTAATAATTATATACTATAGGTAAAGCATTTACTAGTGAACACCGTATCCCAACTCAAGAAGGGTATTCATCCTCCGACCTATATAAAAACGATCTTAGGATGTAGTGAGGTTACTACTAAACACTTTATCTCAACACACGAAGTGTGTCTGCCTCAAAACACCTCTATTTCCTTAACTTAGCTTCAAACATACATTTAAGTGTGTGTGTGTACTTGCGATCACATCTTGCATAAAAGCATCATTTCATTAACATTAACTTCTATGCATGCTTTACACCTACATTCATCAAATCACACAGTTTACATGCTTATCATATTCATATACTTCATTTAGACATAATCTAGGTCAAACATGCAATTCAAGCTTCATAATGAATAATACAAGAATAATATTCATTCTTACTTCTTTTAACATATTAGGCCATAATATCCATACTCACAATACATAGTAAATAATATCAAGTTCATCAAATAAAAACTGCCACCAAGAAGGTGGACCTTATCAATCAAGAACAATTTACAATAAGAATCATACAATGTAAGAAACTCACAATATAATCAAGCGATAACCACCTATAACAAAATTCTAAATATTTCCTCATAAAGAGGCCCTTAGGGTAGTAGTTAAATCATAATAGCAACAATAGAAAACAAAAGTTCATACCCTATAAAAACATGCTCATTTAACCCATTTCATAAGCTAAAAGTTTGAATATGAATAAACGTGTCTTCATTAGGGTTTTTCCATTAACATCAACAATTCATACTAGAGTAAACACATTTAAATCATTAAAACGCTTTTACAAAAAGATACATGCTTAAAATACAAGATATAAGAAAATAGAGTTTGAAAACGCGTTTTGAAATCTTTTGGAAATGAATCCTTGAATGGAAGAGGGTTAAAGAATGGATACCATAACTCAATGAGAAGGAAACCCACTAATTTCTAGTAAAGACACACGTCCAAACCATCCCTTCTTGCCCTTCTTAAGTCTTAGTTCCAATAATGACTTTGAGAGAGTTTTTTTTTTTTGGAGAGGGAGTTTGAATATTTGAAGTGATGGGTCTTGTCCAGGTCTAGAGATTAAAACTAATCTAATATATATTAAAAACCCTAAAAATATCATCCCGGGGTCCTAAAAGACTTGGGTTGAATTTACACAAAACATCCAAAGCTGGCAGCAGGCGAGACAACTTTTTTAGGGAGCATTGACGACTCACAAACGACTGGCCATTTGTCAACCAACGCAACGTCAATGGAGTTTTATTGGTGGTATATGAAACGCCCAAGCCTGCAGGCATCAATTTCCAAACGATAACCTCATCAATGACCTATCGTCTGATCGACTGGCTGTCAGTTGGCTTGTCGATTGACACTGTTTTTAGGCAGTTTTTGTCTAACTGTTGGGGTCCTCCTCTACGGCCCCTCATAGGTACTAGATGAGGTCGTACCGGGATGTTAAACCCCTAAACTAATTCATAGGTCTTAGGAACATCCCACATGAATTTCGATTACAACAAACGGGTAAAACTCACTCAAACACATCTAGACACAAGAACACTTTCTAAGGCACACCTTTCGAACGTCATAGATGTTTTACCTCCAAGCTTAACAAAACATCACACACTTACTAAAAACAATAATTTAACTAATTTTAGCTTCAAATTAACTCATGAAACACTCACGAGTCTCTAGTTCACCTTAGTTCGTTTTAGGGAGCTATATTGTCTCCCACTTGTAATAACATTCATCCTCGAACGACACTAAAACTTCAAGAACAACAAGGACTCACTTGGCATCACATAACACATTAAAATCATGATCAAAATCTCAAAATCCAATATGAACTAAGAAAGGGCATAATTTTACACTTTCAAACACATAGCAACACAGGCAAGCCTTGCCAAACTTCACAAATCTAAAAATTCTATCTTATCCTTCTTTTATGGAGGAACTTCCTTCTCCAAAATTGAGAATGTTCATAGATATAACATTTACATACATTGAAACTTCAACTAAGTCAAGTAAAATGGTTTTCAAAATTGAGAAAGTTTACAGTAAGTATCACTATAACACTGCCAATATGCTTTAATTTTTCAAATTTCTATCTTTGAGCAATTCACTAAGAAAGCATGATCATATGAAGTATAAAACCATATAAAATCATCTCATAAAATAAAAAAAAAACAATAATTAAGGGTTAATACTTACCGGGACTATCAACTCTAGATTAGTTATCCTTCTTAGCTCCCATCCCATAGGGATGGTTCTTCTTTGGAGTATTAGGATCTAGGAAATCTTGATTTACCTCTTCTTAGGTTTTTAGTCACTAGAATCAGCCAACCTAGGACTCTTACCCTCTTGCCTTATCTCCATATTTTGAGTTTTCAATTTGTTGTGCATAGACCATGAGCCTAGAGATATCCATGTCATTAAGAAGCATTGTCGTATGATACTCTTTGCTCACCAAGATAGACTCTCCGGGATGATATTTCAGAGAGTACTCTTTCACACTCATTCCCCCTTGACGAAAGTTCATGAATTCAACCATCTTCTTCTCCCTCAACTCTAGGGGAAAGAACATATCTAGGAGAGCTTCTTCAAATTCCTGTACATCAAACGAGTCTATTTCTAGGAGTATGTCTCTCCTCCATTGATCAAACCACACTTGAGCCACGTCTTTGAGTTGATAACCGGCTAACTCTGATTTCTCCCTAGGGGTCACAACCATGGAATCTACCACATTGAAAACCTCATCTATGAAACCATGTGGATCTTCATCCACCTTAGTGCCATGAAAAGTGGGAGGGTTCATCCTCATGATATCACGAATTTTGGAAGCGGGAGTACTAGCATTTTGTTGTGGTAAAGCTCCTATGTTAGCTTGGGCCAAAAAGTGATCGTTAACGACATGAGCTTGATCCTTCATGAGTTGGGTCAAGTTTATTAGGGAAGCCCTCAACTCCGCATCGGTCATATCCCCCACAACAAAAAGAGCTTGAAGCATAGGAGACACTTGAGGCTATTGAAGTTCTGGAGGCAGTTGAGGTTCTATAAGGAGAAACCTCCACATTCTTTTCCTCTAGCCCAACAAACAATAGGAACTTGTCCAACACGGAGAGGGATCCCCTCATTAACTACACCTCCCTCCTCCCTTCTAGCGGTTGATCTCCTCGTATTCATGTCCTATAAACAGAAATAGAAGAGGTTGAGAAAAGATAGCTTATATGACTCAACTCTAAGGCACAACATTAGAATATAGAAGAGAGTCAAATTTCTATCATCCCATAGCCTCTTGTCGATGGATATGTCATGACTCACACCAATGACCAACATACTACTAAATGTGGCTTGTGAGACTTTTTAGACCCTAAACTATTTCATATAAGCTTATGCTCTGGTACCAAGTCTGTCATGAACCTAAAGTACCCCCTAGAAGTTAGGGAGAACCCTCGGTTCGTGGCAAGGCATACTTGACTCTTTGGGATCTTTTACAAGCCCTTTAACTATCGTTCAATACATAAGAAATGAAAGTAGTGCTGAATTAATACTTTTCAAGACATTTAATAATAAACTAGTCTTTTATAAATATTTAGAGAATCTCATCATCACAAGCCAACTTAAAGACATGACATAATATTTTAGTGACACACCCCTTTACATTAAAAAGAAACACATAATAAGTCATTAAATAAGAAACAAAGAAAAGGACTATGCCTTCAATTATATGAGGACATACTTTGCCTTGAGAGAACTTTCCCAAACTTGAGCTATACTTAGATAGTATAGAAGAGTATGGGGTTAGTACAAAACAATGTACTAAGTATGACATATGAAAAAACATGCCAAAAGAGACATTTTAGTAAAAACACATTGTCATGCCAATTAAGAAAACATTTATGAATATATAAATAAAACAATATAAAAACATCATTTAACACTCAAAGAAGGATTTGCATGATTATTGCAAAAGAAAGAATTTTTAGAGTAAAGTGACCCAATTTATAGCGAACTCATTTTGACTCCAAAAATAGTGAAATTTAAAGATATTGCCAATGAGGAAGTGATCTTATTTCCGTAGGAGTTTCCCTACCAAGGTTATCCTAAGACTGACCGAGGTAATACATGAAGTAAGGGAGCATATGCCTCCTTCAATGCTCACCAAAGTGATCCTCAAGACTACCCTTTTTTGGCTTACTCACCTCGGGAGAATAAGGCTCCCACTCAATGGAAATACAAGAACACCCAACAACACACAAAGAATTCCATTTTTGAATGCCTACTTATTTCAATGGGTAGATGACATCTCATACCACAACCTACCCTAAGTAGTACACTCCTTTAGAAGACTTGACACCAAGACTCCCCTTTCGGAAGGTCCTACCTAGTGCACTTGATAGATAACATCCCATACCACCACCTACCCGAAGTAGTAACACTTTAAGAATACTTAGTTCATTCAATTCAAATAAAACTCATTACTTTTGTGGGAGGTAGCTTAACCGGCATAGACCATGAGAGATAGTCATGGAATCCCGATATTAACACCTATCGGATGTGGATCCCCACTTGCCTACAGTAAGGTCATTCTCTCAGCTTTTACATGCCTTACCCAATAGCTACACCTATGCGGGCGCATAGTTAAGTGATAAGAAGATTGCTACAAAGTAAGGCATTCTCTACTAACGAGGAGTACTCATATCAAGTGGTACATTAGAATACAACATCTCAACTCACGAAGTGTCACCACCTCTTCTTCATATCCTCTCGGTGCTAGCCATAACTTCCACATATTTTAAACATTGTATACTATAGGTTAAGTATAACTAGTGAACACCACATATCAACACACGTGGGCATTAATCTTCCGACCTATCTTAGAAAGCTCTTAGAATGTAGTGAGGTTGCTACTTAACACTTCATCTCAACTCACGAAGAGTGGCCGCCACAAAATCCTCCATTTGCTCAACTTAGCTTCATACATTCATTAAAGTGTGTGTTATGTACTTGTGAGCACATCTTGCATAAAATCATTATTTCATTTACATTAACTTCTATACATGCTTGAAACCTACATTCATCAAATCACATAGTTTACATGCCTTACATACTCATATACTTCTTTTTGACATAATCTAGGTCAAACATACAATTCAAGCTTCATAATACATAACACAAGAGCCATCTTCATTATCACTTAATTTTAAATTTAAGGGCATCAAAGCCACAGTCACAATACATGCTAAATAATATCAAGTTCATCAAATAAACACCGCCACCAAATAGGTGGACCATACCACTCAACAACTTACAAAAAGAATCATACAATGTAAGCAACTCAACATACAATCAAGTCATCACCACCTATAACCAATTTCTCAATATTTCCTCATAATGAGTCCCTTAGGGAAGTAGTTAAATCATTATAAAAACGAAAGAAAACCAAACTTAATACCCTATATTGCTCATTTAATCCATTTCTTAAACTAAAAGTTTGAGAAATGCATAAACATGACTTCATTAGGGCATCTATATTGGGAACACACAACCTTCCATAATACCTCAAAACACTATCCCCCACTAAGGAGAATGACTCATTAAGCTTGGTAAGAACTGATTCCTTCAACTCCATCAATGATTGACCGAAGGAAGGTGGTCTACCAGCCAAAGTAAAACCAATAATAAACGATCTTTGTAGGTGGATCCACTAGCTAGTTTTCCTATGGGGGCAACATAGTTAAGGAACTAAGAGATAGGTTTAACACATCTAGATACTGCAAGGCAATTGGGGCGTCCATCCATGGGAATCCAAAGGATGAGTATCCCTCACAGGCGAGTCAACATCTAATGTGGAACAATAGGGTGAATCTTCCTCTATGTAAAGTCAACACTTCCCATTGTCAAGTTCATTCGGTGCTAAGTTAAGTCCCTTTTTGAAATCTCTTTAATGTCTTTATTATTCATCTTAACTTAATATAGGTCGTAGGGTCTAACCCTTCTTAATAATCATCATCGTCATAGCTCAATAAGAATTGCATGAGTATAATCCTTTCATTATAATTCATATAAGTGAGGTTAACACATATACATATTACTTCAATATAAAGCACATTGGTAAATCATTCACCATCCGTATAAAATTTACACCTTATCCAACACCTCACAAATGATAGTCAAGACATTTCGATTAAACATCATACAAACCTTATAAATACTAAACAAGGCATACTCTAATATAATATCATGACTTAATCACAATTAACCATAATTGAAGTAAAGAATAGGGATCACAAGACTTACCAAGTGTCTATCACAATTTATCATCAATGTCTTACTATCATCCCTTTAAATCAACCCAATTAGGGTATAATATAATCACTCCTAATTAAACAACATGATAACAAAGTCAATTGAATCACTATATCACAATTCATCAGTTGTTCATAGCTTAAGATAAGATACTTAGGTCAATTCACAACACACTTCATAACCTAGATCAAATTGTCAAGAACTAGCATTATATGACTATAATTAATCCTAATTTATCAATAATTGAAACAAAATAATCATCTAATAGTAATTAAACCAATAACCAATTCAATTGAACCAACAAAATACAATTCATATAAAGATCACAACCTAGGGTTAAGGGGTAAAGCTCATCTTCTACAAATTAGATCAATTAATAAAGATAGAACTTAATTGAGTTAAAATACATGTTAATATATTTATAACATCCAAAATAAATAAAAAAACAAATCAATTCAAAACATCAAATTTGTATTGTATTAAAACCCACTTGAAAACCCAAATTTTAAAATCTAATTGAAGGAACCCTTCGAGGATAATTGTCTCAAAGGTGAATTATATATGGAGGAAAGTGAACCTTTTCAGACCATGAACCAACAACTATCTTGGTCTTCAATGGGGGCTTCTTTGGGTTAGAGAAATAAGAGAGAAGGAAGAGAGATTTGGGTTTGTGAGTTATGAGAGTTTTTGATTAGTTTAATTAGGTTAGGACTTTATATAGGTTGTTGACAAGATTAATTTGAACTCCCCTAACCCGTAATAACTTCCAAACTACGATAATTAATTAATTAACTTACGTGAAAACATGCAGTAAACAGACCCTAACAGACGACACCATGATCGAAGGATTGTGGGTCAATCGACGGCCAGCCCCCCTTCCGAGCTGCACATCCGTAGGTAAGTTAAGGGACTGGTACAAATGTACCATTATCCAAAATGTCTATGTTTTGGTCGACGTATGGCGTCGACGCCCCGTTTATCAACCTACGCCGCGTTGATTCCCCTCGTGGGTGCACACTACAAAGGGCAGTCTTTGACCCCAAAATGCAAGGGTCCTCCTCAAGGGCCCGTGGTTTGTCCTTGCGGAGTCATGCCCAGAAATTTTTACTATGAACTAAATCTAATACGTTTTAGACACCCTTTCACAATTTTACATAATTTTTCAACTTCTAAAGACTACTCAAATAGGCTAAGGCGCACTAGCTCCTAAGTGAACTAGTCTCCGGACATCATGGAAGTTCTTAGATGTTTTGGTTTCTAAACTTCATAAAAGACTTATTCATTAAATGAGACCTTAAACCAATGTCTAAACCATATGACACTTATGTTAGGTTCTAGAACAAGTCTTGGATTTTCAAAGTGTTACACCCATGTTAGGTTGAGTTAAGGGTTTATGATATGACCTTGATGATGGATTATGAAGATTACTTGGTAAGTCTTGTTATATCAACTCTTAACTTCAATTATGGTTACTTGTAGTTAACTAATGATATTGTATTGAAGTATTTCATGTATTAGGATTGATAGGGTTGTTATGATATTTAATTGAAATGTCCTTACTATTGTTTATAACGTGTTTGATAAGATGCAAATGTTATAAGGATGGTGATGATTTACCAATGTGCCTCATTATGAAATGATATGTTAATATACTAACCTCACATGTATGAATTGTAATGAAAGGACAATACTCATGCAAATTTTATTGATCTTTGATAATGATGTTTATAATAGACATAGACCCTATGAACTACATCAAGCGGTGATGATTAATAAAGGTATTAAAGACATTTCAAAAGGGACTCTAGCTTAGCACCGAGTGAACTAGAATGTCCCTTCCTTCATAGGAAAGTTAGGATCACTAATGTATTCTTGAGATTGGGACTCCAATGCATGTAGCATAAGGAGGGTCCCTACTATATCTCCTAGTTCTTGAACTATGTTGCCCCCATAGGAATACTAGCTATTGGATAAACGTAGTTGCTATGTTCATGTTTTATTACTACCTTGGCAAATAGTCCGCCTTCTTTCGGTGTATGGTTTCATGACACTGGATTCTAAATTAGCTCATGCGGTCTATGTCAGTTAAGGCAAGATGTTCACAGAAGGTAAAAATGAACTAAAGGATTGAATCTAACTAAGATTACCTAAGGGGTTTTAGCTTAGTCTAGGTAGGGATATGGACTTTACCTAAACATTGCATTAGTTATCCTTGAGGGAAGTCGTACGAGGAAGTTCTTAAGTATATCTATGCTCATTAATGTAAATGATATGTATATGATGATGTTACATGTTAATGACACTGTGTGATGTTAATTATTCTTATGAACATATTTTTGGTCTCTATTGCTAAAGTATGATATTATGTACTCTTAATGTTATGGTATATGAAGTTGGACATTGGTTATGGTTGTTGCTAGGTTTACTTGAATAAGTAATGTATAGGGCTTTGCTTAGTTATTGAACAAGTGGACTTAAAGAGAGTCATTAGTAACGGTCTTGCTTTGGTTATGTTATAATGTACTCTAATCGATGTTTGTTTCTATTATAACTTGATTATAGAGTTACTTTGACTAGGTGTTTAATTATATGAAATGCATGTTGACTTGATTAGACTTAGTATTGTTGGTCTTGTCATGTACATGCTTTGGATTCATCGAATATGTTCTATTGATTGGTCTCGTCTTATTGAATGTGCATAAATCTTTTCAAAGTAAATGACATAACTTTATGAAATGTCCATTTCCTTAGCATTATTTCATGATATGTGTGAATATGGTCTCATACTTAGTACAAGTGGTGTACTAACCCCATTTCTTCCTTTTCCCCAATATTTTAGGTTTCGATCGCTGAAAGGCTTTTGATACCACATTGAAGAAGACAAGGATTTCTCATACATCCAAGTTGGGTAGGTCCTCACTTTTTAAAGGAAATGCCAATATAAAGCTAATGAAGTTGTTTTAGGTTTAAGAGTCTTATGTTCTTTCAATTTTATTTGAGTACTAAATTTTTTATTTTCTATATGAGGCCTTAATATATTGATTTATGGTCTAGGTCCAATTTTATATACTCATATTAGATGGTTATGAGATTAGAAACCCATTGGAGAAGTCCAATTTTATATACTCATGTTAGATGGTTATGAGATTAGAAACCCATTGTCTCAGACTATGTTGTATTCTACATATCTATGTGCAACAAAAGGAGAAGACTAAGTAAACTTCCTATACAAAGGGTCTATGTATACTCGATATAAGTATTATGTGTATGTAGAGGTCTATGTATACAAAAATGTAGAAGTACTGAAATGTTTTTAAAATTTTAACATTTTAACATATGAATGAAATGATGTAAGCTAAAAGGCTAGACTTAGTCCTCAAAGTGGATGATGATGGTGGTTACGTCTAGGCGGTGCTCCCAGAATATGGTAATATGAGTGGTCAAAGGTACATGAAAGTAGCTTCCAAATCATTAAAGATAGTCTTACCACCGCTCCGTTGTTGACTTTACCGGAGGGTATCAAGGGCTTCGTTGTGTATTGTGGTGCATCCCGAGTGGGTTTAAAGTGTGTGCTTATGAGACATGGGATAGTAGTAGCCTGTGCCTCTAGAGAACTTAAGGTGCATGAGAGAAATTATCCAACACATGATCTTGAGTTAGCAGCCGTGGTATTTGCCTTGAAAAAATGGAGGCATTACTTGTATGGTGTTCATGTTGATATGTATACCGACCACAAGAGTCTTCAAAATGTATTTACTCAAAAGGAGTTGAACCTCTTACAATGAAGCTTGTTGGAATTTATGAAAGATTAGGACATGAGTCTTCTTTACCACCAAGGCCAATGTGGTAGATAATTCTCTAATTCGTACGACCATGGGTGGTGTCTCTCATGTAGAGGAAGCCAAGAAAGAACTAGTGAAAGATGTTCATAGGTTTGCTAGATTGGGTTTTAGATTGGAATATTCTCCAAATGGTGGTATTATGGTCCAACATAACATCGAGTCATCTTTGGTGGTTAAGGTCAAGTCCAAACAACACCTTGACCAACCATTAATGGAGTTGAAGGAATCGGTTCTTTGTAAGCTTAATGAGTCATTCTCCTTAGCGGGGGATGGTGTGTTGAGGTATCAAGGAAACTTGTGTGTTACAAATGTAGATGAGTTCAGGAACTGGATTCTTGAGGAAGCTCATGTTTCCCGTTACTCAATTCATCCGGGTTCTACAAAGATTTATCATGACTTTTGGGAAGTGTTTTGGTGTGAAGGCTTGAAGAAGTACATAGCGGAATTGGTTGCGAAGTGTCAAAATTGCCAAAAAGTGAAAGCCGAACACAAAATGCTGGGTGGTTTGCTTTAGGAAATCCAAGTTTCTACTTGGAAATAGGAAGAGATAATATGTATTTTGTGGTAGTTTGCCTCGGACAAAAAAACAATATGAATCCATATAGGTGGTCGTGAAAGGCTGACCAAATCCTCTCACTTTATTCCCTTTAAGTCAACATACTCAGCGGAGAATTATAGAAGGATCCTCAAAGATGACATTGTGTGTCGCCATGGTATTCTGTTATTTCATATCAGATAGGGGTGCATAATTCATATCAATGTTTTGGAGGTCATTCCAAAAAGTGTTGGGTACCAAGGTGAAGTCAAGCACCACTTATATCCCAAAACATATGGTCAAGCGGAGCGTACTATTTAAAAACTTTAGGACAATCTTAGAGCTTGTATCTTTTATTAAAAAGTAAACTAGGATAAGCATTTGACATTTGTATAGTTTTCTTACAACAATAGTTTCCATTCATCCATATCTATGGATCCTTCTAAAACCTTGTATTGTAGGAGTTGTATATATCTAATTGGATGGTTTGAAGTAGGAAACTCTTGACGTTGGGTCCCGATTTTATTTATAAGACTTTGAAGAAGGTTCATATTATAATGAACTTTTTCAAAACAGCCTATAGCTGACAAAAGTCATATACCGACTATAGGAGAAGGGAATTAGAGTTTGAAGAAAGTGATAAAGTGTATCTGAAAATTGCTCCTATGAAAGGGGTGGTGAGATTTTTCAAGCAAGGAAAGTTGAGTCCTCACTATGTGGGTCCCTATGAAATCTTGAAAAGTGTTGGTAAGGTTAAATATGAAATTAAACTCCCTAGTGAACTATGTGTGGTGCATCCTGTTTTCCATGTTTCCATACTATAGAAGTGTATCGCAGATCCTGAGTCTATTCTTCCTATTGAGGGTAATGGTGTACAAGAGAACCTTTCTAAGGAGGAGGTTCCGGTTCAAATACTTAATAGGCAAGTTAAGAGGTTAAGGAACAAAGAGGTGACTTACGCAAAGGTATTATGGAAGAATCACCAAATTGAGGGTGCAACATGGGAGGTCGAGGCTAACATGAAATCCTGTTATCCTCATCTATTTGATAACCAATGTTAGTTTTCCTCTATAATAATGAAAATAATGTCTAAACTTGAAGTTGCTTTATTTTTTGGTGAAGTTTTGCAAAAACGTGCATTTTATGGTGTCATTATAGTGACTTAAACTAAAATTATTCCTATAAACTTAAAATTTTTCAAATTTATCTTGTTTTTAGTCAAGTTTTGCATTTTAATATGGTGAGTAAACTTTAATAAATGATGTTGATCATGTTGGGTAAGTTGAGTTTTTGCACATTGACTATTATATAGTATGTTGAGATCATGTTGTTGTCAGAGGGAAATTCCTCATTATGTGATTTTGAGCCTTGTGTGAGGTAATTGATGTTTTTGGAATTGCTATTTGTAAATATACCATGATTTATGTTTTATCTCATGTTGTTATGAATTCTTTTTTGTTGGGCTTCCAGTTTTCAGTCTATTACTTCGTTTTTAAGAATTTTAATGTCCTTCGGGGACCAATGTTCCCAAGAGGGGGATAATGTTGTAACACTTTCAAAGTCTAAGACGTGTTCTAGATCCTAACATAAGTGTAAAAAAATTTCACACTTATTTAAAGTCTATTTTAATGAATAAAAGTCATTTAGGAAGGTTAGAAATCAAAATGCCAAAGAACACTCATGACGTCCGAAAACTAGTTCAATGAAGTGCTAGTGTGCCTATCTATTTGACTATGTTTTAGGAGTTGAAAATGATGAAAATTGGTGGAAGGATGTTTAACACGTATTAGAGTTAGTTCATAGTCGAAACGACAAGGCATGAATCCCCAAGGAGCAACCAAGGGCCCTTTAGGAGGACCATTGTTTTTTGGCAAAATCCTGCCAAAAAAAGTGTGCACAAACAAGTGCCAATCGATGGATCGTGTATTAATAAACGGGGAATAGATGGCTAAAATTGATTAAAACATAGATAAAATCCATGGGAGGCCTGTTGTGCACAGTCTCTGAACACAACAACGGACCAACATGACAGGTCCTTGATCCGTCGATTAACAAACAGGGCATGGACGGGGAGTCATTTGTGAAGACTCTCCTTTGCTGCTCGATTCTAAGTGAATTGATTTAATTAATTTAGGGGTTAGTTAATTGTCAGGGGATAAGGTAAGTCTAATTAAGTTAGTTAATGATATCTATAAAGACCCTAAGCTAATTAAACTAACCTAAGCCCTCATAATTCACAAACCCAAAACTCACTTCCTTCTCTTATTATTTTTCTATCTAGTTGAAGAACTCAATATAATTAAAGGTCAGGGTCGTTTTTAGGGCTTAAATCACAAAGATTTGTCCATCAATTATGTTATTTCTTGATTGATTGGTCTAGTTTGTAGAAGATGACCTATTCTACTTAACCCTAGGTTGTGATCTTGATATCAATTATGTAAGGTTGGTTTAATTGATTTGGTTATTGGTTGAATTACTACTAGACAATGTTATTGTATCAATAATGAATATATTAAGATGAAGCATAGTCCTATCATGCTAGTTCTTCAGTAATTGACCCTGGTTATGAATTTCACCTAAGTCTCTTATCTTAAGCTATGAACTAGTTTTTGGATTTTGATGTGGTGATCCAATTATAAGTTTTTTCATGATGATTATTATTGTCTATTGATACTATAAACTTATGGATTTGAGTTAAGGGTTTATGGTAAGATCTAGATGATAGAGTATGAAGGAGAATTGGTAAGTCTTGTGATCCTTATTCTTTACTTCAATTGTGCTTAATTGTGATTAATTGATGATGTTGTATTGAATTATACCTTGTATTAAGATTTATAGGGTTGGTAAGATTTTTAAAAGAAATGTACTGCCTATGATTTTTGAAGTGTTGTCTATGATTTAAATGTTATATGAGTGGTGACAATTTGCCAATCTGCATTATTATAAAGTGATATGTAAATGTGCTAACCTCACTTATATGAATTGTAACGAAAGGACTATAATCATGAAATTCTTATTGAGATATAATAATGATGATTATACAGGGGATAGACCCTATGACCCATGTTAAGCTATGATGATTAATGAAGACATTAAAGATATTTTAAAAGGGACTCTAGCTTAGCACCGAGTGAACTTGAGTGACAAGTGTCCCTTCCCACATAGAAAAGATAGGATCACTAATATACTCTTCAGATTGGAGACTATAATGCATGTAGCATAAAGAGGGTCCCAACTATATGTCCTAGTTCTTAATCTATGTTGCCCTCATAGGAATACTTGCTAGTTGATCCACGTAGTTGCAAATGTTCATGTTTTGGTACTAACTTGGCAACTAGTCTGCCTTCCTCCGGTGTAGGGTTCCATGACACTAGATTCCACATTAGCTCCTGTGGTCTTGTCAGCTAAGGAAAGATGTTACCAAAAGGTATAATGAACTAAAGGAATGATGTCTAACTAAGATAACCAAACAGTTTTAGCCTAGTCTAGGTAGGGGTATGAGAATCTACCTAAATATTTCACTAGTTAGAATTGAGGGAAGTCTTAGGAGGATGTTTTACATATGTATTTGTTTATAATGGTACATGATATGTATATTATGATTTTGCACATTGATAATACTATATGATGATTGGTCTCATTTATGAATATGTTTTGGTCTCCACAGTTAAAGTTGATATGCAATCTTAATGATATGCTATGAGAAGTTGGATGTTGGTCATGATTCTTGTTAGGTTTACTAGATTGAGTAAGGTTATGGGGCTTGGTTGGTCATTGCACTAGTTGATTTTATGAGAGTTCATGGGTAATTCCTATTAGGTTATGAACTTGATGTGAAACCCCTTTATATGAACATTTAATGTAAATTACTCTATGAAAACAAAGGCTAGCACCAAGTGAGTATAGTAAGGGAAGTAGTTCTAGTTAAATAATGAGACTAGAGTAAAAGGTATGCACTTAATATTCCTTAACCATGTGCCTACATGAGATGCGTCAAAGTTTATCATTGTCAAGTAGAACACCGTCATTGGAGTAGGTTAGAACTCCAGATTCCATGTCTAGATATCATGTTCTAGGTCGGTTATTGTCTAATCTCATTATATGGGATACCAACTAGCATTAGAGAAGTCTATGAGGTTTAGTGGTGGTATGGGATGCTATCTTGACATTGCAGAATAGTCTTTGAAAGTGTTATTTAGAGTTCCTAGGTCTTATCCAAGATTATTACTTGAATGTATTTATGTAACAAATGAGTCATGAATGAACTAATCAAAGTAATGACTTATGTTAAAAAAGCATGTTAAATGAATAACTACGTACCTAGAGTAGTTAAGGGTTGTCTAGTTAAGTGTGAAGGGGGAATAAGAATGTTCACTTCGTATATTACCAGATAAGTCTTAAGAATGACTCTAGTTAGGGAAGATGTTTATTATGTGGACATGATCTAAGCCTTAGGTCGTCTTAAAGGTTATTTAGGTAGTCTTGAAGAGTTCAATCATGGACTTTATCTTGTTTATTTACTTAAGAAAGTCTTTTGATATCCTTGGTAAGAAAAATCTCATATTATACATATTATGTGTTTTGGTGTCTTGTAAGTTTGTATGTGTCTCATTATGAGTAAACTTGAGGATCATTTAGGTACGCTTAGAGAGGGTGTATGGGCGGTCTCTCTTTGTGTCGCTTAAGTCAGTCTTAGGATAGATTTTAGTGAGAAGACTACATGTTAGAAGGTGTTTTAGGTGAAGGTAAGCAACTTCGCTGTAACAATGAAGTTCACTGTAGAGTGAGTTGAAGTCACTTTAAAGTTGCTTCAGAAATGCTATAAATTGATTAAATGTTATCTTATGTTTTTTGAAGATGTTAAATGTTATTCTTATGATTATGTTATGAAATTTAAATAAAAAAGATGCATATTTCTAATAAATATATGTTTTCATGATTTGATGCATACTGTAATACTTAGTACAATCTCTAAAGGTGTAGGTAAAAGGTGAGAAGAATCGTTAAAGAGACCTTCGATTCTAGAGTTATTCAAGCAAAGTTGAAGTATGTCCTCAATTGACTCGAGGGCCTACATATATATAGATATCTTTTATTTTCCCTTAAAGTACCGTAATAGACTAAGTATTTTCTATGTGTCAGTATGGGCTGTGTCCCAAAGTTATCTTCTGTCTATGTTCGATGAGATTGAGACTTAGTATTTCTTATGATTTCTAATAAAAGATATTATCAAACATATTCTAATCTTTTGTGAAAAGTTATAATTCCGCACTACTTTTCATTATGTATATGTGATGAACGATATAGAAAGAGCTTGTCCAAGACCTCGGATAGTTCAAGTATGCGGGTTGCAATCATATATTGACCCTAACTTCTAGGGTGTGGTATTGGGATGTGACAATCTTGGTATCAAAACATGGGTTATGAAAGTAGTTTTAGGAATCAAGAAGTCTCATCAAGTCATGTCTAGTAAAGTCTTGACCAACGGTTTGAGTCTTGACACATCTATGCGCAAGAGGCTATAGGAAGATATTGTTTCCCTTCTTTTCTACTCCTACGATGTGTCGTATAGTAAAAGTTATGGGTACTATTTTCTTCTTGTTTTCCTTGTACTTATAGGATGATGAATACGACGAGGACACCAGCTAGGAGAGTTGAGGAGAATGATGTGCATGAGGAGATTCCTTCTCCAGTTGAGCAAGTTCCTCAAATGCTCAAGTGCCTCCCTAAGATTATCAAGTCCTATTGTTGAATGAGGTAATGATGTTCCGGTGTTTCACCCGGAGTTAAGTAATAGGGACATTAAAGAGGCATTGCTTGCTTTAGCCCGAGCCGTGACTACTCAAGCAAATTTGAGTATGGTGCCTAGGATGAATGTTGTGGAGAGAGTTATGAAGTCTAGGGTAAGAGACTTTGTGAGGATGAATCCTCTTATCTTCTTGGAACTATGGTGGGAGCAGATCCCCAATAGTTCCTAGATGGAGTGTACAAGGTTTTGAGAGTTGTGGGAGTTACATCTAGGGAAAAGGCGGAGTTAGTTTTGTATCAATTGAGAGAGGTTGCTCAAATGTGGTACACTCAATTGAAGGGACAATAGGCCGACGTATTCGGGTCCTATTGAGTGGGAATAATTTAAGGAAGCTTTTCTTGGAAAGTACATTCCCCGAAATAGGAGGGAAGTTAAAGTAGAGGAGTTTATCAATCTCAAGAGAGGAAATATGAGCGTTGAGGAATATTCTTTGAAGTTCTCAATGTTATCTAGCCATGCCCCATCCTTTGTGTCTAATCCGAGGGATGATATGAGTTGTTTCATGACGGGTGTTGCCGATATAATGAAGGAAGAATGTTGTACGGACATGTAATTTGATGATATGACCCTAGCTAGACTCATAGTGTATGCCCAATCAATTGAAAAGTACAAAATTAAGAGGATATCTGGAAAACATGAAAAGAAGTGGTTCTAGTGAACAAGATCAATCTAGGTTTAATAAGTGGGATCCAACTCAAGAAGAACCTAGGAGTTCTAAGGTGAAATTAGAGAAAGAATGTGGTTCTTAAAATGGAAAACCTACATGTGTCACTTGTGCAAAGAGGCACTATAGGGAATCCCTAAAGGCTACCGGGGGTTGCTTTGGTTGTGGTAAAGAAGGACAAAAGGTGAGAGATTGTCCTACCATTACTTCTAGTGGAGGAGAGGGTAAGAAAGTTGATCCTAATATTCCAAAAGATGATGCTCCAAATAAGAGGCATTTCTATTCACTCCGGACTAATGGATCAATGCCGAATGAGGATGAGGAATGATGGTACGTTCTTTTGTTTCTTTAGTTGTATGAGTTACTTCTAAGTGGGGGAGTATGTTTAGTAAAGGAGTTATGATTAATTGTTCCTCTTTTCAATTCAACTCAAGCTTCAGGGTACAAAGTCATAGAAGTACGTTGTATGTTGCATTGTGTTTAGGGGTCTTGTTGAAATTGAATGTGATTAATTCTTTACATTATGAATTTTATGAAATTATGATTATTTTGTAAGATGTGTTTATGTGGTTCAACATTACAAATTAGCATGTTTCCATCCTGAATTGCCTAAAAGTTGCATTTTGAAAAAATTTGCCTAGTTCATTGTAAAGGACGACTTATTCATTGTGAAGATTTTGGAAAAATGACTAATTCATTCTTTGCTATAAACTTGTTCTATTGTTGTTATAAATCAGGTATATGAACATGATATTGATTAAAAAATAAGTTTTTGCTATTTGGAATGAAGCATATGAGTTTGTTAACATGATGAGTCATGGAATGTCTTCTAATTTCTTGTTGTGTTTTGATCCTCTAGGTTATGTGAAATTTATGTTCTCTTGATGTTTTTATTGAATGATATGATATATGGTATGTTCATGAGTTTCTAATTGAATATCTATTCTTGTAAGTGTTCGGAGAGTAGCAAGTGTCATTTAAGGAAGAAGGTTGTCCAAGTGGGGGAGATTGTAAGATTCCGAAAATGACTTAGGTGAACTACAGCCTAACATGTTTGTCATGAGTGGTATAAGATCCTAAAATAGTTTATTATGGTGTATATAGGCAGTGCTTCAAGTTTTGTGAAGTTTGGAGGTCAAAAGTCCAAGAACGTCCATGATGTTCGAAAGGTTTGTCTTGAAACAACTTTGTCTGTCTAGGCATGTTTCGTCGAGTTTTACGTGTTCATTTTGGATGAAATTCATGTGAGAGGTCCTAAAGTCGTATATGATAATGTTTGGGTTGGAAACATCAGGTAAACATTCCCAAGGACCATCCAAGGGTCTTTGAGGAAGGACCCTTCAAGAGTGCCAAGACATCTCAAGACAGCCCACCTACGGATTGTAATCGACACCCTATTGTCAGTCGACGCCCCATAGGTGAGGTATCATCGATTGACACATAGGTGTGGGAGAGGATAGTCCAAACACCAGCCTCAGTCCTAGACAACCGACCAACATGACGGTCCGTTGGTAAATGGACGAGCCGTCGATGGTCCCTTCGTCTGTGAGGCTGTTTCCTGCGCAGCTTCACCGTAATTTGAGGGGTGAAGTTGTAAATTTTATCCAACATCAAAATAAGAGAAAGTGAAGTTCCTAAACGTTATTTTTTATATTTTAAACAATTTTATAAGCATAAAAACTTAGAAGATTTCATTCTTCAAAATCAAAATCCAAATCCCCTTAGAAGTTCTCTAGAACACCAATGGAGCAAAAACTCAAGGAAGGCCTTAGATTTGAGGATTCAATTAAGATTTTTCATCAAATTGAATGATTTGTTTCGTTCAGGTATTTGTACCTTGAAACTCTATTCATCAAGGAGCCCAACTTTCAAAAAAGTTTTCTAAAGTTTTCAAAGATGAACTGTCCAATTTCATGATCTATCTATGGGTTCTCGCATTAAAGAGTTTTAAGCATTTAATATTCATTGAATTGTTGTTAATTAGATTATTTTAACTCAATTAAACTATGAACCCATGTAATTGATGAACCCTAGTTTTAACTACTTTATGGGTTAAGTGATTTGGACTTAATGCTAAAAAGTCTAGTGTAGTGTTGTTAATTAGATTATTTTAACTCAATTAAACTATGAACCCATGTAATTGATGAACCCTAGTTTTTAACTACTTTATGGGTTAAGTGATTTGGACTTAATGCTAAAAAGTCTAGTGTAGTTTTATGGGCTTTTGATTGATGTTGTAATTGTATTGAATTGATAATAGTTTGTCTTATATTTATGAATATATATTGAATTTACCTAGTTTCATTGAGCATGATAGTTTTTATATTGAATTTATGTTTATGGCCATGGGTAAGGGCGTTATGGTATTGAATTGGATGGTTTTGCATTGGATTGAAGTGTTGAGGATGGAGGGGTGGTACGCTGCAATAATTACCTTTATTTTATGTTAATTAGACTCAAAGTATCTTGTGATTGGTTTGATCCAATTATGGTGGCGGTGTTATGTGCTTTACTTACAATTGATGTAGCCTTGTCGGCATTATTTTTAGTAATATGATGCTTATGACCTTGTCGGCACTACTTGAGTTATTCTCATGATTTTTGTAGTTTATTATGTGAAGTTGGATATATCTATCTACATGATAAGTAATGTGAAAGTATATGTATTCTTCTATTGATGATATTTAGGTGATTAGGTTATATTATAACTATGTCTCTATGTATATAGTCTTACAGTTTATGCATGGCTCTTCCTACTTAACTAAATGATTTTATGATGGTCATATTGATGATGATATCGTATTGTAGAGGATGAATTAAAGATAATAATGGTTTTTTCTATGTGCTTCTAGAATGACATGTAATATGTGTTAAAGTGATATATGTTGTGTCTTGTCCTTGTTGACTTGTGTCCCTTACTTGATGCATGTATGAGTTCGAATATGAGATGTCTTGTATGTAATTTTAGTTTTGGAATAATTGACGCATATATGGTATGTAGAGCTCATGTATTTTTTGAGAATGAAATTCCTCATATTATGATTTTGAGCCTTATGTGTGGTAATTGAAGTTTTTTAATTTCTTTGTGTAAATAAATAATCCGAGACCAGCAAGTTTACCGAAACCGAACTGAATGGAATTGTTACTTTCCAAAAATCTTGCTTCAAAAAAGTTCTATTTTCCCACGTAGTTCGTCGGTCAAACCAACTATTCTCTAAAAATGTTTGAGGTTATAACTCATGTTGGTATGATTGTTTTGTGGTTGGGATGATAGTCTTGAGTATATTCCTTCCTTTTTAATGATTTTAATGTCATTCGGGGACAAATATTCCTAAAGAGGGGATAATGTAACACTTTGAATGTCTAAGACGTGTTCTAGTGTGTAACATATGTTTCAAAAGGTTTTACTCTGTTTTAAGGTCTATTTTACTGAATATAAGTCATTTAGGAGGTTAAGAAATAAAAACATCAAAGAACTCCCCTGATGTCCGGAAACTAGATCAATGAGGTGCGAGTGTGCCTTAGCCTATTTGTCTAAGTTTTAAAAGTCAAAAAATATGAAAAGAGGTGGAAGGATGTATAACAGGGATTAGAGTTAGTTCATAGTCGAAACATCGTGCCATGACTTCCCAAGGACAAACCAAGGGCCCTTGAGGAGGAGGATTCTTTCTTTTTGGCAAGAAGCAGTCAAAAGGCAGTGTGCACAAATGAGTGCCAATCGACAGATCATGTGTCATTCGACGGTGCATTAATGAAAACTTAGCCGAATCCATGGCAAGAATGTTGTGCACAGTCTTTGAACTCAATGACGGACCAACATGATGGTTGGTCCTTGGTCCGTCGATTGACAAACGAGACACGGACGGAGAGTCGTCTCTGAACACTGTCCTTTACTGCTCGATTTTAAGTGAATTGAGTTAATTAATTTAGGCATTAGTTAGTTATTTAGGGTATAAGGGAGGTCTAATTAAGTTATTTAATGACCTATATAAAGACCCTAACCTAATTAAACTAACCTAAGGTCTCATGATTCCCAAACCCAAAACTCTCTTCCTTCTCTCTTCTTTCTCTCTCTAGTTAAAGAACTCCATAGAAGTCAATGTAAAGGTGGGTTCTAGGGATGAAATCACAAAGATTTATCCATCATCTTCATCAAATAATGAGTTATGTTATTCCTTTAACCTTTGAGACTTTTTCCTCAAAAGGTTCCATCAAATTGCTTTCAAAAGTATGGAATTCAAGTTGTTCTTTTCCATTCTCGAAATTGATCTTTTGAATTGCTTAGTTTATGAGAACTTTTGGATAGAGATAAACATTAAATCTAACTCAATTATGTTATCAAGATGGATTGGTCTAGTTTGTAGGAAAAGGACCTATTCCCCTTAACCCTAGGTTGTGATCTTTACTTGAATTGTGTAACGTTGGTTTAATTGACTTGGTTATTAGCTGAATTACTACAAGATAATGTTATCTTATCAATGATGAATAGCTTAAAATGAATTATAGTCCTATCATGATAGTTCTTGAGTAATTGATCTACGTTATGACTTTGGCCTAAGTCTCTTATCTTAAGTTATGAACTAGTGATGGATTGTGATGTAGTGATTCAATTAGCCTTATTATCATGTTGATTATTGTTGTGTGATGATACTACACCCATATGAGGATGAATTAGGGTTAATGGTAAGACCTAGATGATGGAGTATTAAGGAGACGTGGTAAGTCTTGTGATTCCTATACATTACTTTATATGTGGTTAATTGTGATTAAGTGATGATGTTGTATTGAAGTATACCTTGTATTAAGATTTATAGGGTTGCTATATGATGTTGAATTGAAATATTTTGACTATAGTTTTCTGAGGTGTTGGCTAAGATGTAAATGTTATAAGGATGGTGATAATTTACCAATGTGCCTTATTATGAAGTGGCATGTAAATGTGCTAACATCAGTTATATGCATTTTAATGAAAGGACTATACTCATGCAATTCTTATTGAGCTATAATAATGATAATTATACAAGGGGTACACCGTATGAAATACATTAAGCTAAGATGATCAATAAAGACATTAAAGACATTTAATAGTGGACTCTAGCTTAGCACCGAGTGAAGTATAGTGAGGAGTGTCCCTTCCCACATAGGAAAGGTAGGATCACTAATGTACTCTTGATATTGGAGACTATAATTCATGTAGCATAAAGACGGTCCCAACTATATCTCCTAGTTCTTGAACTATTTTGCACAATAGAAATACTAGCTAGTGAATCCACATAGTTGCCTATGTTCATGTTTTGGTACTACCTTGGCAAGTAGTCCGCCTTAAATTTGTGCAGGATTTCATGACACCAGATTCCTCATTTGCTCTTGTGGTCTATGTTAGTTATGTAATAACCCAAGAAATGGCTATGTTAAATAATGCTTAAAGTGTCCAGAATGCCTACGATTAGACCGGGTTCACACAGATTGATGCGTGTAGAACAAAACCTCTTAACCCTTGCTTCATCCAAGATAACTATCTTGGGGGGTTATTTGAGCAATAAAATGTTGGGTCCAGCATGTAGGGCTCTTGAATACGAAGATCTACTCAAATGAGTCTTTACCGGACTTAAAAAGGTAAATCTTAGGTATGGAGGGTCTAGGGCTAAAATGGTCTTTTACCAGGCTAAGGTTCATATCGTAATTACCCTAAATATATAATTAATTATTTAATTAATAATGTGGAGGGGAATTTTGGCAAGAGAGGGCCAAAAATTGGCTCTTAGAGTGAAGTATTGCTCCACCCAGGTTCGAACCTAGGTGGAAGCGATGATTTAAATTGTTTTTTTTTATTTAATTTTGTAAATTTATGTGATCAATTAATATTTTTTATATATTGGCTGAGTTAAAATAAAAGGTAAATCAGATTTTTACCATTTAATAAAACCTTATTTGACTAAGTCGTAAACTAGACTCCTAAGCCAAAGAAAATTGTCATCTCTCACACTCATCTCTCTCTTACGTTTCTATCATTCTCTTTCACGTTCTCTCTTCTTAAATAACGTACAAGAACAGAAAATTTACCAATGTTCTTCACACATGAAGAACTCACAAAGTTAAATAAAATCAAACGCTAAGGAAAATACGTTAGGCAAAGGGAGGGTTTTCCATTGAAAGTTTGGAGTTGAAATTTGGTTTGGACGTGAGTGTTTGAGAAGGTTTCAGCAGCTTCAATGTTTGAACGTCATAAAATGTTAAGGGTTCTCTTCACTCTTGGTCCCTTTCCCAAGAGACCCTTTAAGGTTTACTATATTCAAATCCAAAATCTTGGGTTATTCCCCGTTGCATGTCCCTGTCACTAGCTCCAATGATTCGTAGATTGGGTATGTTTGCTGGTAGAAAACTAGGGATGAAATGTATTTTCGTGATGAATATGTGTTTATATGTATGTTCGAAATTATGAGACTTATGTTTATGTTTTTCTGAAAATGTGACTTACGTGTGTTTGAGTGCATTGCCGTGACTCCTAGTCACGGATTAGATCTTGAAATGGCATGTTTAGTTCTTTGTATTTTATGTACGAATGCTTGTGTAAATAGTTATATTCATAAGTGATTGTAATGATGCAGAATTGAGTGCCAAGTCTTCATCGAATCTAACCATGAAAAATGCACCTAGGAATGTACTAATTGATCCATGAGTTACCCTAAGAATTTCACTCTAAATGGTGATGAAAAGAAGCTGAAAAATGTAACAAAAAATTCAAGCATCTTGTTGGTTAATTTCAGCCAATATAAAGTTGTTTAAAATGATATGAAAAATGAAGAAAAACAAGTGAGGTCACTGAGGGTCCAAGCTGTGACCTCAATGTTAAATAACCATGAAAATAAGTGAGTTAAAAATATTGTGGCGAGAAAGATGCGAACTCTGATCTTGGCGGGAAAATGGATTCATGAAAATAAGAAATGAGAGGAGTGCGATTTGAACCCAAAACCTCTAAGTCAGACTAAGGAAAATAAAAGAAAATAAATCTCGAGGCGTTTGGGAATCGAACCCATGACCTCTAGGCTGATTTAAGGATTAAAGAGAAAGATAAAGTGAGGCTGTTGAGATTTTAACCCACACCCTCATGGTCAACTCGAAACAGTAAGGGAAAAAGAAATTAAAATAAAAGGGGGTTGTGGGGGTTCGATCCCACAACCCCTCGGCCAAGAAAGAGAAAATTTAAAGAAATGAAATTAAAAGGAATAAAGGTGGTTGGGTTTGATGTTGGGTCCCCAAGCGTGTGGACCAAAATAAAATAAATGAAAAATATAAGTGTTGTCAAAGGGATTCAAAATTGGGTTCCCTTGCCCTAATTCCGTATTGATACATAAGTCATACGTGAATTAAATGTTCAAGAATAATGCTGCCTAATTAGATCGAAATCAGAACTTGGAATACATAAAAGATGCATAAGTCTTGTACCATATAGTCTTAGGAAGATATGAATCACTTAAACGAACTATGAATGAAGCCTCGTAGTTTGTATGTATAGACCCATAAGTCTAGCATACCTTTAAAAATAAGCGAACCTAAGATGTATGTAATGAAATGATGTAACCCTAGAAGGGTTAAGTACGAGTATAAAACACACTAATTTGCCAAGTGCATCAGCATACGATGAAATGAATATTATGTAATAAAATGATGAAACCTTAGAATGTTCAATTAAGAGTGTGAAACACACAAATCGCCAAGTGCATTCGCATATGATGAAATGAACAGTCACGTAAAAAGGGGTGAGAAATTATGAAGAGAAAATGTGCTAATGTTAATGAATGTGGTGACAACATTTTGAGAGGAAAATGTGAAAGCTGAGAGCAATCTCAAATGAGCCTAAGTAAATGTTATGTAAACTTAATACTAATGATGATATGAGAGATCATCTATTGAGCTATGATGTCCTCATACTAAAAGTCAGCTTCCGTGACGTATGAGTTGAATGTAATGGAACTTTATATTGAGCATCGATAGGCTAGCTATGAACGGTGATGCCTATTTCGGCAAGGGCGGAGGTGCACATAACTCTCATGAGATGAGACTGTCCGGCATGCCAGGTATAGGTCTCCTCATATCTACTAGTCTTCGAACGTATACTGGTAATATAGGGATCTGTCGGGATTTCCAAATATGGATTACGAAAGTCATGCCCTGAGAGTAACATGCATCATCATACTTATCATACTGCACAAAGCACATAACATTTTACACATAGCACATATCGTTTTGCATATAACACATAACATATTACACATAGCACATATCGTTTTTCATATAGCACATAACATCTTTCATATCATTCATTCATATGCCATAAGACCTTGGAATCATGGACTTGACATTAAGACTTCCCAAAATGAGGGCTCAACATAAGGGACCTCACTAGGGAGCCTTCTTCAGGTAACACAGAGTCTGCTTCATTCATTCATACATACTTCACTTCATTTCTATCGTAGGCTAGTATGAACACCAACTATACCTAGGATGTAGTTTAAGACTTTCATGGGGTTCGTTGTGCAATGATCAAGAATTACCTAGTGTCATTACATAGGTCTAACTCACCTCTTGATATTCCTAACACCTTTGTTATCATTCATTTCATTATGTGCAACATTTGAGGCTGGCCTCATTCATTCATTTGGAACTTTAAGTTTCACCGACATATATCACGAGAGCATCATGAAATCGAGTGTCTCCCCCACACCGAAAAGAGGTGGAATCACTGGCCAAAGTGACCCATACTTATTACATGTGTGTACTAATCCCATACAATTCTATAATTTTAGGTGCAGGCACAGGTGGACGCTAGAGCTTATAGGTTGACGTTGTAGTTATCTGGACGTGAAGCTTTTATTCGGACTTGGTAGGCCTTGATGCTTTCGAGGATGTCTACCGTTATTATCTAGCTTAGATGTAGGCTATAGCTGGTGGAGCATGTTTCACTAGTGTTTCTTTCCACTTTTGTTCACACTTTGTATTGGTGCCATTTTGGAATAAATACGTTTAGTAAAATAATGAACTGATTCTATCATTTGATCATCTCCTTATTAGATGGTTGATTTGTGGACTCATATGGTGTTAAGTAGTATGTATACATCTATGTTAAGAAACAAAAAGTCTCAAAATATTCCGCTAAAATTAACCTAGATGAAGTAACGATGATATATGTAGGCTTATCTACGACCTTTGAGAGGTTAAAGATGTCGGTCTCTTCTGGGTCTAGACTCCGGTCGTGACAAGTTAAGGCAAGATGATCCCAAAAGGTAAAATGAACTAAAGGAATGAACTCTAATTAAGAATACTTTAGGGGTTTAGCTTAGTATAGGTAGGGGTATGGAACTCTATATAAACATTGCAAGTTAGCCTTGAGGGAAGTCTTAGGAGGATGTTCTTACATATGTTTATGATTATAATGGTACATGATATGTATATGATGATCTTGCACATTGATGATACTATATTATGATTTATCTCACTTATGAATATGTGTTGGCCTCCATGGTTAAAGTATGATTATATGTAATCTTAATGATATGCTATGTGAAGTTGGATGTTGGTCATGATTTTTGTTGGGTTTACTAGATTGAGTAAGCTTATGGGGCTTTCCTTGGTCATTGCACTAGTTGACTTAATTAAAGTTCGTGGGTAACTGTCTTACTTTAGTTATGTTGTAATGAACTCTAATCCATGCCTGTTATTATTTCAACTTGATGATAGAGTCGCCTTGACTATGTGTTCAGTTATGTCATATGGATGTTGGATTGCCTAGACTTAGTATTATTGGTCTTTTGATGTACATGCTTTGGACTTAATGAATATTTATTAGTTATTTGTATGTTCTTCTTCAGGGGTGCATAAAACTTTCCAAATGAAAAATAGGTTGTTTTATTGAAATGTTCCTTTTCAGCGTGATTTCATTATATGTGTGCAGGTGGTCTCATACTTAGTACAACTGTGTACTAACCCCATTTTCTCCCTTTCTCCCAACATTTTGGGTTTCGGTCATTGATGGGATTTTTAGATGACTTTGAAGGAAGAGTTGGAATTCTCATTCATCAATGTTGGGTAAGTCCTCACTTCCCGAGGGAAATGCCAATATGAATCTTATGAAGTTGTTTTAGTTTTAAAACTCCTATTTTCTTGCTTTTCATTTCGGTATTGTATTGCCTATATGTCGTTTTGTTACATTGATGTATGGTCTAGGCCCAAATTATTTTACTCTTGTTAGATGGTTATTAGTTGAAACGTTTATTTGACTATGTTATATCTTATATATATGTATCTGTAATAAAAGTAGAAGACTAAGTAATCTTCCTACATGAAGGTTCTATGTATACTTGGTATAAATATATGTGTATGTAGAGGTCCATGTAAACCTCCATATAGAAGTAATAAAAAAAATTTATTAAAATTTTCGCATTTTAGCCTATGAATGTAATGATATAAGCCAAGAGTCTGGTCTTAGTCCTCAAACAGGATGACGAGGACGGTTATTTCTAGGGGGTGCTCCCCGGATGTGACAAATGTAGTAGTCTGAAAGTCTAAAATGTATTATAGAGCCTAATATCGGTGACAAAAGGTTTATACGTTGTTTTAATTTCAATTTTAATTTATATAAGTCATTTAGGAAGTTTAGGAATAAAAACATCAAGGGACATGCATGACATCTGGAAAATGAATAAATGAGGTGCTACTATGCCTTAGCCTATTGGACAAAGTTTTCGGAGTCGGGAAATGATTACTTTTGGTGGAAAGGTTTCGAACACATATTATAGTTAGTTCATAGTCAAAATTTTTGGGTACGACTCCCGAAGGACAAACAAAGGGCCCTTGAGGAGGACCCTTGCAATTTAGCAAAAAGCTGCCAAAAGGCAGTGTGCAAAGATGAGTGCAATCGACGGGGCGTCGATGAACACTTCCTCAAATCCAAGGGTAACCTGTTTTGAACAATCTCCAATTAAAATGATGGACAAACAGGATGGTTGGTCCCTTGGTCCGTCGATGGACAAACGGGGCGTAGGCGGGGTCTCATTGGTGAGTGAACTAATTTGCTGCTCATTTTAACTTAAGTTGAGCTAAATAAATATTTAGGAAATTAAATAGTTGGGGTCTTATTGGAACATAATTAAGACGGTTAATGACCTTTATAAATACCTTAAGGTAATTAAAATAACCTGAGCCCTCATAGTTCCTAAACCCATATTCTCCTCCTTCTCTCTTCTCTGTCTCTCCCAAGTTTAAGAACGCCATAGAAGACAAGGTAAGGGTAGGTTCTAGGTATGAAATCACCAATGTTTATCCATCAAACTTCATCAATCAAAAAGTTATGAGATTCCTTTAACCTTTGAAACATCATTCCTCAAAGTGTTCCATCAAATTGATTACAAAAATATGAAATTCAAGTGTGTTATTATCCAATACGAAATTGATCTTGGGAATTAATTTTGTTAATGATTAATTTTTTATATCATGAGTATATTAACATTTATTATAACTCAATTATTTTAATTCTTGATGGATTTGTCTAGTTTGTAGAAATGACCTATTCCCCTTAATCAAAGGTTGTGATCTTGAATTAATCTTTCTAGTATTGATGTAATTGACTTTGGTAATGTGTTAATTACTATATTAGGATGATATTGTGCCAATTTATGAATATATTGAGACAAAATGTAGTCTTACCATGCATGTTCTTGAGTAATTGACCTAGATTGTGAAGTAGGTTATGAACTTGACCTAAGTCACTAATTCTAGGCTATGAACTAGTGGTGAGTTGTTGTATAATGATTCAAATGTCCTTGTTATTATGTAGATTATTGTGGTGTTATGATCTTACACCCATTTGTGGGTTGAGGTTAAGATTGATGGTAACACCATGATGATGGAATTGTGACGGAGATTGAGTAAGTCTTGTAATTTCTATCCTTTACTTCGATTATGGTTACTTGTGCTTAGTAACGATGTTGTATTGAAGTATACCTTATATTAAAATTGATAGGGTTGATATGATGGTTAATTGAAATTTCTTGAACTATTGACTGGGAGTTGGTGGCTATGATGTAAATGTTATAAGGATGGTGATAACTTACCAATGTGCCTTATAATGATGTGATCATGTAAATGTGTTAACCTCACTTACATGAATTGTAATGAAAGGACAATACTCATGAAATTTTTATTGAGCTATGATGATGACATAAAAGATAGACCCTATGACCTATACTAAGCTATGATGATTAATAAAGACACTAAAGAAATTTCAAAAGTGACGTTAGCTTAGCACTGAGAGAACTTGACCATATGAGGTGTTGACTTTCCATAGAGGAAGATTAACCGTATAGTTCCACGTGAGATGTTGACTCCCTTATGAGGTATACTCACCCTAAGGATTCTAATGAAATGATGCTCCAATTGAGGAATGACATTTATACGGTTCATACTAATCCCTAGTTCCTTAACTATGTTTTCCAAATCAGAAGACTAGATAGTGGACACCTAGAAAGTTGTGTTTGTGTTTGGCCCTACTTTGGCTGGTAGACCACCTTCTATAGGTGTATGATTTTACAACACCGAATTCCATACATAGCTCATGTTTTTATGTAGGTTAAAGCAAGTGATCCCTAAACAAAAATGAAGTAATGAAGTACAACCCAACTAGGGTGACTTAAGAGGTTTGACTTAGCTTAGGTTAGGGTATGGGAATCTACCTATGCCTCGCCTAGTTTGCTTTGAAGGAATACTTAGTAGGACTTTCTTATGTATGTATATACTTATAAGCGTAAATAAGATATATATGATTATGTTATATATTGATGAGATCTTATGATGTTTAACTCACTTAGGATTACATGTTTGGTCTATATTGCTAAAGTATGATATTTGGCACTTTCAATTTCATGATATGTGAAGTTGGACATTGCTTATGATTCTTGTTAGGTTTACTTGATTGTGTAAGGTTATGGGGCTTTGGCTAGTCCTTGCACTAGTGGACTTAATGAGGGTTCATAGGTAATTGTCTTGCTTTGGTTATGTTGTAATGAAATCTTATTCATGCTTGTTGATTTTTTATCTTGATGATAAGGTTGTGTTGACAATGTTCAAAGTATGTGGATATGCATGATGAGTTGACTAATGAATGTGTTCTATTGATTGGATGGTGTTGTTGATTGTGCATAAGGCTTTTCAAAGTAAATTACATACTTTAATGAAAAGCCAATTTATAGCATAATTTTGTGATGTATGTGCATATGGTCTCATACATAGTACAAGTGTTGTACTAAACCCCTGATCTCCCTTTTTCTCCAATATTTTAGGTTCCGGTTGTTGAAGGACTTTCAAGACGCCTTTGAAAGAAGACTTGGTATTGTCATTCATCCAAGTTGGGTAGGTCCTCACTTTCGGAGGGAAATGCCACTATCAAGCTAATGAAGTTGTTCTAGTTTTAACTCTTTAATGTTTTTTCCTTTTCATTTAAGTACTATAGATTGTATAACCTATACATGGATCTTATTATATTGATGTATGGGCTATGCCCAATTGTCTATCTATACTCGATATGACTATATTCTGTGTATAGTAGAGGCTATGTGTAAACATCAAGATAGATGTAGAAATGTTTTAAAAATATTCTGTATTTTCAACCTATTAATGTACTGATGTATGCTAAGAGTCTATTCATAGTCCTTAAAGAGGACGACAACGCTTTTTACGTTTAGGTGGTACTCCCAGATGTGACATAAAACAAGGTCTCATTACACACCGTGAACCTATACTACTTTGTAAGAATGCATGAAGTATAAGTGTCACGACCCAACCTGATGGGTCGTGACTAGTGCCCGTTTTGGACACCCACATACAAACCTGCTAAGTATAACCAACTGAAACTAAGACAATATGGAATTTAATCAAATCAAGCCAACCCCAACGTCATATATATATAAGAGGACCTGTCTCATAAGGAGTCATAACCATTCAACCATAACAGCATACGCGAGCCGACAAGGCTGCCACTATTCAAAGCATACACAATGATGTACGCAGCCGACAAGGCTGCCCCTGTACAAGCGGACATCCCAAACAAACCATGTCCAGACCATTATCCAAAACATATATATACAACCCACATAATGTCCATGCACTCTAAGAGTACATTAGTGAAACTCGACGGGACAGGGCCCCGCCATACCCATAGACGAGCAAAAGACTACACAAAAGTTATGTACCAAAATGACTGGGCTCCGGAACAGTGGAGCTCTCCCAATCAGTAGAGTAGATATCCTAGGAGGGAGGATCACCGAACTGTGCGTCTACACCTGCGGGCATGAAACGCAGCCCCCCGAGGAAAAGGGGGTCAAGACGACAATGTTCTGAGTAGGTAAAGCATAAGGTAAAGATGACAGGATACCAATATGGCAAGTCGAAACAAATATCGCTACACATATACCCTTTTAAGTGAAAATCATGCATATATTTAACATTTAAGGTGCCCAGTTTCCCTAGTAAGGGGCTCGGCAAAATAATTATCACATCATCTCCGTCATCATCATCATCATAACCATCCTCATCACCAATCATATATATAATATACATACCCGGCCCTCTAGTGAGGAACTCGGTGACATATGCAAGAAACTCCGCACGAACATTACCCGGCCCGGGACTCGGTGAAATGATAAATGACTCTATGCACGAGCAGAATATTATGAGCAACCATATGCAATTAAAATCATTTCTTATAACTCAATAGAACAATCAACGTGAACCAACAAGGAGTATTACCAAAGATTAATGTTTTATCAAGATTATGAACCTTTAATACGATATGGAAACGTAAAATCTCAATGACTCTAAGAAGCACTACCATAGATATTAGAGATCATCATAGCCTTAGACATAGCCGATATATAGAGGAATAATTGTGGAAGCAAGAATATACGTCACCTAGACGCTCTAGAGGTAAGTATCAAATCTGTCCGTTATTCGCTTATTTTTAAAAGTCATGCCAAACAAAGAAGAAGGGACAACGTTACATACCGTATAATCGAGACGCACGTCCAATTTTTACTGCTCAAGCTATTAATCTATAACAAGCAACAATCGTGCCGCAATTAGATAAACATCGTGCTTTACTTTCTTGTAAGCTAGCTAATAATCTAACAAAAATTCGGCAGCACTTCCCCTATTTTCCTTACTTCTTCCCAATCCGAAAACAATCCAAATTATCCACAGCAATACCAATAACACATATAACCCAAAGAATCATATTAAACAGCCCTCCCCAAAACAGTTCCGTCTCGGCAACCATAGCAATAAGCAACGACACACCGAGCGATAACTCGTTTTATAATTCGCAACACATCTACCTTATCGTATTCATCCTTTGGAGTATATACTCATAATCACATTCAACATATACATAATGCCAAAACAGAATTTTCCTGCAGTTTGCTTTAATCAAAACAGCCCAAGCACCAACACGACACCACTAATAATCCGATTATGGTTTCCGTTCATACTTAGCACATTCAATAACTAAAACAAACTTCCTAAGCTACTGGTCACGCCCCCTTCTTAAAATTAATGGATAATTAACAAGGGTATTCCAAAGAATTAACACACCAAACAAGGAGATTACTAACCAAATTATTTGCAGCTGCTTGCCAAGAGTTGCAGGGTTGGTTTCTCCATTTCCATGGCTGTCTAAGACAAGTGGTGAAGAAGAATATGATATGCAGCAATGCATTTCACCACTTTATTTAGCATGGAGTGGATTTCTCCACCTCATTTAATAGTATGAAGTGGAGGCAGCCCCCCTCTACACCTGTCCACTAAGGCCAGCGCACAATCTGATCCCTTTTTAATTTTTGCCTTGAGTGGTGCGGCCCACTGGATTAAATTAATCCTAATCAGCCACCAATTATGAGTGGTGGGGCCCATTAGATTAAATCAATCCAAATTAGCCACTAATTAATCCCTCACTTAAAGTTAATGGCACTTACATTAGCCAACTCATACTTAATATCACATTTGGAAATAACATCCTTGCCTAATATTTCTTTACGTCTTCTAGATCACGATGCGCACTACGTATAAAAAAAATACGAGGCATAACATCCTTCCCCCCTTAGGAACATTCGTCCTCGAATGTTAAGTTAGCATCTTGCAAAAACAAATTCCAGCGAGGTCTCTCCAAAAGTTATACCTATCAACCTGCATTCCGTAACTTACAAATGCCTCACAGCTACATAATCTCATTATCTATCAATATAGTCAAGCTAGAAATTGAATTACCTGCAGGTACGGGGAACAAGTAAGGATACTTATTCTTCATTTCGTCTTCCGCTTCCCAAGTCATCTCCTCCCTATTGTTATTTTGCCACAACACTTTGACGGAAGCCACATCCTTAGTACGTAACCTTCTAACCTGACGATCAAGTATAGCCACGGGTTGCTCCTCATATGACAACTCCTCTGTTACCTGAATATCATCTACAGGGAATACTCTAGAAGGATCACCAATACATTTACGTAGCATCGATACATGGAAGACTGGATGTACCGCCTCCAAATCAGATGGTAGATCCAACTCATAGGCAACCTTACCTATCCTACGAACAATCTGATAAGGCCCAATGTATCTCGGACTGAGCTTCCCCTTCCTGCCGAACCTCATCACACCCCTCATGGGTGATACCTTCAGGAATACCTAGTCACCAATCTGAAACTCCAAATCTCGACGCCGATTATCTGCATATGACTTCTGTCGACTCTGGGCTGCTAATAATCTTTCTTGAATAAGCTTCACCTTGTCAACAGCTTGCTGAATCACATCCGGGCCTATTAACTTAGTCTCGCCAACATCAAACCAACCAATAGGTGATCTGCACTTCCTCCCATATAAGGCCTCGTACGGTGCCATCTGGATACTAGAATGGTAGCTATTATTATAGGCAAACTCAATGAGCGGCAAGTGGTCATCCCAACTGCCTTTGAAGTCAATAATACAGGCCAGCAACATATCTTCTAGTGTCTGAATAGTACGCCACCGCCCATCACCCGAGGGTGAAATGCTGTGCTAAGGGTCACCTGTGTCCCCAATCCCTTCTGAAACGATCTCCAAAAGTTGGCTGTAAATTGAGCTCCTCTGTCTGATATAATGGATGTGGGAACCCCATGAAGTCTCACTATCTCCCTGACATATAACCTCGCATAATCTTCAGCCGAATAAGTAGTCCTGACTGGAAGAAAATGGGCCGATTTCGTCAGCCTATCTACAATAACCCATATAGAGTCATACTTCCATTGAGTGCGAGGTAAGCCTGTAATGAAGTCCATATTAATCATCTCCCATTTCCAAGTCGGTATCTCTATCTCCTGTAATAATCCACCAGGCTTTTGATGTTCGATCTTGACTTGTTGACAATTCGGGCACTGAGCAACAAACTCCGCTATGTCCCTTTTCATGCCATCCCACCAATATAAGCATCTGAGGTCATGATACATTTTTGTTGACCCTGGGTGAATAGAATAACGGGCAGAGTGTGCCTCTCCCATAACCTGCCGTCGTAGCCCCGCAGTATCGGGTACACACAATCTGCCTTCATATCGTAACACTCCGTCAGGTGTAACCTTAAATGGGGTCTTTTCCTTTTGAAGAGCTGCATCTCTATACTGTGCCAGAATAGGGTCCTTGTATTGGTGTCTCTTTACCTCATCTATGATTGAGGACTCAACAACCTCTCGAATAGAAACTCCACTATCTTCTGAATTAGCCAGACAGACTCCAAGGCTGGATAGCCGCTGAATCTCCCGAACCATATCCCTCCTTTCTGGTTGTACATCTGTCAAGCTACCCATGGACTTACGGCTAAGAGCATCGGCTACAACATTCGCTTTCCCTGGATGATATAAAATATCAACATCATAATCCTTTAGCAACTCTAACCACCGCCTCTGTCGTAAGTTCAGCTCCTTCTGTTTAAAGATATATTGGAGACTCTTATGATCTGTATAGATGTCCACATGGACACCATATATATAATGTCTCCATATCTTCAAGGCATGAACCACGACCGCTAACTCCAGATCGTGAGTAGGATAGTTCTTTTCATGCTTCCTAAGTTGTCGGGAGGCATACGCTATAACTTTGCCATGCTGCATCAATACACATCCTAGCCCAACACCCGAAGCATCACAATAAATAACATAGCCGTCTGGTCCCTCCTAAGAGTTAGGATCGAGCTGTAGTCAATTTGTCTTTCAATAGCCGGAAGCTTCGCCACAAGCATCTGTCCCACCGGAACTTGGCTGCCTTTTGAGTTAGCCTTGTCAAAGGCGCTGAAATTGAGGCAAACTTTTCTACGAATCTCTGTAATATCCTCGCTAACCCCGTAAAGCTGCGTACCTCGGTAGGTGTCGAGGTCCGGGCCAAGTCTTTACCGCCTCAATCTTCTCGTGTCTACCCGAATACCATCGGCTCAATAATATGCCCCAAGAATGCCATCAAGTCAACCGTAACTCGTGACTTAGAAAATTTAGCATACAACTTCGTGTCAAGCACCCTAAGTACCGTCCTTAAATGATCTGCATGCTCCTCTTCAACGTGAATAGACCGTAATATCGCCTATAAATACAATAACAAACATATCAAGGAATGGTTTAAATACTCGATTCATTAAATCCATGAACACCGCTGGAGCATTAGTCACCCAAAAGACGACTCTAAACTCATAATGCCCATATCGGGTCCGAATGCCGTCTTTGGAATATCCGCCTCCTTACCCGCACTGATGATAACGACCGCAAGTCTATCTTTGAAAAACACTTTGCACCTCGTGAATCGGGTCAAATAGATCGTCAATCCTTGGGAGGGATACCTGTTCTTTATTGTTACTTTGTTCAACTGCCTATAATCAATGCACATCCGCAGCCGACCCATCCTTCTTCCTCACAAACGACTGGGTGCTCCCAAGGTGACGTACTAGGCACGATGAAGCCCTTTTCTAGCAAATCCCTCAATTTCTCTTTCAATTCTTTCAACTCAAGAAAGCCATTCTATAAGGAGGTATAGATATAGCCGGGTATCCGGCAAGACATCTATAGTAAACTCTATCTCCGCTCGAGGAAGGCCTGGAAGTTCCTCGGGGAATACATCAGAAATTCATTAACTAATGGATCGATTGAAGAGTCGGTGCCTCTGCCTTTATGTCATGCACCAATCGGATGGTAAATATAGCCTTTTCTAACCATCTTCCCGGCCTTGAGGTATGAAATGAACTTACCTTTCGCGACATCGCATTTCCCTTCCACTCTATAATCGGTTCCCCTGAAATTGAAATCGAACTATCTTTCCTCTGCAATCAACATTAGCATAACAAGCAGCCAACCAATCCATGCCCATGATAATATCAAACTCAATCATATTTAACTCTATTAGATCCGCTACTGCATTTACGACTATATATAACTCTTGAACAATTCCTATATACTCGCGTAGCTATGACAAAATCTCCTACGGTGTGTGGCTACCTCAAATGGTTCTATCAACTCGGACTCTATTCCGATCCTACTAGCAACAAAGGGAGATATATATGATAAGGTGGAACCTGGGTCTATCAATGCATACACACTTCGGGAGAATAGTGATAATATACCGTGATCACATTAGGTGACGCCTCCGATCTTGCCTATTAGTCAAAGCATATATACGGTTTGAGGGACCGCTAGAATCGAAGCTCCACCACGCCCTCTACCACGGCCGGTGCCTGAATACTGCCCGTAGGGCGATAGCCACGTAAGAAGATGAACCAAAGAACGGACCTCGTAGGCTGTGCCATACCACCGCACTACCTCTAAGGTGACACTCCCTCATAGTATGGCCCTGACGGCCGCAAGAAAACACGCACTGTAGCCCAACGACATTCCCAGGATGGGACTTACCACAACGAACACCGAGGCAAAGGTGGCCTCGATCGCTCAAACCCCGCCCATCTGCGTGACCCTCGACGCCCTAGAGCTCGACCACTTCCGAATATCCCATACGATTGAACCCCTACCCATGAACGCGTGGCGGTGCACTGCGGCCGGCCGGGAAGAAAATCTAACATGCCGCCGAGATCGCCCACTTTGAAACTCGCCAGGATAACTCGCCGATCTAGCCCTCTTATCTTTGGCCTCTATTATAATCTCTATCCGGTGGACGTCCCGGTGCCGATCCTCTACCCACGTGCATATGCTCGCACCCGAGCAATGTCCATACCTGGTGAAGAGTCACTGCCATACAATCGTCAATCAGATAACGATCCAATCNGATCACATAACGATGTACCCTGTCTGCCATATCAGCCACANTAGTAGNCGCNTGCCTTNCCAATNNNTCAAACTCGNGGCTATACTCAACGCGCTCCTGCCATTTTGCTTCAAACGCAAGAATCTATCGACTCTAGCTCGCTTCATCTCTGGAGGCAGGAAGTGGCCCTGGAAAGCCTCCACAAATTCATCCCATACCGCTGGAGGAGCACCCTCACCCCTAGATAACTCCCAAGACTCATACCAATTAATAGCTACATCCCGCAAACGATACGTAGCCAACTCAACAGACTCGGTCTCCGAAGCCTTGATTATCCTCAATGTACGCTGCATCTGACGAATAAACTCTTGCGGATCATCCTGGGGCCTTGACCCAAAGAACTCTGGAGGATTACAACTTAAGAAGTCACGAGCCCTTAAGCTATCAGATCTGTCCGCATGATCAACTCCTAGTCCATGCCTGCGAGCCTGATCTGCCACTAATCTAGTCAGCAATTGAACCGCATCTCTCATGGCCCTATTCTTCGCCCCTGACTGAGGAGCTGGAGGTTCAGATGTTGGGGCCTCGGGGGCTGGTGGTGTCCCCTGAACTGGAGCTGCTGCTGCTCTAAGCTCTTCTGGCGGTGGGATTATCCTGTTAATATAGCTCTATCGCACGATCTAGAATAAGAAGAAAGAATGACATCCTAAATGTGTCCTGTAGCTTCCTGTTTATAGATGTGGTGCACAACACACCGATAAACAAGACTCTACTAGACACGGTCTGTAGACACTTCCGAGGAAGAACCGCTCTGATACTACTCTTTGTCACGACCCAACCTGATGGGTCGTGACTAGTGCCCGTTTTGGACACCCACATACAAACCTGCTAAGTATAACCAACTGAAACTAAGACAATATGGAATTTAATCAAATCAAGCCAACCCCAACGTCATATATATATATAAGAGGACCTGTCTCATAAGGAGTCATAACCATTCAACCATAACAGCATACGCGAGCCGACAAGGCTGCCACTATTCAAAGCATACACAATGATGTACGCAGCCGACAAGGCTGCCCCTGTACAAGCGGACATCCCAAACAAACCATGTCCAGACCATTATCCAAAACATATATATACAACCCACATAATGTCCACAGACCTCTAAGAGTACATTAGTGAAACTCGACGGGACAGGGCCCCGCCATACCCATAGACGAGCAAAAGACTACACAAAAGTTATGTACCAAAACGACTGGGCTCCGGAACAGTGGAGCTCTCCCAATCAGCAGAGTAGATATCCTAGGAGGGAGGATCACCGAATCGTGCGTCTACACTGCGGCATGAAACGCATGACCGAGGAAAAGGGGGGTCGATCACGGACAATGTACTGAGTAGGTAAAGCATAAGGTAAAGATGACAGGATACCAATATGGCAAGTCGAAACAAATATCGCTACACATATACCCTTTTAAGTGAAAATCATGCATATATTTAACATTTAAGGTGCCCAGTTTCCCTAGTAAGGGGCTCGGCAAAATAATTATCACATCATCTCCGTCATCATCATCATCATAACCATCCTCATCACCAATCATATATATAATATACATACCCGGCCCTCTAGTGAGGAACTCGGTGACATATGCAAGAAACTCCACACGAACATTACCCGGCCCGAGACTCGGTGAAATGATAAATGACTCTATGAACGAGCAGAATATTATGAGCAACCATATGCAATTAAAATCATTTCTTATAACTCAATAGAACAATCAACGTGAACCAACAAGGAGTATTACCAAAGATTAATGTTTTATCAAGATTATGAACCTTTAATACGATATGGAAACGTAAAATCTCAATGACTCTAAGAAGCACTACCATAGATATTAGAGATCATCATAGCCTTAGACATAGCCGATATATAGAGGAATAATTGTGGAAGCAAGAATATACATCACCTAGACGCTCTAGAGGTAAGTATCAAATCTGTCCGTTATTCGCTTATTTTTAAAAGTCATGCCAAACAAAGAAAGAAGGGACAGCGTTACATACCGTATAATCGAGACGCACGTCCAATTTTTACTGCTCAAGCTATTAATCTATAACAAGCAACAATCGTGCCGCAATTAGATAAACATCGTGCTTTACTTTCTTGTAAGCTAGCTAATAATCTAACAAAAATTCGGCAGCACTTCCCCTATTTTCCTTACTTCTTCCCAATCCGAAAACAATCCAAATTATCCACAGCAATACCAATAACACATATAACCCAAAGAATCATATTAAACAGCCCCCTCCCCAAAACAGTTCCGTCTCGGCAACCATAGCAGCGAAGCAACGACACACCGAGCGATAACTCGCTTTATAAATCACAACAAATCTACCTTATCGTATTCATCCTTTGGAGTATATACTCATAATCACATTCAACATATACATAATGCCAAAACAGAATTTTCCTGCAGTTTGCTTTAATCAAAACAGCCCAAGCACCAACACGACACCACTAATAATCCGATTATGGTTTCCGTTCATACTTAGCACATTCAATAACTAAAACAAACTTCCTAAGCTACTGGTCACGCCCCCATCTTAAAATTAATGGATAATTAACAAGGGTATTCCAAAGAATTAACACACCAAACAAGGAGATTACTAACCAAATTATTTGCAGCTGCTTGCCAAGAGTTGCAGGGTTGGTTTCTCCATTTCCATGGCTGTCTAAGACAAGTGGTGAAGAAGAATATGATATGCAGCAATGCATTTCACCACTTTATTTAGCATGGAGTGGATTTCTCCACCTCATTTAATAGTATGAAGTGGAGGCAGCCCCCCTCTACACCTGTCCACTAAGGCCAGCCCACAATCTGATCCCTTTTTAATTTTTGCCTTGAGTGGTGGGGCCCACTGGATTAAATTAATCCTAATCAGCCACCAATTATGAGTGGTGGGGCCCATTGGATTAAATCAATCCAAATTAGCCACTAATTAATCCCTCACTTAAAGTTAATGGCACTTACATTAGCCAACTCATACTTAATATCACATTTGGAAATAACATCCTTGCCTAATATTTCTTTATGTCTTCTAGATCACGATGCGCACTACGTATATAAAAAAAATACGAGGCATAACAATAAGTGTGTGTGTGTGTACATTGGTCAACATGATCACTTAATGCCTAAGTTAGGCCATATAACCCAACCACATACATAAGGTCTAAACCATACATAATACTAGGGTAAGGTAACTTCTAGGTCATTCAAATCCAAATCATCACCCTATCTAGAAATCACACTGCCCTCACCTGTAGTTACAAGTCTACAAATTACTCCGACTCATACAAGGAAAGTATGAGGCATAACACATATAAGGCAACACATGAACCATTACATATATACAAAGTCCAAAAAAACGAACCATTTAAAAATACACATAGGGAAGCATCCATTCATAGGTAGTGACTAATAATTTCAAGCTCAAACCATGATATTAGACTACCATCATGAAAACCCACATAGCAACAAAAGGAAGCTCAACTAAACTATTACAACTTCTTTAACAAGTTATAACCATATCATAGTAAAAATTTTCACCTATCACGTCATCTCTCACAACTCACATATATAGGCAAAAGGGCATCACATTAACATATAACAAAGTTCACCTTCACACATACTCATCATACCATCAACAAAGATAAGCATTAAAACTCACATTTTCTCCCTCAAGCATAGGGATACCATCTCATCCAAGCAATCACATGTAAAAGACCGATCGACAAGAAAACATAAGAGAGGAATCTTATAGATTTAAGTTCTATGGCACGACGTGAGAATGATAAAGAAGAAAAAATCTATCGTCATCTATCCTCTAACTCATTGATGGTGTCACAAGTCACCATAAACGAATGAGACTCTACTAGATGTGGCAACACGAGACTTTGAACTTTAAAATAACTTGTACAACCTCATACTCTTATAGCACGTTTGTCATATCCGGGGAGCACCCCCTAGAAGTAACATGGCATGCTTGACCTCTCGGAGGTCTTATACAAGAGCATAGTTATCCTTCATTGCATTTTCTTAGGTAAATTAGTTGAAAATTTAAAACATTCTTAGCACATCGTATGCTAGAAAATCACTTCCAATATATATGTATAAAATATCCTATTTAAATAGTTAGACTCTAAGTGTCTTGGATATATTAGACTAAACATTATTAGAATACATTAGGGACACGACCCTTGCAATATAAAACATAAGTACATTATTACATAACTTTACAGTAAGACATGCCTAGGAAATCCTTGGACTTAATGATTCCTTTCTTTGAGTTTGAGAATCACATATCAAGCCCTTCACCTTAGAGAACTTCTTTAATGCATCGATAACCTACACATTATGTATAAAGGTAGAGAAGAATGGTGTAGTAAAAGAATGCACTATGTATGCTAACCATGGAAAAACATGCATTTAAAAGGGACATTTTACTTTGAAACCATGCATCATGCCTTTTTGTTAAAACATGATAAAACCTTGATATAATGAGCATCATAAAATTCACATACTTCATATAGGAATATTCAAGAGTCATAATATCACATAAAGTCATACATAGCATTTAAGTCTCATTTTGAAGCACATACAGAAACCTCTTTTCTCTTTACAGTGAACTCCTTCTTCTTTTACAATGAACTCCCTTTTCTTATTATTTCCTTAATCTTCCAAGTAACCCTGTAGTGATACTTGGTGCAATGAATAGTTAATGTCCAATTACACTATCAATATTCACACATTACCATAAGACCACAATGAAAACATATATATAGTCTTCCTAACTCAACACATGCCTTAATACAATTATAGTGCATCATAGGCACATTTAAGTCAAGACCCTAATGACATTACAATAAATCCTAGTCAATTTTAACATATACTAAATTAAGTTCACATTGAATATTAAAAAGACCTTAGTCAAAACCCTAATCTAAGTCTACTAGTGCAATGTATGTTTGAAGCCTCATAATGTCTCACATAATTGGTAATCCTATCATGAGACCACAATCCCTAGCATGTACTTCATAGACCAACCAAATTACCCGATTCAACTACATGCACACCAAGTAGGACCTTAATAATATTGTAACATTAGGACTGCATATCATGTATATCATCACATCATGCAGATACTACCTACCTTGTCATGCATAAAGAACATAGCCATATGCACATACATTAGACTCCCTTTCTAGGACTCCCTTAAAGAGCTACTTGTGAAATGCATAGGTGAGTTCATTACTCTCACCTATCCTAAGTACCTACTCTTAGGTTATCCTTATTAGGGTCCTTTACTTTACTTTAATTCCATTTTCCTTTTTACATTAGGGAAGCTATAGCCTTATCCGACACTATGACCATAGGTGCTAACCATGAAATTTGGTGTTGTGGAATCTCACACCAATTTAGTGCCCTACTTAGCAAAAGTATAATATTAACATCATGGTAACATAATAAGTGATATCACATGATAGATCCTACATGACAAACATAGTTCATGGAACTTGGACGCATATATGGAAACCCTCTTTATGCCTGTTGAGGCATTGTATTTATCAACCTCATGAGAATTATGGTGAACCTACCTTCCCTCATTGGGAAGGGACGCCACTCATATTAAAGTTCACTCGATGCTAAGTTAAGTTCCCTTTATTGAAAATCCTTTAATACATTACTTTACAAAACATAGGCTTAGGAGAATTGAACCCTCATGTGCTTAGCTCACACAACACCATTTTAGGCCAACGGCCACCATCGTAAAGTGTAGCCTAAACTAACAAAAAGTGTGATTTTTTATAAAAGGCCTCACTTTTGACTTTAAGCAACACTTTTTAGGGAGTGGCCTAAAGAAGCGTAACCTTTGACATTAGAAAAAACTTTTGAAGTGTCGCCAAAGCAGCAACACTTAAAAAACGTGGCCAATGAGGTACAAAGGCCACACTTTGGAGTATTTAATTAGCAACACTTTTATTTGATTATGCTACACTTAAAATTGCTACTTTTGTGTTGTTATCGGTTAAACTTTAAAAGTGTAGCCTTTTATATCTAACCTACAACAACACTAATAAAGTGTAACTTTCATATATATATATACAAGATAAAATTTATAAACAATAAGCCACACTTTCGAACTGTTGCAATGTTGTGTAAAATTTTTGTAGCAACAATTTAGAATCATTTATGATAAAATTTGTATTGCATATAATCAATAATCACAATTATATATATATATATATATATATATATATATATATATATATATATATATATATATATATATATATATATATAAGCACAAAATTATCTTATAAATAATTTGAAAATACATATTTCAAATTAAATAAAACTTTGATAACATGTTTCGTGCATACACCTAGAAAGCAATTACTTAAAGATCTCGACGAGCAAAACATTCAACAAAGCCAAATTTATTCAAACAACATTTATGATAATAGTACAAAAACATTTTATCGTTCACTACAGTAGATTAAGTTTACTTCTGTCCTCTATTCATCGAATTCAATCAACTACATTTTCCTGCACGTTCAAAAGTAAATTTTAAGTTAAAGAATAATGTAATCATATGTTATTTATATTGTTCAATTAACAGCCCCTTCCTAAACCCTTCATAGTTAAATGATACCCAAACATGTACAAAAACTATAAAATCTAGGACAAAACAATACGGAATGTGTTCCAAGACTGGCACTGTAGGCAAATATAAGAATGAAAAAATAAGTTTGAGAGGAAACGGTAGGCAACAGTTAAATGATCCTAAGCATGTACAAAGTAGACCTATCCCAATATGAATAATAAAATCTGAAAGAAAACAATAGGAAAACATACAAATGCATAAAAAACAAGTGATCAAATACTCTTAGAAACTATTGACTCCAACTCTCTATTGAGAAGAGAAGAGAAGTTATAACACAAATGAATAACAATACCTCTCAGTCTACTTTGAGGAAACAGGCAACATAAAACAAATCTTAAGGTAGTGAAAGAACTAAGCAATGTAAATGTTGTATATGTTGGTACAGGGGACTTTACAACCGGTGTGGTTTCTGATTACACGTACATATCACAACCATATGTGATAAGACCATGCATCTGAAATATGTAAAATTTCAGAGAGTCATGATATATAGTCTCATTCAATGAGAGTACAGAGAGATTCTCGGAAGAAATAATGTTGACATAGAAAAGGCTTACCTAAAAAAGGAGCTTGGGCTTGTCAAGTGTTTGAAATGTTATTTCATAAACATACAAATGCATCATAAACATGTACATAGCAGGAAGGAGTGTTTTTATCCCAATATCACTAACATTAATTAGTACTAACATGCTTCATACGTGTTTTCGCATAGAGATGCAGAGGTAACAAGTAAACACTTGTTTTGAATGAACATTGTAGGTTGTGGTGGAGTTATAGGTTGACAGTCGGATTCAGTCTGTGTAAAATGGACATCAGCAAGATTTTGGGAATAGCATGCTTTCGAGCAGTGTATTCTTCTTGGCATCTTGATTGAAGAAGTTTGTTCTCTATTTCGTTATCTAGAGAAAGACAACTATAGCCACAACATTGGGTGGAAGATCGATCACACTTATGGGATGACTACTGTGGAATCTATAAGAAGATTGCATTTGAAGAATGATGCAACCTTCTTACAATTCTAGTTTCTTCACGGTTGAAACGAACATTGACTAGTTAGAGATATTTATTTACATTGTTTATTGTTAACACAAACAACCATTAGAGGACAAATTACCAAGCATTAGATTAAAGGGGTTCCTTTGAGTTCCTGGATTTCAAGTTTACACAAAAATGTGCAGTGAGCAAGAGATCCATCAATTGACCAACTTGAAATATAGGCTTGACAAATGTATCTAGACTCGGTATCAAGCTTTTCAGAAGAACTTCCCTAATATTCTACGAAGATCGGCAGTGTACTTTCCAAACAATTTCTTCGGTTGTTGGGATCAAAGTTCAAGTGTGAGGTCTTAACGCTGGGCCTACATTTCCTTTTCTTGATCTCATAATTCACAAGTATATCTGAAAAAAAGAGTAGGTAATGGGATAGCAATAAATGAGGCAGATACTTCTACAACTATATTCTTATCTAGGTTTTCCAAAAGTAGCTTAAGAGAAAGGAAAATAACTAACCTACATGATGTCATAACACTAATATGCTTTGTACTATCTAATGGGTAAGTACTATCTCCTCAACTAACCTTTCACAGTGCCCCCTGCCTCCTTCTTAGGGAAGCAGGTGAGGTATGGTGAAAATAAGCAACTCTTAACTCTTGTTTTTTTCGCTTGTTCAACAACTCTCGGCCCCTACCATTATTCTTAAATAGAAAATCTATGTCAAAGTGAATATCAACAAATTATGTTTTTCCCATATGCACAATTAGGGGATAAAACATAGAGAACTTAGAGTTTCTTCTAGAATACGTAAAAGTCTCATATTAATCCAGCGACTAATAACCAATAACATAATTAATTTGAGGATATTAAAAAAATGCATGGTATTAACGAAAATCCGACGTCAATGTAAGTTCGTGTTAATAATTGTGAAGCACGCAACACTTATGGATGAGAACCTACATCATGCTAGGAAACTCAACTTTTCTTGGAAATCTTATATCGTTCCACTAGAGTATACTTATGGTGTGCTTTTGCGTCTAATTAATTTTTTGTGCTTATAGGAAGAATGAATATTCGAAGGAATGTCGCACGATGAGTTGAAGAGGAAATTGCCAATGCAGGATGTCCTTCCCGTGGCGACCAAGTTCCTCTACTTGAAGAAGATGCTAATATGGAACAAGATCCGGTCAATCTTCCACCCTTGATGGATGGATATATAAGGGATGCCCTTATCCAATTTGCTGATGGCGCCTTGTTCCCAATTTATGACGGCCCAAGCCAACCTGGAGGTTGTACCCCATCCTCATCAAACTAAGTTATGATTGATAATTAAACTAGCTATGATAGATACTTAAAGTCATAAACATTTAAAAGGGGACTCTAGCTTAGCACCAAGCGAACTAGTATAAGGAATGTCCCTTCCCACATAGGTAAGGTAGGAGCACTAAATCAGTTTTTAGATTGGAGACTACAATGCATGGATCATAATGAGAGTCCCAACTATATCTCCTAGTTCTTAAACTATGTTTCTGCCATAGGAATACTAACTAGTTGATTCATGTAGTTTCTATGCTTTATGTTTTTGTGCTAACTTTGCAAGTAGTCTGCCTTTCTTCGTTGTAGGGTTTTTATGACACCGGATTCCACACTAGATCATGTGGTCTATGTCGGTTAGATAAAGATGTTCCCAAAAGGAATTACAGGATTGAACTCTAACTAGGACAACCTAAGTGGTCTAGCTTGGTCTAGGTAGGGGTATGAGACTCTACGTAAGCATTGCACTAGTTATCCTTGAGGGGAGTCTTAGGAAAATGTTCTTATGTATGTTTACATTTACGATGATGTATGATATGTATATGAAGGACTTGCACATTATTAATACTATATGTTGACTACTTTACTTATGAGTACGTGCTTGTTTATATTGTTAAAGTAAGATGAAATGTATACCTAAATGTTATGTTATATGAAGTAGGGTGTTAGTCATGATTCTTGTTGGGTTACTTTATTGAGTAATGTTATGCGGCTTTGCTTGGTCATTGTACTTGATGACTTGATAGGGGTTCATGGGTAATTGTCTTTGTTTGTTATAATAAAATGTACTCTTATTCATGCATGTGATGTCATTCCTTAGTGATAGGGTTGTAGTAGATTATGGGTTCAAGTATGATGATATGCATATTACTTTTTCGAGTTAGTAAGCATGTTTTGTTACTTTGCATGACTTACTTGATTATGCATAAGACTTTTAAAGGGTAAAATAACATGGTTTAACTAAATGTTTCTTTTTAGCATCTTTTTAATTTAATGTGCATGTGGTCTCATACTTAGTAAATGTGGCGTACTAACCCCATTTTCTCCCTTTTCCCCAACATTTTAGGTTGCGGTTGTTGAAATCTTAATCGAGATACTTGAAGAAGACTTGGATATTTCTACCATCCAAGTGGGTAGGTCCTCACTTTCCTAGGGTGATGCCAATATCTTTATGAAGTTGCTTTGTTTTTCTAAGACTCTAATGTTCATTCATTTTCATTTGAGTACGATTGGTATAAGCCTATATGTGGCTTCTTTCCATTGATTTAGGGATAGCCCAAATATCTATGATCTCTAGATTGTATGATATGAGACAATCCTTTAGACTATGTTTTATCTTATGTATATATTTTGTAAATAAATGTAGAAGCCTAAGTAACCTCCATATAAAAAGGGTCTATGTATACTCAATATGTATATTATGTGTATGAAGAGGTCTATGTAAAACTCCAAGCTGAAGCAATAAAAGTTTTAAATATTCCGCTAAATTCTTCTTATGAATGTGATGATGTAATCAAAGAGGCTAGTCTTAGTCCTCACAGAGGGCGACGACGTCGGTTAAATCTAGGGGGTAAACCCGGATGTGACATAATGAATTTATTATTAGCTACTGATTTGAATGTTATTTTCAATCCAATTCCATGTTTATCCCATGATCTCTCTCAAATTCGATTTAGCCTATGCATGGTCTTTGTGATCTTGATCTTATGTAGATCTAATTGTGATTCAATTATTTTAAAATGCTTATATATACTGCCTAGTATGTGTATTGATGGTGAATAGCTGACAAGTGATCCATATGGATGAAGGTTTTAAGGTTTGAAAAGATTAGCCTAAAATGTAGTTTCTTGTGATCTTGATGATTTAATGATTGTTATGAGATTCAATTATGATGAATTCTCTTATCTACTGCCTATAATATAAGGTGATGATAAACTAGGTGTAATATATCAAATGTGAATAGAGACTATCAAATTGGTAAGGATTGATCTAGGTTCTTCTAGCCTATAGATTGATAATGTAATATACATGATGTTATATCAATTCTAGGGTATATGTAGCATGACTTATTTTAGGTTGTTATCTCATTTGTTATTACACTACATGTATATTGTTGATGAATTATGATTGATGATCAAGGCAAGGAAAATTAGTGATTGATATATTTCTCTCTACATTCTAGTGAATTTGTGATGTAGTGTATGTGTTAGTAGCATGTTATTGTAGTGGCTTATGCACGATTTAATTTATATTAAACTACATTTAGCTACTTCCCTATACTTGAATTGTTGATAAAAAAAGATTATTGATCAATGATGATCAAAGGTGGAGGAATTGGTAAGATTGCCTACTTTCTTTACTTTCTTATAGTATATTTAGTAGAATTAGCCTAGTATGGAATTGTATGGTATGGTCCACTTATGGTGAAGGGATTTACTTTATTTTCATTTTATATGTGATGAGATCATGGCCTTGAAGGCATTTGTATTATGAAGATGTGGTGGTGATGATCACAAAATGTGAAGCATGCCTAATTTTCCATTCTAGTTGTGATCTAAGTTGTATTAATCATGTAATATTTATGTTAATGACTATGTTAGGGTTTGTTTAGTTGCTGCCAATGAGGAAGTATAAATTATTAATGACCCTTTCCTACATATGCCTACGTGAATGTGTGATTATCTATGGCTAGGAGTCCTGAATGCAAGTGTTGTAGTTACCTTATCTCCTATGTAAATTCTTTTATGTGGTCTATGCATGAATGTGTGGCTGCCTTAAGGTGTTGTTGATAGTCATTTGGTGATCATGTAAATCAATTTTACACACACTCACACTTCATGCATGCTTACATGTAGTATAGATTCTTGGTATTAAATGAAAGGGTATTATCATATGCACTAAGGTCTACTACTATGCATGTAAACTATATGTATCTATGAAGTATGCCATGTATCATTAACTAGGATGACTTTGTTACGCACTCAAAAATGAGCTAGGTTGAACTAGATCCTAACACTTGTTTCATGATGTTTTAACGTCCTAAAATGGTTAATAATATTGTTTATAGGCGGTATATAATGTTTGGAAGTGTTTGGCGGTCGATCGCCAAAAAAACATCCAAGACGTCCGGGAACTAGTAGAAGTTAAACTAGTGTGTCATACAATTTTGTGGTGGAGTTTTGGGGGATGGTTTTGAAGGTGAAAGTTAGTATCGATGGTTCGTACGCATAGCTTGAAATGTAAAGGGCTGAAAGTTCCGAGAATGACACCCCGGGGACAAACCTAAGGGTCCTGAGGAGGACCCAAACATGGGCCATCGAAACTGCCAAGAAGCCATGATTTGGATGCTACTGGCAACACGCAGCCAACACGGAGTGGGCAAGATTTGGAAATGCCTCAGTCACGCGCAGTAAACACCCCGATTTAGTCACATCATTTTTAAGTCAAATTTTAATTGGTTAAATTTCCTAATAAGTGCAGTGGTATTTTGGATGATTTGGGTATGAATTATAGATGCTTATTGAGTCTTTTTATACCCCTATGTTCACCAATCAAAGCTAAATCCTCAACTCAAAACAAAATCTCTCCATTCTTCTCTCCAGAACCTACATTGATAAACTTTGAAACTCCAAGGAAAAATACTCATTTTCAGAAGTTTTCTCCATCAATTTAGGTGGGATTTTAAATACAATTAAGGTATGGTTTTTCATTCTTGAAATATCTTGCTTCAAGGAGTCAATTCCAATCATTTTCAAAGATGATCAAAAACATGAATTGTCCAATTTTGAAATCTATCTATGGGTTCTTGCATTAATAGTTTTGAAACTTGGTATTATGATTGAATTGATGTTAATTTGATAATTTTATCCTAAAAACTCTATAAAATCATGCAAACCATGCACTTATAGTTTTGACTACTTTATGGGTTAATTGATTATGTCTTAATGCTATTGAATTATTGTGTAGATTGTTTACAGCTATTGAATTATGATAGAATCATGCTATAATGGTTAGTTGGATGCTATAACTTTATAAATTCATGTTGAATTATCTATGATTCAATCTTTATTGTAATTATTGGGTTTAATTGATGATCATAGCAATTGGTAAGGGTCTTCGTATATTGTGTGGGTTGAGTTGACTATGGATTGAAGTTGTGAGGTTGGAATCAATGGTATGTTGACCTTACTTTTTCTATATTATATTCTCTACTTCATAGATAATGATGATGCTTGGTATGGTCCATTTATTGTAGCGGTGCTATGTGCTTTAGTTGTGAATTTTGTGGCCTAATCGCCATTACTTTATGTATTATAATAATCATGGCCATGTCGGAATTACTTGGAATATTATGATTATTTGTGTAGTTTATTTATGTAAAGTATGATCATAGCTATCTACTTGTAATTGAGGTGAATTTATGTCCCCTTCTATTGATGTTGTTAGTTAATCATGTTAGACTATGACTATGTACTTATATTTGTAGTCATAGAGTGGATGCATGATTCTTCCTAACTAGTTATGTGAGTCTTATGATGATTATATTGTTGATATCGTAGTGGTGGATAGGGGTAACCTAAAGATGATGTTGGTTATGTCTATGTGCTTCTAAAATGATATGTTATATTTGAAGTATGTTGTGTCTTGTATTGGTAGACGTGTGTCCCTTACATGATACATGTAAAATATGAATATGAATTCTTGACTTAGTTTTCTAAAGCCTCTTAGTATCGTATGTGTGACTGACTTGTGACCTTAAAAATTTCTAAGAAGATCATTTATGTGAAACCATCAACCTAATTGGAAGGTTATGATATCCTTGAAGTTGAATGCTATTATGGTATCCTTCTTCTGTATACAGTGGACTTAGGGTTGATTGGTTGGAACAACATGAAATCATCCTTAGGAAAATTATTCAGCTATGCTCTTAAACATTGTAAGGAAAACCCTAGGTCACCTCTTTGGTAAGGTGTAATTTTATTGAATTGTGAACTTGATATGGAACATCTTCATGTAATACTTTATTTAATTACTCGATGAGTAAAAAGGGTAGAGCCGAGTGAGTATGGTTGGGTAGTAGATCTAGATAAATAGATATCTAGAGTACAAACGAACCCTTGATACTCCCAAACCATGTGCTTATATGGGATTATTCAAAGCTGACCATGGACAAGTAGAACACCCTCCATCACAGTAGGTTACAACTCTAGATTCCATGCTTATCTACCATGGTATATGTCAATTATTTCCTATTCTTATCATGACGGATACATGCTAGTGTCGAATAAGTACTATGAAGTTTAGGTGGTGTAAGGGGACGCTATCTAGACATTGAAAGACTAGGTTTTGAAGATGTACGTGGGTGAGTCCCTAGGTCTTCTTTAAAACCATTACTTGAATTTCCTTATGTGTTGGATATCTCTTTATGAACTATTAAAGATAATGACTCAAGTTTTAAAGTATGTCAAGGACTAAGTACTTACAAAAACTAGTATAAGGTTTGCTTAGATAAGATATGAAGGGGGCATAGGAATGGTCACTTCATTTATTATCTAGAGAAATGTAAGAATGACTCTAGATAGGGAAAGTAAATTGAATAAGTAGACATGATCTAAATTTAAGTAGTCTTAAAGAATATTAAGGTTATCTTGGAGAGGGTGTATGGGCATTCTCTTCTTGCATTACTTAAGTAAGTCTATTGATAACCTTTGGTAAGAGAATGTTATATACGTATATGGTATTATGCGAAGTGAGAATGATCTTATCTTAGGTAGTCTAATGGATCTCTTAGGTGTGTGTGAATGGATTGTATGGGCGGTCTCTTCATAACTCACTTAAGTGAGACTTAGAATCACCTTTGGAATGCGGATCTCATGTCTACATGTTTTGATGTATCTTTAATGCTATGTGTGATGTTTGGTACTTAAATGTCGTTGTTCTACTTTTAATATGATGTTTTAATTAAAAAGAGCATGTTTCTCATAAATGTCTGTTTTGTCATGTTTTCTGCACTATGCCATATTTAGTACAAGTGTTTGTACTAACTTCATACTCTTTGTCTATCACTAAAGGTGTGTATAGCAGGGAGAGGTATCTTGGAGTAAGCTTGGAATCTAGTTATCATTCTATCAAACTTAAAGTATATCGTCACTTAACTCGAGGGCATGATCTTCTTTAAATTTCTTTTGATTTAAAGTATTATAATAGACAAAGTAATTCTATATTATCGATTGTATGGTCCATGTCTCAAGTATTCTCAAGTCTAAGATTGGCATATGTTGAGACTTAGTATTTTTCGATGATTTTAATATGAAAGATATTTTATGATATTTCATGTGAAAATTTTTAATTCCGCACTACATTTCATACATGTATGTAATGAATGATGTCGAAGGGATTGTACAAGACCTGCAACAAGTTAAGTATGTCGTGTTCCGAATCGACAATGCCCTAACTTCTAGGGGTACTCTCGGGTCATGAAAGGCTTTATAGGTTTACTAGTATGGGAAAGGGTATGGGACCTTGTCTATGCATTGCACATATGTTCCTTCATGGAATCAATAGTTCTAACCTACTCCGATGAGGGTGTTGTACTTACCAAGGGTAGAAGTAGCTTCCTATGCAGGCACATGATTCAGAAATATGAAGTAATTTTATGTACTCTAGTCTCATTCTCAAGTAGAGCTACATTGTATTGTAGTCTCCTTCACATGTAGAGATACTTCCCATAACATACTCACTCGGTGCTAGCCTTTATTCTCATAGAGTAATTGACATTAAAGGATCACATGAAGATATTCCGTATGTAGTTCACAAACCAATCACATTATCCCTACCAAAGAGGTCCACTAGGCTATCTTTCGATGGCGAAGATGATAACTTCATGAATTTCCTAAGAATGATATGATGTTGTTGCAGTCAACAAACCTTATGTCCATCACTCATACAAAAGGGATAACATTACGGCTCTCAACTTCAAGGTTCATAACCTTACCACTAGGTTTAAGATTCCACGTACATGACCTTCTTAACATCATTTAAGGTCTCACATATCATTCATTCATACAAGACAAGGGTGAACTAAGCTCACCTAGTGAAGACATCTCATATTAACATATAATTCATACATGTATTCATCAGTCAAGACACAACATAATTTACTTTGTTACATATAACATATAATTCATTGAAGAACATATGAATGACCCTTATCATATTTATGTCATCCTATAATTTACTATAACACATCAATATAACAATAATACACTTATATAGTCAAGTAGGAATAACATGCATCAACGCTAAGACTACACACATAAGACATAGTCATAGTCTAACATGATCACCTTATAACATCAATAGAAGAACACATACTTTCACTTTATAACATGTAGATAGATATAATCATACTCCACATAACAAACTACAAAAATCATCATAATACTTGAAGTAGTGCCAAAATGCCTTGATCATCATAATACACAAAGTAACGCCAACGAGGCCACATCAATTGCATGTAACGCACATAGATCCACCACCATAAATGGAACATACCAATAGTAACATAATTCAAGTTTTATTAACATAAAATAAATAGAATTAGGACGGCGTACCACCAATCCATTCTCTCCACTTCAATCCATATCTAGATCATCCAATTCAATATCATAAGGCACTTACCCATGTCCATAACAAACAATTAAATACATAAACTATGATATTCAATTAAACTAGGTCAATTCAATGTAGATTTTTCAATCTAGCACTAATTATACATATATTGAATAAAATTATTACATCATTCAATAGTGTATAAAAAACTACACTAGAATCCATAAACATTAGAACAATATCACTTAACCCATAAATTTGTAACAAACAATGGTTCATAAATTACATGGGTTCATAAGTTAATTGAGTTAAAATCACCAAATTAACAACAATTCAATCAATATTCAATGCTTTAAAATATTTAATGCCGAACTCATGAATAGATTTCATTTTAGAAAACTCTTCTTTTAAGAACTCTTTGAAAATCACTTTGAAGATTGGCTCATGAATAAAGTTTCAAGGATACAAAACCATACCTTATATGTAACTACCCTAAAGTACCTCCTAGAAGAACGGAGCACCTATAGGTTGGAACAATTGCGTACTTAACCTTTCAGAGGTCTTGTACAAGCCTTAGCTATCATTCATTGCAGAAGACATGAAAAGTAGTGCGGAATTAAAACTTTTGAGGAATAAAGTAATAAAGAAAACATCTTTCATAAAAGCTAAGGATTTTAATTTATCTAACAAGCCAAGTTAAAGACACCATATAAATATCGTAGGGACACGGCCCTTTACATTAAAGGAAAAAAATGTGTAGTAAGTCTTTTGAATAAAAATTAAGAAATACGACTATGCCTCGAATATATGAGGACATACTTAGTCTCAAAAAAATCATTTCCTAGCTTGTTTTCTAGTCTTCAAATGCCTCCAACCTATACTTATTAAGTATAGAAAAGCATAGGGTTAGTACAAAATATTGTACTAAGTATGGCATATGCAAAAACAGGTGAAAATGGACATTTTAGTAAAATAAGCTTTCATGCAAATAAGTAAAACTTTCATGATTATAGAGTTAAAAAAGTATAAGAATCATAATTTGACACATAATAAAAGAGTCCTATAATTTTAACACAAGGAGTCACTTTACAATGAACTCCAAAACATTACAGTAAAACACATTGAAGAAGTGACTTGTTACAGTGAACAACTCATTCCAAACAATGTGAACTCATTTCCCGAGAGTTTTCCCTAAGAATGTTCTCCTAACACTCCATAAGGTAAGAAAAAAAAGGGAACGCCCACAAACCCCCTTCAAGGCACACGAATGCGATCCTTAAGACCACCAACCATAAGCTTACCTAGTACGGAATTCAAATCCACACACTTGGCTAGAAATTTGAGAGACATTCATACAAGAAGGATTTCATGTAAGTACCAACAATATGACCTATAAGTTGCACTAAGTGAAATGTGAGAGTAGCATCCCATATTACTACTCCTACTAAGTGCTCCTTGAGAATTCCCTTGGATTAAGCACCCTACATTAATCATTTCTCAATTCATCACATAGAACATAGTTTTAGAATGATTAAATAACATTAAACCTTAAGTTATCTAACTTCATTTACAAAACATGATAGAACACACTAACACTCCCATTTTTGAAAGGTCTACTTAGTGCAATAGATAGATACCGTCTCTGTAAGACCGCAAAAATGACCTAGGTTAACTATATCCAAACATGTTTGCATTGATGTTATAAGGTCCTTAATATGTCTAATATATGTTGTAGAGGAAATAGCTAACGTTTTAGGGGTATGGAACTCAAACGTCAAGGGACAACTAAGACGTTTGACGACGAAGTCACCAAAATGTCTAAAATGTCCACAAGAAGGCTATCACCGACTGAGTATGGTAAGGGAATGTAGTTCTAGTTAAGTATAAGACTAGAATACAAAGAATCCCTTCATATTCCTTAACCATGTGCCTATCTTTTTTGGCTCTAAGGTGAATTAGGATCCCCATGAGTTTCTTGATGGAGTGTACAATGTTTTGAGTGCCATGGGGGTTACATCTAGGGAGAAGGAGGACTTGGCTTCTTACCAATTGAGGGGTGTTTCTTAAATTTTGTAAATGGAAGGATAATAGGCTGAAGGATCGGGTCCTATTGAATGTGAATTAACTTATGGAAGCTTTTGTTTGTATGCACTTTCCTCGAGACAGGAGCGAAATTAGGTGGAGTTTATAAATCTCAAGCAAGGCAATATGAGTGTTGCAGTGTACTCTTTGATATTCTCAACCTTGTCTAGGTATTCCCCTTCTCTTGTGTCAAATCCAAGAGATGAGATGAGTCATTTTGTGAAGGGGGTAGCCGACTTAGTGGTGGAAGAATGTTGTACCACTATGTTGCATGATGATATGACCCTAGCTAGACTCATGGTCTAAACTTAGGAGGATATCTTGAATTTTTAAAAGGTTTGGTGCTAGTTATCAAGAGCAAACTAGGTTTAAGAAGAAGGTTCAATATCAAGGAGAATCTTGGAGTGCTATGTTCAAGGTTGAGAAAGGAGGTTGTTTTGAAGGATGAAAAGCCTACTTGTGCAAATTGTGGCAAGAAACATTATGGTGAGTGTATATTGGGTAGCAGGAGTTGCTTTAGTTTTGGTAAAGATGGTAAAAGAATGAGAGATTGATCTATGATTTCTTCTAGAGGTAGAAATGGTAAGCAAGTTGCTCGTAGTGTTCCAAAGGATGATGATTCAACAAAGAGGCATTTCTACGCACTCCGTTCTAGGGTGGAGAAGCTGGATGAGAAGGAGAGTGATGATGATGTTGGTAAGTTATCTTTATTTTGTTAAGATATGAGTTCCTTCAAACTGTGGCACTATGGTTTGCAGATAGAATAGAAGTCCTTGAAATTGTTGCTTGTCCATGATGTTTAAGAGTTTGGTTGAAATTGAATTTCATTAACTTCTTGGTTTGTGTGTTTTATGAAGCCATGATTATGTTTTAATATTTTTTTGCATGATGTTGTTTTTCATATTATCATGTTTATATCCTGAATTGCTTAAAAATGTGGAATTTTGAAAATTTGCTTTAAAAAACACTGTTTCCTTAAACACTGCATGTTGCCGTATTTTTAAGAAAATGACTAATTGATTCATTTGCCTAAAAATATTGTAATGTGGTTGGAACTTATATATATAAGTAGGGCATTGAGTATAAAATGAGTTTTTACTATTTGGAATGAAGAATGTGAGTTTTGTAGAATAATGAGTTATAGAATTGTTTTCTAGTTTCTCGTTATGTTGTGAATCTCTGACTATGTGAAATTAATGTTTTCTTGTGATTATTTGTTGTATGGAATGGTTATTATCTTATAGTTCAGTCTCTAATCTTGCAAGTGTTCGGAGAGTTGTAAGTGTCATCCCAGGACAAATGTTGTCCAAGTGGGGGAGATTGTAAGACCCCGAAAATGACCAAGGTTAACTAGAGCCTAACATGTTGTATTGATGTACTAAGGTCATAAATATGTCTAATATATTGTGTAGAGGCAGTAGCTAAAGTTTTAGAGGTGATGGAAGTCAAACGTAAAGGGACGACTAAGACGTGTGACGACTAAGTCACCTAAATATTTAAAATGTGGTACTATATGTTTATGAGTGTTTCATGGTGTTTTAAGGTTCTTAGTTGAGTTTATATATCATGTATAGGAAGTGGTTAATATTTCGTGAATTTTGGAGGTCAAACGACCAAGAACGTCCAACGCGTTTGAAAGATTTGGTTTGAGCCGACTTTGTACGTCTAGGCGTGTTTCATCAAGTTTTACGTGTTCGTTTTGTATGAAATTCATGTGACAGTTGCTAAACTCATAGACCATCGTATTTGGGTTGGAAACTTACTATTATCGCCAAGGACCATCTAAGGGTCCTTGAGGCAAGACCCAACACTGTTGGCATGGCAGTCCCAGGCAGACCCCAAACGACGGAGCAGTCGATGGCGAGTCATGGCTGTGACGCCCCTTCAAAGGGTGTTGTCGATGGGTACATAACCATGGTAGGTAAATAAAGCTTGTCCAGTCAATGTAGCCAACGACATAAGGTTGTGATGCCCCGCCGTGGCTGTGACGGCCCGTCAAGGGCAGGCGTCGCACGCCACTGCATTCCTGCGCAGGCTACTGCCATGTCAAGGGGTGAATAGGTAAATTCACCCCACTTCTAAATTAATTCATGGACAGTTTATTAAGGGTTTTTTGGAAATATTAATAAAGTATATAAAGATTAATTACATGGAAGACTTCATTCTTCAAAATCATAAACCCAAAACACTTAGAAAATATCCCGAAACCTCCATTGAGGTCCAGCTTAAAGAGGCAGCTTCATGAGGGGTTTTTGTGTCGAATTCTTAATCAAAGTGAATAATTATCATTCTTGAGGCATGGCTTGTTATTCTTGAAACTTGTTTCATCAAGGAGCCCAATTCTCATCATGTTTTTCAATGTTTTCTGAAGTGAATTGTCCAAATTTCATGATTCTACCATGGGTTCTTCGATAAATTATTTTTAAGCATCTAATTATGATATTATTGATATTGTATTTATGATTTCAATCTAAATTACCTATGAAATCATGAATTTGGATGAACCCTAGTTTTTGAGTATAATGTGGGTTATTGATATTAATTTAAGATTGATGGATTATTATGTAGTTTCTTATTGGCTTTGTAATGATATAAGATTTATATTCAAGTGTTATCTAATTGATCCTTTATTGTTAAACCTACATTGATAGATATATCATTGGATTTTATGATTATTGTTTGAATTGTGGGTTATGTCCTTGGGTTAGGGCCTTGTGATGTTGAATTGGACGATTTAATATTGAATTGAAGTGTGAGTAAGGGAATGAAGGTATTCTTCCCGGATTTCTTTAATATGATATTTACTATACTTCGATTCTATTTTGATTGGTATGGTCCACTTATGGGGTGGTGTTATGGTGTTATGTGTTTTACTTGCAATTAATGTGGCCTTGTTGGCGTTACTTTATGCAATATTATGAGCATGGCCTTATTGGGAACTACATGAAGTTGTGTGGCTGTTTGTGTAGTTTTATTATGTGAAGCATGACATTATCTATCTATATGAGTAATTATAAAGTCATATATGTATTCTTTTACTTATGTTGCCTTAAGTGATCATGTGACTATGACTTCGACGTTATGATTATAGTGTTAGGTTAAGTCTTTATTATTCCAAATTGACTTTATGAGACTACGTGGAGTATATTAATGATGTTATTATGACATATATAATGACTTGAAGATGTTACATTTTTTTAGAGGTGTTTCTAGAATGACTTGCATTATGAGTTAAAAGTAAAGTAGGTGATGTCTTGTTTTGATTAACTTGTATCTCTTTCTTGATATTTATATTATTATGAATATGTGATATCTTGATTTAGGGTGTGAGAAATATTAGTCTTGAATGTATGAATGACCTGTGACTTTAAAAGATGTTATGAAAGTCTCTTATGTGCAAACCATGGCATAATGGTAAGTTTAAGATTGATTGAAGTGTAAGCCATAATGGTATTCTTCAAACTAAAGGAATGATGGATTTAAGGTAAGTTTTCTTGAAAGACATCATATTAATACTTAGGAGAGTCATCATGAGCTTCTTGTCGCCATTGTGAGGAATCCCTTTTGGACCTTTATTGGTAGGGTAAATGTGTTCGGGTTATGAAATTGTTATGGAACACTCTTATGTGAACCTAATGTATGAATTACTCTATGAGAACGAACGCTAGAACCGAGCGTGTATAGTAAGAGAAAGTAGTTCTAGTTAAGTATGAGACCAGAATACAAAGAAGCCCTTCACATTCCTTAACCATGTGCTTGCATGAGATGTGTCTAAGTTCTACCATTGGCAAGTAAAACAACCTCATCGAAGTAGGATAGAGCTCTGGATTTCATGTCTTGTTATCATGGTCTACGTCGGTTATTGCCTATTCTCATCATATGGAATACCTATTAGTATTTGAGGAGCTTATGAAGTTTAGGTTGTGGTATGGCAGGCTATCTCGACATTGCACAATAGACTTTGAAGGTGTTATGTGGAGTTCCTAGGTCTTATCCAAGACCATTATTTGAATTTCCTTTATGTGATATATGATTCTTAATGAACTAATGAACTATAAATGAGTACCTAATTTAAAGTGACGTAAGGATTTCTTAGCTAAAGTGTGAAAAGGTCATAACGGATGTTCTCTTCATGTCTTCTCTTTGGAAGTCCTGAGTACCACTCTAGTTAGGGAGGTTTGTTGATTTTGTCGACATGATCTTAGCCTCAGGCAGTCTTAAGTACTATTTGGGTAATCTTGAAGAGGTCAGTATGGACGTTATCTTTTTTTTTTACTTAAGTAGGTATTTTTATTAGCTTTGGGAAGAGAATGTCATATCATCTATGTGTTGGTGATTTACGTGAGAATGATTCTATCTTAGGAGTCTATTGGATCTCTAAAGTGTGTTGTAAGGGATTGTATGGGCGGTCGCTTCACAACTCACTCAAATGAGACTGAGATTTCACCTTTGGTAGAAGAATCTTACCTTGATGTTTTTGATTGCTTTGTAAGTATGTATGTGACTCATTATAGGTAATCTTAAGGGTCGTTTAGGCACATCTATAGAAGATGTATGGGTGGTCTCTTTTTGTGTGACTTAAGTGAATCATAGGATGACTTTATGTGAGGAAATTACACGCCTGAAATATCTTATGTGTTTATAATTAATTTATGATGTTATTATGATTATAATATGATTTTTAAATGAAAAGATTCATATTTCCAATAAAGTCCGTTTTGATGATTTTTATGCATATAGCCATAATTAGTACATGTGGTTGTACTAACTCCATTCTTTAATCTATCTATGTAGTTCCTTGTAGGTGAGGAGCTTTCAGAAGTGAATACTTGGACGTTGAAGATCATTCAAGAGAAGTTGAAGTATGTCCTCACTTGACTCGAGGGTATATATATGTGTTTATGTTTTCATTCAAAGAATTGTAATACATTAAGTATTTCTATATTTGTAATTTGAAGTATGGGCCATGTCCCACGTATACTTGTGTCTTAAGATGGTGATATTTACACTTAGTATTTCCTATTACTTTTATATGAAAGAGATTTTGAAGACTATATTATGTTTTTTGAAAAGTTTTAATTTCCTAACGACTTTTCACTATATATATGCAATGATTGATATGAAGGAGGCTTGTCTAAGAACCTCGAGAGTTCGACGATGCAGGTTACAATCCGAGATTGCGCCCTAACTTCTAAGGTATGGTTTCGGGTTGTGACATGCTCATACCACCACCTACCATAAGTAGTACGTTTTTTTGGAGACTTAGTTCATACATTTCATATAAAACACGCGAAGACTCCCCTTTTGGAAGGTCTACATGGTACAATGGATAGATAACGTCCCATACCACCACCTACCCTAAGTAGTACATTATTTAAGGAGACTTAATTCTTTCATTCTTTTGTGGGAAAATAGCTTTAATGAACATCGATCATGAGAGCTAGACATGTAATCCCGATAATACCCTTATATTATGAGGGCTCTCCACTTGCCTAGGGTTTGGTCATTCTCTTACCTTTTACAAGCCTTTTCCAATAGTTACACCTATGTGGGTCTATAGTTAAGGGATAAGGAGATTGCTACTAAGTAACTCTCTCTCTACTAACAAGGAGTACTCATCTCAATAGATACTTTGGGTACAACATTTCCATTGGCAATGTGCACCCACCCCTTCTTCAAAATCCTCTCAGTGCTAAGCGTTACTTCCCCACGGAGTCTTAAACATTCATTACTCACGTAAAGGATAACTATTTTACATCCCATATAATCTCACTATGGGTATCCATCCTCCAACCAACATTAGAAAACTCTTGGGAGGTAGTGAGGTGGCTACTAAAAATATCATCTCAAGTCACAATGAGTGCTCACCCTAAAACTCCTCTTTTCCATTCACATTCTTTAACTTCAATCATTTATTCATTCACTCAGAGTCTGTGTATATGCATGAGGGCAAACCTTCACATAACTAATCACTTTCGTAACATTGCGTTCTAGACATGCTTACACCTTCATTCATCATTTATTACATACTAGCATGCTTAACATATACACTTACTTCATTTAGGCATAATCTAAGCAAGACATACAATTAAAGCTTTATACAACACATAAACATCAATGTCATCAATTGAACTTCAATACACACATTAGGACTTCTAAGACAAACTCAAAATACATACCAACTACATATATCAAAATACATCAAGTAAAGACCACCACCAATAAGGTGGACCATACTACTAAAGAGAAATACATAATAAGAATTAAGCAATGTAACCAACTAACCATTATCCAAGATTTCACCAACTATAATCAATTCCTCAATTTTTATCATAATATGGCCCTTAGGACAGTAGCTAAGACATAATAGCAACATAAGGAAACCAAAGTTCATACCCTACAGAAACATGTTCATTTGACCCATTTATTAAGCTAGATGTTTGAAATATGCATAAGCATGAGTTCACTATGTTATTAACATCAAAATAATAAATTAATACTAGAAACAATATATTTGAATCATTAAAAAACTATTACATGAAGATCCATGCTTAAAATCAAAACTAGGAGAAGATAGAGTTATAAAACCCTTTTTGAATTCTTTTAGAAATGACTCCTTGAATGGAAGAGGTTTAAAGAATGAATACCAAACCTTAAATATAAGAAAAAGCCCAATGATTTTGATGAAGAAACACGTCCAATCATCCCTTCTAGTTCTCCTTGAGTCTTAGCTCCAAGTTGACTTTGAGAGAGTTTGAATATTGAAGTGAGGGGTCTTGTCTAGGTCTAGGACTTAAAATCAATTTTATATACCTTAAAACACTAAAAATACGATCCTAGGGTCATAAAAGATTTAGGGTCAATTTACCAAACACCCCAAGTCAAGACAGCAGACGTGACAGCTTTTGTAGGCCACCATCAACGCCTCTCAACGACGGACCGTCGATGCTTTGACGTCCCATTGATGATGGATCATGGTTTGGGTATGTAACTCCAAAACCTGCAGGAATTATGGTCCAAACAACGGACCAGGTCGACGAGCCGTCGTCTGTCTACTGGCCGTCGACTGGTTCGTCGATGGACAATGTTTTTGGCAGTTTTTGTGTTAGAGTTGGGGTTCTCTTATAGGAACCCTTGATTGTCCTAGATGGAGTAGTATCCGGGCATTAAACCCCTATACTAAGTCATCTAAGTCTTAGGAACATCTCACACAAATTTCAAGCAAAACGAACACGTAAAATACACTCAAACACATGAGAACACACAAGCACTTACTAAGGCATATCTTCAAAACGTCTTGGACGTGCTTGGACGTTTGTCCTCCAAAGGACATCAAACACATACACTACCTAAGAACATCATTCTAACTCATTATGGGACAAAACTAACTCAAGAAACATTCACGAAGCTCTATTTCATCTTACATGAATTTAGGGTGTTACATTATTGATGCTAATCCACTAATTTGATGAAGAATCACCACTCAAATCTCCAATCCAAGCTCTTCCATGATTTTTTGCTTTAATGGAGTTCTAGATAAATTTTAGGATATTTTGGGTTTTGATTTTGAAAAATGAATTATCATAAGTGTTTAAGTCTTATAAACATGTTTAAAATACCCAAAGTACCCCTAAATAACCGCCCAAAGTCTTATTTGGATGTGGGATGAAATTACCAATTCACCCCTTTCACTTAAACAATATTTGCGCAAGAACCAATCCTCATAGAGGGTTGCAAACGACGGCCCATTCCCAACCAACGGACTATCTTGTTGGTCCGTGGTTTGGGAATGAGGCTGGTCCTTGGATTAGCCTTCTCCAACGCCTACGTCGTGACCAACGACTCCCATTGACGGGGCATCGACTGGCCAACAAGCCGTCTACAACCTTTGTCATTTGGGACTGTTTTGGGTAGTTTTGGCTCAAAGAAAGGGTCCTTCCTGAAGGACCTTGGTTGGTCATTGGGGTATTTCAACTGGCCATTTCCAACCTGATTTGTTCGTGTACTAGTTTATGACCTCCCACATCAGTTTCATCCAAAACAAACACGTAAAATTATACGAAACATGCCAAGACACACAAGGTAACTTAAAGGCAAACCTTTTAAACGTCATGAACGTTCTTGAATGTTTGACCTCCAAACCTCATGAAAATCAACACACTGACTATAAACCATATAGTAATTCATATAATAACATCATAAACTCTTGAAACACATAAAAATGCACATAACAAAATATGAGGCACATAGGTGACTTAGACGTCGAACATCTTAGTTGTCCCTTGATGTTTCTTTCCAAATCACTTAAAACGCTATACACTGCCTTTAGGATTTCAGACCCTCATTAAAACCATGTTATTCTTTAGCTTCACCTAAGTTATTTTTGAGTTATTACATATACGACTTGCGAGAGGTCAAGTACGCCATATTACATTAGAGGGTGCTCCCCACTCGTGAAAAACATGGTATCCTAGCATGCTGTTTATTAAAGTGGTTTTAGGGTCCAATGTCTCATAGTGTTACGTCTAGTAGAGTCTCGATCATAGGTAGTGAGTTGCGACACATATATGAGCGACAGACTATAGGATGATAGAGTTTCCCTTCTTCACTATTCTCATGTCGTGCCATAAAACTTAATCTATAAGATCTCCCTCTTATGTTTTCTTGTCAGGTAGTCTTTTAGAAGTGATTGCTTGGAAGAGAAGTTATATCTATGCTTGAGGGAGAAAAGGTGAGTTTTGATAATTATGTGTGAAGTTGAACTTTGGTTTATGTTGATGTGATGCCCTTTGTGGCTGTATATGAGATATATATGAAATGGCATGTTATGTTGATGAATCTTCATATGGTTAAATCATGCTAGGAGGTTTTATGGATTACAATGAGTCTCTTTTGGAATGGTGTGTTGCTATATGGTTTATTATGAAGATAGTCTATGATATGGGTTAGACGTGAAATGTTTAAGGAAGTGTTGTAGATGACAAAAAATGCATATTGCCTTTATATTTATGTTTAATAGTTCAATGTTGCGTTATACATGTGTAATGATTAAAATGTTACCCTTGTGTATGTGTGCACCATCTAGGAATGAGGGTTGTGCGCTTAACTTGTAGGATGATGATGTTGGTTTGATTGACCGAGAAGTTAGCTTACTCTAATGTTGAAAGAATGTAAAGAGACCTTATAACTATGTCTCCCCTAATGTTGTCATTACCCTTGGTGTTTATGGTATAGTTGAGACCTTGGTGTTTAAGGGAATGAGGTTATTAGGTATACCCCGAGTGGGGGATAGAGTTCTTATATTGTAGGATTTTATATGCCTTTGATGTCCATATGTGAAGTCACTGTAATTCCTTTTACGTTGGTAATCACTTTTAAGTGATGGTGATGAAGGTTTATAAGCTAAGATCCTCTTGAGGCTGAGCTAAGTTTCTCTTAAATGGGTTTACCCTAAGTGGGGGATAGTGATACGATTAGTAATGTTTTCTATGTTTCTATCTTGTCCTTGTATTATTACTTCAGCTTGAACTAAAGTATTTCTAATAGCTTTTTAATGATGGGAGTCTTGCATGAAAGTATGAGTTTCGTGTTCTCTATATGTTATGTATGTCTTAGTTGACACTATGTTATGCATGTCATGAAGATTTTAAATTGCATTAAAAAGCTTTTTTGATCAATTTTATTATATCTCATGTTGATTACTCATCTTTCTATCTTATTTTTTCAGTTAACTTCATGAAATAAGGTAAGAAACATGTTTTAAGTCACCCTTAATGTGAAGTATTTAGCCTCATAATGAATATTTTGAGTCTCCTTGAAACGATAATGATGAGTCTCTATGTGACTTTTATGATTTAAGATCTATGAATTTAGTGTCACTCTTGCAAAGTGGAGGAATGTTTATCTATTATCCTTCTGTAAGCCTATAAATTGTAAAATTTTCTCTAGATGATGCATATTTATGAAAGCTAGTGTATTATAGAAGCACAAATTTTGTGAAATGATCTCCTATTGATTTGATGTGTGTGGTGTGAATAATCATTTTAACTTCACTAGGAAGGAAATATGAGAATGATTTGGTTTAAAATTTGAGAAGTTCTCATTTAAAATGAATTGACCTTTGTACCTTTCTTGGGTGTGAGCTCGTGTGACTTATAAGTGTGTTAAGGAGAAGAAAATTATTCCCTAAACATAACTAAGCATTGTATGATTTAGTATGGCTCTCATGGCAGTAGGATTGACTAATAAGAATCCATTATTGATCTACTTGACTCAAGTCTATATGCATTAAAGTATGAGTACCTAATTAATTCTTGAGGAATGTGGAATCTGCCTATGTGTGATGATACATGACGACATCTTAATTAATTGCATTGTAATGAACATGTTATTATTAGGAGAAGGATGTTTCTCCTACGAACATGACTAATTCCTTGTGATAAATTTATTTCTAAAGTGAGTGAATAAAAGTTTGTGCTTGCTTGTGTTGCGTTGAGTGCTAAGTGGCTTAGAGGTTGGTGTTCCTTAAAATTTTTTGGTGCATCAAATTCTATTGATTATTTTATGAATTTTATGAGCTGATATATGGGTCATTGGAGTCCTTGTTGTCATAAAGTTTTCCAAGTGTCATTCAAGGATGAATGTTCTTAGCTGAGGGATATTGTAGGATCCCCAAGATGAGTTAGGGTAACTAGAGCCTCACATATGTCTATAAGATTGTTAAAATGGCAATCACGTATTTCAAAGCATGTATGATTTATTTCAAATCATTTCAAAGTAAAATATCCAAGATGTTCGAAAGTTAGCCTTTCAGAAGTTCATGTGTGACTTTAGTGTTCCTAGCATTTTTGGATGTATTGCAAGTGTTTTTTTATGGGTGAAACAGATATGGAAGTTCCTCTACATGTTTAGGTGTGTATTTACATAGAAAATGTCCGGGTTCAACTCCCCAAGGGTCCTGAAAAAGGGCATGAAGGAGGACTTTAAGTCTGCCGAGACACTTCCTTCGTAGTGTCTAACTAGGACCCTCAATCGACGGCATGTAGGTTCACCAACTCCACCTCGATGGTGAGTTGTCCATTGACACTTATCTAGGAGAAGGCTCAGCAAAATGAAAACCTCAGACCCAAATGTTGGTTGCCACCAACATCCCGTCGATGGTCCCATGTGGCGTTGTTTAGTTGCTGTCGATGCAGGTTGTGTCAACTACCATGCACGTTGTTTCATATATGAGGTAAATGGGAAATTCGACCCACGTATAAATAAACCCTAGGTGGATTATTTGGTTATTTCTAGGTATATCAATTTGATTTAAAACATGATAACTGCATTCCCAATCCATGATTCAAAATTAGATTTCCCTCTCCCAAAATATCCTCTCTAGAAACCTCCATTGTAGATGAAGTTTAAGAACATCATGGTGATGGATTCTCAAGATTTCTTCATCAACGTCCAGTGTTTTTATTTTATAAAAAGGTGTGGTCATCCTTCATATCTAGTTAACCTTTCACCTTGAGAGTTCCTTGCAATGTTTTCAAAGATGATTCATTATTAAACTTCTTCTTCTTCAAGCTAGTTATGGGTTATTTCTCATACTTTATACAAAAGAATAATGTGAATGAATTGATGATTTTCTAGTGATTTGAATTTGATTTTCAAACCAATTCCATGTTGAACCCATGAACTATCTCAAACTCGATTTAGCCTATGTATGGGCTTTGTGATCTTGAACTTATGTAAATCGAATTGTGACTCAATTTTGTTAAAGTTCTTATATCTACTTCCTAGTATGTGAATTTATGGTGAATTGTTTATGAGTGATCCATGTGCACCAATGTTTGAAGGTTTGAATAAAATTACCCTATAATGTAGTATCGTGTGATCTTGATTCTAAAATAATTGTGATGAGATTAAATTATGATAAATTGTCTTAGATACTTCCTACAATTTCATGGTGATGTTAAAGGTGTAATTGATACAATGTGAATGAACAGATACAATCGAATTGGTAAGGATTTATCTAGGTTCTTCTATCCTGTAGATCGATAATGTAATATACAATATGTCATCTCAATTCTAGGGTATATGAAGCATGATTTAGTTTAGGTTGTTATCTCTTTTTTTACTTCCCTACATTTATATTGTTGATGAATTATGATTGATGATCAAGGCAAGGGAAATTGGTTAATGATCTATGTCTCTCCACATTCTAGTTAATTGATGATATAGTGTACTTGTTAGTAATATGATCTTGTAGTGGCTTATGCATTATTTCGTTTAGATTAAACTACATTAATATACTGCGCTATACTTGAATTGTTAATGAAAAAAGAGTGTAGATAAATGATTATCAATGTTTGTGGAATAGGTATGATTTCTCCCTTTCTTTACTTTCTTCAAGTATGGTTAGTAGAATTGTCCTTGTAGGAAATTGTGTGGTAAGGTCCATGTATAATGGCGGTGCTTACTTTATTGTCATTACAAATATGATGTGATAATTTCCTTGAAGGCAATTATATTATGAAGATATGGTGGTGATGATCACCAAATTTGAAGCGTGTCTAATCTTCTATTCTAAATGTGATCTAGGTTGTATTGCTCGTGTAGTATGTATGTGAATGCCTATGTTAGGGTTTTTTAGGTCTGTAACAGTTAGAAAATCCAAGACATGTTCTAGAGCCTAACATAAGTGTCCTAAGGTCTAGACACTGTCATAAGGTCCATTTTAATGAATATAAGTCATTTAGGATGTTCAGAAAAGAAAACGTCCATTAACTCCGAAAACTAGTTCAAGGAGGTACTAGCGTGCCTTACCCTATTTGACTAGCTTTGACAAGTCGCAAAATGATGAAATTGGTGGTAGTGTGTCTTACATGTTTTTAATTTGGTTCATGGTCAAATCTTCTGGGTAGGACTCCCCAAGGACAAAGAAAGAGCCTTTTCGGAGGACCCTTGCAAGAGTGGGCAAAAGCTGTCAAAAGAAAGTGTCACGAAAAGATGCCACAGACAGGCCGTCGGTGAATCGACCGGGCATCGATGATACCGTTGATGGTAACTTAGACAAAATTCTGGAGTGGTCATTTTGTTTATTTCCTGACCAAGACGACGGATGTGCAGAATGGAAGGGAATAGTGGTCCTCGATTGACCCATGATCCGTCGATTGTTGTGTAGTCTGTGGTTACTATAATTTCCTGCACGTTTTTAATTAGTTCCAATTAATTAATTAAGGGGTTAGGTCGTTAGTCAGGTGTTTAGGGAAGCCTAACTATGTAATTAAACCCCCATATAAAGACCCGAACCCCAAAAGACTAATCACAACTCACAAAACAAAACTCTCTTCCTTCTCTCTTCTTTCTCTCTCCTTAGGAAAACACCATTGAAGACAAACCTAGGGGAGGGTTTAAGGTCTGCAAAGGTAAATTTTCTCCATAAATATTCATCATTTAACAAGGTATGGGATCTCTTTTACCTTTGAGACCTTTTTGCTTTAAAGGGTTCCATCAAATTTATTTTCAAAGTTGAGTTTTCTAGTGGGTTTTCACCCAATACGAAATTGATGTTATTAATTGATTTGTTTATGATTTCTTTTGGATACTATGAATATATTAACATGTATCCTAACCTAATTATGATATATGTTGATCTTTCTGTCTAGTTTGTAGAACATGATATTTACCCCTTAGCCTTAGGTTTTGATTTAGTTATGATTTAGGTTATATTAGTTTAATTGACTTAGTTATTGGTTGAATTAATACTAGATGATGTTGTTAATCTAATCACATTGAATTAAGATGATTTGTAGTCTTTCATGCTAGTTATTGAGAAGATGATCTAGTTTATGTAGTATATTGTGAATTGATCTAAGTATTTTGTCTTGAGGTATGATCTAGTACTGAATTGTGATGTAGTGATTCTTCTAGTCATGTTATCATTTTTTTTCATTGAATGATGATGATTTAGACCCTTATAAGTTTTAATTAAGGGTTAATGTAAGAACTTGATGATGAACTATGAAGGAGACTTGGTAAGTCTTATTATCCCTATCTTATACTTCAAATCGTAGTTATGCGATTAAGTCATGATGTTATATTGGAGTATGACTTGCATTAGGATTTATAGGTGGTATGATGTTCAATTAAAATGTCTTGATTATGATTGTGTGGTGTTGTCTTAAGATGTAAATGTTTTGAGTAAGGTGAATTATGTATCGATGTGCCTTATCATTTTATGAAGATGTTAATGTGCTAACCTCACCTATATGCATTATAATGAAAGGAAAATACTCATGCAATTCTTATTAAGCTACTATGATGATGTGTATATAAGGTTAGACCCTATGACCTACTATAAGTTATGATGATTAATAAATACATTAAAGACATTTCATAAAGGGACTCTAGCTTAGTACCGAGTGAACTAGAGTGAGAAGTGTCCCTTTCCACATAGGGAAGGTCGGATCACTAATGTAGTCTTGAGATTGGAGACTATCCTAGTTCTTAAACTATGTTGCCCCCATATTAATACTATCTAGTGGATCCATGTAGTTGCTATGCTCATGTTTTTGCACTACATTGCCAAGTAGTCCGCCTTCTTTCGGTGTAGGGTTCCATGACACCGGATTCAACATTAGATCTTGTGCTCTATGTCTGTTAGGGAGAGCTGTTACCAAAAGGTACAATGAATTAAAGGAATGACCTCTAACTAAGATGACATAAGGGGTTTAACTTAGTCTTGTAGGGGTATGGGAATCTACCTAAAGGTTGCACGAGTTACCCTTGAAGGGAGTCTTAGGAGGATGTTCTTATGTGTGAATATGCTTATAATGCTACATGAAATATATATGGTGAACTTGCATATTGTTGATACTATACGTTCATTGGTGTCACTTATGAGTATGTGTTGGTCTATATTGTTAAATCTTGATTCTATGTACTCCTAAATGCTATCATATGTGAAGTAGGATGTTGGTCATGATTCTTGTTGGGTTACTTGATTGAGTAAGGTTATGGGTCTTTGCCTAGTCATTTCACTTGTTGAGTTGATAGGGGTTCATGGGTAAGTGTCTTGCTTAGGTGATGTTGAAATGTACTCTTATTCAGGCTTGTTACTATTATCACTTGATGATAATGATTCTTGGCTATGTATTAAACTGTATGCTATGCATGTTCACTTGACTAAGATTGATGTTGTTGTTCTTGTGATGTACATGTCTATGACTTAGTGAACATGTCCTATTGGTTTTTATGGTTTTGTTAAATAGGCGTAAATGTTTATAATGAAAATTGCATACTTTATGAAATGTATCTTTTTCTTAGTATGATTTCAAAGGATGTGTGCATATGGTCTCGTACACAGTACAGATGGTGTACTAACGACATTTCATTCTTTTCCCCAACATTTTAGATTCCGGTCGTTAAAGTGCTCTTGAAGACGACTTGAAGAAGACTTGGATGTCTTGATCATCAAAGTAGGGTAGTTCCGCACTTTCTGAGATGATGCCACTATCTAGATAATTGAGTTTTTTGAGTTTAAGACTTCTATGTTTCTTTCTTTTCCATTTAGTATAAAACATTGTATAGTCCATGTGAGGCATTCTTACTTTGATGTATGTGTTACACTATTATATTTATATTATTATGATATGAGAGGACTATAATGACTATATTATATTTTATATACTTATGTGCAACAAAAGTGAAAGACTAAGTAATTTTCCAATACGAAGGGTCAATATATACTCGATATATACATATATATGCTACGTGTATGTAGAGGTCTATGCAAACCTCCGAGTAGAACTAATGAAAAGTTTTAAATTTTTCGCTAAATTTGGCCTATGAATGTCATATTGTAAGCTAAGAGGCTAGTCATAGTCCTCAAAGAGGAATATGAGACCGGTTATATCTACGGGCTATTTCCGGATGTGATAAACTTTAGATCAGAGCATGATCTTAAATATCTTTGAGTTGATGTCTCTCTCAACCACGTCTATGTAGGTTCATATTCATAATTGTGAAGATGATACACTCAAACTTACTTCTCAAATAAGAAGTAAAAGGTCGTGTCAAGTAAATAACCCAACTAGTGAGGTTGAGATCGTTCCCACGAGGAAAATAGTTTAGACTTAACTTTAACCTATTATTACTATTGTTCGGTCAATTACTTCCTTGGAAAGTAAAAACAATAAAAGGGGGGTTTCTATTTATAAATGAATGAAAATAACTAACTAAACTGAAAGAGACACTTAACACCTTCGAATGTTGGAGTTTAATCAATTAATCAAAGTAACTAGGGTTTATGTGTTCCCCACAGGTTCATAACTTGATAATTCTAACTATAACAATTGTTTCCTAGTATCTTGCATGCAAAGTGATAAGTTATGTATTTCTATATCCTTGGTCCGGCATCTAGAAAATCTCACTCTGCACCTTGGTTCGACCACGTGTGATGCTATCCTAACCCTTATCTTTACCTCATATTAAGCATCGTATTCGATATTTGACTAAGTTATTACCTCGTACCAATCAATACTAGTCTATTATATAGTATACACTAAATCAATGTTGATAATTCTTTTCCTATTATCTACCTCCTTGGTCCGGCAAGTAGCATTAAGGCTAGTTCTAACGTTGGCAATCCGTAAAAAAGACTTCTAAGCAAAAGAATTACTACATGTAAGACACTATTCTATAATTGTCATTTTAGTTAGGTTTTACCTCATAATGTCTATGGTTCTCACAACCCTAGTTATGGATTTTAGTTACCCATAGTTATAATGACAATATTCAAATATATTTTATACGAATTCATGTACTTACTTCAATGAGAAAGAGTAAAATCCGAAAGTGTGCTTGATTAATCACCAAAAATCACCAACAATCACTTGCAAGAATCTCAAAGTAATCAAGAATCTCAGAAAAAGTCTAATGATAATCAAAAGTCTAACAATACAGTGTCTACTGATACAGTATCTAACAATACGGAGTCTAGCCTCAAAACGAGGTTTTTCGAACTATTTTTAGAAATTAAAAACCTAATTAAACAAGGACTCTTTTTGCTGGAAATCTGTCAAAACGCGGCTGGGTCGACGGACCTCGTGACGGATCGTCGTGGTCACGACATACGGTCATGGACTCCGTCGTCCTATACTTGTGCAATTTCTTCTGCTGCTCTTTCCATTACCCTCAACGGCAAGTATGACGGACCTTCATAGGCACAACGGTAGGTCGAGGGTGTTCATTTCAAAACACTTAAACTCTTGGAATATGGGTAGTAGGACTACTTCTCTGAACTACATGACGAACCTGCAGGACGGACCGTCAAAGACACGACGGACCGTTCTGGACTTCGTAACTGCACACTTGGTCAGACTTTCCCATCTTCCTTCAGCAGCTGCACTACGCTGCCACCTACGGACCGTCACAAGCATGACTGACCTTCACAAGCTCCGTAGGTGTTCTATTTTGCATTTCTTCGCTCAAAACCTCCGCATTAATCTTTGAACAGATTTCCTGCAAATAAGGAGAAATTGATATAAAAATTAGCACAAAAAGGCTTTTGTACACACTTAATTTAAGGAAAAAGTATTAATAATACTGTGAAACCATAGTATATCAACACCCTCAACTTAAGATTCATTGTTCGTCATCAAGCGACGCACTATGACTCAATACAAAATCTTTGTACAATAGTATCCATGTTTTATCCCTTGCAATCATTTGGCAATCAATCCCGATTAGTCTCATTATATTTAAGCATTCTATCACTATTAGGCTTGAATTATGTGGGATCAGAGCATGACACAGACTCACCATGCACTAACACCTATCCTCTTTAATTTAACACCGAGGTGCTAACAATTCCGGTATTGCAACTAGTGTCCTCACTTTAAAACAAAATCCTCATTTTCACACAATGATTTCAGTTTGATTATAAGGATTACTTTTCAACACTCGCTCTTAGAACAAATTCACGCTCATTCATACATATTGCCATAATCTTGCCTTTATTTTCACTGCCTTAAGTTCGCTATACAACCATTAGGATCACGATAGGACTTTCTTAGCTTGTAACATAGGCTCAGGGTCAGGTAGGGTATATTTAGGTATATTTTAGTGACTATTGACCTCTTTGACATATCGGCTAAACATACCATTTTCTATCATTTTATCTCGCCCAACTTCTTATATTCTTTCACCTTGCTATTTTCTCTTCTTTCTTTGTTTGTGTAAGTGACTCTCTTCTTTTCTTGCTTGTATTTCTTGTATATTTTCCTTTTCTTTACTTTTCTTTCAACTAATTCTTGAGTCACTTTACTTTTGTTCTTTCTCTTTCTTTATTCTTACAACCCCACTTTCCTGAGCATTCCTCATAATAGCCACCCTTAACTCATGGCTTTGCCATGAGTCAAAGTACACAATACTCAACGTTGGGTCAGGGCCATAACGAAGGTTGTTTACTGCATTAGCCACCCTCAATTTATGCTTTTGGCATAAGCTGAGGTTCACATGTCCAAGGAGGGACCAGGGCCAACACATTATTCCAAAAAAAGATCAGTTTGGGTGAAAAAAGAAAGGTCTAATTTAAGCTCAGATCATTTGGATCAAAGAAGGATAAATATCATTTGGTTTTCTTTTATTTAGGCTAAAAATGAGCTATATCGAATAAGGGTCATGATCCTTTCCTAATTGTCTATTACAACTTACTTTTAGCAGGACTAACCAGGCAAGTTCTAGCTCAGTACAAATAGTGGACTATTCAAATCTTCCTCACACTCACTTGACATCATCTCATCACTCTACCAGATTATAAGACACCTACTTCGAATTTTAGACTTAGGGTAATGTAGTGGTGTGCCTCTATGTCATGCTTAGAGCCACACATTTATCAATTACTATCCCTAGTCATGCATCATTTTCCAATTTATCAGGATATCATTTTAGCCATCATGCTCCAGAAAAAACTATGTACACAAGATATAGACATGCCGGTTCAATAGAAAAAGTAATCAGTCTTTTGGGGAAAAAGAACACAGGCAAGAAAATCCCAAAAGAGGATAGTGAATGGGGCTACTCAGACTTCACCCTAGAACTCACTTTCCATTTACCCCACCCCCAACAAAAAAAACATGCAATTGTCCCCAATTCATAAAAAATTTAAATACTAGAGTGGTAGGTGAAGCAAACCTGTGGCGCAAAGCGCCGACGATCAGCAAGCTGGTGGGTCCGGTTCCCCGAAACCCACTTCCTCTGTAATCTGGACACCCTCAGTGGTGTCCTCAGCAACAACAACACTATCACCAATGCCTCCCGCTATCTCCTCAGTTCGGGAGCTAGGCGCCCCAGCCGCTAACTCTCCTGCTCTCATCTGCTGCTCCTCCTCCTTTGCAAGTGAGGCTCTCCTTGCAGCCTCCATCTCACAGCGCTCCTTTTTCCATGTTCGCGCCTCGTCCTTTGCTCAACCCCAACGCCTCTTGGCATGCTCTCGAGGGGGAGGTGGTGGAATCTATGAGGTGGCAAATAGGGCCGCCAACACTGTGTCTTCAACAGTCTCGATAGAAGGGGCCTCAGACTCAGGCAACCTAGCCTCTAAGATCGTGTCAATATCTTCGTGAAGACAGTCGACCGCAGCCTGAAGAGTCGACACATCCACCGGAGGGGCTGGCCGGGCTAACACCCGCAACTCAAAAGCATCCAAGGGCTAGTGAACCTCAGCGATCTTCCGCTCTATATGCTGGACCATTTTCCGCTCCAAGCGCTCTTTTGCCTCGGTAATAGACCTCTGCATCCATGGATGGATATGATGCAGAAGTGTAGCCATTTGCGCCTCTAATTTTTTGACCCTAGCAAGCGGGACCAGCGCGGGTAGAGGGGCTGTGCGAGAGGAACTCGGGGCAGTGCTACTACCCAGGATAGACTCGACGGGGTAGTGTCAGTGGACGCCGCCTGCTTAGCCGTTCGGGCCTGGGCTACCGTATCAGCCAGATCATCAGCAAGTGGGGGTAGATTTGGACGGGGCCCTCTGCGTGGAGCCAACTCATTGGCCTCATCTCTAATGAGGCCGACATCAACAGCTACCTGCGGGGTCTTGAGCTGATCACTACAGAGAAAAAGATTATGCACGGGAAAGGGTAAGTAGTTGTCACCTTAAAAGACCTCTCGTGCATGACTGCCTGTAGAAGCCACGCGAAATCTACCTCGAACCCGGCTATCATCGCCGCCATCAGTACGCTCGATCCCATCTGACGATATTATCGGCGGCTGTGGGGGAAAGGCAGTGGCCGATAATCAACCACAAAACCTTTGCCGTGAAAGTCAAGTTGCCCTTCTTGATTGACCCCTTTGGATCAGTCACCCTTTCGGCACCCTCTCCATCAACAGAAAAGTGCAGGGCCATCCACCTCTTCGTGGTCTCTCTCAGTAATGGCTCAGTCAGGAATTGGCCATTTTTAACAATCTGCCATTGGTAGTCAAACTCAGCAGTGAGAGGGGTCCGATTAGCATCAACACCCTCGCCGTATAGAAACCGTGAATGGCGTGCAGGAAATATCGACTCAACGCCTGCATTTCGGACCGCTCCATCGGCCTGTTTGGCGGGGGCAGCCCGCCGATCAATCTGTGATCGGAGAGTCGCTACGTAGGATGCATAGAACTCTTAGACCATTTCGTCACTATAACGTCCCAACGGGCGTGCTTTCCACTCCAGGTGATGTCTGCTAAAGAGATTGTGGATCATTGGCATTGTCGGGAGACTCCCTGTAAGGACCCGCCGCTCCAATGTGAGTGTCCGAGTCATAACTCCTTTGTCATTCAGGAACTTGGCGTGAGAGTAGACTTGAAATTGCCCGTTGACACACCACCAGCTGGGCTGGCCAGTAGCCGGGGTGAGGGCATGAGCTGGTGAACCTTATGTGGATTCCGAACTGTCAGCCTCATCAGACGAGGCTGACGCTGCAGCGCTGGCGGGTGCGGGAACCTCAGCAGAGCCGGAGGCTTCCTCCGACCACGAAACTCCTAAGGAGCGAGACGCTCCTTCTTCATTGGTGGCTGACCCAGAAGTTGTGCCGGTCAGTGTGCGCTCCTCATCAGACTGGAGGTAGTGATTACGCTGGACGCCACCTTTTTGGGTGTGGCTCTGACAGCACGTGCAGCACGGGAAGTGGTGGATGTCTCTGGGGGCACGTACTCGGGGTCACGCTTATCATCAGAGCCAATAACCATGTGGGCAGACGGGGCGACAGACTTCGATCACCCGCGTGCATACACTCGATCTTGTTTAGGTGTCATAGTAGATAGTACCTGTAAAGGATCAATATGAGTACGAGAAATGGCAAACAAGATAAGTAAAACCACACAAAAAAATTTAAAAAAAATGACATTTCTATAGTAACAGTGAAAAACGACGGGCCTGGTGACGGCTCGTCGTGACTATGACGGACCGTCATGGGGTCCGTCGTGTCTTACTTAGACTATGTATATGTGGAGAACCTGTGCAAGACGGACAGTCACAGGTACTACGGTCCGTCGTAGGTGTCTGCCAGAGGACACTTGAAAAAAAATCTGGGGGACCCTTAGGAGAGGGGTCTCTGACAACAACGACGGTTGTGCAAGACAGACCGTCGTAGGTACGACGGTCCGTCACTTGTGTCCGTTGGAGGACACTTAGAAAAATTGAGAGAGACCCTTAGAAACAGGGTGTCACGACCCAACCTGATGGGCCGTGACTAGTGCCCGTTTTGGACACCCACATACAAACCTGCTAAGTATAGTCAACTGAAACTAAGACAATATGGAATTTAATCAAATCAAGCCAACCCCAACGTCATATATATATAAAGAGGACCTGTCTCATAAGGAGTCATAACCATGCAACCATAACAGCATACGCGAGCCGACAAGGCCGCCACTATTCAAAGCATAATAACATACGTAAGCCGACAAGGCTGCCACTACACAATACACAATGATGTACGCAACCGACAAGGCTGCCCCTGTACAAGCGTACATCCCAAACAAACCATGTCCAGACCATTATCCAAAACATATATATACAACCCACATAATGTCCACAGACCTCTAAGAGTACATTAGTGAAACTCGACGGGACAGGGCCCCGCCATACGCATAGACAAGCAAAAGACTACACAAAAGTTATGTACCAAAATGAGTGGGCTCCGGAACAGTGGAGCTCTCCCAATCAGCAGAGTAGATATCCTAGGCGGGAGGATCACCGAACTGTGCGTCTACACCTGCGGGCATGAAACGCAGCCCCCCGAGGAAAGGGGGGTCAGTACGGACAATGTACGGAGTATGTAAAGCATAAGGTAAAGATGACATGATACCAATATGGCAAGTCGAAACAAAATATCGCTACACATGCACCCTTTTAAGTGAAAATCATGCATATCTTTAACATATAAGGCGCCCAGCTTCCCTAGTAAGGGGCTCGACAAAATAATCATCACGTCATCTCCGTCATCATCATCATCATAACCATCCTCATCACCAATCATATATATAATATACATACCCGGCCCTCTAGTGAGGAACTCGGTGACATATGCAAGAAACTCCGCACGAACATTACCCGGCCTGGGACTCGGTGAAATGATAAATGACTCTATGCACGAGCAGAATATTATGAGCAACCATATGCAATTAAAATCATTTCTTATAACTCTATAGAACAATAAACGTGAACCAGCAAGGAGTATTACCAAAGGTTAATGTTTTATCAAGATTATGAACCTTTAACACGATATGGAAACGTAAAATCTCAATGACTCTAAGAAGCACTACCATAGATATTAGAGATCATCATAGCCTTAGACATAGCCGATATATAGAGGAATAATTGTGGAAGCAAGAATATACGTCACCTAGACGCTCTAGAGGTAAGTATCAAACCTGTCCGTTATTCGCTTATTTTTAAAAGTCATGCCAAACAAAGAAAGAAGGGACAGCGTTACATACCGTATAATCGAGCCGCACGTCAAATATTTACTGCTCAAGCTATTAATCTATAACAAGCAACAATCGTGCCGCAATTAGATAAACATCGCGCTTTACTTTCTTGTAAGCTAGCTAATAATCTAACGAAAATTCGGCAGCACTTCCCCCTATTTTCCTTACTTCATTCCAATCCGACAACAACCCAAATTATCCACAGCAATACCAATAACACATATAACCCAAAGAATCATATTAAACAACTAAACTAAGTCATCTAGGTCTTAGGAACATCCTACATCAATTTCGATTAAAACGAATATGTAAAACTCTCTCAAATACATCAAGATAGACAAGCGCTATCTAAGGCACACCTTCCGAACGTCATGGACGTTTGACCTCCACACTTAATAAAACATCACACACTGCCTAAGTACACTAAAGTTACTCATTTCAACTTCAAATTAATTCAAGAAACACTCATGAGGCTCTAGTTCACCTTAGTTCATTTTAGGGCGTTATAGGAAGTAGCTCTAGTTAATTATGAGACTAGATTACAAAGCATGCTCTTCAAATTCCTTAAACATCTGCCTACATGGGATGTTTATAAGTTCTACAATTGAAAAGTAGAACACCCTCATTGGAGTAGGTTAGAACTTCGGATTCCATGTCTCGCTATCATGGTCTATGTCGGTTATTGCCTATTCTCATCATGTGGGATACTTACTAGCATTAGAGAAGTTCTATGAATTATAGGTTGTGGTATGGGAAGATATGTAGACATTGCATCATAGGATTTGATGGTGTAAGTTAGAGTCCCTAGGCCTTGTCTAAAACTATTAATTGAATGTCATTTATGTGATGTATGGTCTTAATAAAATAATGAACTAATGATTTATGTTATGAAGTATGTAAATTGAATAAGTACCTGCCTAGAGTAGTTAAGGGTTGTCTAGTTAAGGTGTGAAGGGGGCATAGAAATGGTAACTTTGTATCTTACCTAGATGAGTCTTAAGAATGACTCTAGTTAGGGAAGAAGTTGATTATGTGGACATGATACGAACATAGAATGTCATAAGGATTATTTAGGTAGTCTTGAAGAGGTCAATAATGGACATTATCTTCGTAATCTACTTAGGTAAGTCTTTTGTATATGTTAATAAACTTGGTTAGAATGATTCTATCCTAGGTAGTCTATAGGATCTCTTGAGTGTGCATGTAATGGATTGTATGGGCGGTCGCTTCACAATTCACTTAAGTGAGACTTAGAGTCACCTTTGTTTGAAGAATCTTACATGATGCTTTGATGTGTTGAAGTGTGTATGTGACTCATTATAAAGGTTCTTGAGTATCATTTAGGTTATGCTTAGGGAAGTTTATGGGCTGTCTCTCTTTGTGTTGCTTAAGTGAGTCTTAGGATAACTTTAAGTGAGATGATTACATATTAAGAGATAGCTAAGGTGAAGGTAAAAATTTTGATGATTGCTTGAATGCTATGTTATGTGTTTCTAAGTGGCTATATGTTGTTCTTATGATTATAATATGACTTTTAAAAGAAAAGATGCATATTTCCAATAAATGTCCGTTTTCATGATTTTTATGCATAAATGCCATACTTAGTACATGTGGTTGTACTAACACCATGCTTTTATCTATCTCTAATGTTGTTGGTAGGTAAGGAGATATGGGAAGTGAAGACTTTGACAGTAGCATCATTCAAGAGAAGTTGAAGTATGTCCTCATTTGACTCAAGGACATATATGTCTTTTATTTTTTAATTGAAGTATTAGAATAGACTAAATATTTCTATATTTTTAAGTATGAGTCGTGTCCCAAGTATTGTTGTGTATTAAGATGATGAGATTGAGACGTACTATTTCCTATTGCTTTTTATGAAAGAGTTTTTATAGACTATGATATGTTTTGTGAAAAGTTTTAGTTCCGCACTACTTTTCACTATGTTTATGCGTTGAATGATAGGTAAGGGCTTGTACAAGACCTTTTAGAGGTCAAGTACGCTGGGTGCAATCCGAGATTGCCCCTAACTTCTAGGGTGTTGTTTCGGGATGTGACAAGCTTGGTATTAGAGCATAGGTTGTGAAAGTAGTATTAGGAATAAAAATGTCTCACCAAAGCACGTCTAGTAGAGTCTTGACCATCGGTGTGAGTCAAGACACACCTATGGGAAAGAGGCTATAGGATGCTAGACTTTTCCTTCTTTTCTACTCCTATATCGTGCCGTAGAGTAAAAGTTATGAGTTACTCTTTTCTTATGGTTTTCCTTGTGTTTCTAGGAAGATGAATACGAGGAGGACTCCATCAAGGAGAGTTGAGGATAATGAGGTGCAAGAGGAGATCCCTCCTAAAGTTGAGGAAGTTGAGCAAGTTCCTTAAGGTGATCTAGGAAATCAAGTCCCTAATGTGGAAGGAGGTAATGAGGTTCCGGTGGTTCATCCAGAGTTGAGTAATAGGAAGATTAGAGAGGCTTTGGTTGCTTTATCCCAAGCCGTGACTACTGAAATAAATTTGAGTATGATGCCTAGGGTGAATGTTATGGAGAGCACTATGACATCTAGGTTGAGAGATTTTGTAAGGATGAATCCTCCTATATTTCTTGGCTCTTAGGCGGGAGAGGATCCCCAAGAGTTTCTTGATGGAGTGTACAAGGTGTTGAGTTCTATGGGGGTTACAACTACGGAGAAGGTGGAGTTCACTTCGTATCAATTGGGGGACGTTTCTCAAATATGGTTAACTCAATGGAATGAAAATAGGCCGGAGGAATTGGATCCTATTGAGTGGGAAGAATTTAAGGAAGCATTCGTGGAAAGTAATTTCCCCATGAGAGGAGGGAAGTTAAAGTGGAGGAGTTTATCAATCTCAAGCAAGGAAATATGAGTGTTGAGGAATACACTTTGAAGTTCTCAACATTATCTGATGTGACCCTTCTCTTGTTTCAAATCCATGGGATGCAATGAATCGTTTTGTCACGAGTGTAGCCGACTTAGTAAGCAAAGATTTCGTACTGCTATGTTGCATAATTATTGACCCTATCTAGACTCATGGTGTATGCACAATGAATTGAAGAGTCTAAACTTAGGAGGATGGCTAAAAATATGAAAAAGAGTGGTGCTAGTGACCAAGAGCAAACAAGGTTGAAGAAGAGGGCTCAAACTCAAGAAGAACCTAAGAGGGTTAAGGTGCAATTGGAGAAAGGAGGTGGTTCCAAAAATGGCAAACGTACATGTGTTATTTGTGTCAAGAAACATCGTGGTGAGTGTCTATTGGGTGCGGGGAATTGCTATGGTTGTGGTAAGGAAGGACATAAGGTGAGAGATTGTCCTATGATTGCTTCTAGAGGAACAGAGGGTAAGAAAGGTACTCCTAGTGCTCCAAAGGATGATGCTCCAACAAAGAGGCGTTTCTATGCACTCCGACTAGAGGATCAAAGCTGGATGAGAATGGTGATAATGATGAGGGTAAGTACTTGAATTTTATTTTTAGAGATATGTGTTCCTTCTAAGTGGGGAGTATGGTTAGAAGATGGAATAGAAATTCCTAGAAGCATGTTGTATGTGCATGGTGTTTAGGAGTTTTGTTGAAATTCAATTTCTTTAACGTCTTTGATTGTGTATTTTATGAAGCCATGTATATGTTGTGAAGTGTATTTTTATTATGTTACCTTGCATACTAGCATGTTCATATCATGAATTGCCTAAAAGTAGAATTTTTAAAAAATTGACTAATAATTGCTTGGTCTAAAGTTTTTGTAATTTAGTTAGAACTGATGTATATAGGCATGATATTGAATATACAATTAGATTTTACTATTAGGACTGAAACATATGAGTTTTCTAGCATGATGAGTTATAGAATTGTCTTCTAGTTTCTTGTTGTGTTGGAAATATCTTGACTATGTGAAATTGATGTTTTCTTATTGATTATTTGTTGTATGGAATTGTTAGAAGCTGCTAGTTAAATCTCTATTCTTGAAAGTGTTCGGAGAGTGGAAGTGTCATTCGAGGATGAATGTTGTCCAAGTGGGGGAGATTGTAAGACCCCAAAAATGACATAGGTGAACTAGAGCCTAACATGTTGGTCATGATGGTCTCAGGTCCTAAATAAGTCTAATATATTGTATTGAGGCAGTGTCTAATAGTTTAGGTGATTTGGAAGTCAAATGTCAAGGTTGACTAAGGCGTTCGATGACTAAGTCATCCATGTGCCTCAAATGTTGTTTTACGTGTTTATGTATGATTCATGAGGTTTTAAGATCCTTAAATGAGTTACTATAGCATTTATAGGTAGTGTGTCAAGTTTCATAGAGTTTGGAGGTAAAATCTCCAAAAACGCCAATGACGTTCGGAAGAAGTGCATTGAAATGACCTTGTGTGTCTAAGCATGTTTCGTTGAGTTTTCCGTGTTTGTTTTGGATGAAATTCATGTGCAAGGTTCTTAAATTGTATAGAATCATGTTTGGGTTGGAAATGTCCAGGCAAACATATTCAAGGACAAACGAAGAGTCCTTGAGGAAGGACCCATGCTTGTGGTCAAAACTTTCTAAGGCAGTCCACCTACAGATGGTAATTGATCGCCAGTGGCCTGGTCGATTCCCTCTAGGTGATGTGCGTTGGTTGTTACTTATTCTGGGTAGCTAAGATACCAGTTCCAAGTCTCTGAACCCATCGACGAAGGTCAGGACGGCCCGTGTATGGACCTACGCCCCGTCGATGGAGTCTGTCCCAGGTAACCCCAAATGACAGAGGCATCAACGCCTCGTGGGACTATCGATGCCCCGTCGTTGGGTGCCATTTGTAGGGACTTATCCTGGAGAGCGGAGGGACCAAGGGAAAGCCTCAGTCCGAGACCACGGACCAATAGAATGGTCCGTAGGTCAAGGGACGGCCCGTAGGTTGGTGTTTGTCGATGGTGTTGTCTCCTGCTTGCAGTTTACTGCCAAGTGAGGGGTGATGTTGTAATTTCACCCCATTTTCAAAAAAGATTATTGAAGGTATATATGGTGTATTTTGGGTATTTTAAATCTGTTTATAAGCCTAAAACATATTAAAGATTTCATTCTTCTAAATCAAATTCCAAAATTCCTTAGAATTCTCTCTAGGACTACATTGATGTCCAAACTCAAGGAAGGGCTTAAAGTGACGAATTTAGTGGATATTCTTCATCAAAGTGAAGAATTAGATTCATCAAGGTATGGATATTGATCCTTGAAACTCTCTTCATCAAGAAGCCCAATTCTCAAGTTGTTTTCTAAAGTTTTCAAGTTGAATTGTCCAATTTCATAATTCTACCATGAGTTCTTGCACTAATGATTTCTAAACATTTAATGATAATTTAATTGATACTGGTTTGGTGATTTTAATCTAAATTACCTATGAACCCATGAATTGGATGAACCCTATAATTTGACTAAGTTATGAGTTACTTGATATTAACCTAATGTTGTTGAATTCTAGTGTAGATTTCTATGGGCTTTCTAATGATATAATAATTGTACTCAATTGATATCTAGGTTGTATAGATTGATGAATCTCTATTGAATTGACCTAGTTTCATTGATTATCATAGTTTATATATGAAATTATTTTTCATGGCCATTGGTAAGGGCTCTATGTTATTGAATTGGATGAATTAGCATCAAGTTGAGGTGTTGAGGATGTTATGGTTGTAAGATGCCCTATTTATTTTATTTTAATGTTTTTTATACTTCAATTATGTTGTGATTGGTATGGTTCACTTATAGTGGCGGTGCTATGTGAATTGTCATGGCCTTGTCGGCATTACTTTATCCAATATGATGATCATGATATTGTCGGCACTACTTGAAGTTATATCTCTATTTGGGTAATCGATTATGTGAAGTGTGATGATATCTATCTACCTGTTAAGTAATGTGAAAGTATATGTGACCTATTGATGTTATGTAGGTGATCATGTTAGACTATGACTTTGACCTTGTGAGTTTAGTCTTAGGGTTGAGTTTTTGTTATTCCTACTTGACTTCTTGAGTCTATGTTGGTCACATTTATGATGTTATGATAGTGTATAAGATGACTTGAAGATGATATGGTTATGTTTAGGTGTTTCTAGAATGACTTGTATTATGAATCAAGGTGAAGTATGTGGTGTCTTGTCTTGGTTGACTTGTGTCCCTTACTTGATGTATATATGATTATGGATATGTCATTTCTTAAAATAGAATGTAAATCTCATAGTATTTAATGTATGAATTACATGTGACCTTAGACGAATGTTAAGAGGATCTTTTATGTGAAACCTTGAATCTGGTGGTAAGGTTATTACTGTTGAAGTCGTAAACCGTAATGATATCCTTCAAAATAAAGGAATGATGAACTTCAGGTTAATTTGCTTGAATGTCATCATATTAATCCTTAGGAAAATCATCATGAGCTTCTTGTCTCCATTGGGAGGTAGCCTTAAAAGGACCTCTTTGGTAGGGTAAATGTAATAGGGTTATGAATTTGTTATGGAACTCTTTTACGTGAACTTTATGTGTAAATTACATTATGAGAACGAAGGCTAGAACAAAGTGAGTATGGTAAGGGAAATAGATCTAGTTAAGTATGAGACTAGATTATGAAGCATGCCCTTCATATTCCTTAATCATGTGACTACATGGGATGTGTCTAAGTTCTACTATTGGAAAGTAGAACACCTACATAGGAGTAGGTTAGAACTCCGGATTCCATGTCTTCCTATCATGTTCTATGTCAGTTATTGCCTATTGTCATCATGTGGAATACTTACTAGCATTAGAAAAGATCTATGAAGTTTAGGTAGTGGTGTGGGATCTTATCTAGACATTGCACCATAGGATTTGAAAGTGTTAGTTAGAGTCCCTAGGTATTGTTTAAGACCATTTATTGAATGTCCTTTATGTGATTTATGAGTCTTAATGAAATAATGAACTAATGACTTATGTTATGACGTATGTAAATGGAATAAGTACTTAGATAGAGTAGTTATGGGTTGTCTAGTTAAGGTGTGAAGGGGGCATAGGAATGGTCATTTCGTATCTTAAGTAGATGAGGCTTAAGAATGACTCTAGTTAGGGAAGATGTTGATTATGTGGACATGATCCGAACTTAGGAAGTCTAAACGATTATTTAGGTTGTATTGAGGAGGTCAATCATGGACATTATCTTCTTGATCTACCTAGGTAAGTCTTTTTGATAGCCTTTGATGAGGAAATGTTCTAGTATCTATATGTTGATACACTTGGTTAGAATGATTCTATCCTAGGTAGTCTACAGAATCTCTTTAGTGTGAGTGTAAGGGATTTTATGGGCGATTGCTTCACAATTCACTCAAGTGAGACTTAGAGTCACCTTTTTAGAAGAATCTTATATTGATTTTTTGATGTCTTGAAGTGTGTATGTTACTCATTATAAGGGTTCTTGAGTATCATTTTTAGGTATTTTAGGGAGGTTGTATGGCGGCCTCTCTTTTTGTGTTGTTTAAGTGAGATGATTACATATTAAGAGATGTCTAAGGTAAAGGTAAAAATTATGATTATTGTTTAAATGTTATATTATGTGTTTCTAAGTCGCTGAATGTTGTTCGTATGATTATAATATTACTTTTAAATGAAAAGATTCATATTTCCAATAAATGTCCGTTTTCATGATTTTTATGCATAATGTCATATATAGTACATGTGGTTGTACTAACTCAATGCTTTTGTCTATCTCTATAGTTGTTTGTAGGTAAGGAACTTTGGGAAGTGAAGACTTGGACCGTAGCATCGTTAAAGAGAAGTTGAAGTATGTCCTCATTTGACTCGAGGGCATATATGTCTTTTATGTTTTCAATAAGAGTATTGTAATAGACAGTATTTCTATATTTTGAAGTATGGTCCGTGTCCCGAGTATTCTTGTATCTTAATATGATGAATTCAGACGTAGTATTTCCTATTGCTTTATATGAAAGAGCTTTTAAAGACTATGGTATGTTTTGTAAAAAGGTTGAACTCCGCACAATTTTTAACTTTGTTTATGCGATGAATAATGTGTAAGTACTTGTAGAAGACCTCTGAGAAGTCAAGTATGTCGGTTGCAATATGAGATTGCCCCTAACTTCTTGTTGTGGTTTCGCGATGTGACAACATCTAGGTGGATCCACTAGCTAGTTTTTGTATGGGGAAACATTGTTCAAGAACTAGGAGATATAGTTGGGACCCTCTTTATGGTTCATGCTTTATAGTGTCAAATATCATGAGTACATTATTGATCCTATCTTCCCTGTGTGGGAAGGGAAACTCCTCACTCTAGTTCACTCGGTGCTAAGCTAGAGTTTCTTCTTGTAATGTCTTTAATGTATTATTAATCATCATACTTTAATGTAGGTCATAGGGTGTATACCTTATATAATCATCATAATAACTCAATAAGAATTGCTTGAGTTTTTTTCTTTCATTACAATTCTTAAATGTTAGTTTAGTACATTTACATAAACACATCATGATAAAACACATTGGTAAGTTATCACCATCCTTATAACATTTACATCTTAGCCAACAAATCACAATCCATAGTTCAAGACATTTCAATTCATCATCATACCAACCCTAGAAATGTTAACATAAGGTATACTTCAACACAGCATCATACCAACCCAATCTCCTTCACAATTCGATCATCAAGGTCTTACAATACACCCTCCAATTCAACCAAAAAATGGGTCCAATATCATCACACAATAGTAACCAACATAATAGTGAAGTAAAAGAATCACCACATAACAATTCATCACTAGTTCATAGCCTAGAATTAGATACTTAGGCCAAGTTCATAATCGCCTTCACAACCTAGGTCAATTACTCAAAAACTAGCATAATTGGGTTACAATATATCACAATATACTCATAATTTGCATAATAACAACATAGGATAGTAATTCACACACTAACCAAGCCAATTATATCAATACTATAAAATTCAATTCAATATCACAACCTACATTTAAAGGGAAATGATCATCTCTTACAATTCAGACCAATATATCGGAAGTAGTATAATTGAATAATAATTCATTTTAATATACTTATTATAACAAAAACAAATCATAACAAAAATATTCACAAGATCAATCTCTATTGGAAGAAAACCCACTTAGAACTTAACTTTTTGAAATTAATTTAGAGGAACCCTTTGGGGAAAGTGATCCCAATGGTGAATGGAATTTCGTACCTTAATAATTTATGATGTTTTATGGATAAAATTTATCCTTTTAATCCCTAGAACCCACCTCTAGCTTTATCTTCAATGGGGTTTCTTTGGGAGAGAGAAAGAAGAGAGAAGGAGAAGCAATTTGAATTTGGGAAATTATGAGGGATTAGGTTAGTTTAATTAGATAAGAGTCTTTATATAGGTCATTAACCAACTTAATTATACCTTCCTTCATAACCTAACTAATTAAATAACCACCTAATTAATTTATTTTTCTACTTAAAAACGTGCATCCAAAAAGTAAGCTCAAAGAGGAGACCTCGACTAACACCCCGTTTGTCAAACGACAACTAAGGGACAAACCCACCTGTAGCTCCGTCATTTTTGAATGAGGCTTTCCAAAACAGGCCTCCCATGGATTTGTCTTACTGACCGTAGATGCTGGACATCGTAGCCCCGTCATTTGGATCATGAGCCGTCGCCTGCAACCTTCATTGGACACTGCCTTTTGGCAACTTTTGTCAAATTGTGAGGGTCCTAGAGTTTTGTTTGTCCTTGGGGAGTCGTACCAAGAAGTTTCAACTATAAACTAACTCTTATACCTTTTAGACACCCTTATACAAAAATTCATCATTTTCCGACTCCTAAAACTTAGTCCAATAGGTTAAGGCACAGTAGCACCTCACTGAACAAGCTTACGGACATCATGGACGTTCCTTGACATTTTGATTCCTAAACTTCCTAAATGAATTATACAAACTATATTGGACCCTAATACAGTGACACAACCCTTAGACACTCATGGTAGAATCTAGAACATGTCTTAGACTTTCAAAAAGTATTACGTTATCCCCACTTTACGAATATTCGTCCCCAAATGACACTAAAATCTTTTTGAAGGAAGAAATTTACTCAAGACTAGTAGCCCAACCAACAAAAAAAATTATAACATGGGTTACAACATCAATAATTACATTTAAATATAGCAATTCAAAACTTCAATTACTACACATAAAGCTCAAAATCACAATATGAGGAATTTTCTTCTCACAACAACATGAGATCATCATATCATTAAGGAGTAAATTATGCAAAACTCAATATATGAACATTCTCAATATTATTCCATAAAGACTCACAATACCAACATGTGCCACATAAATCAAAACAAGAAGAATTGCAAATTTTCAAGTCTATAGGAACACTTTACTGTAATTTCACTGTAACTAGGACATTTTTGCAAAAATTCACCAAGACAACTTCAAATATAGTCATTACTCTTATTATTAGTAAGAACAACTAACCATCATTTGGAAAGATATGAGGATTACAGAACTTCATGTCAGCCTCGGCCTCCCATGTTGCTCCCTCTACTAGGTGGTTTCTCCATAACACTTTTATGGAGGCCAACTCTTTGTTCCGCAACCTCTTCACTAGACGATCAACAATTTCAACCGGAACCTCCTCATTAGAGAGGTTCTCTTACACACCAAGACCCTCAATAGTAAGAATAGACTCGGGATCACCGATACACTTCTTCATCATGGAAACATGGAACACCGGATATACCGACATAACGAGGACTCAACTTCGCTTCTTGCGAAATCTCACCACTACTTCCATAGATGAAATTTTCAGATACACTTTATCACATTCTTTAAACTATAACTCTCTTATCCTATGATCGACATAAGACTTTTTTTCGTCTATAGGCTGTTTTGAAGCGATTCCGTATAATATGAACCTTCTCCATAGTATTATAAATCAAATCGAGACTCAAAAGTGAAGACTCACCCGCTTCAAACCATCCAATTGGATATCTACATCTCCTTCCATACAAGGCTTCATAAGGAGCCATAGATATAGATGAATGGTAACTATAGTTGTAAGAAAACTCAACCAAAGGAAAGTGTTTATCCCAATTTCCCTTGAAATCAATTATACAAGCTTTAAGCATATCCTCAAGGGTTTGAATAGTACGTTCCGTTTGACCATCCGTTTGAGAATGAAAAGTTGTGCTAAACTTCACCTTGAAACACAATCCTTTTTGGAATGACATCCAAAAACTAGATGTGAATTTGCACCCCTACCTGATATAATGGCTAACGGAATACTATCGCGACACACAATCTCATATATGAAAATCCTTGCATAATTCTCCATCGGATCTTGTCAACCTATCCACAACCACCTATATGGAGTCATATTGCTTTTGTGTCCGAGGCAATCCTACAACAAAATCCATATTAATGTCTTCCCACTTCCAAGTAGGATCTTGGATGCTTAAAGTAAACCACCCGAATTTTGGTGTTCGACTTTCACTTGTTGGCAATTTGGACATTTTGCAATAAATTCGGCTATGTCCTTTTTCAATCCTTCCAACTAAAACACTTCTCTAAGGTCATGATACATCTTTGTATAACCCTTATGAATGGAGTAAGGAATCCATGATCTTCCTCAAGAATTGGGTTCCTCAAATAATCCATATTGGGAACACACAACACTCCTTAATACCTCAAGACACAATCCCCCCCCCCCCACAAGTTGAATGCCTCATTAAGCTTACCTAAAACTGACTTCTTCAACTCCATCAATGGTTGATTAAGGTGTTGTTTTGACTTCACCTCAACCACCAATGATGATTCAGAGTTATGGTGGACCATGAAACCACCATTAAGAAAATATTTCAATCTATCACCCAATCTAGCCAACCTATGAGCCTCTTTTACTAGGTTTTTCTGGGATTCATCGACATGATACACACTACCCATGGTCATACGACTTAGAGCATCCGCAACCACATTGTCCTTGTCCGGTGGTAGAGAACACTCATGTCGTAATATATTAATAATTGCACCAACCTTTTTTGTTGGAGATTCAAATCCTTTTTAGTAAGAACATATTGAATAATCTTGTGTTATGTATACACATCAATATGGACCCCATACAAGTAATGCCTCCATATATTTAAGGCAAATACCGCGGCTGCTAGCTCACGACCTTGAGTTAGATAGTTCTTCTCATGCACTTTAAGTGGCTAGAGGCATAGTCTACTACTTTACCGTGTTTTATAATAACACACCCCAATCCTACTCGGGATGCGTCACAATACACAACAAATTCCTTAGTACCCTCTGGTAAAGTCAAAAACGGAGCGGAAGTTCTAATACCTAGAAAATTACTTTTGTGAAGCTAGAGCACAACATGCTTGTCATGAGGTACTAAGGTCCTAAATTTGTTTATAATGTGGTACTGAGGTATTCTCTAAATATTTAGGTGCATTGGAAGACAAACGTCAAGGGACAATTAAGACGTTCGACGACTAAGTCACCAATCTGTCTCATTTGTGTTTATGTGCTTATATGTGCGTTTCATGAGCTTATGAAGTCCTTATATGATTTATTATAGTGTTTATAGGCAGTACAAAATGTTTTATGAAGTTTTGACGTTAAAGGTCTAAGAACGTCCATGACATTCGAAGGGTTTGCCTTGAAATGACCTTGTGTGTCTTAGAATGTTATGTCAAGTTATACGTGTTCATTTTGAATGCAATTGTTATGGTAGGTCTTAAACTCGTATACACACATATTTAGGTAGGAAACTTCTGTGTAAAATTCCTTAAGGACCATCCAAGGGTCCTTTAGGAAGGACCCTTACCTTGAACCAAGACTACCCAAAACAGTCCCAGATGAAGAAGGCAGTAAACGACTCGTTGGCCAGCAAACATGCCGTCAATGGGATTCGTTACTCAGGAGTTAGGCCTGGGAGCCTGAGATCCCAATGGACAGGCTCTGAATCAAACAACGAGCAGAAGGATAGTGTTGATTGACAAACGGTCCGTCGACTGGATAGTCATCGATGGTGTTGTTTCCTGCGGAATTCTAGTTAAATGAAAGGGGTGAAAGGGTAATTTCATCTCACGTACAAATAAGACTTTGGGCGGTTAGTACTTTTTCATAGTTTAAACATGTTTATAAGTCTTAAACACTTAGGAGAATTTATTCTTCAAAAATAAAAACCCCAAAGTCCTAATGAAATACTCTAGAACTCCATTGAAGCCAAAACTCAAGGAAGAGCTTGTATTGATGATTTGAGTGGTGATTCATCATCAATTTTGTGTATTAACATTATTGATGTATGGTTTTGGATCAATGAAACTCTATTCATTAAGAAGCCAATCTTCAAAGCGATTTTCAAAGACTTCTTAAAAGATGAGTTTTCTAAATTGAAATATATCCATAGGTTCTTGCATTAAAGGTTTCAAAACATTGAATATTGATTATAATTGTTAATTTTATTATTTTAACTCAATTAACCTATGAACCTATGTAATTAATGAAACCTAGTCTTTGAATATTTTATGGGTTAAGTGATATTGTCTTAATGCTTATGAATTAAACTGTAGTTCTCAATGGGCTATTGACTGAAGTAAGAATTTTATTCAATTAATGAATAGGTTGTCTTATATTGATAAATTGATATGCAATTTTCCTAGATTAATTGAGTATTATGGTTTATGTATTTAATTGGTTATTATGGTCATGTGTAAGGGCCTTATGGTAATGCATGGGATGATTTAGCTATGGATTGAAGTGGTGAGAATGGATTGGTGGTACGTTGCCCAAATTATCTCTATATTATGTTAATTATACTTTAATTATGTTGTGATTTGTATGTTCCACTTATGGTGGCATTGATATGTGCTTTACTTGCAATTGATATGGCCTCGTCGGCGTTACTTAACATATTATGATTATCATGGCCTTGTCAGCACTTACTCTATGTATTATGACAATTTGTGTAGTGATATATGTGAAGTATGATATCATCTACCTACATGTTAGTAATGTGAAAGTGTGTATTCTTCTATTGTTGTTAGGAGATCATGTTGGACTATGACTATGTCTTTGTATGGGTAGTCTTAGAGTTGATGCATGATTGTTCCTGTATGACTATATGAGTCTATGATGGTTATATTGATTATGTTATAGTAGTGTATAGGATGACCTAAAGATGATGTTGGCTATTTCTATGTACTTCTAAAGTGATATTTTATATATGAAGTATGTTGTGTCTTGTTTTCGTAGACTTGTGTCCCTTACTTGATGCATGTATGAATGTGAATATGAGATGTCTTGACTTAGGAAGCTAAAGCCTCTTAGTATTGAATGCATGAATGACATGTGACATTGAATTATGATAAGAGGGTCTTTATTTTGAACCTTTAACCTAGTGGTAAGGTTATGAACTTTAAAGTCGAAAGCCATATAATCCTTCATGTAAAATAATGATGGACTGATAGTTGGTTAGCTGGAAGGGCATCATTTATTCCTTAGGAAAATGATTAAGAGATATCTTCTTTCCGTTGTAAGGTATAGCTAGAGGACCTCTTTGGTAGGGTGAATGTAATTGGATTATGAACTTGATATGGGACCCCTTTGTATGCTCCTTTAATGTAAATTATTCTATAAGAACAAAGGCTCCGAGTCAGTACGGTACGGGAAGTAGCTCTAGTTAAAGGATGAGGATAGAGTACAATGTAAGCCCTACATATTCCTTAACCATGTGCCTGCATGGGTATGTCCACGTTCTATCATTGGCAAGTAGAACACCCTACATCGGAGTAGGTTACAACTCCGAATTTCATTATTTGATACCATGGTCTATGTAGTTTATTGCCTATTATCATCATATGGGATACCTACTAGTATTAAAGAAGTTCTATGAAGTTTACGTGGAGGTATGAGACGCTATCTAGACATTGCACGATAATCTTTGAAGATGTTAGTGAGAGTCCCTAGGTCTTTTCCAAGACCATTGCTTGAATGTCCTTTATGTGATTAATGTCGCTTAAATGAACTAATGAATGTAACGACTTAAGTTAAGAAATCATGTTAAATGATTAAGCACTTATGTAGAGTAGTTAAGGGTTGTCTAGTTAAGGTGTGAAAGGAGAAAAGCAATGATCACTTCGTATCTTACCAAGATAAGTCATAAGAATGACTCTAGTTAGGAAAGATGGTTGATTATGTAGACATAATCCAAACTTAGGTAGTCTTAAGGATTATTTAGGTAATATTGGAGAGGTCAATCATGGACATTATCTTCTTGATTTACTTAATTAAGTCTTTTGATAACCTTTGGAAGGGAGAATGTCATATTATATGAATGTTGTTATATTAACTGATAATGATTTAATCTTAGGTAGTCTATAGGATTTCTTAAGTGTGTGTGTAAGGTATTGTATGGGCGGTCGCTTCACAAATCAGTCAAGTGAACCTTAGAATCACCTTTGGTAGGAGGATCTCATGTTTATGTACTTGGTGTATTGTTAGAGTTTGTATCTCATTATAGGTGGTCTTAAGGATCATTTAGGTGTGCCTAAAGAGGGTCTTGGGCGGTCTCTCTTTTTATTACTTAAGTTTCTCTTAGTATAACTTTTACTGAGAAGATTGCGTGCTAGAAAGTGTCCAAGGTTAAGTTAAAGAATTTCACTATAACAGTTAAGAAGTTCACTATAATGCTGATTTAGTTCACTACAAAGTGACATGATTTCACCGTAGTGTTTTTAAAAATGTGATGAATTGGTTAAGTGATATCTTATGTGTTTCTAAGGTGCTATATGTTGTTCTTATGATTATATTATGATATTTCAATAAAAAAGATGCATATTTCTAATAAATGTCTGTTTTCATGATTTTTATGCATTATGCCATACTCGGTACATGTGTTTGTACTAATTCCATGCTTTTATCTATATCTAAAGTGATTTATAGGTGAAGGTACTTTTGGGAGCTAAGCTTGGATTAGAAGATCTTTCAAGCAAGTTGAAGTATGTCCTCATTTGACTCGAGCGAATAGATGTCTTTTATTTCTTTTGTTGAAGTATTGTAATAGACTATGTATTTATACATTCGTATTGTATGGGACATGTCCCAAGTATTCTTGAGTCTAAGATTTGACAAAATGAGACTTAGTATTTCCTATGGATTTAATATGGAAGATGTTTTAAGATATTCGTTTGAAAACTTTTAATTCCGCAGTACTTTTCACATGTTTATATGCTATTAATTATATGGAAGGGATTGTACAAGACCTCCGGAGGTCAAGTACGCAATTCTTACTCTAAGAGTGCCATATCTTCTAGGGTTTGCTCTCAAGAGGTGACATAAGTAAGCCTATCCTTCAAGATTTGGAAGCTTCTTTAACATGAAGCCTATCCTTCAAGATTTGGAAGGTTCTTTAACATGAAGCCTATCCTTCAAGATTTGGAAGCTTCTTTAACATGCCTCCGACCACTCAAACTTAACAATCTTTTGGGTAAAAGTAGTCAAGGGAGATGCAATGGATGAAAAACCATCCACAAACCTCATATAATAACCTTCTAGACCCAAGAAACTTCTACTGTGTGTTGGAGTCAATGATCTAGGCCAATTTTTCACCACCTCGATTTTCCTTGTATCGACCTCAACTCCCTCACTAGATATACTATGACCAAGAAATGCCACTGACCTTAACAAAAACTCATATTTGTTATACTTGGCAAATAACTGTTTCTCCTTATGCAATTGTAACACCACTCTCAAATGGTTCATTGGTTTATCCTCATTTTTCGTATACACCTAGATGTCGTCAATGAAGACAATGACAAATCAATATAGCTAACATCGAAAAACTTAATTCATGATAAACATAAATGTGGTCGGTGCGTTAGTGAGTCCAAAGGACATTATTTAGAACTCATAGTGACCATATCTTGTTGTAAAATGCCCCTTTTTTGTATAAATTCGCCTGTCACCCTATGTTTTTATACCTCTAACTCAAGTCAATCTTAGAAAAGTAGCTTTCCCCTTGGATTTGATCAAACAAGTCGTCAATCCGAGGGAGAGGACACTTTTTCTTAATAATGAATTTATTGAGTTGGCTGTAATCGATGCACATTCTAAGGGACCCATTCTTCTTCTTCACAAATAAAATCGAAGCACCCCATGGAGAAATACTTGGTCTAATAAATCTTTGAGTTGAGCCTTCAACTGTTTTAATTTGGCCAGAGCCATTCGATAAGGAGTAATTAAAATGGGGTTGGTATCCGGTAGCAAATATCCATTTCCCGTTTGGGAGGGATTTCACAAAGATCATTAGGAAAGACCTACAGAAGTTCTCGTACTACGGGTACTAACTCAATGGGAGGAATTTCGGAGTCGAAGTCTTTGACTCTTACAATGTGATAGACACTCCTTTGAGATCATTTTACAAGACTTAAGACAAGAAATAATATGACCTCTAGGAATAGAATTTCCCCCTTCCACTCTAAAATGGGTTCGTTTTGAAAATTGAACTTGACAATCCTAGTACTACAATCAAGGGAAGCAAAACAATAATGCAACCAATCAATCCCCAAAATTACATAAAAATTTACCATATCAAGTTTCACTAATTCAACATGAGCAACTCTATTGGGATACATTATAGGACAATTTCTAATACCCTCTTTGGAATCACCGACTAACCTGCCGAGGTAGTTACCATGAAAGGTTCATTTAGAATTTTTAAAAAAATATCAAACTTTATTGCTATCAAGTGAGTAAGAAAATATAATGTAGCACCCGTATCAAGTAAAACATATACATCAATAGAGAAGACATGTAACATACTAGTCAACTGCATCGGGAGAACTCTCTTGTTCACACCTAAAGCGAAGTGCGTAGAAGTGACTCTTCTTTGAAAGATCAACCTTAGAACCACTAGCTTGAGCGAGCCCTGTACCTTTTTCTTGCGCCTTCACATTTGGGAAATCCCTAACTTTTTTTCCACTCTTGCCACACCCAAAGCAATTGTCCATCCCAAAAAGGCACTCACCATAATGTTTTTTGCCGCACTTTCTTATATACGACTTCTTATTTGGTGATCTAGTATCTCTTCCCTTTTGGGACTTAGGGTTAGACACCCTATCATCACTAGCCTTTAGAAATTTTATAGGAACTTTATTAGAAGACCTCTTCTTAAACCTAGGCTTGTCTTGGATGCAAGCCTACCCTTTGAAAAACCACCATCAAATGACCATGCCCTCTTGGTATCTTTACTCTTTCTCTTAGACCTTGTCTCTTCTACTTGTTTGCATGAACCATGAGACGAGAAATGTTCATATGTCATGTAGCATAGCCGAATGACATTATTTAAAGTCATCCGACACTCCCGTCACAAAGCGGCTTATTTCATCCCTAGGATCAGAATCCAAAGAAGGAGCATACTTTGACAATTTTGTGAATTTCAAATAGTATTCAATTAAAGTCATACCTCCATGACGAAGGCTGATAAATTTCTCTATCTTTGCTTCCCACTTCTCCCTTGGAATGAACATACCAAGAAACGCCTTCTTGAAGATCTCCCATGTCACCGCTCAACCACTTAAAGGCCCATTGTCTCTCCATTGGACATACCAAGTATGGTCCACATCCTTAAGTTGGTAAGTGGTTAACTCGACCTTCTCAATAGTAGCCAACCCATAACATAGAGAATATTATAGATCTCAGCAAATGAACTCTTGGGGGTCTTTCTCAATCTTGGACCAATAGAAAGTAGGGTGATTCATCCTAGTGGAATCCCTCAAATGAGAGGCCATGGTACCAACATGTTGGTTTTCTCGGGGTACAACCTACCGATTAGCTTGGATTTTCATGGCTTAAGCTTGAGTAGTGAAGGCTTGTCCTTCACTAGTAATGACTTGGGACTTTTGGAGAAATGCAACCCTTATGTCACCATCTGTCAAATGAGGAGGATTTATCGGATCTTGGTCATCATTTGCAACTTCTTCAAGAGGAGGGACTTGATTGCCTTGGGGAGGTGGTCCTGCATGAGAAATCTCTTCATCAAGTGTTTGAGTGTGTTTTATTAAAGTATTCATTGCCTATAATCACAATAAAAGGATAAGATACCAAGGGCACATAGAGTAACGACTCTTGAGGCACGATATTGGATTTACCAAAAAAGGGAGAATTTTCAAAGCATCCTATACTTTTTTATTCATATGTGTGGCGCGTCTCAGAATTATGAATAAGAATCCACATAGATTTTGTTAACTGAGACATCCACACTAAATATATTCAACCTCATTCTCCAATACAAATCTTGTCAAATCCGGGGAGCACCACCTAGACATAATCGGCGTCGTCCTTCTCATCAAGGACTATGACTAGACTCTTAGCTTACATCATTACTTTCATAGGTTAAAATACGGAAAACTTAAAACTTTTATATATATATCTTGAGGTTTAGATTGACCTATCACATACACATAATATATTTCTATCAAGTATACATAGGCCCTTCGTATAAGAAGATTACTTAGTCTTCTAGTTTTATAGCACAAAAATATATAAGATATAACATAGTCTTAAAATCGGATGTCTCCTCTCATAACCATATAACAGAAGTATAACAATTGGGCATAGACCATACATCAATACGATAAAATCAACATGTAGGATATGTAATCTTTAACGCTTTAATGAAAGGAAATAAACGTATTTTCTTTAAGACTAATCAATCTCCGACGCTAGAAAATGGCATTGTCCTCTAAGTAGTGAAGACCTACCCAACTTAGAGAATGAGAATACAATCCTTCCTTCAAAAGTCATCACAAGACATCAACGACCGAAACCTAAAATGTTGGCGAAAAGGTTGAAAATGGGGTTAGCACATCACCTGTACTAAGTATGAGACCATACACACACACAACATAAAGTCATGCTAAAGAGGGACTTTTTAATAAAGTATGCAATTTATTTTGAAAAGACTTATGCAGATTCCAAGAAACCATACCAATCAATAAGACATATTCATTACGACAATACCATGAACATCACAACCCAATAATACTATCAATAAGACATATTCATTACGACAATACCATGAACATCAAAACCAAAAAATACTATTACTCATGAATCCTAAGTAAGTATACTAGTGCAATGAATAAGCAGTGTCCCATAACCTTACTAATCAAGTAAACCTAATAAGAACCATAAACAATGTCCAACTTCACATGGCATATCATTTAGAGTACATAACCTCGTACTTTAGCAATAGAGACAAAACCTATATTCATAAGTGAATTCAACATCAAAAGGTGCCACGGACATGTAAGGTCATCATATACATATAATTTACATTAACATCCTCCTAAGACTCCCTTCAAGGCTAACTTGTGCAATGTATAGGTAGAGTCCCATACCCCTACCTAGACTAAGCTAACCCCTTAGGTCATCCTAGTAAGAGTTCATTCCTTTTAGTTCATTTTACCTTTTGAAAACATCTTGCCTTAAGGAAATAAACCACGTGAGCTAATGTTGAATCCAGTGTCATTGAACCCTACTTCGAAGGAAGGCGGACTACTTGCCAAGGTAGTACAAAACATGAAAATAGAATCTAGGTGGATCCACTTGCTTGTATTCCAATGGGGGAAACATAGTTCAAGAACTAGGAGATATATAGCTGGGACCCTTTTTATGCTACATGTATTAGTCTCCAATATGATGAGTAAATTAGTGATCCTACCTTCCCTATGTGGGAAGGGACACTCCTCACTATAGTTCATTTGGTGCTAAGCTAGAGACATTTTTGAAATGTCTTTAATGCCTTCATTAATCAACATATTTAATGTAGGTCATAGGGTCTGTCCCTTATATAATATATCTCAATAATAATTGCATGAGTATTTTTCTTTCAGTGCAATTCAAACACGCGAGATTAACATATTTACATAAACACATCTTGATAAGGCACATTGGTAAGTAATCACCATCATTATAAAATTTACATCTTAGCCAACAACTCAAAATTCATAGTTCAAGACATTGCAATTCGTCATCAAAAAAACCCTTGAAATCATAACATAAGGTATACTTCAACATAAAATCATCACTCAATAACAAGTAATCATAATTGAAGCAAAGAATAGAGATCACAAGACTTACCCAATCTCCTTCACAATTCAATTATCAAGTTCTGATCATCAAACCTCCAATTCAACCCAACAATGAGTGTAATATAATCAAACAATAGTAACCAACATAATAATGAAGTTAATGGAATCACTACACAACAATTCATCACAAGTTCATAGCATAGAATTTGAGACTTAGGCCAAGTTCATAATCTACTTCACAACCTAGGTCAATTACTCAAAAGTAGCATCATTGTGTTGCAATTATCAGAATCTACTCATAATTATAATAATAATAACACAGGATGGTAATTCACATACTAACCAAGACAATTATGTGAATACTATAAAATTCAATTCAAGATCACAACCTAGGGTTAAAGCGAAAGGATCATCTTTTACAATTTAGACCAATATATCAAGAAGTAGTATAATTGAATCACAATTCATTTTACTCTACTCATTATAACCAAAATAAATCATAAACAAATAAATTCACAAGATCAATTTCGTATTTGAAGAAAACACACTTAGAACTCAACTTTTTGAAATCAATTTGGAAAAACCTTTTGGGCAAAGAGTTACTAAAGGTGAAAGGAGCACCATACCTTGATAATTGATGAATTTTTATGGAGAAAATTGATTCTTTGAAGACCTATAACACACCTCTACATTGGTCTTCAATGGGGTGTCTTTGGGAGAGAGAAAGAAGAAAGAAGGAGGAGCGATTTGAGTTTGGGAAATTTTTAGGGCTTAGGTTAGTTTAATTAGGTTAGAGACTTTATATAGATCATTAACCTACTTAATTAGAACTCCATTAACCCCTAAATTATTAAATAATTACCTAATTAATTAATTTGCCTAACTTAAAACGTGCAGCAAAACAGTGAGCTCATAGATGAGACCTCAACTAATGTCCCGTTTCTCAAACGATGGCCAAGGGACCAAGCATCCTATTGGTCCGTCGTATTTGACTGAGTCTGTACAAAACAGGCCTCCCATGGATTTGCATAAGTGAGCATCAACAAGGCAATCGATGCCCCGTTGCTTGGACTACGAGCCGTTGCCTGCAACCTTCATTGGACATTGCCATTTGGCAGCTTTCACCAAATTGTGAGTGTCCTTCTCTAGGACCCTTTTGTTGGTCCATAGTGGGTCGTATCCTGAAGTTTCGATAGTAAACTAACTTTAATACATGTTATACACCCTTATACAAAAATCATCATTTTTTCGACTCTAAAAACTTGGTCAAATAGGCAAAGGAACACTAGCACCTCATTGACCTAGTTTTCGGACATCATGGACGTTCCTTAATATTTTGATTCCTAAACTTCCTAAATGACTTATAAACACTATTTTGGACCTTAAAAAGGTGGAAAAATCCTTAGACACACATGGTATAATCTAGAACACGTCTTAGAAGTTTGGATTGTTACGGTCCACATCTTAACATTATAAATAGATCCTTCTTCAATAGAAACTTGAGAGTTTTTAGGATCTTGAGAGAAAACCGCCTCATTAAATTTCTACTCCTTGGCCCTTCGATCATTTGTTCCTTCTTGTATTCATTGCCTATAAGCACAAAAAAGATATTAGAAGATAAGTACATGTAGATCTAAGACTCTAGAGGCATGACTTCAAGAATACCAACAAAGTGAGACTTTCCTAGGTATCACATAGACTTTCATTCATAAGTGTGGCGCGCTTCACAATAATGAACAAGACTATATTTTACATGGATTAGTGAGGCATCAATCCTAAGATTATTTACCCTCATGCTCTGATATTAAGTATGTAACTACACAAAGTACCCCCTAGTAGTTACCGGCGGCGCCATCCTCGAAGAGGTCTAAGACTAGCCCTTAGCATACATCATAGCACATCATAGGTCAAAAATAAGGAAAATTTTAAAAATTTTATATATTGAGGTTTATATAGACCTCTCACAAGCTACATATGGAGTTTCATTAAACTCCTCGCTTATGAAGGTTACTTAGGCTTCTCATTTAGAAAACATAACCAATATATATAATAAGTATAGCTTTCTATCAACTTAACTTAACGTGCACATATAATAAGCATAGTAAGTCAGTTAACCATAATATCAACCCAACATGTAGACCACCTCAGCAATACTTGTGCAATGCCAAATATAGAACCCCATAACCCTATCCAAAGGTAAGTAACACATTAAGCAACCCACTTCATACTTACAACAAATTCTCATAATTCATAAATACATGATTAATACATAAACTAATCATTGATTATCAACATAATCATGATTATAATCATAATCATGAAATAATACTAATAGAACCATCCCTTAGAATCCCACAAGTGCAATGTGCAAAAGAAGTCCCCTACCCTCCCTTACACCATGTAGGAACCTTCAACACAAGCCCTAATATGAGTTCATACACATAAATTGATTATTTACTTCTACATTTGAAAAATGGTGAAATAAACAACATTATACATTGTGAAAAACATGCAATCCGGTGTTGTACTCCCACACTGAAAAAAGAGGGTAACACTTGCTTAAGGTGTAATCATTTGTATGTAGCTATCTAGGTGGATACACTAAGATAGAGCCGTATGTGGGAACACAGTTAAGGGTCAAGGAGATTGTTCCTAGAAACCTTGACTTACTAATATGGAGGTTTTCATCTAATGAGACAACACATATCGTGGGAATCAAGACTTGCCAAACACGAAGAAACCCATATGGAAGGCCGGACATACTAAATGTGACACCTCCTTCTCATTACATGCCTTTTCGGTGCTAAGAATTTATTTCCTTTAGTAATCATCATACTTATCATACAAGATCACATTAGTCTCTTCTAAATCCCTATGTGTACATCTCATCATAATAGCTCATAGGTATTCATAAGTGAGAACTATCTTTTCACTTTAGAAACCACATACAAGTGAGTAAATCTTCCATTCAACACTTTATTATAATAATGAGAAACTACGTCCAATCATACAATATTCGTATCAAGACATGCATACATAATTCATACTTAGCATCAACATCACAACCACATATTAGACATAGAAGCATTACTATCTATGTAATTCATGCTTCTCAATTGAATCCGAGAAGAACCAATCAATATACCTTCTTTTCTCTTTCACTATCCTTCATACTTCCATTACCAATAATAAATAAACAAGGTAAATTCAAGAAGCAATTACACAATTAACAACAATGTAGTAAATCTACATTGTCATAATCTTCAAAATTCACCATATCAATTTAAGGTTTTCATGAAATCGGTTAAAGTCATGGGTCTAGGGAAAAATCATAGGAAATGATCAATTAACCATAACAATAATCTTAAAAACATTAACTTATCATAATTCAACAGAGTTGATTCACAATTTTTTCAGAGAAGACCTATGTGTGGAATAAAACTATAAGACCCCCAAAATGAGTGAGGGTGTCTAGAGCCTCACATGTATCTATAATCTTTTTAATATGATAATAAAGTTTTTTAAGGCATGAATATTGATTTGAAGTAATTTGGAAGTCAAACATCCAAGAATATACTTGACGTTTGAAAAGTAGCCCTTCGGATGTGCATATGTGTCTTGACATGTTTTACGTGTTCATTTTTGTTGTAACTTATGTGGATCGTCTTTAACATGTTAAGGAGTATAATTACATTGGAAACGTCTGGGTACGATTCCTCAAGGGGCCCGCAAAAGGCCCTCAAGGAGGATCAGAAATCAACCGAGACACTTCCTTGGTAGTGTCTACCTACGATTCTCAATCGACGGCCAGTAGGTTCACTTACGCCCCATTGATGGTGAGGAACCGATTGGAACTTGTCCTGAAAAAGTCTCAGTTAAATTACAGCCTCAAAACCAAACGACGGTGGCCACTAACTGCCCATCTATGGGTCTAAGGGGCATCGTTTGTTAGTCGTCAATGCATGCTATGTAAGCTTCGATGCACGCTGTTTCATTTATGGGGTGAATGGGAAATTCACCCCACGTCCTAAACTGAACCTATGTAGTTTATTAGGTTATTCTTGGGTATATTATGTTTGATAAAAAAGGTGACAACCCCATTCCCAATTCATTCTTCAAATTAGACTCTTCCCTCTTAAATAGAAACCTCTCTAATAACCTCCATTGGATGTGAAGCTCAAGAAATGCTTCGATCTGGGATTCCCATGGGTTCTTCGTCATTTTTTAGGGGTTTTATTCTATAATGAGGTATAGTGATCCTTTCTCTCTAGATAATCTTTCACCTAGAGAGTTCTCTTCAATATTTTAAAAGAGAATTATGAGTAGCTTTTTGATCTTGATCTTTTATGTAATCGAATTGTGATTCAATTATTTTAAAATTCTTATATCTATTTCCTAGTATGTGTATTCATGGTGAATTTTTTATTAGTGTTCCTTGTGGATCAAGGTTTGAAGGTTTGAATGAGAGTAGCCTATAAGGTAGTATCTTGTGATCTTTGATGATAGAATGCTGGTTATGAGATTTAATTATGATTAGTTGTCTTATCTACTTCCTATAATGTAATTTGATTATCAATTAAGTGTAATTGATCCAATAAGAATAGACACAATCGAATTGGTAAGGGTTGATCTTGGTTCTTCTAGCCTATGGATTGATAATATAATATACATGATGTGATCTCAATTACAGGGTGTATGAAGCGTGATTTAGTTTAGGTTGTTATATATTTAGCTACTGCCCTACTTGTATATTGTTGATGAATTATGATTGACGATCAAGGAAAGGGAAATTGGTGAGTGATCTATGTCTCTCCACTTTCTAGTGAATTAAAGATGTAGTGTACTTGTTAGTAGCATGATCTTTTAGTGGATTATTCATGATTTCGTTTATGTTAAAGTACATTTAACTACTTCCCTATACTTGAATTGTCTATGTAAAAGGAGTATTGATCAATAATGATCAAAGGTTGAGGAATTTTATAGATTGCGTACTTTCTTTACTTTTCTATAGTATTGTGGATAAAATTTGCCTTGTATGACATTGTGTGTTATGACCCACTTATTGTGGTGGTGTTTACTTTATTGTCATTATATATGTAATGTAATCATTGCCTTAAAGGCAATTGTATTATGAACGTGTGGTGGTGATGATCACCCTATGTGAAGTCTCATGCCTAGTATTCTATTCTAGTTGTGTTCTAGAGTGTATGCGTATTGTATAAGCATGTGTATAACTATGTTAGGGATAGGCTTAGGTGTTGCGATTGATGAGTTTTGCGGTTGATGTACCCTTTCTTATGTAACCCTATATTAATGTGTGAATTGCTAAGGTGACGAGTCTTGAAAGTAATATGATATTGTCTTGTCTCCTATGCTATTATGTGTTGTGTGGCCTATGCTTGAAGGTGCATTGTGGTCCTAACAGGGTGGCTGCCTCAATGTGTTGTAGTAGACATTATGTGATCACGTTGACTAATGTATGCACACTCACAATTCATGCATGCTAGAAGTAGTATAGGTTCATGGTGTCTAATGAAAGGTTAATCTCATATGCACATGTGTCTACTAATATGCAGGTAAGATATAGGTCTATGAAGCATGCTATGTAATCCATTAACTAGGATGACTTTGTAGGTGTACTAGTATGGGACCTTGTCTATGCACTGCACATGTGTGCCTTGATAGGATAGTTCCTAGGTTTGGTTTTCTATGTATATGAGAATGTATGATTATGCTATTTATGAACATGTATGTTCTTAATGTGTTGTGTGAAAGGATTGCTCACATATATATATATACACACACATGTATGATAATCAAGTCAATAGAGGGGACTTGAATGGTGCTTTCAAGTGTACCCTAAACTAGATGGTGCTTTACATATTCTATGTCCATGTGAAAGGACATCTCACTTGAATTAGGTTGATGAACTCTCATCTATGACCTATGAGCTAAGCATATGAGGAGTTAAATCTCCTAAGCCTAATTTTATAAAGTAATGTTAATAGAGAATTTTCAATAAAGGTAACTAAGCTTAGCACCAAGTGAACTTAGATGAGGGTGCCCCTTCCCAATGAGGGAAGGCTTGTTCACCATAGTCCTCACGAGGTGGTTATTTTTATAGACCAAAGGGCATAGAGTGATATTTCCATAAGTGGATAACTATAATGCCTCAATAGGCATAAAGAGGGTTTCCACATATACCTCAAATTCCATAAACTATGCTTGCCACATAGGATTTAGCAAGTGATATCACTTAGTATAAATCAGAAGTAATGATTTAAGAAAGTAAGAGACTTAACTTTCTTGAAACGACATGTTGCTTTAGAAAGATCTTTCCTTGGTCATGAATAGTCCTTATTTGTTATGTGCATACACCCATACTTAGTACAAGTGTGTACTAACCCGATATATTATTATAATTTATATAGGCGCAGGTTCTAAAGAAGATTGAAGACTCGACGAAGCAGTTTGGATTAGCGATCTCCAGACTTTTGTAGGGCCTCCTGAGTTCGAGGACGCTACTCTTTATTATTATAGCTTAGTACATTAGATATAGCTAGTGGCTGATGTCCCTACAGTTTTATTTCAAACATTTGTTTAAGATTTTGTAATAAGGCCGATTGGCAAGATATTATTATTACTATTATGATCATTTATTTCAATTGTTTATTCTATTGATAGATGGTTGTTTAGTTTGAGCTAATTAGAATGTCATTCTTATGCAGTATAATATGAAGTCTATGTACACTTCATTAAGTGTTAAAAGTTCTAAATTTTATGCAAATTTTATTGTATGATTGTGATGAAAGTCAAGAAGAGGCTTGTTTGTGACCTCTGAGAGGTTAACGACACTGGTTGCATTCGGATTCCAAAATCCGAGTGTGACAAACTTGGTATATGAGAATGAGGTTAAATTACCTTGGAACTAACACTCAAACAACCACATTCTGTAGTTTCTAACTTATGGTTGTGAAGTGCACCACAATCATGACTTAGAGACTAAGTGACGTTACAAATCTTCCCTTCTTCTACTCTTTATCGTGTCGTGTAGAGCTTTGACATTTTGTGTCATATTAGAATCGAATTTCCTTCTTGTGTGTGAGTGTAGAAGAATGAACACAAGAATAAACGTAGGCAAGAGAGTTGGAGAAGCATTTTCTGGGGGAAACCGACCTCCTCATCAAGCCGCAGATGCTGGAGTACAAGTGCCTATCATTCCAACTGCATTGACGGATGGAGAAGTGAGAGAAGAACTTGTTCAGATGGCCCAAACCATCACTACTCAAGCACATGCTATCACAGCCTAGACACTAGAAAGGGTGCTCCCAGGGAGAACCCACATGCTAGAACCATGGTAGCAGACTGAGAGATTTCACAAGAATGAATCCTCCATTCTACTTTGGGTCTAGAACTAATGTGGATCCCCAGGAGTTTGTGGATGAGGTATACAAAATTCTTTGTGCCATGTTTGTTAATGAAAAGGAGAAGAAGGAGTTGGCTGCATACCTGGTCAAGGATGTGGCTCAGATATGGTACAAAAAGTGTTGAAATGGCCGAGTCGGTCTAAGGCACAAGATTAAGGTTCTATGCTTTGAAAGGTAGAGAGGAGCAAGAGAAGTCAGCTGATGTGGTCACTGATACCTTGTATTTCTTTTCTTTTCCTGTGTATGCATTGTTAGATCCATCATAACCTTGTCTTTTGTAACTCCTCTAGTAGCAAGTAAATTTGACTTGCTTCCTGAGATATTGCATGAACCTTTTCTAGTTAGTACTCCCATAGGAGACATCATTAGAGCTGAAAGGGTATATAGAGTTTGCCCAAACACTATTCTTGATAGAGTTACCTATGCTGACCTAATAGAATTAACCATGCTTGACTTTGATATAATTTTAGGTATGAATTGGCTCCATAAGTCTTTTGCTACCATTTACTGCCAAAAAAGGGTAGTTAGGTTTCAGTTTCCTATTGAGTTATAGCTTGAATGGGAAGGGCGTAGTTCAAATCCAACAGGGCAAATAGTGTCCCATCTTAAAGCCTATAAAATGTTATCTAAGGGGTATCTATATCAATTGGTCAAAGTCAACGACTTAGAACATGAAGTTCCTTCCATAGACTATTATGTCCATCGTGAATGAGTTTCAAGATGTATCATGATCTCAAGGAGATATATTGGTGGGAAGGTATGAAGCGAGATATTTCTAAGTTTGTGAACGAGTGCCCAAATTGCAACCAGGTTAAAGATGAAAAACTTAAGCGTGGAGGTCTTACCCAGTTGATTGATATCTCGTTACCCTCACTTGTTTAGTTCTTGATGTATATATACTCTTCCTAAGTCTGATTTTGTTTAAGAAACTCTAAATTTTAGTGCATTACTTGATATTGGTGTTTTAAGTCCATAACTATGTGTTTTATACTTGCACTATATGAGTTAATATGAGTTCATGCTTGCATTCATGTTGCTCTTTTTGTATAGCGTTTGCGTGATTTATGTGTTGCTTGAGTTGTGATGTGCATTGAGTTAAAGTAAGATTGAGAAGGAAGTTCCCCAATCTCAGATATGAAGCTTCAGATAAGCTTTGAGTGATGTGCATCATCAAGAGTAAGTTGTAAATTAGATATTCACAAAGGGCAAAGTTTCAAGTATGTTGATGTTTTTTTCGAAAATACCCTCTTTGTTTCAAAATGATGTGTAGTGTCATTGGGGATGAATGTTCCTAAGGAGGGGATCTGACATTCCAAAAAAGGTACTCGTCTAGTGAAGAGCCTATTAAGTTTTAAGAATAAGTATTTGAGGTACATAGGCATCCCAATGCCCTAATTATTATATTAGAAACTTAATTAACTACTTTAATTGGTCAAAACACAAACCGTTAAGCAGTTTCAAGATTTCGGTTAAGTGAAGTGTTCTTCTAATTCTAGTCAATTTAGGAGAGACGTTTTAGTAAATTAGCTAATTGATTTATTAATTAAGTTAATTAGTCAAAGTTAAATTACTAAATATTCAGTTCCTAGACCTCGACTAACGATCATTAACTATGAAATGCACGACTTCAAAGCAGTAAAGAAACGCAAAATTAACAAAAGTTCTCTTGAGGCGATATTAAGAAGTTCCACAAAGTTTTTGTGAAAAAGTTCAAGGTGATCTTCGTAGATTCAATTCTACAGTAAGGTATGGTTATTCTCTCCTGGAATTCTTTCTCCAAGAGGCTTTTCAAGCGTTTTTGTAATCAAGAATATCAAAACTAGGGTTGTTCCCAATGAATCACATGTTCATCTCCCTAGTTCTCTCGATTTCTGATTCTTGCATGTTGTATGATGTTAATTTCTAGCATGTTGTTGGTATGTAAGTCTTAGCTTATTATTATGCGTATGATTCCTAATTTTATTGTCGAATGAAACCTGCATGTTAGATCCGCATACTTAGGGTGTGATCTCCATGAACGTTAAGTGTTATAATGCCTACGTTTGATGGAGAAGATTAAATTGTTATAAGTTGTTCATTGCATTATTTCATAGGCTAATAAAAGATTAAAAGTTGGCTTATTTAACATTATAGATTATTATAATGTAGTATGAAGTAATTGGCATCACTGATGACATCGTTATTACAAGTATCTAGTGAAATTATGATTTATGCCAACAAATTGGCTAGCATAACTATGTAAAATCATATTATTTTTGAATCATGTAAATTCATACCAATCTATACATCAATGAACTCATAATATAGGGTATGACAATCAATGGGACAAGTTCCAACATACTCTATCCACACGAACTTGTGAACGTAATAGAAATGAATATGTAGTTCTAGCTTTCATAAAGAATTGTACAAAACTACCAGTAAACGTTGAACAATTAAGGTGAGTAATGAAATAACTAAAATTTTAATTTATGAAATTGACCTAATATAGTATGTAAAAAGAAGTGAGACAAGTCTCAATTACAGTTAATCGATTATGTCAAAAATACTCACATAAGAAGGTGCTAGAGTCTGTGAGACGAGTCTCACTTGCACCATGATCATAATGTAAGACTTACGTTCATATCATCAAGCAAAGAAAGGCATGACCAGTCATAAATAGAGTTAAGTAAATGTCATAACTAGAAGCAAGCTTCTATAATGTTTGAGTCAAACTATAAGAGATAAGAATGTAAAGAAAATCTGAGCTTAGCACCGATAGACTAACAATGAGCTTGTGCAAGTACATGTAAGTCTCATTAGACGAGGCTACCACCAAGGTGGACAAGTAGTCTCCATATGTCTCCTAGTATTCGAACTATGTTTGCCAGCATAGGGGTACTAGCCTAAGAAGGCCAGCAATAGGTTTCACTTTGGCTGGTGATTCCTTCTCTTTTCGGTGTTGGGGAGACTTTCGATTTCATATTTAGCTCACATGATCTATGTCGGTTAAAGATCAGGAAAGTATCTGGTTCACTTTAGCCGTTAACCACTCTATTCTGTCTTGGGAAGACACTGACTTGGTTGCACTTTAGCTGGTGAACCCCCCTTTTTCAGTGTGGGGTAGACACAGAACTTGGTTCACCTAAGATGGTGAATCACCTCATTTTGGTGTGGGGGAGACACTGGATTTCACGTTAGCTCACATGATCTACTTCCATTAACGCTAAAGAATTATTTAAGAGAGAAAGAAAGAATGAATGTAGCATGTTCAAAATGAACAACAGAGCAAAGATGTAGAATCTTAAGTTCATAATGAACTATGTAAAGCAAGATTTAAAATGCCAATCATTAATGTTCACAAGAATGGAGTTTTAACAAGTTAGTGCTTTATGCCAATATTGGAGTATGATTATATGCCTCTAAGATTATATATTAGGTAAGCAACCGATTAATGGGCATAGCCAATAAAGATTGTCTTATAAATATATACATACCCAATTCAAGAATGAATATTTCAATTTTAAGGTAGTAAAATCATTTCCTTAGTCATGTGAATTACTTACTCGATTCATTATAGGTATGGGACTATAATGAATCATTGCACTTGTAAGTGAAACATAGGATTAAAGAAGATAATTGAACTACACAATAGAAAGAAGAAAGACAGAAAAATAAACTAAGGCTGGGAATAGGAGCTCTCGATCTAAGGGAGAAAAATAATAAACTTTTGTTTAAGTTATTCTAAATTTGTGATCATGATTAAATGTTCTTTTGTTCATATAGAAAATGAGTTGTATGCCTTAATACATGAGAACATATCATATTCATAGCACAAATCAGAAGTAATGATTTAAGAAAGTAAAGAGACTTAACCTTCTAGAAACTATATGTTGCTTTAGGAAAAGCTTTCCTTGATCGTGCATAGTCCTTATGTGTTATGTCCATACACCCATACTTATTACAAGTGAGTACTAACCCAATATATTATTACTATTTTTATAGGCGCAGGTTCTAAAGAAGATTGAAGACTCAACGAAGCGGTTTGGATTAGCGATCTCCAGACTTTGGTAGGTCCTCCTGAGTTCAAGGACGCTACTCACTGTTATTCTAGCTTATTACATTAGATATAGCTAGTAGTTGCTGTCCCTAGAGTTTCATTTCAAACATTTGTTCAAGCATTTGTAATAAGACCGATGGCAAGCTATTATTATTATTATTATTACGATCATTTATTTCAATTGTTTAATCTATATACACTTTATTAAGTGTTAAAAAGTTTTAAATTTTGTGAAAATTTAACAGTATGATTATCATGAAAGCTAAGAAGAGGCTTGTCTGCGACCTCTGAGAGGCTAACGACACCGGTTGAATTAAGATTCCAGAATCTGGGTGTGACATATATGAGGAGTTAACTCTCCTAAGCCTAATTTTATAAAGTAATGTTAATAAAGGCTTTTCAATACGGGAACTTAGCTTTGCACCGAGTGAACTCTAACTACCTGAGAGTACCCCCTAGAACTTAGACCATTATCAAATCATCACGCGGCGTACTTGACCTCTCGGAGGTCTTGTACAAGCCTTTTGACATCAATCTTTGCATTCATGTATGAAAAGTAGTACAGAATCGAAACTTTCCACACAAAATAGTAATACTTCAAAATATCTCTTTTATAGAAATACATAATGAAAGGCTAAGTCTGAAAGTCGCCATCTTCGACATACGAATATAATGAGACACAGACCATACTTCAACATATAGGAAAATAGAAAAGTCTATAACAATACTTTCTATAAGGAAATATAAACCTCAAGATGTCCTTGAATCTAGTGAGCACATACCAACTCTTTCTTGAATAAAATAATAATCCAAGCTTCACTTCGATACTCCTCTCAAATGCCACCTAAACCTCTAGAGATAGACAAAATGTATTGAATTAGTACATGCAATGTACTAAGTATGGCATAATTCATAAAATCATGATAAATGCTAGGACACTTCCAATGTAGGCACAAGGTTAAGGAATATCAAGTAGGTCTTTTATGCACTCTAGTCTCCTTCTTAAGTAGAGATAAATTGCACTCTAGTCTCCTAGTAGAGCTACAAACAATAACATATTCACTCGGTGCTAGCCTTTGTTCTCATAAAATAAGGTTCATTCACATAAGGGCACATGAAAAGATACAATCTCCTAGTCATTTCCTTATCATATTGCACCTACCAAAGATGGATCCACTAGGGCTGCCACTCAATGGTCTTTATTGATGTTTCTTAACCTTCTTTTATATATAGAAGGTTACACATATTGGTAATACATATGAAGGTACCATTTTTTCGTTCTACAAATCCTAGACTTCCAATCCACATTCATCCGTACATATACAAGACAAAGGTGCATAAGCCTACTAAGTCAAGATGTTCATATTCATATATCATTCATAGACCAAGAAGAGGGACATAGTCTACCTATCAAGGCACACACATCATCTCCATATCACATATACAATGTTGTTCAAGTATCAAGTAGGAATAATTAAGTAAACCTATCAAGATGCACTAGTAACACAACTAGAGACATCATCCTAGTCTATCATAATCATATATCGTCAATTAGGAGAGTTCAATCTCACACATACACATATATCACATAGTCCTTCACATTGATCATAATCAAGTCATAACATGATAATATCACTAGTCATAAAGTAATGCCAATAAGGCCACATTGATTCATAATTCATAAAGAAATATAGACAAGGCCACGTAATTCACAACTATAGCACATAAGCACCGCCACTATAAGTGGACCATACCAATGACAACATAATTCGAAACCTAATTTTCATAAAATTAAGAGAATTAGGGAAGCGTACCACAATCCATTCTCACCACTTCAATCCATAGCTAAATCATCAAATACAATACCATAAAGGCCCTTACCCATGGCTATGATCATCTTTTCAATAGAAAAATTATAATACTAAATAAAGAAAAATAAATTCAATATAGATTAATAAATCTAATGTAGCTTATACATCAATCCATTACAATTCTTACATCATTCAACTGTCCAAGGAAAACTACGCTATAATTCATAAATATTGAGCCATGATCATAACACCCATCATATAGTAAAAACTCGGAGTGCATGATTTGCATGGGTTCACAAATTTTTTAGGTTATAATAATCAAATTAACATCAATTAAATCACAATGAAATGTTTCAAAACCTTGAATGCAAGAACCCATGGATAGATTACAAAATTGGACAATTCATGTTTTGATCATCTTTGAATATCAATGGAATTGACTCCTTGAAGAAAGATATTTCAAGGATGAAGAACCATACCATAATTGTGATGAAAAGCCTAAAATTGATGGATAAAACATTAGAAAAAATCAGTCTTCTTCCTTAGAGCTTCAAACCGTCATCAATGGAGGTTTTGGAAAGAAAAATGGACAGGTTTGATTTTGAGTTGAGGGTTTAGCTTTTATCGGTGATTTTAGGGGTTTAAAAAGACTCTGTAACTGTCAATAAGTCATCCCAAATTACCCAACATATCCCTACACTTATTAGACAATTAAACCAATTCAAATTTTACTTAAAAATGACGTGACCAAATCTTGTATTTTACTGCGTGTCGCGGAAGCATATTCAAATGTTGTTTCTGGAACATTTCGAGACAAAATGATTTGTGAAAGCCCCATGTCGCAGGGCAAGATTTTTTCGCATTGCGTGTCAGCTACGAGATACGTAACCACCACCATATTCTGGCATGCACGACAAGTTGACTATCCTATTTTCGGGTCCTCTTTGGGGATGCTTAGGATGGACCCGGAGTGTCGTTCTCGGACATTTTGACCTTTTACATGTCAGGGGACACGTAGGAACCCATCTATACTCAATTTCATCCCCAAAACATCACTATAAAACAATACCACACACTAGTTCAACTTTGACTAGTTTTTGAACATCTCGGACGTTTGACCTTTAAAGTTTATGTACTGATTAATAACACATTATTGACCATTTTATGACTTTAAAAAATCATGACACAAGTGTTAGACTCTAGTTAAACCTAGCTCATTTTGAGGGATGCTACAATCTCCCCCACTTGGACAACATTCGTCCTCGAATGATACATACCGCACTTTATTTATTTTGAAGAGTTCAGACTCAAGAAATAGCCGCTCATAACCATACCACACACTATACAATACCCACACATAGGAGAAACATCGATTTCACAACGCTGAGAGACTCAAGACACAATAAGAAGATAGAAACTACAACTACATCTTGTTATGCAATAAGACATATTCTTTATTCCATATAGGAGAAACTTCTTTCTCCACACATTGTCATGCTCATATACATCAACTCTATGCACATTACCTCCACTTTTTATGAAAGAAAAATTTAGTCAAATTTTCAAATATCTTATAGTGAGCACCAACTTATTTACAGTGAAACATGCTCAAATTTACAAAAATGCATCTCTTAAGAAATATATAATTGATGCATGACAATATGAGAAACAAAACCATATAAATCATTTTACAACATAATCATAACTTCATAAAATGTAAAATGCAAGGAATCAATGAAATCCAATTTCAACTAGACTCCTAATCAAAATACAACTTGTAACATGCTACTATGATATTCTATCTCTCAATATTGAATTGAATAAAAGAGATGGAATAACAATCTACAACCCAATTACTCGCCATACTCCTCAACTTAGAAGGAACTCATACAATTAAAGAGAGAAAACTATAACTTATTGGAATCATCATCATCATCCGGTTTTGATACTTTGGCTCAGAGAGCATAGAAGTGATTCCTCTTTGGAGCACCACCATCCGGTACATTAGGAGTATCTGTATTGGCCTCTCTCCCTCTAGATGCAATATGAAGACAATCTCTCACCTTGTGATCATCCTTCCCACAACCAAAGCACCCACTAGTACCGGCTAGACACTTTCCAAAGTGATTCATTTAACAAATAGAACCAGTAGGCTTAACCATTTGGGAACCACCACCTCTCTCATAGTTAGCCTTAGGATCACTAGAACCATCTTGAATTGGAGACCTCTTGTTAAACTTAGGATGAACTTGTTCATCGGTTCTTCCCCTCTTAGTATCTCTACTTCTCCTCTCCAGTTTAGACTCTTCAATTAATTGAGCATACACCATAAGCCTAGATAGAGTCATGTCACCATGGAGTATAGTCTTACGACACTCTTCCTTTACAATATCCGAAACACCGGTCAAGAACCTACTCATCTAATCCTAAGGTTAGACACAAGGGATAGATCATACTTAGAAAATAGGATAAACTTTAATGAATACTCCCCAACTCTCATGTTACCTTGCCCAAGGTTTATAAACTCCTCAATCTTAACCTCTCTCTTCTCACGGGGAAAGTACCTTTCAAAGAATGCTTCCTTAAACTAGTTCCACACTAAGGAACATGATTCAACCGGCCTACTATCTTTCCATTGAGTGAACCAAACGTAAGCAACATCTTTCATTTGATATGAAGCTAACTCTGCTTTCTCCCTAGAATTCACTCCCATAGCATACACTATCTTATACAATTCATCCTAGAAGGCTTGGGGATCCTCTCCCACCTTAGAACCAAGAATGATAGGAGGATTCATCCTCACAAATTCCTTTAATCTTAAGGCCATAGTAATCTTCAAAGCATTCACCCTAAGCCATATGTCTCTATTAACTTGTGTAGTCATTGCTCGGGCTAGAGTAAGGAGATCCTCTCTAATATCTCTTTATTATCCATAACCGGGGGAACCACCGGAACCTCATTACCCTCACCTCCAATAGGGACACGATTACCTTGGGGAGGCACTTCAGCATCTTGAGGAACTTGAACTCCTTGTGGAGCTAGTCAACCTTTAGGAACTTTCTCTTGCAGTCCTCCTTCTTCCAACCTTCTAGTGGCCATTATTCTTGTAGTCATACTCCTAAAACACAAGATAAGATATTATGAATAGACACTAATAACCTCAACTCTATAGGCATGACACAAGCTTGATGAAGAAGTGAAACTCTATTGTCCAATAACGATGGTCTGGGATGTGACAAAGTTTGTATTAGAGCCTAGGTTCATTTACCTAATTGTACCTAACGAATCTAGTAGTCTTGCGGAATGGCGCAAAGATGTTTATACTTCTATTTTAGAGGCTATAGGACTTCAAGAATTTTCTCTGTTTTGTCTTGTATCCTTTAGTGCTATGACTTGATTTTGATTTGTTTCCGGTGATTCGAAATGGTATCTAACCTCACTCACTCTTCTGTTCGCAAATAGTTGACAATAGGTTCAACGACGTCAGGCACATAGCTCCCATCAATACTTTCGCTGAGGAATCTACAGTGATGGCTCATAGTCAAAGTAAGGGTAGAATAAGAGATAGGGGTAAATGCCAAGGAAGAGTTGTTCCTACTAGAGATGAAGCACCAATTGAAAATGCTCCTAGGAAGAAGGCTCCTCTTGCACACCATGAAGAGGTAGAGGAGAATATTGAGGTTGGGAATGAGGATAATGTAGGACAAGAGGAAGAGTTACAAGATGATACAATAGCTATTCCTCCCAGGGATCTAGTGTTAGCTCAGTAGATCATGTCATTCTTGAAAAGTTTGGTTGGTCGTGCAGTACTTGAAAAACCGCGGAAACTCTATGATCTAAGCTCGAGTTTAACATAATGAATTATGATCTAAAAAGAGTTAATTTACAGTCCTAAGTGTTTAAGAAAAGAGTCGTGGATGCTTGGAGGGTATAGAGACGAAAAACAATGAAGAAATTCCAACAGACATAATTAGACATGGTCACACGTCGCCCACCTGGCTCCAGATCTTGAAAATTTAAGCTTCGCACCGCGAAGATAACATTAGGTATTATACCTCAAAAGACATTTTCAAAAAATTAATTTGGACCCTGCTGCACGTCGCCGACCCACCTTCAATACTTGGTAATTTCCTGATTTAATGAAAAGTCAAGTTGGACTATTGTTTTAAGGTCCACATATTGAAGGGGTATTTTGGTAATTTTGGGACGGTTAATATATATATATTTAGTCATTTTTCACCTATTCCCCAATCAAAAAAAAAACGTCCAAGTAGAAGTAAAAAAAATATTGAAGCTCTTCCTTCTCTGTAAATTTTCTCTCTCCTAAACCTCCATTGAAGAACTTTCGAGCTCCAAAAAGAGGATCAACTATCAAAGGGTTCAACTTAATTTCATGTCTAAAACTTCATTAAGGTATGGTTTTTTCCACTCTTTGGATTGCTGTCCTCAAGAGATCCCTCCAAAAAGTATTCAAAATCCCCAAAAATCTAGGGGTTTTATCTACAATGGGTATTCTTTGAAAAATGAAATTATGAATCAATTATGATGATTATGATAACTTAAGGTTTCTTAGGTGTATAATGATTGATAATTGTTGTTGTTCACTTGGAATTCCCTTAGACCCATGTTGTCCCCAATTTCATTAATCTTGGGTTTGATATGGTGAATTGACTGAAGATGATGAATATATACATTGTTTTATATTGATATTAATTATGTTGTTCCTTCATGAATTACATTATATTATGTGTTGGTTATGCATTTTTGGGTGATTGAAGCATGAAGCCCCATGAAGGGCAAAAAGGTATGATTGTTGGTTCTTCCTTGAACTAAAGTATGAAAGATGAATATCATAGATAGTAATGATGATATATTTAATTTGTTATTGTTGTGTTGATCACAAGGTCCCCTAATCCTTCACCATATGCACTAGAATTAGCTATGAATTATCTATGTATGATATGGTAGAATTGTTATGTGATTGAAAGGTAGTTCTCATGATTATAATCAAATTTTAAAGTTAAAGGTTTACTCACATTCTAGTGTTTCTAAAGTGAAAGGATTGTTCTCACTTATGAACCTCTATGAGATATTATAATAAGATGTTTTCATGAGAGTTTAGTAAAGGCAAATGTGAACTTTTTTTATGACTAAAGATGATTCATAGAGGGTATATATGCTTATAAATGAAAGGGCATGTAAATTAGATGGGGGTCCCACGTTAAGTAAGTGCGGCTCCCCACATGGGTTTCATCACGTTTAGTAAGTTCAGATTCCTAATATATGTTTCACATCCTGAAACTACACCCTATATGTTAGGGGAAATCTCGGATTGAAACCGATGTACTTGACCTCTCGGAGGTCTTTTACAAGCCCTTACATATCATTCATCGCATATACATAATGAAAAGTAGTGAGGGATTAAAACTTTTCAAAAACCTATCATAAATAAAGTCATAGGAAATACTAAGTCTCAATCTCATCGATCTTAAGACATGAGAAAACTTTTCTGACACGACCCATACAAAATGCTAATATAGAAATACTTAGTGTATTATAATACTTCAATAAGAAATATAAAAGACATCTATGCCCTCGACTCAAATGAGGACATACTTCGACTTCTCTTGAATGATGCAATAGTCCAAGTCTTCCTTCCCAAATGCTCATTACCTACCTACAACTATAGAGATAGATAAAAGCATGGATTAGTACAACCACATGAACTAAGTAAGGCATAATGCATGAAAGTCATGAAAATGGACATTTATTAGAAATATACATCTTTTAATTTGAACATCATATTATAATCATAATAATAACATTTAACAACTCAGAATCACATAATATAACTATTAAGCAATTTTTAACACAATTTTTTAGCCAACATTACAGTAAGCTCAACATGAAGCAATTTTTAACACAATTTTTTAGCCAACATTACAGTAAGCTCAACTCACTGTTCACTGAAGGAATTCACTATTACAGTGAAGTTGTCTAATTCTTCCTTAGACACTCCTTAACGTGTAGTCTTCTCATTAAAACCTATCCTAAGACCCACTCAAGAAACTCAAACAGAGACCGCCCATACAAACTCCCTAAGCATTCCCAAATGACCCTTAAGAATACTTATAATAAGATACATACACAATTACAAGACATCAAACATATCAACATGAGATAATATGGCATACCCTTACCAAAGGCTATCAAAAGACTTACTTAAGTAAATCAAGCAGATAATGTCCATGATTGACCTCTTCAAGACTACCTAAATAATCCTTAAGACTACCTAAGTTTAGATCATGTCCACATTATCAACATTATCACATCCCGAAATGATACCCTAGAAGTTAGGGGCAATCTTGTATTGCAACCGGCGTACTTGAACTCTCGGAGGTCTTGTACAATCCATTACATATAATTCATGACATAAACATAGTGAAAAGTAGTGCAAAATTAAAACTTTTCACAAAAAATAACATAGTCTTAAAAAAACTCTTTCATATAAAGTCATAGGAAATACTAAGTCTCAATCTCATCATCTAAAGACACAAGAATACTTGGGACACGGCCCATACAAAATACGAATATAGAAATACTTAGTCTATTACAATACTTCAAATGAAAACATAAAAGATATATATGCCCTCGAGTAAAATGAGGACATACTTCAACTTCTCGTGAACGATTTGCTACGGTCCAAGTCTTCACTTCCAAAACTCTCTTCACCTACCAATAACTACAGAGATAAATAAAAACATGGGTTAGTACAATCAGATGTACTAAGTATGACATAATGCATAAAAATAATGAAATGAACATTTAGTTTGAAATATGCATTTTTTTCATTTAAAAATCATATTATAAAAATAGGAGAAATATTTAACAACTTAGAAACACATAAGAAAGCATTTAAACCAATTATCATAATTTTAGAGTAACTTTACTGTGAACCCATTTCACTGTACAGTAAAGTTCTTCACTGTTATAGTAAAGTACTTTCCTTTCAATTTTAACACTTCCTAGCGTGCAGTCTCCTCAATAAAAGTTATCCTAAAACTCACTTAAGCAACACAAAGAGAGACCGCCCATACAACCTCCCTAAGCATACCTAAATGACCCTCAATACTACTTATAATAAGGCACATACACACTTACAAGACATCAAAAATCAACACATAGATATTCTAAAAGATATAATACTTAAGTAAATCAAGATTATAACGCTCATGATTGACATCTTCAAGATTACCTACGTAATCCTTAAGACTAACTAAGGCTTATACCATGTCCACATAATCAAACATTTTGCCTAACTAGAGCCATTCTTAAGATGCATCTAGGTAAAATACGGAGTGACCATTCCTATGCCCCCTTCGCATATTAACTACACAACCCTTAACAACTCTAGAAAAATATTTATTCATTTAACGTACTTTCTTAACTTAAGTCATTACATTCATTAGTTCATTTAGAAGAAATTCAACATATAAAGGATATTCAAGTAATGGTCTAAGACAAGACCTAAGTACTCTAACTAAAGCATTCAAAACCTAATGTGCAATGTCTAGATAGCGTCCCATACCACCACCTAAACTTCATAGAACTTCTCTAGTGCTAGTAAGTATCCCACATGATGACAATATGCAATAATAGACATAGACCATGATAGCAAGACATGGAATCCGGAGTTCTAACCTACTGCGAAGAGGGTGTTCTACTTTCCAATGGTAGAACTTAGACACATCCCATGTAGGCACATAGTAAAGGAATATGAAGGGCATGCTTTGTAATCTAGTCTCACTCTTTAACTAGAACTTCTTCCCTTACCATACTCACTCGGTGCTAGCCTTCTTTCTCATAGAGTAATTTACACATAAGGTTCACATAAAAGGGTTCCATAACAAGTTCATAACCCAATCACAGTTACCCTACAAAAGAAAGGTCCACTAGGGCTACCACACAATGGAGACAAGAAGCTCATTATTACTTTCCTAAGGATTAATACGGTGCCTTTCCAGCAAACTAAACTTAAACCAATCATTCCTTTAGTTTGAAGGACACCATTACAACTTACTACTTCAACATTCACAATCTTACCACTTAGGTTCAAGGTTTTCACATAAAATACTATTTATACATACAATACTATGAACTTAGAATCCTAAGTCAAGACATCACATATTCACATTCATCCATTCATGAAGCAAGGGACACAAGTCAACCAAAACAAGACACCACATACTTCACTTTAACTCCTAATACATGTCATTCAAGAAGCACATAGAAATAACCCTTATCATCTTCAATTCATCCTACATACTATGATATCAACATAATTATGATCATCATAGAGTCATATAATTAAGTAGGAATAATATATATCAACCCTAACCCTATACACACAAAGCCACATTCATAGTATTACATTATCACCTACATAACATCAATATAACAAACATACTTTCACATAACGTAACATGTAGATATATATAATCATCACATTACTTTTATTTAGTTTGACAACAAGTCCATGATCATCAATTTCAAAAAGTAACGTCGACAAGGCTACGTCAATTTCAAGTGAAATATATAACACCACCACCATAAGTGGAACATATAAATCACAACAAAATTGAAGTATAAACAACATAAAAATAAAGTAAATAGGTCAGCGTACCACCACTCCATCCTTGACACATCAATTCGATGCTAAATAATCCAATCCAATAACATAAGGCCCTTACCAATGGCCATGAATATCAATTCAACATAAAAACTATACTAATCAATGAACTAGGTCAATTCAATGTAAATTCGTCAATCTAATACAACCTATATACCAATTGAATACAATTATTACATCATTAGACAGCCCGTAGAAAAATACACCATAATTCATTAACATGAGGTCAATATCAAGTAACCCATAACTTAGTCAAAAACTAGGGTTCATCAAATTCATGGGTTCATATGTAATTTAGTTTAAAATCATCAATACAATAACAATTTAATCCATTATAAAATCTTAAAAACAATTGATGGAAGAACCCATGGTAAAATCATGAAATTGTACAATTCATCTTTGAAAACTTTATAAAACATCTTGAAAATTGGGATCCTTGATGAAGAGAGTTTCAAGGATAAAAATTCATAACTTGATGAATCTAATTCCTCACATTGATGAATAATCTCCACTCAATTCGTCATACCATGCTATTCCTTCACTTTGGACTTCAATGGAGTCTTAAGGAATTTCTAAGGGAGTTGGGATTTTGAAATAGAACAATAAAGTCTTCAATGTGTTGATGACTTATATATAAAATTAAAATACCCAAAAGAACCCTTAGGAACCGCAAAACCATCTATTTGGAAGTGGGGTGAAATTACAAGTTCAACCCTCAACTTATAATGAAGCTGCATGCAAGACGCAATGCCAATCGACGGTTGCCCATCGACGGGGCGTACATATAACAGGGGCTTTCTTGTCCTCCGTGATGGAATCATAGGATTGGAATTTGTATCTTATTACCCCAGGATACGTACCAAACAAATCCCACCACCAATGGGGCGTCGACGAAGCCACCGACCGTTGTTTGCCATCCGTAGGTGGGACTGCCTTTGGATGTTTTGGCCACAAACATGGGTCCTTCCTCAAGGACCCTTGGTGGTCCTTGGGGATGTTATCCTGGAAGTTTCCAACCCAAATGTTATATTCTATGACTTTAACACCTCCGACGTGAATTTCACCCCAAACGAACATTTAAAACTTGAGGAAACATGCTTAGACACACAAGGTCATTTCATGGCAAATCTTTCGAACGTCATGAACTTTCTTCTATGTTTGACCTCCAAACTTCAAGAAACTTTACACAATGCCTATATATGCTGTAATAACTCATTTCAAGACCTTATAAACTCATGAATCCCACACAAACACATAAAACCACATATGATGCATATCGGTGACTTAGTCGTCAAACGTCTTGGTCATCCCTTGACGTTTGACGTCCAATGCACCTAAACTCTTAGACACTGCCTCTTTAACACATAATATAACTATATAGGACCTTAAAATATTATGAACAACATGTTAGGATATAGTTAACCGAAGTAATTTTTTGTGGTCTTACAAACATCTTTCCTAAGTAGAGTCATTCTTAAGAATTATATACGTAAGAAACGAAGTGACCATTCCTATGCCCCCTTCACACCTTACCTAGAGAACACTTAGCTACTCTAGATAAGTACTTATTCAATTAACATACTTTCTTAACTTAAGTCATTGCATTCATTAGTTCATTGAGAAGACATGCATTAGTGAAAGGTCATTCAAGTAATGGTCTTGAACAAGACCTCGGAACTCCCAATAACAGCTTCATACCCTATTGTGCAATGTCATGATAGCATCCCATACCACCATCTCAACTTCATAGAACTTCTATAGTTTTGATAGGTATTCCATATGATAAGAATAGACAATAACCTAAATAGACCGTTATAGCAAGACATGGAATCCAAAGTGTTAACATACTTCGATGAGGGTGTTATACTTTCCAATAGTAGAACTTAGACACATCCCATGTAGGCACATGGTTAAGGAATATGAAGGGCATACTTTGTAATCTAGTCTCATTCTCTAACTAAAACTACTTCTCTTACCATACTCACTTTGTGCTAGCGTTCGTTCTCATAGAGTAATTTATAGTTAAGGTTCATGTAAAAGGGTTTCATACCAAGTTCATAACCCAATCACATTTACCCTACAAAAGAAAGGTCCACTAGGGCTACATCTCAATAGCGAGAAGAATATCCTGATGACTTTCTTAAGGATTAATATGATGTAGTTCCTGCCAATTAACCTATGTCTATCATTCCTTTACCTTGAAGTATACCATTATGGCTAACGACTTCAACATTCATAACCTTACGACTAGGTTCAAGGTTTCACATAAGAGACCCTATTACTTCATTTAAGGTCACATGTCATTCATACATTCAAGACTAAAATACTTTGGAATCCTAAGTCAAGACATCACATATTCACTTTCATACATACATCAAGCAAGGGACAGAAGTCAACCAAGATAAGACACCATATACTTCATTTTAACTCATAATACATGTAATTTTAGAAGCACATAGAAACAACACTTATCATCTTCAAGTCTTCCTATATACTATCATACCAACATAAATATGACCATCATATATTCATATAGTCGAGTGGGAATAACGTACATCAACCCTAAGACCATAAACACAAATCCACATTCATAGTCTAACATGATCACCCACATAACATCGATAGAACACATATACTTTCACATTGCAAATAATCACATTACTTCAAGCAGTTTGCCGACGAGGCAATGATCATCATAATACTTAAAAAACGCCGAGAAGGCCACATGAATTGCAAGTAAAGCACATAACACCGCCACCATAAGTGGACCATACCAATAAAAACAAAATTGAAGTCCATTAATCATAATAATAAAAAGGAAATAGGGTATCTTACCACCACCTCATCCTCAAAACGTAAATCTAATGCCAAATTACTCAATCAGTATCACAAGGCCCTTACCCATGGTCATAACAAAAAAATCAACATAATTATAACAATATTCATGAAACTAGGTCAAATTAGTACATTCATCAATATAATGAAACCTACATATAAATTTTCAACAATTATTAAATCAATAATTAGCCTTCATAAAACTACATTAGAATTCATTAACATTAGATCAATATCAAGCATTACATCACTTAGTAAAAAACTAACGGTCATCCAATTCATGGGTTCATAGGAAATTTTTAGGTTAAAATAATCAATAAAATAACAATAAAATCATTATTCAATTTTTAGAAACCATTAATTCAAGAGCCTATGGAATAGATCATAAAATTGGATAACTCAACTTTAAAAACTTAAAAAACATCTTGAGAGTTGGGATCCTTGATGAAGGGAGTTTTAAGGATCAAAATCCATACCTTTATGAATATAATCTTCAATTTCATGAAGAATATCCACTCAATTCTTCAATCCAATCCCTTCCTTGAGTTTTGACTCCAATAGAGTTCTAGAGAGAATTCTAATGGATTTGTGTTTTGACTTGGAAGAATGAATTCTTCTTGTGTTTTAGGATTATAATAACATTTAAAATACCCAAAATACCCCTAAGAAACCTAAAATACTCTTATTTGGAAGTTGGGTGATATTAAAAAGTTCACCCTTCACTTGGCATTGAACTGCACACAGGGATAGTGGCCATCGACGGTTTATCCCTTTACCAACAGACGATCCTGCTGGTCCGTGGTGTGTGACTGAGACCTGCCATGGGCTTCCTCTCCCCCACGCCTAAGTCTCAATTAAGAGACCCCACCAACGGTGTGTCGACTTACCCACTGGGCGTTGATTGCCAACCGTTTGTTGGGCTGTCTTGGACAATTTTGGCACCCACCCGGGTCCTTCCTCAAGGACCCTTGGAGGGTCCTTAGGGATGTTTGACGGGACGTTTCCAACCCAACAATTATCGTGTATGATTTTTTCACCTCTCACATGAATTTCATCAAAAATAAACACATAAAACTCATTGAAACATGCCTAGACACACAAGGTCATTTCAAGGCAACACTTTCAAATGTCATGGACTTTCTTGGACGTTTGACCTCCAAAATTCATGAAACTTTACACACTACCTATATATGCTATAATAAATCATTTAAGGACATTATAAACTCATGAATCATACATAAAAACGTAGAACCACATATGAGCCACATAGGTGACTTAGTCATTGAACGTCTTAGTCATCCCTTTACGTTTGACTTCCAATGCACCTAACCTGTTAGGCATTGCCTCAATACCCAATATTAATCCACTTTAGTACCTTAAAATACCATTACAATCATTTTAGTCTCGAGTTCACCTAAAATATTTTTGGGATCTTACAATATGTGTTGTTTCATGAGATGGAAACCTCCACGTTTAACAAGTTTGGATTTCTAGTAAAAATTGCCTTGACCATTAACTATGTGCCCACATAGGACTCTAGTTTAGTGGATCCACCTAGATATCTATGTTAGAAAGGTTACACCATAGGCAAGTGTTAACCCTCTCCTTTTGATGTGGCAGTAGAACACCGGATTCCATGTAGCTCATATAGTTTAATATCGGTTATTGCAACCTTTTTACCTAATGTAAAAGTAAATGAATAAAGTAAATTTATGAAATCTTAATAGGGATGTCTTAAGGGGTCTCTACATAGTGTAAGGGAGGGTATGGAACATCTCTTACACATTACACTTGTAGGATCCTAAGAGATAGTTGTAGTATTATTCTCTTATGACTACTTTGACTATGACTTGTGTATGTTCATTATGTGTATGGAAATTTGTGATATGATATTAGGAATGTATGTATGAAGTGTATTACTTAATGTGATACTTAGTTTTGGATGGGGTTATGGGATTCTATTGTTTGAATTGCACAAGTATTGGCTGGGTTGTCAACATGTTGGGATGATATCATGTTGGGTTGCATTATGATGGTTACTTTATGTGCATATTGGATTTATCTAGTAAAAATCATGTTTTAACTGAAATGTCCTTTTAAACATACATTGATGATTTTTATGCATAGAAGTCATACGTAGTACGTGTGTTGTTCTAACCCATATTTTCTTCCCTTTTTCCCAAACATTGTAGGTTTGAAACTTGGAGGAGATTTCAAGCCTAATTCTCAAGACACTTGGATTTTCTTCTCCATGTTGGTGAGTTCTCAAGTATCAGGACAAGACCCTATGTTCTTACCTTTTAGTTCTTTTGTTATGTTGAAACACATTTATGTACTTTCCTATTTCTAAACTTCTTATTGATGTAAGAACTAAGTCCCAATTTCTACACTTATATTGTCTAGATGGTATGATGTGACAATTTTATATTCTATTTTCATATATGAAGTGAATTTGAACGTCCAAAGTAAAAGTTTTAAAATTTACTATATTTTTAATCTATGATACGTGCTACGATAAATTCTAAGGTCTTGTATAAGTCCTCTTCGAGGTCGAATACGCTGTGTAAGACTAGAGGGTGATCTCGGGATGTGATATTGTTTCCCTCTAATCAAGAAACTCAAGGACTTGTCAATCCTTTTAATGCTATCACTTTTCCCAAGGTGGGTGTAAATGTAGGTAATGATACTCTTTTCTGTCCTTTGTTGGGTCCAGTTATTACTAGTAATGAGCATGAGGTGCTAACAAAGTTCTTGAACTTGAAAACACCTTTGATCCATGGTTTTGAGTGTGTGGATGCATATGAGTTCATCCTAGATTACTATGAGAGGATTCATAATGGGAATTTTCCATTAGCACAGGGTTGAGAAGGTGGCTGCCTCTATATGTTGTTGATAACCATTAGGTGGTCATGTTGACCAAAGTACACACACTCACACTCCATATACTCTTACAAACTAATATAGGTGTATGGAGTCTAATGAAAGGGTATTCTCATATGCACTAATGTCTACAACTATGCATGTAAAGCTTATGTCTATGAAGTATGTGATGTATTCATTAGCTAGGATGACTTGATAGGTGTACTAGTATGGATAGGTGTATGGGACCTTATTTAAGCATTGCACATGAATAAAAATATATTATTATGTTAATATATGAAAATAAGTGGTATTAATATTTATGTGAAAGGTTTCTCACATGTATGATGATCTTGTAGATGGAGGGGCCTTGAAAGGTGTTCTCGAGTGTACCCTAAACTAGATGGTGATTTACATATGCTATGTACATATGAAAAGGGTTTATCATATGATTTAGGTTGATGAACACTCATCATTGACCTATGAGATAACCATATGAGGAGTCAATCTCCTAAAGCCTAATTTTATAAAGTAATGTTAATAAAGGCTTTTCAATAAAGGGAACTTAGCTTAACACCGAGTGAACTTAGACGAGGGGTTCCCCTTTCCAATGTTGGAAGGCTTGTTCACTATTGTCCTCACGAGGTGGGGATAACTAAAATGCCTCAACAACTATAAATAGGGTTTACATGAGTGGATAACTACAATGCCCCATTTGTCATAAAGAGGGTTTCCACATATACCTCCAAGTTCCATAAACTATGTTTCCCGCACAGGATCTAGAAAGTGATATCATCTAATATGCTAGCATGTGTTAATGTTCTACTTGGGTAGGTTGAGCACCTTCCCTTGTTCTAAGGTCTACAACACCAAATTCCATGTTTAGCACCCATGGTCTTAATGTCGGTTAAGGCTATCGTTTCCCTAAAGTGTGTTATGCCTCGTATTTTTTTATACGTAGTGCGCATCATGATCTAGTAGACGTAAGTCCGGGGAATGAGATTTTATTTTAAGTTCCAAGTGATTAATGAAATATTAGGCAAGGATGTTAATTCCAAATGTGATATTAAGTATGATTTGGCTAATGTAAGTGCCATTAACTTTAAGTGAGGGATTAATTAGTGGGTGATTAGGATTAATTTAGTCCAGTGGGCCCCACCACTCATAATTGGTGGCTGATTAGGATTAATTTAATCCAGTGGGCCCCACCACTCAAGGCAAAAATTTAAAGGGGATCAGATTGTGAGCTGGCCTTAGTGGACAGGTGTAGAGGGGGGCTGCCTCCACTTCATACTATTAAATGAGGTGGAGAAATCCACTCCATGCTAAATAAAGTGGTGAAATGCATTGCTGCATATCATCTTCTTCTTCACCACTTGTCTTAGGCAGCCATGGAAATGGAGAAACCAACCCTGCAACTCTTGGCCAGCAGCTGCAAATAATTTGGTTAGTAATCTCCTTGTTTGGTGTGTTAATTCTTTAGAAACCTTTGTTAATTATCCATTAAATTTAAGAAGGGAACGTGACCAGTAGCTTAGGAAGTCTGTTTTAGTTATTGAATGTACTAAGTATGAACGGAAACCATAATCGGATTATTAGTGGTGTCGTGTTGGTGCTTGGGCTGTTTTGACTAAAGCAAACTGCGGGAAAATTCTGTTTTGGCATTATGTATATGTTAAATGTGATTATGAGTATAAACTCCAAAGGATGAATACGATAAGGTAGATGTGTTGCAAATTATAAAACGAGTTATCGCTCGGTGTGTCGTTGCTTCGCTGCTATGGTTGCCGCTGTTTTTGGGAGGGGGCGGTTTAATATGATTCGTTGGGTTATATGTGTTATTGGTATTGCTGTGCATAATTTGGGTTGTTGTCGGATTGGGACGAAGTAAGGAAAATAGGGGAAGTGCTGCCGAATTTTCGTTAGATTATTAGCTAGCTTACAAGAAAGTAAAGCGCGATGTTTATCTAATTGCGGCACGATTGTTGCTTGTTATAGATTAATAGCTTGAGCAGTAAATATTGGACGTGCGGCTCGATTATACGGTATGTAACGCTGTCCCTTCTTTCTTTGTTTGGCATGACTTTTAAAAATAAGCAAATAACGGACAGGTTTGAAACTTACCTCTAGAGCGTCTAGGTGACTTATATTCATGCTTTCACAATTATTCCTCTAGATATCGGCTATGTCTAAGGCTATGATGATCTCTAATATATATGGTAGTGCTTCTTAGAGTCATTGAGATTTTACGTTTCCATATCGTATTAAAGGTTCATAATCTTGATAAAACATTAATATTTGGTAATACTCCTTGCTGGTTCACGTTGATTGTTCTATTGAGTTATAAGAAATGATTTTAATTGCATATGGTTTCTCATAATATTCTGCTCGTGCATAGAGTCATTTATCATTTCACCGAGTCCCGGGCCGGGTAATGTTCGTGCGGAGTTTCTTGCATATGTCACCGAGTTCCTCACTAGAGGGCCGGGTATGTATATTATATATATTATTGGTGATGAGGATGGTTATGATGATGATGATGACGGAGATGACGTGATGATTATTTTGCCGAGTCCCTTACAATGGAAGCTGGGCACCTTATATGTTAAAGATATGCATGATTTTCACTTAAAAGGGTACATGTGTAGCGATATTTTGTTTCGACTTGCCATATTGGTATCATGTCATCTTTACCTTATGCTTTACATACTCAGTACATTGTCCGTACTGACCCCCCTTTCCTCAGGGGGCTGCGTTTCATGCCCCCAGGTGTAGATGCATAGTTCGGTGATCCTCCCGCCTAGGATATCTACTCTGCTGATTGGGAGAGCTCCACTGTTCCGGAGCCCAGTCATTTTGGTACATAATTCTTTGTGTAGTCTTTTGCTCGTCTATGGGTATGGCGGGGCCCTGTCCCGTCGAGTTTCACTACTGTACTCTTAGAGGTTTGTGGACATTATGTGGGTTGTATATATATGTTTTGGGTAATGGTCTGGACATGGTTTGTTTGGGATGTCCGCTTGTACGGGGGCAGCCTTGTCGACTTACGTATGTTATTATGCTTTGAATAGTGGCGGCCTTGTCGGCTCGCGTATGTTGTTACAGTTGAATGGTTGCTTGATTTGATTAAATTCCATATTGTCTTAGTTTCAGTTGGTTATACTTAGCAGGTTTGTATGTGGGTGTCCAAAACGGGCACTAGTCACGGCCCATCGCGTTGGGTCGTGACAAAGAGTGGTATCAGAGCGGTTCTTCCTCGGAAGTGTCTACAGACCGTGTCTAGTAGAGTCTTGTTTATCGGTGTGTTGTGCACCACATCTATAAACAGGAAGCTACAGGACATTTAGGATGTCATCCTTTCTTCTTATTCTAGATCGTGCGATAGAGCTATATTAACAGGATAATCCCTTTCTAACAAATCCGTGTGTTTTCAGCTATGCCTCCAAAGAAAGCGACAGCCGCCCAGAAGGGCAAATCGGTAGCAGAAGGTACTAGTTAGACCCGGAGAGTTACTAGGGCCCGTGCCCAGTCTATGCCTAGTATTATGCTCCAGTCGGAGAGCTCTGCTACACTGCCACCACCAGAGGAGATTAGAGCAGCAGAGCTCAAGTTCGGGGGACACCACCAGCCCCCGAGGCCCCAACACCTGAACCTCCAGCTCCTCAGTCAGGGGCGGAGGATAGGGCCATGAGAGATGCGGTTCAGTTGCTGACTAGATTAGTGGCAGGTCAGGCTCGCAAGCATGGACTAGGAGTTGATCATGCGAACAGATCTGATAGCTTAAGGGCTCGCGACTTCTTAAGTTGTAATCCTCCAGAGTTCTTTGGGTCAGGGCCCTAGGATGATCCGCAAGAGTTTATTCATCAGATGCAGCGTGAGGATAATCAAGGCTTCGAAGACCGAGTCTGTTGAGTTGGCTACGTATCATTTGGGGGATGTAGCTATTAATTGGTATGAGTCTTGGGAGTTATCTAGGGGTGAGGGTGCTCCTCCAGCAGTATGGGATGAATTTGTGGAGGCTTTCCCGGGCCACTTCCTGCCTCCAGAGATGAAGCGAGCTAGAGTCGATAGATTCTTGCGTTTGAAGCAAAATGGTAGGAGCGTTCGAGAGTATAGCCTCGAGTTTGATTTATTGGCTAGGCATGCGCCTACTATTGTGGCTGAAATGGCGCATGTGGTACATCGTTATGTGATGGGATTGGATCGTTATCTCGATTGGCGGTTGTATGGCGGTGACTCTTGACGGTATGGACATTTCTCGGAGTGCGAGCATATGCACAGGGGTAGAGGATTGGCACCGGGACGCCACCAGATAGAGATTATAATAGAGGCCAGCATAAGAGGGCTAGATCAGCAGGTTATCCTGACGAGTTTCGAAGCGGGTAGTCTTAGCAGCATGTTAGATTTTCTTCCCAGCCAGCACAGAGTGCACCCCACGTTTCATGGGTAGGGGGTTCGATCGTATGGGATATTCGGAAGCTGGTCAGAGCTCTAGGGCGTCAGAGTCACAGATGGGCAGGGGTTTAAGCCAGTCGAGGCCACCTTTGCCTCGGTGTTCTCGCTGCGGTAAGTCCCATCCTGGGGAATGTCATTGGGCTACAGGTGCGTGTTTTTCTTGCGGGCGTCAGGGCCATACTATGAGGGAGTGTCACATTAGAGGTAGTGCAGGTGGTATGGCACTGCCTACAGGGTCCGTTGCTGGTTCATCTTCTTCTGTGGCTATGCGCCCTAAGGGGCAGGGTATTCAGGCGCCAACAGGCCGTGGTAGAGGACGTGGTGGAGCTTCCAGTTCTAGTGGTCCCTTGAACCGTATATATGCTTTGACTTATAGGTAGGATCAGGAGGCGTCACCTAATGTGATCACAAGTATATTATCACTATTCTCTCGAAGTGTGTATGCATTGATTGACCCACGTTCCACCTCATCATTTATATCTCCCTTTGTTGCTAGTAGGATCGGAATTGAGTCTGAGTTGATAGAACCATTTGAGGTAGCTACACCTGTAGGAGATTTTGTCATAGCTACGCGAGTATATAGGAATTGTTCAGTAGTTATATAAAGTCTTCGTACCGTAGCAGATCTAATAGAGTTAAATATGATTGAGTTTGATATTATCATGGGCATGGATTGGTTGGCTGCTTGTTATGCTAATGTTGATTGCAGAGGAAAGATAGTTCGATTTCAATTTCCAGGGGAACCGATTATAGAGTGGAAGGGGAGTACAGTATCGCCAAAAGGTAAGTTCATTTCATACCTCAAGGCCGGGAAGATGGTTAGAAAAGGCTATATTTACCATCTAATTCGGGTGCATGACATAAAGGCAGAGGCACCGACTCTTCAATCAGTCCCGGTAGTTAATGAATTTTCCGATGTATTCCCCGAGGAACTTCTAGGCCTTCCTCCAGAACGAGAGATAGAGTTTACTATAGATGTACTGCCAGATACCTAGCCTATATCTATACCTCCTTATAGAATGGCACCTGCTGAGTTGAAAGAATTGAAAGAGCAATTGAGGGATTTGCTAGAAAAGGGCTTCATCAGGCCTAGTACGTCACCTTGGGGAGCACTGGTACTGTTTGTGAGGAAGAAGGATGGGTCGCTGCGGATGTGCATTGATTATAGGCAGCTGAACAAAGTAACAATAAAGAACAGGTATCCCTTCCCAAGGATTGACGATCATTTGACCAGTTGCAGGGTGCAAAGTGTTTTTCAAAGATACACTTGCGGTCAAGTTATCATCAGGTGCGGGTAAGGGAGGCAGATATTCCAAAGATGGCATTCTGGACCCGATATGGGCATTATGAGTTTAGAGTGCTGTCTTTTGGGCTGACTAATGCTCCAGCGGTGTTCATGGATTTAATGAATCGAGTATTTAAACCATTCCTTGATATGTTTGTTATTGTATTTATAGATGATATTCTGGTCTATTCACGTTAAGAAGAGGAGCATGCGTAGGGTGCTTCAGCACCAGAAGTTGTATGCTAAATTTTCTAAGTGCGAGTTCTGGTTGACTTCAGTGGCATTCTTGGGGCATATTATTGGAGCTGATGGTATTCGGGTAGACACGCAGAAGATTGAGGCGGTAAAGACTTGGCCCAGACCTACGACACCTACTGAGGTACGTAGCTTTTTGGGGTTAGTAGGATATTACAGGAGATTCGTAGAAAAGTTTGTCTCAATTTCAGCGCCTTTGACAAAGCTAACTCAAAAGGCAACCAAGTTCCAGTGGACTGATGCTTGTGAGCGAAGCTTCCAGCTATTGAAAGACAAATTGACTACAGCTCCAGTCCTAACTCTTCCAGAGGGACCAAACGGCTATGTTATTTATTGTGATGCTTCGGGTGTTGGGATAGGATGTGTATTGATGCAGCATGGAAAATTTATAGCCTATGCCTCCCGACAGCTTAGGAAGCATGAAAAGAACTATCCTACTCATGATCTGGAGTTAGCGGTCGTGGTTCATGCCTTGAACATATGGAGGCATTATTTATATGGTGTCCATGTGGACATCTATACAGATCATAAGAGTCTCCAATATATCTTTAAACAGAAGGAGCTGAACTTACGACAGAGGCGATGGTTAGAGTTGCTAAAGGATTATGATGTTGATATTTTATATCATCCAGGGAAAGCTTATGTTGTAGCAGATGATCTTAGCCGTAAGTCCACGGGTAGCTTGACAGATGTACAACCAGAAAGGAGGGATATGGTTCGGGAGATTCAGCGGCTATCCATCCTTGGAGTCCGTCTGGCTAATTCAGAAGATAGTGGAGTTTCTATTCGAGAGGTTGCTGAGTCCTCAATCATAGATGAGGTAAAGAGACTGTCACGACCCAACCCGATGGGCCGTGACTAGTGCCCGTTTTGGACACCCACATACAAACCTGCTAAGTATAACCAACTGAAACTAAGACAATATGGAATTTAATCAAATCAAGCCAACCCCAACGTCATATATATATAAGAGGACCTGTCTCATAAGGAGTCATAACCATTCAACCATAACAGCACACGCGAGCCGACAAGGCCGCCACTATTCAAAGCATAATAACATACGTATGCCGACAAGGCTGCCACTACACAATATACAATGATGTACGCAGCCGACAAGGCTGCTCTGCATAGCGGACATCCCAAACAAACCATGTCCAGACCATTATCCAAAACATATATATACAACCCACATAATGTCCACAGGACCTCTAAGAGTACATTAGTGAAACTCGACGGGACAGGGCCCCGTCATACCCATAGACGAGCAAAAGACTACACAAAAGTTATGTACCAAAACGACTGGGCTCCGGAACAGTGGAGCTCTCCCAATCATCAGAGTAGATATCCTAGGCGGGAGGATCACCGAACTGTGCGTCTACACCTGCGGGCATGAAACGCAGCCCCCCGAGGAAAGGGGGGGTCAGTACGGACAATGTACTGAGTAGGTAAAGCATAAGGTAAAGATGACAGGATACCAATATGGCAAGTCAAAACAAAATATCGCTACAAATATACCCTTTTAAGTGAAAATCATGCATATATTTAACATTTAAGGTGCCCAGCTTCCCTAGTAAGGGGCTCGGCAAAATAATCATCACATCATCTCCGTCATCATCATCATCATCATAACCATCCTCATCACCAATCATATATATAATATACATACCCGGCCCTCTAGTGAGGAACTCGGTGACATATGCAAGAAACTCCGCACGAACATTACCTGGCCCGGGACTCGGTGAAATGATAAATGACTCTATGCACGAGCAGAATATTATGAGCAACCATATGCAATTAAAATCATTTCTTATAACTCAATAGAACAATCAACGTGAACCAGCAAGGAGTATTACCAAAGATTAATGTTTTATCAAGATTATGAACCTTTAATACGATATGGAAACGTAAAATCTCAATGACTCTAAGAAGCACTACCATAGATATTAGAGATCATCATAGCCTTAGACATAGCCGATATATAGAGGAATAATTGTGGAAGCAAGAATATACGTCACCTAGACGCTCTAGAGGTAAGTATCAAATCTGTCCGTTATTCGCTTATTTTTAAAAGTCATGCCAAACAAAGAAAGAAGGGACAACGTTACATACCGTATAATCAAGCCGCACGTCCAATATTTACTGCTCAAGCTATTAATCTATAACAAGCAACAATCGTGCCGCAATTAGATAAACATCGTGCTTTACTTTCTTGTAAGCTAGCTAATAATCTAACGAAAATTCGGCAGCACTTCCCCTATTTTCCTTACTTCGTCCCAATCCGACAACAATCCAAATTATCCACAGCAATACCAATAACACATATAACCCAAAGAATCATATTAAACAACCCCCTCCCCAAAACAGTTCCGTCTCAAAGAACCATAGCGTGAAGCAACGACACATCGAGCGATAACTCGTTTTATAATTCGCAACACATCTACCTTATCGTATTCATCCTTTGGAGTATATACTCATAATCACATTCAACATATACATAATGCCAAAACAGAAATTTCCTGCAGTTTGCTTTAATCAAAACAGCCCAAGCACCAACACGACACCACTAATAATCCGATTATGGTTTCCGTTCATACTTAGCACATTCAATAACTAAACAAACTTCCTAAGCTACTGGCCACGCCCCCTTCTTAAAATTAATGGATAATTAACAAGGATATTCTAAAGAATTAACACACCAAACAAGGAGATTACTAACCAAATTATTTGCAGCTGCTGGCCAAGAGTTGCAGGGTTGGTTTCTCCATTTCCATGGCTGCCTAAGACAAGTGGTGAAGAGAAGATGATATGCAGCAATGCATTTCACCACTTTATTTAGCATGGAGTGGATTTCTCCACCTCATTTAATAGTATGAAGTGGAGGCAGCCCCCCTCTACACCTGTCCACTAAGGCCAGCCCACAATCTGATCCCTTTTTAATTTTTGCCTTGAGTGGTGGGGCCCACTGGATTAAATCAATCCAAATTAGCCACTAATTAATCCCTCACTTAAAGTTAATGGCACTTACATTAGTCAACTCATACTTAATATCACATTTGCAAATAACATCCTTGCCTAATATTTCTTTACGTCTTCTAGATCACGATGCGCACTACGTATAAAAAAAAATACGAGGCATAACATCCTTCCCCCCTTAGGAACATTCGTCCTCGAATGTTAAGTTAGCGTCTTGCAAAAACAAATTCCAGCGTGGTCTCTCTAAAAGTTATACCTATCAATCTACATTCCGTAACTTACAGATGCCTCACAGCTACATAATCTCATTATCTATCAATATAGTCAAGCTAGAAATTGAATTACCTGCAGGTACGGGGAACAAGTAAGGATACTTATAAGATGGTAGATCCAACTCATAGGCAACCTTGCCTATCCTACGAACAATCTGATAAGGCCCAATGTATCTCGGACTGAGCTTCCCCTTCCTGCCGAATCTCATCACACCCCTCATGGGTGATACCTTCAGAATACCAGTCCACCAACTGAAACTCCAAATCTCGACGCCGATTATCTGCATATGACTTCGGCCGACTGGGCTGCTAATAATCTTTCTTGAATAAGCTTCACCTTGTCAGCGACTCTTGAATCACATCCGGCCTATTAACTTAGTCTCGCCAACATCAAACCAACCAATAGGTGATCTGCACTTCCTCCCATATAAGGCCTCAAATGCGGTGCCACCTGGATCCTAGAGTGGTAGCTATTATTATAGGCAAACTCACTGAGCGGCAAGTGGTCATCCCTGCTGCGTTTGAAGACAATAAAACAGGCCCGCAGCATATCTTCTAGTGTCTGAATAGTATGCTCACCTGCCCATCACCGAGGGTGAAATCTTGTGCTAAGGTTCACTGTGTCCCCAATCCCTTCAAACGATTTCCAAAAGTTGGCTGTAAATTGAGCTCCTGCATGCGATATAATGGACATGGGAACCCCATGAAGTCTCACTATCTCACGACATATAACCTCCCATAATCTTCACCGAATAAGTAGTCCCGATTTGGAAGAAAATGGGCCGATTTCAGCCCTATCTACAATAACCCATATAGAGTCATACTTCCGTTGAGTGCGAGGTAAGCCTGTAATGAAGTCCATATTAATCATCTCCCATTTCCAAGTCGGGATCTCTATCTCCTGTAATAATCCACCAGGCTTTTGATGTTCGATCTTGACTTGTTGACAATTCGGCATCGAGCAACAAACTCCGCTTATGTCCCTTTTCGTGCCATCCCACCAATATAAGCATCCGAGGTCATGATCCATTTTCGTTGACCCTGGGTGAATAGAATAACGGGTAGAGTGTGCCTCTCCCATAACCTGCCGTCGTAGCCCCGCAGTATTGGGTACACACAATCTGCCTTCATATCGTAACACTCCGTCAGGTGTAACCTTAAATGGGGTTTTTTCCTTTTGAAGAGCTGCATCTCTATATTGTGCCAGAATAGGGTCCTTGTATTGGTGTCTCTTTACCTCATCTATGNNNTAGGACTGTGCAACCTCTCGAATAGAAAATCCTCTATCTTTTGAATTTGCTAGACGGACTCNNNGGCTGGATTGCCGCTGAATCTCCCGAACCATATCCCTCCTTTCTGGTTGTACATCTGTCAAGCTACCCATGGACTTACGGCTAAGATCATCTGCTACAACATTTGCTTTCCCTGGATGATATAAAATATCAACATCATAATCCTTTAGCAACTCTAACCACCGCCTCTGTCGTAAGTTCAGCTCCTTCTGTTTAAAGATATATTGGAGACTCTTATGATCTGTATAGATGTCCACATGGACACCATATAAATAATGTCTCCATATCTTCAAGGCATAAACCACGATCGCTAACTCCAGATCGTGAGTAGGATAGTTCTTTTCATGCTTCCTATGTTGTCGGGAGGCATAGGCTATAACTTTGCCATGCTGCATCAATACACATCCTAGACCAACACCCGAAGCATCACAATAAATAACATAGCCGTCTGGTCCCTCCGGAAGAGTTAGGACTGGAGCTGTAGTCAATTTGTCTTTCAATAGCTGGAAGCTTCGCTCACAAGCATCTGTCCACTGGAACTTGGCTGCCTTTTGAGTTAGCCTTGTCAAAGGCGCTGAAATTGAGGCAAACTTTTCTAGGAATCTCTGTAATATCCTGCTAACCCCGTAAAGCTGCGTGCCTCGGTAGGTGTCGTAGGTGCAGGCCAAGTCTTTATCGCCTCAATCTTACGTGTGTCTACCCGAATACCATCGCCTCAATAATATGCCCCAAGAATGCCATCAAGTCAACCGTAACTCGTGACTTGGAAAATTTAGCATACAACTTACGTGTCGAAGCACCCTAAGTACCGTCCTTAAATGATCTGCATGCTCCTCTTCTGAACGTGAATAGACCAGAATATCGTCTATAAATACAATAACAAACATATCAAGGAATGGTTTAAATACTCGATTCATTAAATCCATGAACACCGCTGGAGCATTAGTCAGCCCAAAAGACAGCACTCTAAACTCATAATGCCCATATCGGGTCCGAAATGCCGTCTTTGGAATATCTGCCTCCCTTACCCGCACCTGATGATAACCTGACCGCAAGTCTATCTTTGAAAAACACTTTGCACCCTGCAACTGGTCAAATAGATCGTCAATCCTTGGGAGGGGATACCTGTTCTTTATTGTTACTTTGTTCAACTGCCTATAATCAATGCACATCCGCAGCGACCCATCCTTCTTCCTCACAAACTATTATGCCTCGTATTTTTTTTATATACGTAGTGCGCATCGTGATCTAGAAGACGTAAAGAAATATTAGGCAAGGATGTTATTTCCAAATGTGATATTAAGTATGAGTTGGCTAATGTAAGTGCCATTAACTTTAAGTGAGGGATTAATTAGTGGCTAATTTGGATTGATTTAATCCAATGGGCCCCACCACTCATAATTGGTGGCTGATTAGGATTAATTTAATCCAGTGGGCCCCACCACTCAAGACAAAAATTAAAAAGGGATCAGATTGTGGGCTGGCCTTAGTGGACAGGTGTAGAGGGGGGCTGCCTCCACTTCATACTATTAAATGAGGTGGAGAAATCCACTCCATGCTAAATAAAGTGGTGAAATGCATTGCTGCACATCATCTTCTTCTTCACCACTTGTCTTAGGCAGCCATGGAAATGGAGAAACCAACCCTGCAACTCTTGGCCAAAGAAATGCAAATAATTTGGTTAGTAATCTCCTTGTTTGGTGTGTTAATTCTTTAGAATACCCTTGTTAATTATCCATTAATTTTAAGAAGGGGGCGTGACCAGTAGCTTAGGAAGTTTGTTTTAGTTATGGAATGTGCTAAGTATGAACGGAAACCATAATCGGATTATTAGTGGTGTCGTGTTGGTGCTTGGGCTGTTTTGATTAAAGCAAACTGCAGGAAAATTCTGTTTTGGCATTATGTATATGTTGAATGTGATTATGAGTATATACTCCAAAGGATGAATACGATAAGGTAGGTGTGTTTCGAATTATAAAACGAGTTATCGCTCGGTGTGTCGTTGCTTCGCTGCTATGGTTGCCGAGACAGAACTGTTTTGGGGAGGGGGCTGTTTAATATGATTCTTTGGGTTATATGTGTTATTGGTATTGCTGTGGATAATTTGGATTGTTGTCGGATTGGGACGAAGTAAGGAAAATAGGGGAAGTGCTGCCGAATTTTCGTTAGATTATTAGCTAGCTTACAAGAAAGTAAAGCACGATGTTTATCTAATTGCGGCACGATTGTTGCTTGTTATAGATTAATAGCTTGAGCAGTAAGTATTGGACGTGCGGCTCGATTATACGGTATGTAACGCTGTCCCTTCTTTCTTTGTTTGGCATGACTTTTAAAAATAAGCGAATAACGGACAGATTTGATACTTACCTCTAGAGCGTCTAGGTGACGTATATTCTTACTTCCACAATTATTCCTCTATATATCGGCTATGTCTAAGTCCATGATGATCTCTAATATCTATGGTAGTGCTTCTTAGAGTCATTGAGATTTTACGTTTCCATATCGTATTAAAGGTTCATAATCTTGATAAAACATTAATCTTTGGTAATACTCCTTGCTGGTTCACGTTGATTGTTCTATTGAGTTATAAGAAATGATTTTAATTGCATATGGTTGCTCATAATATTCTGCTCATGCATAGAGTCATTTATCATTTCACCGAGTCCCGGGCCGGGTAATGTTCGTGCGGAGTTTCTTGCATATGTCACCGAGTTCCTCACTAGAGGGCCGGGTATGTATATTATATATATGATTGGTGATGAGGATGGTTATGATGATGATGATGACGGAGATGATGTGATGATTATTTTGCCGAGCCCCTTACTAGGGAAGCAGGGCACCTTAAATGTTAAATATATGCATGATTTTCACTTAAAAGGGTATATGTGTAGCGATATTTTGTTTCGACTTGCCATATTGGTATCCTGTCATCTTTACCTTATGCTTTACCTACTCAGTACATTGTCTGCATTGACCCCCTTTCCTCCGGGGGCTGCGTTTCATGCCCGCAGGTGTAGACGCACAGTTCGGTGATCCTCTCTGCTGATTGGGAGAGCTCCATTGTTCCGGAGCCCAGTCGTTTTGGTACATAACTTTTGTGTAGTCTTTTGCTCGTCTATGGGTATGGCGGGGCCCTGTCCCGTCGAGTTTCACTAATGTACTCTTAAAGGTCTGTGGATATTATGTGGGTTGTATATATATGTTTTGGATAATGGTCTGGACATGGTTTGTTTGGGATGTCCGCTTATGCAGGAGCGACCTTGTCATTTGCGTACATCATTGTGTATTGTGTAGTGGCACCTTGTCGGCATCGTATGTTATTATGCTTTGAATAGTGGCGGCCTTGTCGGCTCGCGTATCTGTTATGGTTGAATGGTTATGACTCCTTATGAGACAGTCCTCTTATATATATATGACGTTGGGGTTGGCTTGATTTGATTAAATTCCATATTGTCTTAGTTTGATTGGTTATACTTAGCGAGGTTTGTATGTGGGTGTCCAAACGGGCACTAGTCACGGCCCATCGGGTTGGGTCGTGACAAAGAGTGGTATCAGAGCGGTTCTTCCTCGGAAGTGTCTACAGACCGTGTCTAGTAGAGTCTTGTTTATCGGTGTGTTGTGCACCACATCTATAAACAGGATGCTACAGGACATTTAGGATGTCATTCTTTCTTCTTATTCTAGATCGTGCGATAGAGCTATATTAACAGGATAATCCCTCTCTAACGAATCCGTGTGTTTTCAGCTATGCCTCCAAAGAAAGCGGCCGCCCGAAGGGAAAATGGGTAGCAGAAGGTACTAGTCAGACCCGGAGAGTTACTAGGGCCCGTGCCCAGTCTATGCCTGGTATGATGCTCCAGTCGGAGAGCTCTGCTACACCCCCAGCGGCAGAAGAGCTTAGAGCAAACAGCGGCTCGATTCGGGGACACCACCAGCCTCGAGGCCCCAACATCCGAACCTCCGGCTCACCAGGGGGCGGAGGATAGGGCCATGAGAGATGCGGTTCAATTGCGACTAGATTAGTGGCGATCAGGCTCGCAGGCATGGACTAGGAGTTGATCATGCGGACAGATCCGATAAGCTTAAGGGCTCGTGACTTCTTAAGTTGTAATCCTGAGTTCTTTGGGTCAAGGCCCCAGGATGATCCGCAAGAGTTTATTCGCCGATGCTGGCGTACATTGAGGATAATCAAGGCTTCGAGACCGAAGTCCGCTGAGTTGGCTACGTATCATTTGCGGGATGTAGCTATTAATTGGTATGAGTCTTGGGAGTTATCTAGGGGTGAGGTGCTCCTCCAGCGGTATGGGATGAATTTGTGGAGGCTTTCGGGCCACTTCCGCCTCCGGAGATGAAGCGAGCTAGAGTGGATAGATTCTTGCGTTTGAAGCAAAATGGCGGGAGCGTTGAGTATAGCCTCGAGTTTGATTCATTGGCTAGGCATGCGCCTACTATTGTGGGCGATATGGCGCATGTGGTACATCGTTATGTGATGGGATTGGATCGTTATCTGATTGACGATTGTATGGCAGTGACTCTTCAGCCAGGTATGGACATTGCTCGGGTGTAGGCATATGCACAGGGGGTAGAGGATCGGCACCGAGGACGTCGGCCAGATAGAGATTATAATAGAGGCCAGCATAAGAGGGCTAGATCAGCAGGTTACGCCGATTTAGTTTCAAAGCGGGCGATCTCAAGAAGATGTTAGATTTTCTTCCCACCAAAGACAGAGTGCACCCCACGCTTCATGGGTAGGGGATTCGATCGTATGGGATATTCTGTCGGGTCGAGCTCTAGGCGTCGTGGTCACAGATGGGCGGGTTTGAGCGATCGAGGCCACCTTTGCCTCGGTGTTCTCGTTGTGGTAAGTCCCATCCTGGGGAATGTCGTTGGGCTACAGGTGCGTGTTTTTCTTGTGGCCGTCAGGGCCATACTATGAGGGAGTGTCACCTTAGAGGTAGTGCAGGTGGTATGGCACAGCCTACAGGGTCCATTGCTGGTTCATCTTCTTCTGTGGCTATGCGCCCTACGGGGCAGGGTATTCAGGCACCAGCAGGCCGTGGTAGAGGACGTGGTGGAGCTTCCAGTTCTAGCGGTCCCTCAAACCGTATATATGCTTTGACTAATAGGCAAGATCAGGAGGCGTCACCTAATGTGATCACAGGTATATTATCACTATTCTCCCGAAGTGTGTATGCATTGATAGACCCAGGTTCCACCTTATCATATATATCTCCCTTTGTTGCTAGTAGGATCGGAATAGAGTCTGAGTTTATAGAACCATTTGAGGTAGCCACACCTGTAGGAGATTTTGTCATAGCTACTCGAGTATATAGGAATTGTTCAGTAGTTATATATAGTCGTCGTACCGTAGCAGATCTAATAGAGTTAAATATGATTGAGTTTGATATTATCATGGGCATGGATTGGTTGGCTGCTTGTTATGCTAATGTTGATTGCAGAGGAAAGATAGTTCGATTTCAATTTGTGGGAACCGATTATAGAGTGGAAGGGAATGCAAGATCGTGAAAGGTAAGTTCATTTCATACCTCAAGGCCGGGAAAATGGTTAGAAAAGGCTATATTTACCATCCGATTCGGTGCATGACATAAAGGCAGAGGCACCGACTCTTCAATCGATCCCTTAGTTAATGAATTTCGATGTATTCCCGAGGAACTTCCAGGCCTTCCTCCGAGCGGGAGATAGAGTTTACTATAGATGTCTTGCCAGATACCCAAATTTATATCTATACCTCCTTATAGAATGGCACCTTGAGTTGAAAGAATTGAAAGAGCAATTGAGGGATTTGCTAGAAAAGGGCTTCATCAGGCCTAGTAGGTCACCTTGGGAGCACTGCATGTTTGTGAGGAAAAAGGATGGGTCGCTGCGGATGTGCATTGATTATAGGCAGTTGAACAAAGTAACAATAAAGAACAGGTATCCCCTCCCAAGGATTGACGACCTATTTGACCAGTTGCAGGGTGCAAAGTGTTTTTCAAAGATAGACTTGCGGTCAGGTTATCATCAGGTGCGAGTAAGGGAGGCAGATATTCCAAAGACGGCATTCCGGACCCGATATGGGCATTATGAGTTTAGAGTGCTGTCTTTTGGGCTGACTAATGCTCCAGCGGTGTTCATGGATTTAATGAATCGAGTATTTAAACCATTCCTTGATATGTTTGTTATTGTATTTATAGACGATATTCTGGTCTATTCACGTTCAGAAGAGGAGCATGCAGATCATTTAAGGACGATACTTAGGGTGCTTCAGCACCAGAAGTTGTATGCTAAATTTTCTAAGTCACGAGTTAGTTGACTTGATGGCATTCTTGGGGCATATTATTGGAGCTGATGGTATTCGGGTAGACACGCAGAAGATTGAGGCAGTAAAGACTTGGCCCAGACCTACGACACCTACTGAGGTACATAGCTTTTTGGGGTTAGCAGGATATTACAGGAGATTCGTAGAAAAGTTTGCCTCAATTTCAGCGCCTTTGACAAGGCTAACTCAAAAGGCAGCCAAGTTCCAGTGGACAGATGCTTGTGAGCGAAGCTTCCAGCTATTGAAAGACAAATTGACTACAGCTCCAGTCCTAACTCTTCCGGAGGGACCAGACGGCTATATTATTTATTGTGATGCTTCGGGTGTTGGGCTAGGATGTGTATTGATGCAGCATGGCAAAGTTATAGCCTATGCCTCCCGACAACTTAGGAAGCATGAAAAGAACTATCCTACTCACGATCTGGAGTTAGCAGTCGTGGTTCATTCCTTGAAGATATGAAGGCATTATTTATATAGTGTCCATGTGGACATCTATACAGATCATAAGAGTCTCCAATATATCTTTAAATGTATGAGCCGAACTTACTGACGAGGCGGTGGTTAGAGTTGCTAAAGGATTATGATGTTGATATTTTATATCATCCAGGGAAAGCGAATGTTGTAGCAGATGCTCTTAGCCGTAAGTCCATGGGTAGCTTGACAGATGTACAACCAGAAAGGAGGGATATGGTTCGAGATTCCGGCTATCCAAATTTGGAGTCCGTCTAGCTAATTCGGAAGATAGTGGAGTTTCTATTCGAGAGGTTCTTGAGTCCTCAATCATAGATGAGGTAAAGAGACACCAATACAAGGACCCTATTGCACAAGTATAGAGATGCAGCTCTTCAAAAGGAAAAGACCCCATTTAAGGTTACACTGACGGAGTGTTACGATATGAAGGCAGATTGTGTGTACCCGACATCGCTGGCTACGACGGCAGTTATGGGAGAGGCACACTGCTCGTTATTCTATTCACCCAGTGGTCAACAAAATGTATCATGACCTCGGATGCTTATATTGGTGGGATGGCATGAAAAAGGACATAGCGGAGTTTGTTGCTCGGTGCCGAATTGTCAACAAGTCAAGATCGAACATCAAAAGCCTGGTGGATTATTACAGAGATAGAGATCCCGACTTGGAAATGGGAGATGATTAATATGGACTTCATTACAGGCTTACCTCGCACTCAGCGGAAGTATGACTCTATATGGGTTATTGTAGATAAATTTGTGAAATCGGCCCATTTTCTTCCAAAGGACTACTTATTCGGCCGAAGATTATGCGAGGTTATATGTCGGGAGATAGTGAGACTTCATGGGGTTCCCACGTCCATTATATCGCAGAGGAGCTCAATTTACAGCCAACTTTTGGAGATCGCTTTGAAGGGATTGGGGACACAGTGAACCTTAGCACAAAGATTTCACCCTCGGTGATGGGCGGTGAGCGTACTATTCAGACACTAGAAGATATGTTGCGGGCCTGTATTATTGACTTCAAAGGCAGCTGGGATGACCATTTGCCGCTCATTGAGTTTGCCTATAATAATAGCTACCATTCTAGTATCCAGATGGCACCGTACGAGGCCTTATATGGGAGGAAGTGCAGATCACCTATTGGTTGGTTTGATGTTGGCGAGACTAAGTTAATAGGCCCGGATGTTATTCAACAAGCTGTTGACAAGGTGAAGCTTATTCAAGAAAGATTATTAGCAGCCCAGAGTCGACAGAAGTCATATGCAGATAATCGGTGTCGAGATTTAGAGTTTCAGATTGGTGACTGGGTATTCCTGAAGGTATCACCCATGAGGGGTGTGATGAGATTCGGTAGGAAGGGGAAGCTCAGTCCGAGATACATTGGGCCTTATCAGATTGTTCGTAGGATAGGCAAGGTTGCCTATGAGTTGGATCTACCATCTGATTTGGAGGCGGTACATCCAGTCTTCCATGTATCGATGCTACGTAAATGTATTGGTGATCCTTCTAGAGTATTCCCTGTAGATGATATTCAGGTAACAGAGGAGTTGTCATATGAGGAGAAACCCGTGGCTATACTTGATCGTCAGGTTAGAAGGTTACGTACTAAGGATGTGGCTTCCATCAAAGTGTTGTGGCAAAATAACAATAGGGAGGAGATGACTTGGGAAGCGGAAGACGAAATGAAGAATAAGTATCCTTACTTGTTCCCCGTACCTGCAGGTAATTCAATTTCTAGCTTGACTATATTGGTAGATAATGAGATTATGTAGCTGTGAGGCATCTGTAAGTTACGGAATGCAGGTTGATAGGTATAACTTTTAGAGAGACCTCGCTGGAATTTGTTTTTGCAAGACGCTAACTTAACATTCGAGGACGAATGTTCCTAAGGGGGGAAGGATGTTATGCCTCGTATTTTTTTATATAATGAAAGCGATCGTGATCTAGAAGATGTAAAGAAATATTAGGCAAGGATGTTATTTCCAAATGTGATATTAAGTATGAGTTGGCTAATGTAAGTGCCATTAACTTTAAGTGAGGGATTAATTAGTGGCTAATTTGGATTGATTTAATCCAATGGGCCCCACCACTCATAATTGGTGGCTGATTAGGATTAATTTAATCCAGTGGGCCCCACCACTCAAGACAAAAATTAAAAAGGGATCAGATTGTGGGCTGGCCTTAGTGGACAGGTGTAGAGGGGGGCTGCCTCCACTTCATACTATTAAATGAGGTGGAGAAATCCACTCCATGCTAAATAAAGTGGTGAAATGCATTGCTGCACATCATCTTCTTCTTCACCACTTGTCTTAGGCAGCCATGGAAATGGAGAAACCAACCTCGCAACTCTTGGCCAAGAAATGCAAATAATTTGGTTAGTAATCTCCTTGTTTGGTGTGTTAATTCTTTAGAATACCCTTGTTAATTATCCATTAATTTTAAGAAGGGGCGTGACCAGTAGCTTAGGAAGTTTGTTTTAGTTATGGAATGTGCTAAGTATGAGCGGAAACCATAATCGGATTATTAGTGGTGTCGTGTTGGTGCTTGGGCTGTTTTGATTAAAGCAAACTGCAGGAAAATTCTGTTTTGGCATTATGTATATGTTGAATGTGATTATGAGTATATACTCCAAAGGATGAATACGATAAGGTAGATGTGTTATAATTATAAAGCGAGTTATCGCTCGGTGTGTCGTTGCTTCATTTGCTATGGTTGCTTGAGACAGAACTGCTTTTGGGGAGGGGGCTGTTTAATATGATTCTTTGGGTTATATGTGTTATTGGTATTGCTGTGGATAATTTGGATTGTTGTCGGATTGGGACGAAGTAAGGAAAATAGGGGAAGTGCTGCTGAATTTTCGTTAGATTATTAGCTAGCTTACAAGAAAGTAAAGCACGATGTTTATCTAATTGCGGCACGATTGTTGCTTGTTATAGATTAATAGCTTGAGCAGTAAGTATTGGACGTGCGGCTCGATTATACGGTATGTAACGCTGTCCCTTTTTTCTTTGTTTGGCAAGACTTTTAAAAATAAGCGAATAACGGACAGATTTGATACTTACCTCTAGAGCGTCTATGTGACGTATATTCTTACTTCCACAATTATTCCTCTATATATCGGCTATGTCTAAGTCTATGATGATCTCTAATATCTATGGTAGTGCTTCTTAGAGTCATTGAGATTTTACGTTTCCATATCGTATTAAAGGTTCATAATCTTTATAAAACATTAATCTTTGGTAATACTCCTTGCTGGTTCACGTTGATTGTTCTATTGAGTTATAAGAAATGATTTTAATTGCATATGGTTGCTCATAATATTCTGCTCATGCATAGAGTCATTTATCATTTCACCGAGTCCCGGGCCGGGTAATGTTCGTGCGGAGTTTCTTGCATATGTCACCGAGTTCCTCACTAGAGGGCCGGGTATGTATATTATACATATAAGGTGCCCAGCTTCCCTAGTAATCTACTCTGCTGATTGGGAGAGCTCCCTTGTTCCGGAGCCCAGTCGTTTTGGTACATAACTTTTTGTGTAGTCTTTTGCTCGTCTATGGGTATGGCGGGGCCCTGTCCCGTCGAGTTTCACTACTGTACTCTTAGAGGTCTGTGGACATTATGTGGGTTGTATATATATGTTTTGGGTAATGGTCTGGACATGGTTTGCTTGGGATGTCTGCTTGTACGGGGGCAGCCTTGTCGGCTTACGTATGTTATTATGCTTTGAATAGTGGCGGCCTTGTCGGCTCGCGTATGTTGTTACGGTTGAATGGTTGCTTGATTTGATTAAATTCCATATTGTCTTAGTTTCAGTTGGTTATACTTAGCAGGTTTGTATGTGGGTGTCCAAAACGGGCACTAGTCACGGCCCATCGCGTTGGGTCGTGACAAAGTGACAATGGAAGTAAAGCTAGGACCCTAACAAGGATAAACTAAGTGAAGTTGCTTAGTGTAGGTGAGGGTGTGGACTTAACCTATGCATTACCCAAGTAGCTCTTAAAGGGAGTTCTAGGAATGTGTTCTAATGTATATGATTATGTTTATATTTCTCATCCATGAAATTATAGTGACCAATACTTATTGTGATGATATGCATGGTATGAGTCTATATGAAGTGGTATTATTCTATATGCATAATTTGGGTCTTAATGACTATATGATGAAGGTCTTTCTTGGCATGAATGAAGTTGTCTACGTTGCATTGTTGATGTATGAATTGCTCGTTAAGGGTTTTATCCTTTTGGTAGGTTTACTTAGAATGTGTGAAGTTGTAAAAACCCTAAAAATGGATATGCTAAGTAATGCTTAATGTGTCTAGAGTGCCTACGATTAGACCGGGTTCACACGGATTGATGTGCATAGAACCAGACCTCTGAACCCTTGTGAAAGCCAAGCAAACTAACATGGGGAGTTAGTTGAGCTAGGAAAGGTTGGGTCCATCCATGTAGGGCTCCCGAATATGAATATTTACCTGAATGAGTCTTTACTAGATTTAAAAAGAAGAAATTTAAGTTTAGAGGGTCTAGAGGTAAAATGGCCTTTTTCCAGGATAAGGGTAGTATCGTAATTATTGTAAATATGAAATTAATTATTTAATTAATAAGGTGGAAGGGAATTTTGGGGAGAGTGGGCTAAAATTGGCCTTTGAGTGAAGTCTTGCTCCACACGGGTTGAAACCTAGGTGGAAGCAATAATTTAAATTGTTTTAATTAAATTGTTAAATTAATTTAATTAATTAATAATCATTAAATGATTTAAGAAAAAGGAAAAATCATATTTTTTTAAAGGTTTGAAAGAGTCCTAGTTTGAATAAGTCTTTAACTAAGCCTAAACCACCTTTCACGTTTAACTCTCTCTCTCACACACATAAGAACCTCTCTTTCTTTTCACATTCTCTATGCAAAAATACAAGAACTGACCAGCAACTAAAAGTTCTTCACACTTGAAGAACATTCACGTTAAAAATATAATCAAAACATAAATCGTGATGTTCATATGAAGTATAATGTGGCTGGTTTGAGTGGAAACTAATTGCTAAATGAATCCATGGAAATGCACCCAAAGATGTACTACATGATTCTTCAATTACCCTAAGAACAAATATGTAATGTTGATGAAAAGGATACTGAAAACGTACATAATTTCCAGCTATATGTTGATGAGTTTCGGTCAAGCTAAGTGGTTAAGTATGTTATGAATAATAAATTAAAATGACTGAGGTCATTTAGGATAGAACCCGTGACTTCACCATGTCAAAAGTCATAAAAATAATGTAAGTTACAATGAATGTGGCAAGGGGGATTCGAACCAGTGACCTCGAGAAAAAGTGAAAGTACAAAAAAAATAAGAAATGAGAGCAGTGGGATTCGAACCCACCACCTCTCAGTTAGATTTAAGGTAAAGTTAAAAGAAAAATAAAAGGTTGAGGCATGTGGGAATCAAACCCACGAACTCTAGGAAGAATGAAGGGGATTTAAGGAGAAAATTAAAGTGGGTTGTGGGGGTTCGAACCCATACCCTCTCGTCCAAGAAGGAGAGGAATTTAAGAAAATAAAATAAAAGGAAATGAGGTTGTGGGGGTTCGATCCCACATCCTCTCAGTTCCAATGAATGAAAAATGAAGAAAAAAATTAAGGAAAAAATAAAATGAAGGCGTTAGGGCCGTGTGGATCAAACCAAAATAAATAATTATGTAAGTGTTGTCCAAGGAATTTGAAATCGGGTTCCCTTGCCCAAAGTCCTAATTGATAAATAAGTCATGCGTTAATAATTGTTAAAAAATAATGTTACCTACATAGATCGAAATCAAGATCTTGGCACACTTACAAGATGCATAAGTCTTGTACCACATAATCTTAGGAAGATATGAATCACTTAAACGAACTATGAATAAAGCCTCATGGCTTGTATTTATAGACCCATAAGTCTAGCATATTTTTAATCTAAGTGAACCTAAGATGTAGTTAACGAAATTATGAAACCCTAGAAGGGTCAAGTAAGAGTGTGAAACACACTAAATGTCCAAGTGCATTGGCGTACGATGAAATGAACATTCACATTAAGGGGTGAATAATTATGAAAAGCAAATGTGCTACAGTTAATGAATGAGGTGAAAATATGATAAAAGGCTAATGGGAAAGATGAGAGCAATCTCAAATGAGCGTAAGTAAATGTTACCAAAACGTACTCCCCTATGAGAGTGTAAAGTTAATAAGGAGATCAATCTCTTTGAACACTGTAATGAAAGTATTGAAGTTAATGTGTACTTAATACTAATGATGAGATGAGAAATCATCTAATGAGATATTATGTCATCATACTAGAAGCCTTCTTCCATGATATATTAGTTGAATGTAATGGAACTTTATACTGAGCACCGATAGGCTAACTATGAGTAGTGATGCCTTCCTTCGAGAAGGGCAGAGGTTCATGTAGCTTCAATCCCCTATAGACTCTAGCATATTTTGGGTCACTTTTTCCGGTAATTCCACCTATTTTAGGTGTGGGTAAGACACTGGATTTCATGATGCTCACATGATCTATGTTGGTTAAAGTTAAACTTCCTCATCAATGAATAAGGCCAGCCTCAAATCAGCACATAATGAAATGAATGATACCAAAGGTGTTAGGATAGGATAATAAAGAGGTTATCTAGATTTAAGTAATGACACTATGTCATTCTTGATCACTGCACAACAAACCTGATGAAAGTCTACAAATACATCCTAGATATAGCTGGTGTTTACACTCGATTATGAATGTGTGAAGTGAAGTACGTATGAATTAATGAAGCAGACTCTGTGTTTGCTAAAGAAGGATCCCTAATTGAGGTCCCATTTTTTGAGACCTCATTTTTTTGAATTTGTGATGTCAAGTCCATGATTCCAAAGTCTTATGGCGTATGAACGAATGATAGAAAGATGTTATCTTCTATAAGCAATATGTTATGTTCTATGTGTAAGACGTCATGTGCTGTGTGCAATATGATACATTTTGATGATGCAAGTTACTCTCATGGCATGACTTTCCTAATTCAATTTGGCAAGTCCACTGACTTTCCTAATCCAAATTTTGCAGGTCCACTAACTTTCCTAATCCAAATTTGGCAAGTCTACTGACTTGAATTTCCATAAATCATGTGGTTAGGAAAGAGCTATTCTTACTCATGCATGTCCTTGGTGTGTGCTTGCATATACCCATAGTTAGTACAAGTGTGCACTAATCCCATACAATTCTATATTCTTAAGTGCAGGCACAGGTGGACGTTAGAGCTTACAGGTCGATGCTGAAGCCATCCGGACGTGGAGCATTCATCCAAACTTGATCAGCCCCCATGCATTCAACGACGCCGATCTCGTCTGGGGTCTAGACTCTGCTCGTGACAAAGTTGGTATCAGAGCACTAGGTTAAATTCCAAAGATAATAAGTTCACATCAACCATATTGAGTACTTTCTAATTCATCGTAGTGAAGTGCACCACAATCGTGAATTAGAGACTGCATGATGCATAGAAAAATTCCCTTCTTCTGATCTTGTCGTGCCTTATCCTAATGTTTGATTTCATGATTTTATGAGCATGTCTAACATCAATCCTTGTTGTTTTTAGAGAATGAATACTAGGAGAACCATTGGTCAGAGGAGGAGCACCTGATGGGGACAATCAGCTTCCACCCCAGGATCAAGTTGAAGGAGTGGCTATGCCGGTTAACCCTGCTGGGTTGACTGATGCGGAGGTGCGGGCATCTCTGGCCCAGATGGAACAGGCAATCACTATGGAGACCTAGGCCATGTCTGACCAGGTTAAGCGGAAGAATGTTTAGAGGGAGAACCCACTAGTTTGTAGCATGGCTAACAGTCTACGAGACTTCACGAGGATGAATCCTCCTATTTTCACATAGTCGAAAACTTTAGAAGATCCCCAGGAGTTTGTGGATGAGGTACATAAGATTTTCGTGGCCATGGGGTCCACAGATACACGAAAAGCTGAGCTGGCTTCCTATCAGCTTTAAGATGTTGCACAGACTTGGTGCGAGATGTGGCATGATATCTGAGCTTTTGGCGGAGTTTCGGTAACTTGGGAGATGTTTAAGACAGCCTTTGTGGAGTGATTCTTCCGCCGGGAGATGAGGGAGGCCAAGGTTGAGGATTTTATCAACCTTAACCAGGGATGAATGACAGTCAAGGAGTTTTCCCTGAAGATTGTTAAACTATCAAGGTATGCACTTCCCTTTTATATAATAGCCAGGATGAGATGAGTAGGTTCCTCATAGGAATCACCGGAGATGTGGAGGAGGAGTGTTGGTCTTCCATAATCCACGATAACATGGACCCCTCCATGTTGATGGTGCATGTACAGCAGGTGGAGGACAGCCAGAAGAAGAGGGGCATCTGTGTTGCTAGGAAGCCTAAGCCTCATGATCATGGAGGTCCTAGCAATGGAGGAAACAGAACCAATTTTGGTGTCCGTGAGAAGCCCAGATTTAAAAAGGGGCAGCAGAGTTCAGGGAACTCTATCTTTCATAAGAGTAAATCACCTACAGGAATCACACACGAGCCTAAGAAAGGCAATGGAAGTATATGCAGTGTCCCAGAAAGAACTGGGCTAAGCGTGTCTGTGCTCACAGTGGAGAGTGCAGAAAGGGCACTAATGCCTATTTCGACTGCGGTAAGAGCGGGAACATGGTTAAGGAATGCCCACAGAACAGTGGTCAGGCTGGAGGTAATGCTCAGCCTAGGAATAATACACAGGGTGCAGCAGCAGCCGAGCCTCCTAAGAGGAACAAGTTCTAAGCCTTGAAGGGTAGAGAGGTGCATGAGAAGTCCGCTGATGTGGTCACACGTATGCTGCAAGTATTCTCAACTTCTATTTATGCTTTACTTAATCCAGGGTCTACGCTTTCCTGTCTAACTCCTTTACTTGCTCTCACTTTTCAGATATTGCCTGTAGTTCTACAAGATCCTATAGTGGTTAGGACACCTTTGAGAGAAAATGTAAGAATTGATAGAGTATACAAGAATTGGCCTATAGTTGTAAGTGGTAAGACTATGTTTGCAAACTTGGTTGAGTTACCAATGCATGATTTTGATGTTATTCTTGGCATGGATTGGCTTCACAGTTTTTATTCTTGTATGGATTGTCGTAGTAGGGTTGTGAGATTTTGATTCCCTAATGAAGCAGAGATGGTCTGGGAGGGGTACAACTCGAGTCGTCCTAATCCCTTGATTTCAAACCTTAAGGCCAATAAAATGATGTACAAGGGGTTATTATGTCATCTTGTGAGTGTTAATGAATTAGATCATGGCATTCCTTCCATAGACTCAGTGTCTGTAGTGAATGAGTTCCAAGATATATTACTTGATGATTTACCAGGAGTTCCTCCCCCTCGAGAGATTGACTTTGGTATAGACTTAGAACCCGATACTAAACCAATTTCAGTTCCTCCTTACAGAATGGCTCATGCTGAACTCAAAGAGTTGAAACTGCAGTTGAAAGATCTAACTGAAAAGGGTTTAATTAAGCCAAGCATACCCATTGGGGCGCTCTAGTGTTGTTTGTGAAAAATAAAGAGGGAATCGTTAGACTGTGTATCGGTTATCGGCAACTCAACAAAGTCACTATCAAGAATAAGTATCCACTTCCCAGAATAGATCACTTGTTCGACCAACTCTAAGGGTCTAGTTTCATCTTGAAGATTGATCTTTGCTCAGGGTACCATTATCTCTGGGTTAGGGATGGAGATATCCCAAAGACAGGCTTTCATACCCGTTTTGATGACTATGAGTTCCTAGTTATGTCATTTGGTCTCACGAATGCACCTACTGCATTTATGGATCTCATGAACAGGGTCTTCCATGAATACCTTGACTATTTCATCATATTATTCATTGATTACATTCTCATCTACACTAAGACCAAGGAAGAGCATGAAAAGAATTTAAGACTAACCTTGCAGGTACTTAGACAACTTTAGTTGTATGCAAAATATGGCAAGTGTGAATTGTGTCTTAGATCAGTGACCTTACTAGGTCATGTTGTGTCCGACAAAGGTGTAGAGGAAGATCCCAGGAAGACTGAGGCTTTTAAGAACTGGAGGTGCTTACTTTGCCTAAGTGTGGTGAGAATTACACTATTTATTGTTATGCATCTAGGGTTTGTTTGGGTTGTGTTCTTATGCAGGTTGGTAAGGTGATAGCTTATGCGTCCAGACAGCTCAAGGTTCATGAAAAGAATTATCCCACTCATGACCTGGGAGTTGGCAGCTGTGGTGTGTGCATTGAAATCATGGAGGCACTACTTATATGGAGTGCATGTGGATGTGTTCACAGACCACAAAAGACTCCGGTACGTGTTCACACAGAGGGAGTTGAATCTACGTCAGAGAAGGTGGTTGGAGCTATTGAAGGACTATGACATTAATGTCCACTACCATCCAGGTAAGGCTAATTTTTTAGCTGATAGTTTAAGTAGGATGAGGATGGGAAGTACATCCCACGTTGAGGATGAGAAGAAGGAGTTGGTAAAAGATATACACAGACTGGCCAGATTGGGTGTGCAGTTAGTTAACTCTACTAGTGGGGGTTGTTTCAGTTCATCCTAGTTCTGAATAATCCTTATTAGTTAAAGTCATGGAGGGTCAGCATCCTTATCCTGTGTTGATGGAGCTGAAGGACTCAGTGTTGGTTAATATGAATGAGTATTTTGCTTTGGGAGATGAAGGCAAACTTAGGTACCAGGACATGCTCTATGTACCAGATGTTGATGATTTGCCGACCAGGATCATTGCAGAGGCCCTTGGTTCCATGTATTCGATACATCTAGGTTTCGAGGAAGATGTATCATGATCTTAAGAATATTGATTAGTGGGATGACATGAAGAAAGACATTCCAGAATATGTGGCGAAGTGTTCTAATTGTCAGCAGGTGAAGGCAGGATATCTTAAGCCCGACGGTCATACTCTAATCGTTAAGGTTCTGACTTTGAAGTGGGAGGCCATTAATATGGACTTCATGGTTGGTCTTTAGAAGACTACGAGATAGCATGACTCCATATGGGTTATTGTGGATACTATGACTAAGTCTGCCCACTTTATCCTTGTGAAGTCTACTTACAGAGCCGAGGATTATGAGAGACTCTACATTGATGAGATTGTGAGATGGAATGGGATTCCTTTGTCCATCATTCTAGATAAAGGAGCTCAGTTCACTTCTAATTTCTGCAAATCCTTCCACAAGAGCTTAGGCATGCAGGTAAACCTTAGTACTGCCTTTCATTGTCAAACTGATGGGACAGACGAGCGCACCATTCAGACATTGGAGGACCTGTTGAGAGCGTGAGTGATTGAATTTAGAGGTAGTTCGGACGACCATCTGCCTTTGGTAGAGTTCACATATAATAACAATTATAGCTCCAGCATTGGGATGGCGCCGTTTGAGGCACTATATGGTAGGATGTGTAGGTCTCCAGTTAGATGGTTAGAGGTTGGAGATTCATCCATTTTGGGTCTAGAGATCATTCATGAGGCCTTAGAGAAGGTCAGAGTTATTAGGGACAGGTTGGCTACTGCTTACAGTCTGTAGAAGTTTTATGCAGACAACAGAAAACAACCCTTAGAGTGTTATGTTTGTGACCAGGTCTATTTTACGATATAACCTATGAATGGGGTGATGAGGTTTGGCAAGAAAGAGAAGTGGAGTCCGAGGTATGTTGGGCCATATGAGATCCTACAGTCTGTGGGTTGAAGTGGCCTATGAGTTGGCATTGCCTGAGGAGCTAGCTTCTGTTCATCCAGGTTTTCATGTATCTATGTTGAAGAAATTCCTAGGTGATCCAGCATCGATTCTACTTGTTGAAAATTTGGGGTTCGACAAAGAATTGTCCTATGAGGAGGTACCTATTGAGAATTTTTACACACTGGTCAAGCGGGTACGGAACAAGGAGATTGCCACAGTGAAGTTATTGTGTAGGAATCATCTTATTGAGGGTGCTATTTGGGAGGCCGAGGACAATATGAGATCCTGCTACCCTCATCTTTTCAGCTCTTGAGGTTAGACTTCCTACTTTTTATGTATAAGTTTCCTTATCTCTCCATTCTTTATTGCTAGTGCTTGTTTGTAAATAGTATTTATGCTATGATCTGATTGGCATTACGCTAGATAGATAGTAGTGTCATTCGGGGACGAATGTTCCTAAGGGGGGATAATGTAACAACCCTTAAAATGGATATGCTAAGCAATGATTAATGAATCTAGAATGCCTACGATTAGACCGGGTTGACACGGATTGATGCGTGTAGAAGCAGACCTCTAAACCCTTGTGAAAGCCAAGCAAACTAACTTGGGGAGGTAGTTAATCTAGAAAAGGTTGGGTCCATCCATGTAGGGCTCCCGAATATGATTTACCCGAATGAGTCTTTACCGGATTTAAAAAGGAGAAATCTTAAGTTTGGAAGGTCTAGGTATAAAATGGTCTTTTTCCAGGCTAAGGGTAGAATCTTCATTACCCTAAATATGTAATTAATTATCAAATTAATAAGGTGGAGGGGCATTTTGTGGAGAGAGGGCTGAAAGCTGGCCTTTGAGTGAAGTTTTGCTCCACCCGGGTTTGAACCTAGGTGGAAGCAATGATTTAAATTGTTTTAATTAAATTGGTAGTTAATTTAATTAATTTATAATTATTAGATGATTTAAGAAAAAGGAAAAATCATATTTTTTAAAGGTTTGAAAGAGTCCTAGTTAGACTATGTCTTTACCTAAGCCTACACAACCTTTCACGTTAAACTCTCTCTCTCACACATGAAAACCTCTCTTTCTTTTCACGTTCTCTAAGCAAAAATACAAGAACTGAACAGCAAAAAAAATTTAACTTTCTCTCGCACACATCAAAACCTCTCTTTCTTTTCACGTCCTCTAAGAAAAAATTACAAGAACTGAACAACAACTAAAAGTTCTTCACATATGAAGAACATTAACTTTAAAGATATAATCAAAACATATCCAAAAATGTTAGGCAAAGGGAGGGTTTTCCCGTCAAAGTTTGGTGTTGAAGCTCGGATTCCAACGTGTGTTGGAGCAGGAATTTGGGAAGCAAGTTCAATGGTTGAACGTCAAAATAAGGTATGGATTTTCTTACACTTGGTCCCTATCCTGAGAGACCCTCAGGACTCATATGAATCTATTACGAAAACTAGGGTTGTTCCCCGTTGAATTTCCCTGTCACTAGCTCCTATAGATGGTTGTAGATTGGTATGCATGCTGGTATATATTAGGCATGTAATGTTTTTTCGGGATGAATATGTTCATGCATGTGTATTTGGAATTTTACGAATGATAACCTATGTTTTCTGAAAATGTGTGTTTATCTGTGTGCAATGTTTAGCCGTGACTTTGAAAACAGATTGAAGCATGAAAATGACTTGTTTTATGGTTGTATTTCATGTGCACAAACTTGCATAAATCGTGATGTTCATATGAAGTATAATGTGGATGATTTGAGTGGAAACTATAAGCTAAATGAATCCATGAAAATGCACCCAAAGAGGTACTACATGATCCATGATTTACCCTAGCAACTAACGTGTAATGTTGATGAAAATGATGCTGAAAACGTACGTGATTTCCAGCTATATGTTGTGAGTTTCGGTCAAGCTAAGTGGTTTAGTATGTTATGAAGAATAAATTAAAATAAGTGAGGTCATTGAGGATCGAACCCGTGACCTCACAATGTTAAAATTCATATAAATAATGTAAATTAAAAAGAATGTGGCAAGGGGAATTTGAACCAGTGACCACAAATGAAAATGAAGTACGAAAAAAAAGAAATGAGAGGAGTGGGATTCGAACCAACCACCTCTCAGTCAGATTTGAGGAAAAGTTAAAAGAAAAATAAGAGGTTTAAGGCGCGTGGGAATCAAACCCACGACCTCTAGGCAGAATGATGGGAATTTAAGGAGAAAAATTAAAGTGGGGTTGTGAGGGTTCGAACACACACCCTTTCGGCCAAGAAGGAGAGGTATTTAAGAAAAGAAAATAAATTGAAAAAAGGTTGTAGGAGTGCGATCCCACATCCTCCTAGTTCCAATTAACGAAAAATGAAGAGAGAAATTAAGGAAAAATAAAATGAAAGCATTATGTCTCTATCTTGGGTCCCAAAGCCGTGTTAATCAAACCAAAATAAATTTAAATGTAAGGGTTGTCCAAGGGATTCTAAATAGGGTTTCCTTGACCAAATTCCGTATTGATACATAAGTCATACGTGAATAAATGTTTAGAAATGATGTTGCCTACATAGATCGAAATCGATATCTTAGCACACTTACAAGATGCATAAGTCTTGTACCACATAATCTTAGAAAGATATGAATCACTTAAATGAAATATAAATGAAGACTCATGGCTTGTATGGATTGACCCATAAGTCTAGCATACATTTAAAGTAAGTGAACCTAAGATGTATGTAACGTAATGATGAAACCCTAGAAGGGTCAAATAAGAGTGTGAAACACACTAAATGGCTGGCATATGATGAAATGAACATTCACGTAAAGGGGTGAGTAATTATGAAAAGCAAATGTGCTAAAGTTAATGAATTAGGTTACAATACGATAAGAGGCTAATGTGAAAGATGAGAGCAATATCAAATGAGACTATGTAAATGTTACCAAAACATGCTCACCTATGAGAGTCTAAAGTTAATAAAGAGATTAGTCTCTATAAACATTGTAATGAAAGTATTGAAGTTAATGCGTACTTAATACTAGTGATGAGATGAGAAATCATTTAATGAGCTATGATGTCCTCGTACTAGCAGACAACTTCCATGATGTATGAGGTGAATGTAATGGAACTTTATATTGAGCACCGATAAGCTAGCTATGAGATTTGATGTCATCCTTCGAGAAGGGCGGAGGTTCACGTAACTCTCATGAGATGAGATTGTCCAGCATGCCGGGTATGGGTCTCCTTATATCTCCTAGTCTTTAACCTTTACTGCCAATATAGGGATCTAGCAGGGTTCAATCCCCTATATACGCTAGCATGTTTTGGGTCACCTTGGCATGTGAGTCCACCTCTTTTCGGTAAGGGGCAGACACTAGATTTCATGATGCTCACATATGATCTATGTCGGTTAAATTTAAAGTTCCCAATCAAATAATGAGGCCAGCCTCAAATGATGCACATAATGATATGAATGATATCAAAGGTGTTAGGATAGGATAATCAAGAGTTGAGCTAGACTTAAGTAATGACACTAGGTCATTCTTGATCATTGGACAACAAACCCGATGAAAGTCTTAAACTACATCCTAGGTATAGCTGTTGTTTACACTAGCTTATGAATGTACGAAGTGAAGTACGTATGAATGAATGAAACAGACTTTGTGTTTGCTAAAGAAGGCTCCCTACTTGAGGTCCCATATGTTGAACCCTCATTTTTTGGAAGTCTTGATCTCAAGTCCATGAATCCAAAGTCTAGTGGTGTATGAACGAATGATATGAAAGATGTCATGTGCTATTTGCAATATGTTATGTGCTTTGTGTAAGACGTTATGTGTTATGTGCAATATTATACGTATCATGGTGAATGTTACTCTCATGGCATGACTTACCTAATATAATTTGGCAAGTCCACTGCCTTACCTAATCCAAATTCTGCATTACCACTAACTTTCCTAATCAAAGTTTGGCAAGTCAACTGACTTGACTTTCCATAAATTATGTTGTTAGGAAAGAGCTATTCTTACTCATGCATGTCCTTGGTGTGTGCTTGCATGTACCCATTCTTAGTACAAGTGTGTACTAATCCCATAAAACTCTATATTTTTAGGTGCAGGCACAAGTGGACATTAGAGCTTCCAGGTCAACCTGAAGCCATCAGGACGTGGAGCATCCATCCGGATTTAGTTGGGCATCATGCATTCGAGGAAGCTTGCCCATTTTATTCTATCTTAGTCATAGGATTGAGCTAGTAGAGTATGTTCCACTAGCATTTATTTCCTGTTTTTATTTCAGACATTGTTTTGCTGCAATTTTTGCAGGTATACATTTAATGCAACATTGTACTACTTCTTTCATTTGATGATCTTAATGTTAGATGGTTGATGATGAACGTATATGAGTTTAAGAAGAATGACTTACATGCATGTTAAGAAAAAAATTCAAATTTTCCGTTAAAATTAACCTAGATGAAGTAACGATGACGTAAGTAGGCTTGTTTGCGACCTATGAGAGGTCAACGACGCCGATCTTGTCAGGGGTCTAGACTCTGGTCGTGACAGAAGTTATGGGGCGTCATATGTACATTGCATAAGTAGGTTTAGAAAGGGATTATGAGTGGAGTTTTGTGTTGTTCTTGTGACGTGAAGTCCAAATATGTTAATGTTTACTAGAGTCATAATAGGATGATGATTAGAAGTCTTGACTTGTTTGTGGTTTGTAATGAGTTCTTCTCTGTGGTCCATAAAGTATGTTGCGTCAAATGTGAGTTATATGTCTTGATTATATGAAATGTATCTATAAATGCGTGTGTTAGAATGAAGGTTTGTGAGTATGATTCAGTTGTAGTCTTAAGGTAATGTTTGAGTGTAGATAGTGTAATCGGACATTGTCTATACATTGAATCAAGTATCACTATAGGGTTTCATTGGCAACATAAGAAGTTAAAAGCAGGATTGCTCACTATAAAAGGAACTCACTGTAAATGACGTATGTTTACGGTAAACGGAAAGGTGCTTAAAGTAAATGATTCAAAATGTGACTTAAATGCTATGTGTCATTTTGTGTGATATAATGACTATGGTATATTCCTAAATGAAGTATATAAATTGTATAATGCTTCATGTATCAACTGTTATGAAGTTTTCACAAACAGGGATGATGCATGGTTTCAATTAAAATGTCCCTTTTAAAAGAATATTTTTGCATTGTTGTCATACCTAGTGCAATGTGGACTAACTCTGTTCTTCTCTACTTTTTTACACAAAAACTTTAGGTTATGAATGATTAAATAGATGTCTCTAACATGAAGGGTCTTAATTTGTGGTTCCCAAGATCAAGGAAAGGAATCCTTAAGTTCAAGGATTTGCTAAGTCTATCTCACTTTAAAGTTTAGCTATAAATGTACCTATGATGTTGAGTCTGATATGACAAAGACACTTAGAGTCTTTTACTATACATTAAGATATTATATATATTGGAAGTGATGTTCTAGCATATGATGTACTATGAAAATTTTAAATTTTCTGCTAAATTTACCTATGAAAATGTGATGAATGATAAGTATGTTCTTGTATAAAACCTCCAAGAGGTCAAGTACGACATGTTACGTCTAGGGGTGCTCTCTAGTTTTGCCAAATGTAGTATCAGAGCATGAGGTTTTATGAAAGTGGTTTTAGGGCCCAAAGTCTCATATATCCACGTCTAGTAGAGTCTCGATCATCGGTGGCGAGTCCTGACACATCTATGAGAGGGAGGCTATAGACGATAGAGTTTCCCCTTTTCATCATTCTCATGTCGTTCCATAGAACTTAACTGTATAAGATCTGTCTCTTATATTTTCTTGTCCGATGGTCTTTTAGATGTGATTGTTTGGATGATATCGTATCTCCATGCTTGAGGGAGAAAAGTTTAGTTTTAATGTTTATCATGGTTTTATATTTTGATGAGTATGTGTTAAGGTGAATTTTGGCATGCTTTAATGATGTGATGTAATTTATGGCCATATATGTGATATATGAGATATGATATATTATGTGATGATTTATGTTATCATAAGGTAAAGCTTATAAGGAAGTTGTTATAGTCGAATTGAGATTCCTTTTTGGATTATAAGTTGCTTTATGATTTTTCATGATGATAGTCTTATGATATGGTTTGAGCTTGAAATGTTTAGTGACTACCTATAGAAGCATGCTGACCTAAGTATATGTTTAAATGGCTCGTTGTTAGCCCTTGTATATGTGTTAGTTGTTATCCGTTGTATATGTGTAATGGTTTATGTATTGCTTTATATGTGTGATGCATCACAGTTTCCTTGCATGGATTGGATTCTTTGTATAGGCTTGATCCAAGAAGTGAGGACATGAGGCTTGTCTTTGTAGGGTGATGATGTGGGTTGGATGACATAGAAGTTACCTTACCTTTGTATTGAAAGAAAAAGAAAGAGGCCTAGTGCCTAAGTCTCCTCTATTGTTTCTCCTATGGTTTATGACCCTTGATGTTCATGGTATAGTCAAGACCTTATGTGGATGGGTAGTATGACCAATCTTTAATCTTATGGAGTTCCTTTGGGTGTTAACCCTATAGGATGATGATGGTTGAGTTAAGTTACTCTTAAATGGGTTTACCCTAATTTGGGAGTGATGATGTGAGTAGTAAGATTTTTGTATTCTTATCTTGTCTTTCTATTCTTACTTGAGCTTGAATCTAAGGAGTTCCTACAAGCTTTCTCATGAAAAGAGTTTTGCATGAAAGTATGTGTAAGACCCCCAAAATGAGTTAGGCTGTCTAGAGTGTAGAGCATATCATGTTCGTCATAAGCGTCTAAGGTCCTAATAGGATTTATAATATGGTTTAGAGGAAGTGTGTAAAGTTTAGGTGATTTATAAGTCAAACGTCAAGGGGCGACCAAGACGTTCGACGACTAGTCACCTATGTGTCTCACGTGTATATACATGCTTATATTTGTATGTAATGAGATTATGAAGTCTTAATATGATTTATAATGATGTTTAGAGGCAATATATGGAGTTTCATGAAGCCCTTGACGTTCAAATATGTCTTTATGGGGCCTAGCCTGTTTGGACGTGTTTTATGTGTGCATTTTGGGTGAAACATGCATGGAAGGTCCTTGACTTGTAAATGTACATATTTACGTTGGAAACTCTCGGGTACGACTTCTCAAGGGCACATCAAAAGGGGCCACAAGAAAAACAAAAAAGATGTCGGACACTGCCTTGGCAGTGTCAATCAACTGAACAAAATGACTAGGAGTTGGTTGAACAACGGACCATTGGTGAGGTCTAATCCATGTAAACTTAGCCTGGTCAATGCTCAACTCATGAACAGGCCAAAGTCTCATTAACATGTCATGATCACATGGATCAATATATGAAGATTTGGACATGATTAATATATGCCTTTATGTGATCATTATAATATGGACTTTTAATGGATAATAGTGGATTTTGATTATGTTGTGGTTCTTGTAGCTATTGAATTAGGTTATTAAGTTGGTCGAATTGTACGTAAAACTCCTTTATGATCAAATTAAAGATGGTTTATATGAATCGATCTAGGTTCTTCAAGTCTATCAAGTGGTAAATTGTGATCTTGACGTTAGGTTGATTGTCTTGTGACCCTATCATGATTAATTGTCCTTAGCTACTGCCTATATGGATAATGTGATGATAATAGGTATAATTTATCTAATGTGAATAGATAACCATGGAATTGGCAAAGATTGAATTAGATTCTTCTAGCATATAAAGTGGATGATGTATCGTATATGACATGATCTAAATGTTAAGGTAAATGAAGCATGATTTCGGTTGAGTATGGATCTCTTTATTCCCTACATGTGTATTGTTGATAAATTTTTATTGATGATCAATGCAAGTGAATTGGGTTAAAGATCTATGTTCTTTCTACTTTCTAGTATATATGTGATGTATTGTATTAGATTGTAATATTATCTTATACTGATTTGTACATAGTTTTATTTTATGATTCTGGAATTTTAGCTACTGTCCTATACTTTAATTATTGATGAAAGAATGGTTATGGTCAATAATGACCAAAGGCTAAAGGATTGGTACGAAATGATCTACTCTTCTACTTCTCTACTTATTTATAGTAATGTTGTTGAAGCCTTGTATGGCATTGTGTGGTATGGTCCACTTATGGCGGCGATGTGTATTTTATTTTTCATTATATATGTGTTGACCATGGACTTGAAGGCAAAGTTATGAATATATGAATGACTGATTATGATGATCACCTTATGTGTAACTTGTTCCTAGTTTTCTTCTCTAGTTGTGAATATAGGTTATGTTATTATTGTTATGAGCATGTAAATTGTTAGGTTAAAATCATTTGTAGGTGCTTCCATTAATAACGTGTTAAATGTAGATTACCCCTACCGATGTAGCCCTATGTAAAGGTGTGAATAGCTAATGTTAGGAGTCTTAAAGTGTTATATGAAGTTACCTTGCCCCATATGCTAAGTTGTTTTGTGTGGTCTATGCTTGAATATGTATTGTGATCCTATGAGGGTGGCTGCCTCAATATGTTTTTGATAGCCATTACGTGATCATATTTACCAATGTACACACACCCTCACTTTACATGCATGCTTACAAGTAGTATAGGTCATGGCGTCTAAATCAAAGGTAGTTCTCATATTCACTAAAGTCTACTACTATGCATGTTAAGCTCTTATCTATGAAAGTATGATATGTTATTCCTTAACTAGGATGACTTGATCAGTGTACTAGTACGGGCAAGGGTATGGGACTTTGCCTATGCATTTCACATGTGTGCCTTGATAGGATACTTACTAATTTGGTTTCTATGTGCATGAATATGAATGTATGAACATGTGTAACCTTAATGTATTATGTGAAAGGTTTGTTCACATAAATGTATACACACACACATGAATGAAGATCTAGTCAATAGAGGGGCCTTGAAAATTGTGCTCAAGTGTATCCTAAATTTAGTAGTGCTAATAATATATGCTATGTCCATGTGAAAGGATTTCTCACATGATTTAGGGTGATGAACTTTAATGTATGACCTATGAGCTAAGCATATGCGGGGATGACTCTCCTAAGCCTATATTTTTTTAAGAACTGATAATAAAGGCTTTTTCAATAAAAGGGAACTTAGCTGACACCTAGTGAACTTGTATATGAGTATGTGTCCCTGTCATTTATGGGAAGGAATTTCTACCATAAATCTCATGAGATGGATAACCACAATTCCTCAATAGGCATAAATAGGGTTTCCATAAGTGAATAACCATAATTCCCCATCATGGCTTAAAGAGGGTTTTCACATGTACCTCCAAGTTCCATAACTATGCTTGCCACATAGGATATAGAAAGTGAATTCACTTAGTATTCTAGCATGTGTTAATGTTCTGCATGGCTAGGTAAGAACACCTTCCATTGGTGTAAGTCTATGCACACCAAATTCCGTGTTTAGCACTCATGGTTTTAGTGTCGGTTAAGGCTATAGTTTCCCTAAAATAAAATGGACAGTGGAAGTAAATGATAGGACCCTAACTAGGATGACTTAAGGGAGGTTACATAAAATAGGTGGAAGTAATAAACCCGTCTATACATTGCACAAGTATCTCCTTAGAAAGTTCTAGGAAGGTGTTCTAAGGTGTATGATAATGATTATGTCTTTGTGCATGGCATGGTAGTATTTGTGTATTTGTCACGAAGATGTGCATGGTATGAGTCTATGTGATGTGGTTATTCTTATATGCACTATGTGAGTCTTAATGACTATATGATGAAGGTTGTTAACAAGAATGAGGATGTCTTAACTTAATATGTTGATGTATGAATATAATGATTAGGTCTGTGGTCTCATAAAGTATTTATTAAGTATGTGTGGGGTTATGGGGCTTCACATTTACATTGCACTATTAAACTAACATTGGGGTCATGAACAAGGTCTTATAATGATTTACATAAAGTGAAGTCATTATATGTGCAAATTGATGTTGCTTACTGTAGAGCTAATAGAGCCTTGACTTAAATGTGTCTTTGATAGGTTATACTTGTATGATTGTATGTTTCGCCTTGTATAGGTTGTATGTATTGTTTTCCTTGTGGCCTTAAGGTAATGCATTGCATCAATTATTAGAGGGTTACTTGGGAGGTTAATGAATTCAAGAAAAGAATGTTCAATGTAAAGAAGGAAATAGTACACAGTAAAGTTACCTCAAAAATGACATAAATTCTATATGTGTTTTTGTATGAAGTTTTCCCTTTGAATTTGTCTATATGAAGTATGTCAATGATATAAATGTTATTGTATAAAGGTTTTATGAATATTTACTCAAAAAGGCATGATCTATGATTTCAAGAAAATATCCCTTTGAAATGCATGTTTTTGCATGGTTTCCATACTTTGTGTATTTTTGTACTAATCCCATTCTTCTATACTGTTTACACAAAGTGTAGGTTATGTATGCTAAAAGGATGTTTATATGATTGAGGAGATTGATATGTTACTCCCGAGCTCAAGGAAAGGAATCCATAAGTCCAATGATGTCCTAATGTTTAGTTATTGTAAATTTTTATGAATTATATCATTATGTATTATTTTATAAGGGTCATGTCCCTAAAGTAAAATAATTTTGTTGAGTCTAAGATGACAAAGAGACCTAGAGCCTATGTATGTAATATTTTATTTTATATATATGAAGTGATGTTTTTAAGCATATGACGTGTAGTGAAAAGTTTTAAATTTTCCACTTAATTTACTATGAAAATGCGATGAATGATAACTATGGGCTTGTATAATACCTTTGAGAGGTCAAGTATGCCATGTTACTTCTAGGAGGTGATCCCCGGATGTATCAAACGTGGTATTAGAGCATGAGGCTTTAAAAGTTGTTTATAGTCCAAGAAGTCTCATATTGCCACGTCTAGTAGAGTCCGTATCATTGGTGGTGAGTTGCAATACATCAAATGCTATGAGAGTCTATAGGACGATAGAGTTTTCCTTCTTCATCATTCTTATATCATGCCATAGAACTTAACTCTATAAGTTCTCTCTCTTATGTTTTCTTGTCCAGTGATCTTTTAGATGTGATTGCTTGGATGAAATTGTTCTATATGCTTGAGGAAGAAAAGGTGAGTTTAAATGCTTATCTTGGTTTTATGATTGAATGAGTATGTGTGAAGGTGAATTTTGGCATGTTTTAATGATGTGATTCCAATTATGGCTATGCATATAATTTATGTTAAATAGCATTTTATATTGTGAAGTGTATGTCATGATATAGTTAAAACATGTTAGAAGTTATTATGGTTAAGATGAGTTCTTTTGGAATGATGTGCTTCTATATGGTTTTTACATGATGGTAGCCTAATACTACGATTTGAACTTTAAATGCTTAGTGACTACCTATGGAAGCATGCTACCCTAAGAATGTGTTTAAACGTGTTCAAGTTTCCCTTTGTATATATGTGGTCCTTGATAAGTTTCCTAGTATGGATTGGAGTCCTTTGTATAGACTTGATCCTAGGTGTGATGATAGTATGCTTGTATTGGTAAAGTTTTGTATCTCATATTGTCATGTTTTTCCCATAAATTGCCTAAATGTTGCATTTTTGGAATTTTGAAGCATGTTCATCGTCATGCTAGGCAGCTTACTCTAAGAATTTTTGGGAAGTCGACTAAATTATTCCTTGATTGGAAGTAGTTGAAATAAGTATAGAATTGATGCATATGATCATGATAATGAATGAAAAAAGGAGATTTGCGATTAGGGAAGAAGAATGTGAGTCTTATAGCATGATGAGTTGTAGATTTGTTTCTAACTTCTTATTGTGTTGTGAGTCCCTTGATGTTGTGGAATTGATGTTTCCCCTAGAAATGAGGGTAGTATTCTTATATTTGTAGGGTGATGATGTGGGTTTTATTGACCTATAAGTGACCCTACTTTAATTTTGAAAGAAAAGAAAGAGTCCTTAACGCTAAGTCTCCCCTACTGTTTCCCCTAATGTTGCATGACCTAGGTGTCGATTGTATTGTTGAAGAACTTATATGGTTAAATAGTACGACCTAACTTGATAATTGGGGATAATTTGCTTAAAATGATAAGGTTTAAAATACCTTCGTGTTCCTATGTGAAGTTCTTGTAATCCCTTCTAACGTAGTAATCACTTTTAAGTGATGAAAATAAAGAGTGTTAAATTAAGATCCTCTTAGTATTGAGTTAAGTTTCTCTTAATTGGGTTTACCCTAAGTGGGAGATGGTGATGGAGTAGTAAGGTGGTAGATATTTTCTACCTTGTCCTTCTATTTTTGCTTGAACATTGAAACTAATGAATTAAGTGAACTTGTTCATAAATAGAGTTTTGCATAAAGTATGAATTGCATGAACCTTATATGTTTGATACGTATTGATTGACATTACCTTAAGGATACTTTTAAGATTCCAAAGTGAATGAAGGGAAATTTTGATAAAATCCATGTTTTCTCATGTGTATTGTGCATCTTAACATGCTAATTGTGAATTTGACCTCAAGAGGTAAGATAATAAACATGGTAGTAGTCATTTGTGAGGTGTAATATTTAGCCTTATAATAGAAAGTTGAGTCTCTTTAAAATGAAAAATGTAAAGTCTCTTGAAAACTCTGTGACTTTTATGGTTTGGAAAGAATGATTGTAGGCTCACTTTTGAAAGGTTAAGGTATGTTAGATATTGTTATGATTTGTGTTACTTTTTCCAAAATGATGCTTACTGCGAAGGCTACTGTTATGTTAGAAATTGACATTTTTTTAAATGATTTCCTATTTTTTGTTATGTACTTGGTGGGACCTACCATTTATACTTCACTAGGAAGAAAACATGAGCATGCCTTGGTTTAAAAGGGAAGAATTTATCACTTTAAAAAAAATTGACCTTGTGCTTTGCTTAGGTGTTAACTCTAGATACATGTAAGCATGTTGAGAAAGAGGACATTCCTCCATTGACAACACTAAACATGGTATGTTTGAGTATGACCTTCATGGAACTAGGCCTAACTAATAAAGACCCTTTATGATTCAATGAACTCAAGTTTATATGCATTGAAGTATGAGTGCCTAATTAATTCTTAAGTATAGCTGAAATCTGCATAAGTGTGACCTAAAGATGGTTGCAAGACGAGTTCTTAATGAATTGAATTGTAACGACCATGTTATTTTTAGGAATAGTATGTTTTTCCTATGAACATGATAAGAGCCTTTGTGTTTGATGCATTAAAGAGTGAGGGAATAAGAGTTTTGCTTGCTTGTGTGCATTGAGTGCTAAATGATTTGAATTTGTGTTCCTTGTAATTAGTGAATTGACTTCAATGTGATGATGTTATGAATGTGATGAATTTCTCTATGATGAATTGAAGTCCTTGTTGTGATTAAAGTGTTCTAAGTGTCTTTCGAGGACGAATGTTCCCAAGTGGGGGATATTGTCAAATACCCAAAATGAGTTAGTGTGTATAGAGCCTAACATGTTCTTTATAAGGGACAAAGTCCCTAAAATGACTTATAATATAGTTTAGAGGAAGTGTAAAGTTTGAGGTGATTTGGAAGTCAAACGTCAAGGGACGACCAAGACATTCGACGATAGTCACCTATGTGCCTCATGTGTCTATACATGCTTCTATTTGTATGTAATCATAAACATGACATTAACATGAATATAATGAGGAGTTTATGAAATTGAAAGGTTATGTAGTAATTTCATGGTGTATTGGACATCCACAAAAAAACTATTTTATAACACTCACCCTTCGATCTCCATAGCTAATATGCCTCGTTAAAACCTTACTAGAAAAAAATCCTGTGGGAAAAAAACCTAGTGACGGAAAAAGAGTGCACAAATGTTTTAATAAGCATGAATGTTGCCTCGTTAAAAACCTCACCAGGAAAACCCATTTGGGACAAAACTATGGTTAATGAAAAGAGTAAAATACGTATTTTTCTCCCCCTGATAAGAATTATCTGAATATCTAAGAGATGATGAACTCCAATCTTATATCCCAATTTCTTAAATATTGATGTTGGTAATCCTTAGTGAATAATTTCAAAAGATTTTCACTTGAACGAGGCTTTAAAAGTCTATCTCACCATTTCTTTGAATATCATGTGTGAAAAAGACTTTTGGTGAAATTTTGTGTCTGGTCTCTTTGATTGTATCCTCCATTCAATTGAGCCATACATTATTATCGTATACGGTGGCTGGAATATCCTTCGTCAAAGGAAAATCACATATTCTCTGAATATGACATATCATGATTCCATCCAAACAAACCCCTTACTTATTTCAAAGATCAATATCAGTTGAAGAAGTGATTATCGATCTTTGTTGAATGCCATGATATTGTTGTGCCACTATATGTAAGCAAATATCTTATTTTCGTTCGAGATTTATGTAGATTAAATAAATTTTTTTATTTACATAATCAAATAATTTCTTTATTCATGAGAGATTGATCAATTTTATTGAAAGTCGTTTTTTCTTCTCAAAGAAAGTCACACATCTTCTAGCATTTCCATAACCAAAAATTTGTATGTGCACCAATTGAAGTAATACATCATATTTTAAATCATTTTTATGAGGTTTAAAAGATCCTTTATTTGTGTTAAACTATTTCAAAATCATTGACTTCTCAATGGAATTGTTTTAAAACCTTTTCGATCCTTCAATGATTTTCATATAAGCTTCATCGTCTAGTTAGACGTAATATTTATTCATTATGCATATTCAATTATTTTATCTATTGGTAGACTAAAACAAGTCTCATTGTATTCACCAATTGAGAACATATCTCCATTTAATAATATCAGGAATTTTCGAAAATTCTTTATACCCTGAGGCACGAAGCGTACTTTATATCTTGCGGTTATACTTTCACATATGATTCATTTGTACTCTCACTGACAAATATTTTGATGTATGAACTATATGTTCAAAAGCATCACTTTTCTAAGTGAAACAAAATATACTTGAATAGTGTCAATCAGGAAAATTACTTTAAACATTTTTGAAATGAATTATCTCTTGAACTTGATGTTCATATTTTTTTTTAAAGAGTATCTAGATAATTCACTCTACACATAATTTTAGCAGCTACAAATATCCCCCCCCCCCCAATGTTAGGAAATCTAATATTCACCCTCAACCTCAATTGGGGATCCATCTTGGTGCATGGAGTAAAAAATTCATATGTGCGCACATCAAATTTATAGGCAAAAAATATTTGGTTCCTGACCCTAAACCATTTGAGTTGGGAGAACCTTGTTGGCTTGATGCATCCATGTTAAATAATCGCATCTCATACCAAATTTTACTTGAGAAATTTGCTCTCATATGAATGGTCTTGCTATAATTGGAGGCTTACAATTTCTGCTAAACTAAACAACATTATCAACATGACTTTATAGTTTTGAACTGTTCTCTTAATTTAATAATTCGAGCAAAAAACCTTACAAAACCCAATTTATAAGTAGATACAAATGCATATCTGACCATATCATAGATACATATATTAAATTATAATAGTAGACTGTCCCACATGATTGGTGAGCGGGCCAATATTCACCTTTTTATATGTTCCAAATAATATTAGGGATACAATTCCAACCTTAGCTGGTACAATGATCAATTTATCGCGAGAACAAGCTACAAATGAGAATTCTTGAAGAATTTTTATTTCTTCAACATATAGCCACGTGAATTCTTAATTTCTTTTGCATCACATTTGAATCGGAATGGCCAACCGATTATGCCAACTGATATTTATTCAAGTAAACTTCTTGTTTACTTTTGCATATGATTCCATCACCATGCCCATATTTGTATACAAAAAATAACGAAAAAAAGGATGATCTTATACGTAAATATTTATTACCCACTTATATTATAGTAATTTGAAGATATTAAATCTTCCCATAATTTGTAGTCTCAATATAATATTTGTTATAAATTCTTTCGAAACTTAAAAAATTTCTTTGAGACGTATTGTAACACTCTGAAAGTCCATGGCCTAACATACATCCTCACATGATTAACTAAACCTTCAAATAATTTTTCTAAGCCTAAAGTAATGTTTACAAACCATTTAGGAAGTATTAGAGTAAAGGCGTCAAGAAACGTCCATGACGTTCAGAAACTAGCTACATTGAATAAGTTGACGTCCCTATGATTGGTGAAGGATTGCGAGAATAAAATGAAGTCCAAAACTTATAAAAAGACTTTAAATAGGTATAATGTAGTACGAATGGTCTACACATCCTGTAACAATCTCCAGAGGACCCACCGAATAGTCCGGGAGGAGGACCCAAATCTTGGAAAGTTATAGCTACCAAAGCAGCTTGCGCCATCCAGGATTTGAGAGTCACTGCGCGACGCGCAACTGATAGGTGAAGCGGAAAAAGTTTCCTCGCGACGTGTTCACTCCAAGAGGTCCACTGCCTCAACCCAAATTTCGAAAATACAATCTGCAATTAGCCCCGGGATGCGCAGCCACTTCCCACATTCATTGATATCATATTTTAAGCATTTTGACTTCACAAAAAGACCCATTTAAGTTAGAAGTATTATGGGAATTTAAGGGGTGATTATATATTTACTAAGGTTAAGTTTTAAGTCATTTTCACTCACCTAAACAAAGTTCCCAAAGCAAAATCCAAAAGCTCTGAGCTCTCTCTACTTTCTCTCTCCCTACATCCTTAATTGAAGAAGCAAGAAATCTTGAAGAAGAAGATCAATCTCTCTAGATTTCACTTCAGTTTCGTGGATTAATCTTCATTAAGGTATGTGTTGTTCACTCGTTGGATTCCTTTTCCCAAGAGGTCCTTTCAAAGTTGACTTCGAAATCACCTAATTCCAACAGTGTTCCTATTCTAATGGGTTTTCTTCTAAATTTCAAATTGATGATAAATTGTGATTGATTATGACTAATTAAATCTATATTGTTGGTTAATTGACATTAATTAATTCTATTTCTTGTAGATCATGTCCCTTTTTCCCAAATTCTAAAATCATTGATCTTGCTTATAAATTGATAAGAGTAGCTGAATGTATCGATTGTTAGACTTGTTTTATATATTATAATACACTTAAGGACTGCCTAGGGTAATGTATTGTTGGGATTGGATCTATTTGTTGATGAATTAATGATGAACCGTATTTCCCCTAATCTTAGGTTGTGAATTGAAGTTGATTGGGATAATGATGATGCAGTGGATCTAGTTATCGTATTAGTTACTATTGAATGATATTACTACACCTATTACTGGATGAAATTTGTTGGTTTAAGGTAATACCATCAAGATAACTTTTAAAGGATATTAGGTAAGTCTTGTGATCTCAATCATTTACTTCAATTATGATTAACTTGTGTTTTAGTGATAAAGTTATGTCTAAGTATACCTTGTGATGAGATTGATTAGTGTTGGTATGATGTTGAATTGAAATGCCTTAATTTATGGGTTGTGAGTTGTTAGATAAGTATATTTATATAAGGATGGTGATTACTTACATATGCGCCTTATCAAAATGTGATTATGTAAATGTGCTAACCTCGCATGTGTGAATCGTAATGAAAGGATAATACTCATGCAATTCCTATTGAGCTATGATGATGAATATATAAAGGTTAGAACATATGACCTAAACTAAGTTATGCTTATTAATGAAAGACATTTCAAAATGGACTCTACCTTAGCACTGAGTGAACTTGTAGATGAGGGGTGGCACCTTCCAAAGGAGGAAAGGTAAGGTTCACCATATTTTTCACCGGGTGGATAGACTCATAGTCTAGAACGTGCATAGATTGATATTTCTACAACAGCCCCCAAGCTCCATAAACTATTTTTCAACCATAGGAATACTAGGTAGTGGATCCACTTAGATGTTATGTTCATGTTTCGTACTACTTTGTCCAGTAGACCACCTTCCACCGGTGTAAGGATTTACAACATCAGATTCCACACCTAGCTCTTGTGGTTTATGTCAGTTAAGGCAAGTGTTCACGAAAGTAAAATAAAGTAATAAAGTAAACACTAACTAGAGTGACTTAAGAGGTTTGACTTATCCTAGGTAGGGGTATAAGACTCTACCTATTTCTTGCACTAGTTTTCCTTGAGGGAAGCCTTAGGAGATTGTTCTTATGTTCTTGTGATCTTATAAAGTGAATGTTATACATATTTTGAATTTACATGTTGATGATCTTATATGATGTTAGTTTCATTTATGAACATGCTATTAGTTTATATTGCTAAATATGATGATAACTTCTATTGATGCTATGACATGTAGAGTTATACATTGCTTATGATCCTTTGTTTGGCTTACTTGATTGAGTAAGGTTATGGGGCTTTGATTGGTCAATTGCCCTTGTAGGCTAAAGGGTGGGTTATGAGTAAAAGTCTTGTTGTGATGTAGTTATGAACTCTATACATGTTGACTTGACTATAACTTGATAATATTTTTCTTGTGTTGTACATATGGGTTTGACTTATGTATTATGAATTGGTCTATATGGGTTCATGACTGTGCATAAGGATTTTCAAATTAATATAGCATGGTTTTGAAAAAATGTCCTCTTTAGCATTATTTTAAATGTTTTATGTGCATGTATTCATACTTAGTAAAAGAATATACTAACCCATGTGTTATGTTTACTACAAATGTAGGATCCGGCTGTTGATATAATAGAAGGCCTTTGAAGACTTATTTCCCAAGTGTTCGGTAGGTCCTCACCTTCTGAGGACGATTCCAATATCTTGATATTGGATGTTGTTTAATCTTAAAGAAAATTAGTTCATTCTCTTTCTTTGTGTACTTTGTATATATGAGGCCTTTATTATAATGAAGTATGGGTTGCGCCCAATGTAGTACTCGTTTTATATGGTTTAATATGAGACATATTCTAGACTTCTTATAAATCTATATTGCTATATTATGTATGCGAAATAAAAGTAGAATCATGTGTATTGCTTCCTATACGAGAAGTCTATATATACTCGCTAATTATATACTATGTGTAAGATAGAGGTATAAGTAAACCTCAATGTAGAAGTAGTTAGAAAGTTTTAAATTTTCTGCTTTTTTGACCTATGAAATGTAATGACCAATGCTAACAAGTTAGTTTTAGTCCTCTTCTAGGACGATGAAGTTAGTTACATCTAGGGGGTACTCCTCGGATGTGACAAACATAGTATCACAGCATGAGGTTGAATACCTTTAGGATTGATGTCTCATTCAACCACGTCTATGTAGGTTCTTATTCATAATAGTGAAGAGCACCACACTAATGAGTGAGGAGCTATATGATGCTTAGGAAATTCCCATTTTCTAGGAAATCCAAAGTCGCACCTCTAGAGTCTACTTTATGTGTGCTTTCACCTAAACCTTTTATTGTGGTTATCGGTATGAATACTCGATGAAGAGATTGCTTATGCGGGAGTTCCTCCCCTTGGCAATCAATATCCTCCTGAAGTTTCTAATGATGATCAATCTCCAGCCAATCCTCTGGCCTTGTCGTATTGAGACATAAGTGCATCCTTTCTTCTCCAAATGGACTAATCCATTACTACTCAAGCACAAGCTGTCACTACTGAATCTCAAGCCATGACGGCCCAAGCTAACTTGGAGGTGGTACCCCGAGGAAACCAATATGTTAGAACTATTGCCACCCTCTTGAGGGATTTATCAAGGATGAATCCCCCTACTTTCTAAGGGTCCAAAGTGGAGGAAGACCCCCAAGAGTTCATTGATGAAGTATACAAAATTATCTATGCTACGTGGTTGACTACTAGTGAAAATGCCGAGTTAGCCACCTACCAACTTAAGGTTGTGGCCCAAACTTGGTACATTCAATGGAGAGACAATAGGCCTTTGAGGGGTGGTCTTGTGAAATGGGAGATTTTCAAGTAGTCTTTTCTTGATATGTTTTTCCTAGAGAAAAGAGTCAAGCTAAGGTGGAAGAATTAATCAACCTTCACCAAGGAGGTATGAGTGTGCCTGACTACACTTTGAAATTTACTAAGTTGTCAAAATATGCTCCTTCTTTGCTTTCCGGCCCGAGGGATGAGATGAGCTGCTTTGTGATGGGAGTGTCCGATGACTTGAAAGAAAAATGTCATTTGTCTACGCTACATGATAATGTGAACATTTCTCGTCTCAAGCTTCATGCTCAACAAGTGGAGGAGACAATGGTTAAGAGGAAGAGTAGAGATGCTAATAGGGCAAAGTCATATGATAGTGGTACTTCAAAGGGTAGGCTTGATATCCAAGACAAACCAAGGTTCAAAAAAAGGTTTTCTAATAATGTTCCTTCCAAGTTCCCTAAGGATCGTGATGATAGGGTGTCTAACTCAAAGCCTTAAAAGGGAATGAGTATGAGTTCACCAAACAAGAAGCCAACTTGTGCAAAGTGTGGCTAGAAGCATTATGGTGATTGCCTCATTGGGACGAACAATTGCTTTAATTGTGGTTAGAGGGGCCACAAGGTGAGGGATTTCACAAACATAAAGTTTCAATACAAAGGAAGTGGGTAAACTCAAGCTAATGGTTTTAATATGGATGCTCTAAAGAAGAATCGCATTTATGCTCTTCACTCTAGGGGTGAACAAGAGAGTTATCCCGATGTGGTGACCGGTATTTTACAAGTCTTCTCTAATGATGTTTATGCATTACTTGACCCGGTGGCTACATTGTAGTTTTTGCTACTTTCTTGATAGATAGTAAGTTTGATATTTTGACAGATGTCGTAAATGAACAATTTATAGTAACTACCCCGGTAGGTGATTCGTTGGTTGCAAAGATGATTTCTCCCAACCCCTTCTTTTTAAATCCACAATATAATTTGCATTTTTATAATATTTACGTTAGTATTGAATTAGAATTTTAATTAAGAAAATTCAAATTACATTTAAAAAAAACATAGACATATATACAATTTTTTTATCAGAAAAGGATTAAATGAACCTCTTTACGCCCATGTGACTTTGTAGGTGATTCGTTGGTTGCAAAGATGATATATAGAAATTATCCTATAATGTTGTCTAATAGAGTTACTCATTTTGAATTAGTAGAACTTGATATGGTTGATTTTGATGTCATTTTGGGAACTGATTGGTTGCATGATTGTTTTTCTTCCATTGATTGTAGAACAAGTATTGTCAAGTTCAATTTTTCAAATGAACCCATCTTAGAGTGGAAAGGGGAAAATTCTATTCCTAGAAGTCGTATCGGGAAATTCTTTTTCTAGAGGTCGTACCATATCTTGTCTAAAGGATTGTAACATGATCTTGTAGTCAAATAAAATCTATTAAATAAAAATTTATAAAGTTGTTTGGTTTATATTAAATTAATGAATATATTAGTTCAAATTAATATTATGGATTAATATAATTGATTTAATAATTAAGATTTGGATAAATATGAATATAATTGAAGCCCGCTCCGTAAAGCCCTATAACATGTCACTTAAATCTGATTTGGCTGAAGGGAGTCCTTTTCAATCGCAAATCCTCTATTCTAAAACTATAAATAGGGATCTCATAATTCAAAAAAAAGGACCAAGAATTCTAAAAAAGAAGCTAGAGAAAGCTCGTGGACCAAAAGTCATTAATTTATTTACAAGTTTAAGAATTCAAGGATTCAAGAATTCAAGTCTTCAAGTTCAACATTTAAAGAAGTCAAGATCAAGATCAAGACAACTGGATTCATGATCAAGCTTAAAGCCTTTGAATTTTACTAGAAAGTCAAGATCAAGATAAAATTCAAGTAAAGATCAAGATCACGTTCAAGTCCAAGTTCAAGTCCAAGATCAAGTTCAAGAACATTCATGATCAAGACCACGAGATTCAATATCAAGCTCAAGCTCTTGCATTCAACAAGAAAATAAAGATCAAGATAAATTTCAAGTCAAGATCAAGATCAAGATCACGTCCAAGTACAAGTTCAAGCTCAAGAAAAATCAAGACCTAGACCACCAGATTCAAGATCAAACTCTATGCCCTTGAATTCAACTAGAAAGTCAAGATCAAGATTAAGTCTAAGTCCAAGTTCAAGTCAAAGATCAAGTGCAACAACGATCAAGATAAAGACCACTTGATTAAAGATCAAGCTCCAGGCCCTTGAATTCAACTAGAAAGTAAGTATCAAGATAAAGTTCAAGTCAAGATCAAGTCAAGTCTAAGTTCAAGTCTATGATCAAGATCAAGATATATATCAAGATATAGATAAAGATAAATTTCAAGTTCATGATTAAACTTTAATCCCTTGAATTTATATTTGAAAAGGAAAATACAGAGGAATCATAGAGATTGTAACACTCGCACTTGAAATAATAAACTGGTTGTTGCTATAATCTTCCGTTCTTGATTATTATTTTCTTGACACGAATTTTATTGTCTACAAATTCTTGAAACAAATTGGCACGCCCAGTGGGACCAAATATGCCCTTCATCTCTTCAATCTTAAATCAAATTTGACAATCCGAAGTTGCAAAGGTGGAAGAATGAGTAATTCAAGCCTTGTCTTTGAGTTTCATCAAGTCAACATTCAGACAAGCCGTGAAACATGGGGGAATTTGTAGACATTGAAATATTTTGGGAAACTACAAGATGCGTTCAATTCAAGTTGAGTACTAAATTCTCCTAAAAGGCATCTCAGATAATCCACAAATTGATGGATTATTCATATAAAGAGGTAAAATCTAAATTATCCTAGTTTGAGAAATATGCCACTAATTTCCCTCGAATCATGGATAAATATTAGGAGAGTAGAATCAAGGGATCAACAGAATTGTACCGCCTATCTTGATAAATAAAATCATGTTCTTCATATTTTATTTGTATGGTTTTTTTATTTTCCATATGTTTAAATTTGTTGCAAATAAATTGGCACGCTCAGTCGGACAATCTCTACTTCTCATCTCAACTTTTCAATCATTAATGAATACCATGGAAGAACAAGTAGCAAGCTTAACTAAAGTAATTGATGGCCTGACAAAGTGCGCATACAAATAAGATGCTAAAATTTCCAAGATAACTACTAAGATGGATAACATGATTGAAAGAAGATCAAGTCAATCACATCTGAAGCTGTTTAAAATTCAAGATGAAGGAGAGTCTTGCGTAAAGCAAACAAAGATCAAAGAGTTACATATCGCAGCTGAAGATTTGATTCCAATTGATCAATTAAAGAACTTTATTAGGTATCGAAAAAAAATCTAATTCTTCATCCAAATTTTCACCAATATATAAAAAGTCATATACACAAAGAATTGATAACTTGAAAATGTATGAGGGTTATCAACTTCTTAAGCTTCAATAATTCGATGGCAAAGGAAATCCCAAACAACATGTAGTGCACTTCATTGAGAGTTGCAATGTTGCTGGGACGTATGGTGATCAACTTGTTAAAGAGTTCATCTGATATCTCAGAGAAAATGCTTTTGATTGGAACACAAATCTTGAACCTAATTCTATAGATAGTTGGGAGCTATTAGAGAAAGATTTCCTTAATCGTTTCTATTTCACGAGACGTGACGTTAGTATGATGGAACTTACAAAGGCTCATCAAGATGAAGATGAGTTAGTTGTTTATTTTACAAATCGTTGGAGAATTCCGAGTCTCAGCTGCAAAGATCGCCTTACTTAAATTTCTAGCATTGAAATGTGCATCCAAGGTATGAGTTGGGGTCTTCACTACATTTTTCAAGGATTAAAGCCCAATATATTCGAAGAGTTGGAAACTCGTGCACATGACATAGAATTAAGAATGACTTTAAGGGAAGATCAATGATCTCCTGTCTATGGACCTCATGAAGATAAAGATATACAAGAACTCCAAAGTGGGGGCAAGTCTGCATCTGAAGAGTTAATATATATCTAGACGCTCATTAACATGTGAGCTAAAACTTTAAGTTACAATGTTCCTTGAAAAACGAGGTTAAATGTATGTCACTTATATTTTCTAGGTGAAATGCTCCTGGAAACACGAGCTTAAAATGTATGTCACTTAAATCTTCAAGTTTAAGTTAAATCTTCAAGTTGAAATGTTCCTTCAAATACGAGTTTAAACTGTATGTCACTTAAATATTCAAGTTAAAATGCTCCTTGAAACATGATCTTCAACTGTATATCACTTAAATCTTAAAGTCTGAGTTAAATCTTCAAGTTGAAACGCTTTTTGAAACACGAACTTAAATTGTATGTTACTAAAATCTTCAAGCTAGAGTTAAATCTTCAAGTTTAAATGCTCCTTGAAACACCAGCTTAAAGTGTATGTTACTTAAATCTTAAAGTTTGAGTTAGATCAACGAATTCAAATAGTCCTTGAGTCACAAGCGTAAACTGTATATCATAAAACTCTTCAAATTTGAGCTAAATCTTCAAGTTAAAATACTCCTTAAGACACCAGCCTAAATTTTATATCATAAAGCTCTTTAAATTTGAGTTAAATCTTTAAGGTAAAATTCTCTTTAAGGTACGAGCCTAAATTGCATGTCACTCCTCGATATCAATACTATAAATTATGTACGACACAACAACAAAAAAAATCACTCACTCCTCAAGAACTACGTTGTAACTTGATCCTCTTCATTGAGGTATGTAGGCACTTAGAATCATATTTTAAGTTTAGTTGCATGAGTGTCAAAAAATCAAATGTTCCCTCTTGATCGGTTATATGAGTTAAAGTTATGAGTAAGCTTTCAGAAAACTTCAGACTTGCACCAAATGGTTGTGACTTAATGGGGGAAAACCCTTATGAATAAAATTGTTTCAAGATGAAGTCTATAAATCTTCAAATATGCAGGTTGAAGTATTCAAATTCATCAATCCTAGTCTTTGAAAGATAAAATATCTCAACAAGACATAAAGAAGGGGGCATTTGTAGTCACTTAAAGTTTATTAAATGTAAATTTATAAATTTGTTCATACTATATTAAATTAATGAATATATTAGTCCAAATGAATATTATATATTAATATAACTTATTTAATTATTTATGTTCGGATAAATATGAATATATTAGAAAGCCCACTCTATAAAGATCATTTGACATATCACTTAAATCTGATTGGCCGAAGGGAGTCCTATTCCAATCGCAACTCCTCTATCCCAAAACTATAAACAAGGGTCTCATAATACAGAAAAGAGGACCAAGAATTCTAAATAAGAAGCTAGAGAAAGTTCGTGCACAAAAAGTCATGAATTTCTTTATAAGTTTAAGAACTCAAGGATTCAAGAATTCAAGTGTTCAAGCTAAAGATTTCAAGAAGTCAAGATCAAATTCAAAAACGATCAAGATCAAGACCAGCGGATTCAATGTAAAGATCCAAACCCTTGAATTCAACTAGAAAGTCAAGTTCAAGATAAAGTCCAAGTCAATATCAAGATCACGTCGAAGTCTGAGTTCAAGTCCAAAATCAAGTTCAAGAACAATCAAGATCAAGACCACCGGATTCAAGATCAAGATTCAAGCCCTTGCTTTCAACTAGAAAGTCATGATCAAGATAAATTTCCTTTCAAGATCAACATCAAGATCATGTCCAAGTCCTAGTTCAAGTCCAAAATCAAGTTCAAGATCAATTTGAAAAACAATTAAGAACAAGACCACCAGTTTCAAGATCAAACTCCTGCCGTTGAATTCAACTAGTAAGTCAAGATCAAGATTAAGTCTATGTGCAAGTTCAAGTCCAAGATCATGCTCAAGAACGATGAAGATAAAGACCACTGAATTTAAGATCAAACTCTAAGCCTTTGAATTCCACTAGAAAGTCAAGATCAAGACAAAGTTCAAGTCAAGATCATGTCCAAGTCCAACTTCAGTTCCAAGATTAAGATCAAGATCAAGAGAGAGATCAACATCATATCCAAGTCCAAGTCCAAGATCAAGATCAAGTCCAAGTTCAAGTCCAAGATAGATATCAAGATAACTCCCAAGTTCAAGATCAATCTTTAAGCCCTTGAAATTATATTTGAAAATGAGAATTCAGAGGAATCATAGAGATTGTAACACTCGCACTTGAAATAATTAAATAATTTTTGCTATAATCTGCCGTTGTTGACTATTGTTTTCTCGACACGAATTTTATTGTCTACAAAGTCTTGCAAACAAATTAGACCAAATTTGTCCTTCATCTCTTCTCTCTTAAATCAAATCTTAAATTCTAAAGCTGCAAAGGTGAAGAATAAGTAGTTCAAGCCTCGTCTTTGATTTTCATCAAGTCAACACTAAAACAAGCTGTGAAACAGTGGGGCATTTGTAGACATTGAAAGTTTGTGGGACTTTACCAAATGTGTTCAATTCCAATTGAGACTCTACAAACTGTGTTCAACTCAAATTAGGATTCTTGGAGGCTACTCAACCCGAAACCCTAGTATATGCCTATACAAAGGGTGCTAATTTCTCTTAAAAGGCAACTCAAATATTTTATAAAGGGATCAAAATCTCGAATACTCCGCAAATTGATGGATTATTCATATAGAGAGGTAAAATCTAAATTATCCTAGTTCAAGAAATACGCCACTAATGGCCCTCGAATCATGGATAATTCTTAGGAGAGTAGAATCAAGGGATTAATAGAGTTGTACCCTCTATCTTGATGATTAAAATCATGTTTCTTCATATTTATTTATATGGTTTATTTATTTTCCATATGTTTAAAATTTGTTACAAACAGATCTCCAAAGGGTGTTTATACCACATTCTGAGAGTCAAAGATTTAGACTCTGAAGTTCCTCCCTTTGAGTCAGTCCCCGTCGTAGTGAGGGAATTTGTAGAGGTCTTCCCTAATAACCTTCTCTGTAATCCCTCATGAACTAATAATTGATTATTGTATTGACTTGCTATAATATACCAACTCCATTTCAATTTCTCCTTATCAGATGGCTCTGGATGAATTGAAAGACTTGAAGGCTTAACTCAAAGACTTACTAGGTAAAGGATTCTTTTGACCTAATATTTCTCCATTGGATATTTTAGTATTGTTTGTGAAGAACAAGGATGGGTCCCTTATAATCTGCATTGATTATCCCTAACTCAATAAAGTCACTACTACGAAGAAGTATCCTCTCCCTCGGATTGACGACTTATTTGATCAACTCCAAGGGGCAAGCTACTTTTCTAAGATTGACTTGAGCTCGAGGTACCACCAACATAGGGTGAGAGAAGAGGATATACCAAAAATGGAATTTAGGACTATATATGGCAACTATGAGTTCTTAGTAATGTCCTTTGGTCTCACTAATGCCCCGACGACATTTATCGATCTCATGAATAGGGTGCTTCGAAGCTTTATTGACGACATCTTGGTATATTCAAAAAATGAGGGTGAACACATGAATCATTTAATAGAGGTGGTGCAAGTGCTCAAGGATTCAAACTATTTTCCAAGTATAACAAATGTGAGTTTTGGTTGATGTCGTTGGCATTTCTTGGTCATATCATGAGGGAGTTTAGGTTAATCTAATGAAAAATGAGGCGGTCAAGAATTTGCTAGACCATTGACTCCAATTGAAATTAGATGTTTCTTGGGTCTATCTGGATACTATTGGAGGTTTGTCAATAGTTTTGCATCCATTGCATCTTCCTTGACTACCTTGACCAAAAGAGTGTGAAATTTGAGTGGTCGGAGGCATGTGAAAGGAGTTTCCAAATCTTGGAATATAGGCTTACCTCCACTCCTTTGTTGACTTTATCGAAAGGTACCAAGGTCTTCGTTGTATATAGTGATGCATCCCGAGTGGTCTTACGGTGTTGCCATATGCAACATGGGGAAGTAGTAGCTTATGCTTCTAGACAACTTCGGTGCATGAGAAGAACTACCCAATTCATGATCTTGAGTTAGCAGCCGTGGTGTTTGCTTTGAAAATATGGAGGCATTATTTTTATGGTGTTCATATTGATGTGTTTACGGACCACAAGAGTCTTCAATATGTGTTTACACAAAAAGAGTTGAATATCCCACAAATAAGGTGATTTGGAATTGTTGAAATATTATGACATGAGTGTTCACTACCACCTCGGCAAGGCAAATGTGGTTGTGGATGCTCTAAGTCGTAGGACCATGGGTAGTGTTTCTCATGTAGATGAAGCCAAGAAACTCCTAGTGAATGATGTTCATAGGTTGTCCAGATGGGTGTTAGATTGGAAGATTCTCCAAAAGGTGATTTTATGGTCCATCATAACTCCAAATCGTCTTTGATGGTTGAGGATAAGTCTAAGCAACACCTTGATTAACCATTGATGGAGTTGAAGGAGGCAGTTATTCATAAGCTAACTGAGTCATTATCCTTAGGGGGGATGGTGTCTTAAGGTATCAACAAAGGTTGTGTGTTCCCAATATAGATGGTTTGAGGAATCGGATTCTTGAAGAAACTCATGGTTCCCGTTAATCTATCTATTTGGGATCTACAAAGATGTATCATAAACTTAGAGAGGTATTTTGGTAGGATGGTTTGAAAAGAGACATAGTGGAATTTGTTGCAAAATGTCCAAATTGCCAACAAGTGAAAGTCGAGCACCAAAAGCCTAGTGGTTTGCTTCAAGAAATCTAAGTTCCAACTTGGAAGTGGGAATACATAAATATTAAATTTGTCATAGGGTTGACTCACACAGAAAAGCAACATGATTCTATTTAGGTGGTTTTGGATAGCTTGACCAAATCCGCTCATTTTATACCTGTCAAGTCCACATACTTGGCGGAAGATTATTCTAGGATATTCATAGATGAGATTGTATGTCGCAATGGTATTCTGTTATACATTATATCGTATAGGGGTGCACAATTCACATCTAGGTTTTGAAGGTCTTTTCATGGATGGTCAAGCGGAGCGCACTATTCAAACTCTTGAGGATATGCATAGACCTTGCATCATTGATTACAAGGGAAATCTGGATAGATATTAGCCTTTGGTTGAGTTTCCGTATAATAATAGTTACCATTCATCTATATGTATGGATCCTTTTGAAGCATTCTATGGTAGGATATGTATGGTTTGAAGTGGGCGAGTCTTCTTTTTTTGGTCCCGAATTTATTTACAAGACTTTTGAGGAATTTCATATGATAAGGAACAAGTTGAAAACAGCCTATAGCCGGCAAAAGTCTTATGCCGACCATAGGAGAAAGGATTTAGAATTTGAAGAGGGTATTAATGTGTATCTAAAAATTTTGTCTATGAAGGGAGGGTGAGATTTGTAAAGAAAGGTAAGTTGAGTCCTCGTTATGTGGGTACCTATGAAATTTTGCAAAGGCTGGAAAGGTTGAATACGAGCTGAAATTATCTAGGAAGCTATCTTCGGGTCATTTGGATGTCCATGTATCTATGTTTAACAAATGCATTGGTGATCCTGAGTCCACACCTCCTATTGATGGTCTAGGTGTGAAAGAGAACCTCTCTTATGAGGAGGTTCCATTTGAAATCCTTGATAGACAAGTGAACAAGTTGAGGAATAAGGAGGTGGCTTCGGTAAACGGGTTATGGAAGAATCACTTAGTTGAGGGAGCAACATGGGAGGCCGAGGCTGACAAGGAGTCCCGATATTCTCATCTCTTTTCTAATTCAGGTTTGTTGTTCCTATTGATAATAAAAATAATAAATAAATTGAATTTGACTTGTTTTACACTGCATATTATGCTAAAAAGATTTTGTGCCAAAATGAGTTTCATGAAAAAAATGCTCTTTTGCTTGATTTGCGGTTATTTGTGTACTTGGTAAGTTGTTTCCTAAATGAAATGATATTGAGAATCTTGATAGGTTGAGTTTTGGAATAATTGACTCCTTAATGATATGTTGAGCTCAATAGATGTGAGAAAGAAATTTCTCATGACATAACTTTGAGCCTTATGTGAAGAAATTTATGTTTTAAGTTACTATGTGTGAATGTCATGATTATGTGTGAATGGACATGTAAAGCACTATTATCATTTGTGACTCATCATGATTTTATATTGTTGGTAGTTGGGATGCTAGTGTTGAGTCTATCCTTTCCCTATAAAAGATTTTAATGTCATTCGGGGTAGAATGTTCCTAATGAGGGGATAATGTAACACTCCGAAAGTTCATGACCAAAGCAAGAGACTTACATGATGAACTAAACCTTAAAACACTTTTTCTAAGACTAAAATATTGTTTACAAACCATTTAGGAAATTTTAGAGCCAAGGCGTCAAGAAGAGTCCATGACATCTGGAAACTAGCTACATTGAATTAGTTGACGTCCCAATGTTTGGTGAATTATTGGGAAGTTCAAATAAAATCCAAAACTTATAAAATGACATTAAATAGGTATAATATAGTACAAAGGATCTAAACTTCTAATAACGACTCCCTGAGGACCCCCGAAGGGTTCGGGAGGAGGACCAAAACATTCACGAGCAAGCAGCTTGCGGCAGCAAGGATTTGAGAGTCCGTGAGCGACGCGTAGCTGACACGTGGAGTGGAAAAAGTTGCCTCGTGATGCATGTGTTCCACGAGGTCCACTCCCTTAACCCGTATTTCAAAATAAAATCTGAAATTAGCCCCGCGATGCGCAGACACTTCCCAGATTCGTTGAAGACCTAGTTTAAGCAATTTGACTTCACAAAAAGACACATTTAAGTGAGGGGACTTTTAGGTAATTTAAGGGGTTATTATATTGACTAAGGGTCAGTTTTAAGTCATTTTTCACTCATCTAAACCAAATTTCCAAAGCAAAACCCAAAAGCTCTCATGTCTCTATATTTTCTCTCTCCCTAAATCCTCCATTGAAGAAGTAAGAAAGCTTAAAGAAGATGACCAATTTCTTTAGGGTGTCACTTCAATTTCGTGGATTAATTTTCATTAAGGTATGAGTTCTTTACTCTTGGGATTCCTTTACCCAGGAGGTCATCCTAAAGAAATTTGTCAAATCGATGCTAAATTGTGATAGCCTATGACTAATTAAGTCTAGATTGTTTGTTAATTGATGTCAATTGATGAAATTTCTTGTGTATCATGTCCTTTTTTCCCAAATTCCCCAAAATTTGGATCTTGCTTATAAATTGATGAGAATTGTTAAATGTGTTGATTGTTAGACTTGTTTTATCTATCTAATTCATCTATGGGCTGCCTAGGGTAATTTATTTTTTGTATTGGATCTATTTCTTGAAGAGTTCATGAGAAAACCTATTCTCTCTAACCCTACGTTGTGAATTGAAGTTATTTGGTATAGTGATGATAAAATTGATCAAGTTATTGTATTAATTACTATTGAATGATATTACAACACCTATTATTAGAATAAATTGGTTGGGTGATGGTAATTCCATGATGATGACTTTTGAAGTAGATCGGGTAAGTCTTCTGATCTAAATCATTTACTTCAATTATGATTACTTTTGTTTAGTTATGAAGATATGTTAAAGTATACCTTATGATGACATTGATTAGGGTTGGTATTGTGACGACCCGCAAGTACACCCTAGAAGTTAGGGCATCCTTGTGTCGTCATACGGAAAATGAGACTTTAAGAAGTCTCATCTAAGCCTCTCGTATAATTCATTGCATAATAAACCTTCTAAAATAGGTAAGAATTTAAAACATTCTTCACACACGAAGAACTCTTTCATAAACATTAAACAAGCGGAGGACTTCTCAGTAAAACATTAAAACTATACAACATCCCATTGAACCATCTATACATTAGAGTTAACAAAATTTGGGACTAAACCCATTCAAGACATAAAGGAACATGTGGATATTGTCCTCGAATCGATGACGACTCACCAATACTTCATCTTCAACCCTTAGAAACCTATCCATCCTTCATGGAACATTAAGATTCCATTTCCCTACACTTTACTCAAAAAGTAAAAGAAGGTTAGCACATTAGATGTACTAAGTATGGAAGCCATGCAAAAACAATGAAAAAAGGACATTTATATGACATGGTTTTCATGAATTTCAATTAAACCATGATATTATAATCATAAGAACAACATTTAACAACTTAGAAACACATAAGAAGTCATTTAACAAAAAGTCACATTTTTAGCAAACAATACAGTGAACTCAATCCATTGTAAGAGTGAAGTTCCATCACTTAACTTTAGACACCCTTTAGCATGTAATCTTCTCACTCAAAGATATCCTAAGATTCACTTAAGTCATACAAAGAGAGACTGCCCATACACCCTCTCTAGATGTGCCTAAACGAACCCTCAAGATCACTTATAATGAGTAACATACACAATTAAGAGATATCAACAGAAGAACATGAGATTTTCCTACCAAGGTGACTCTAAGGTTCACTTGACTGAGTTGTGAAGCGACCGCCCATACAATCCTTTACAGACATACTTAAGAGATCCTATAGACTCCCTAAGATAGAGTCATTCTCATGTAACACATTAGCATATAGGTGATATGACATTCTCCTTCCAAAGGCTATCAAAAGACTTAATTTAGGTAAATCAAGAAGATAACGTCCATAGTGACATCCTCAAGATTACCTAAATAATCCATAAGATTACCTAAGGCTTAGATCATGTCCACATTATCAACAAACTTCCCTAACTAGAGTCATTCTTAAGACTTATCTAGGTAAGATAAGAAGTGACCATGCCTATACCCCCTTACCACCTTAACTAGACAACCCTTAATTACTGTAGATAAGTACAACTTCATTTTAACATACTTTCTCTACTTAAATCATTACATTCACTAGTTCATTAAGAGACATTCAATACATAGAGGACATTCAAGTAATGTTCTTGCACAAGACCTAGGGACTCTCACTAACACCTTCGAAGTCTATTGTGCGATGTATAGATAGTGTCCCATACCACCACCTATACTTCATAGAACTTCACTACTGCTAGTAAGTATACATATAATGAGAATAGGCAATAACCGTCATATACCATGGTATCAACTCATGGAATCCGGAGTTCTAACCTACTCCGATGAGGGTGTTCTACTTGCCAAGGGTAGAACTAGGACACATCCCAAGTAAGCACATGGTTAAGAAATATGAAGGACGTGCTTTGTATTCTAATATCATACTTAACTAGAACTAATTCCCTTACCATACTCACTCGGTGCTAGCCTTCGTTCTCATAAAGTAATTCACATTAAAGGTTCACATAAGAGGGTTCCATAACAAGTTCATAACCCAATGACATTTACCCTACAAAAGTCCTCTTAGGGATACCTTCCAAAGGCTACAAAAGCTCATTATGACTTTCCTAAGGATTAATATGATGACTTTCCATCCCAATTAATTCTAATTCCATCATTCCCTCACTTGAAGAATACCATTACGTCTTTCGACTTCGACATACATAACCTTACCACTAGGTTCAAGGTTTCACATAAAAGACCCTCTTAACATCATTTAAGGTCACATATCTTTCATAAATTCAATACAAGACTTGATAATCCTATGTCAATACATCACATATTCATATTCATACAAGAATCAAGTAAGGGACACAAGTCAACCAAGACAAGACACTACATACTTCACCTTAACACATATTACTAGTCATTCTTTAAGCACATAGGAATAACCATTATCATCTTTAAGTCATCCTACACACTACTATATAATCATCAATATAACTATTATAGACTCATATAGTCAAGTAGGAAAAACATGCATCAACCCTAAGACTACACATAGAAGCTCACAGTCATAGTTTACATGATTTCCGGACATACATAGAAAGAACACATACTTTCACATTACTTTCCAAATATATAGATATACTCATAATTCACATAAACAAACTAAGCAAATCATCATAATACTTCAAGTAGTGCCGACAAGATTATTATCATTATATTGCATAAGGTAACGCCGACAACGCCACATCAATTCACATAGCACCGCCACCATAAGTGGACCATGCCAATCACAACATAATTTAAGTCTAATTAACAACAAAATAAAGAATTAGGGCATCATACCCCACTCCATCTTACAACTTTGATTCCAAAGCTAAATCATCCAATTCAATATCATAATGCTCTCACCCAAGGCCATAACTAACAACTCAATACAATTATATCAATAATCAATAAAACCAGGTCAATTCACTTCATACTTATCAATATAATACAACCTAGATATCAATTGATTATAATTATTGCATCATTAAATAGCCCATAGAAAATTACACTAGAAATCATAAGCATTAAGTCAGTATCAATTCAATAAGCTTAGCATGCAATAGATCTAAGATTATTCACTACTCAATTAATCAAATTGAAACAGCCTATACACCATAAATACATTATATATACATGAATCAAAAGCTCATAACAATGTACAGATGAATTCATGAATATCAAAGCATAATCAATTCACCCATATTATAGTGAAATTTAGAGATTTGAGAAAATCAAGGGTTCATAGAGAATTTCATGGAAAAATTAATTATACATCAATTTCACTGTATATAAACGTTTGGAAACCATTTGTGCAAGAACCCAAAAGTTAGAGTGGAAATGGGACTTTTTCATCCTTTTGAAATCTATGAAATAACCTTTGAAATTGTCTCTAAGGTTATAGAAAGACTTATATGAAGAACTAAAATACCTTATTTGAAAAATTCAAAGCTATTTTAAGAATAAATTTCATTGAATACCCATCTTCGAGCTCCATCTTCACTTTGAACTCGCATGTAGGTTTTTTGACAAACTTTAAGAGAGAAGGGGTTTTGATTTAGATGCTAGGGTTTAATGAGAGTTTAATCACTTATATAATATTAAAATAACCCTAGACACCTAAAAAACCATCCCCACTATTTATAAGACTTGGGGTGAATTTCCCAAAAACCCCAAGTCTTAACCGAAAAAACTGCCAACTTTTCAGCCCCATTGACGTGATCATAGACGGAGCGTTGGTCAGGCCACGTCCCGTCGATGGGGTCTCTTGGTTCACTTCAGAGCTTTCCCAACCTGCAGGATACATTTCCCAAATGATGAGACCCATCAACGGAACTTCGCTCAGTCGACCGGCCGTCGACTGGTCCATCGTTTGGCCACTGCCTGGCAATGTTGGTCTCTAAGTTGGGGTCCTCCCTTAGGGCCACTTTGAGGGTCCTATTTGGAGTCGTACCCGAAGGTTTCCACCCCAAATATGTTTGTATACGAGTTTAGGACCTACCACATGAGTTTCATAAAAAACTAACAAATAAAACTCGACAAAACATACATAGACACGCAAGGTCGTTTCAAGGCAAACCTTTCGAACGTCATGGACGTTCTTTGATGCTTGACCTCCAAACTTCACGAAACTTGATACACTGACTTGAAACACCATATAAGCTGACTTAATAAGCATATAAGCTCATCCATCACACATAAAAACATAAAATCACATATGAGACACTTAGGTGACTTAGTCGTCGAACGTCTTGGTCGTCCCTTGACGTTTGACTTCTAATGCACCTAAAATTTTAGATACTGCATCTAACAAAAATTATACACCAAATTAGGACCTTAAACCATCACGACAACCATGTTAATTTCTAGCTTCACCTAAGTCATTTTGGGGTCTTACAATCTCCCTCACTTGGACAACAGTCATCCTCGGATGACATTTGCCACTCTCCGAATAATTCCAAAATAGAAACTCAATTAGAAACTAATGACCATATCATATAGCACATAATCAAGAAGAAAACATCAATTTTACATAATATAGAGATTAACAACTCCACAAGAAACTAGAAGATAATTCTATAACTCATTATTCTATAAAACTCACATGTTTCATTCCAATAGAAAGAACACATTTTATATTCAATATCATGCTTATATACATCAGTTCTAACCACATTATAATATTTTTAGAAAAAAGAATCAATTAGTCAAATTTTAAAAATTATTACAGTGAACTGGCAGTGCATTACAGTGAATTGAGCAAATTTTCAAAAATGGAATTTCAAGGCAATTCATGTTATAGACATGCTAATATTCAAGGTAACATTATATTAACATCTTTTAAAACATAATCATGGCTTCATAAAATACACAATGCAAGAAGTTAATGAAATTCAATTTCAACAAAACTTCAATCGAATATGCACAACATAAGGAGAAAGTTAGGAACTCATCTTCCACAAAAGACTCCTATACAACCAAATTACTAAGAACTCTTCGTTTAGGCTTGAATAATCATATAATTAACGGTTAAGTAACCTCACTACTAACAAACATTACCCTTCACTATACTCCCCCACTTAGGAGAAACTCATTCTAAGGTCAATATAAAATTTACTACAAGGAACTACCTTAAGACATCTTAAACCATACTAGCATTCCTTTACCAAAGTCTACCTCATGTCTAAAGACTCTCCAAGGTCTCATCATAAAACCTTTACATTACCCTATACTAGTAGAACTCACATTTACTCTTCTTAATCTCTTCACCTCCCTTCCTATGGTTGGGGTCTTAACAACTTCAAACTATCTTAACAACCACTCTTTCACATTATCTAACAATATAACTTATCATTCTTTCCAACTTAACTACCCTTCAAAAGGTAACCAAAACAATCTAAGACCAAAACCACCTTTTATCACACCTCATCTCACAAATCACATCTCATATTTTTTTCTCCCTCGACCCAAACTTCATGAAGTCACCCTCAAGGGACAAACACAATAAGGGAAAAAGGGAAAGACACCTGATACGAAGATCTTTGGCACGATTAGATGAATGTAGAAGTAAAACTTTCCTTGCACCATATAGCCTCCTATTAACAATGTGGGGCGCTTCACATTATAAATAAGACTCTACTAGATGTGGTTCATACGACAAACAAGAAACTCCTAAACCTTATGCTCTGATTCCATCCATATTACGACCCGTAAGTACACCCTAAAAGATAGGGCATCCTGGTGTCGTCACATGGCAAATGAGACTTCAAGAAGTCTCATCTAAGCCTCTCATATCATTGAATGCAGAATAAACCTTCTTAAATAGGTAACAATTTAAAACTTTCTTCACACACGAAGAACTCTTTCATAAACATTTCACAAGCGGAAGAATTCTCATTAAAACATTAAAACTATACAACATCACATAGAACCATATAGACTTTAGAGTTAACAACACTTTGGACTAAGCCCATACAAGACATAAGTAAAGGCTTAAGACATAAAGGAAGATGTGGATAATGTCCTCGAATAGATGAGGACTCACCAATACTTCATCTTAAACCCTTAGATTCCTATCCATCCTTCATGGCACATCAAGGTTCCATTTCCCTAAACTTTAGTAAAAAAGTAAAAGAAGGGGTTAGCACATTTGATGTAATAAGTTTGGAAGTCATGCAAAAACCATGAAAAAGAGACATTTTGTATATGACATACTTTTCATGAATTTCTATTAAAACATCATACTATATCATAAGAACATCATTTAACAACTTAGAAACACATAAGAAATCATTTAACAAAAATTCACATTTTTAGCAAACATTACAATGAAGTCACTTCAATGTACAGTGAACTCATTCACTGTTACAGTGAAGTTCCTTCACTTCACTTTAGACAGCCTTTACCATGTAATCTTCTCACTCAAAGCTATCGTAGGATTCACTTAAGTCACACAAAGAGAGACCGCCCATACACCCTCTCTAGATGTTCCTAAACGATCCTCAATATTACTTACAATGTGTCACATACACACTTAGCAGATATCAACATAAAAACATGATATTTTCTTACCAAGGTGACTCTAATGTTCACTTGAGTGAATTGTGAAGTGATGGACCATACAATCCCTTACGCAAACACTTAAGAAATCCTATAGACTCCCTAAGATAGAATCTTTCTCATTTAACTCATTAGCATACAGGTGATACGACATTCTCCTTCTCATTTAACTCATTAGCATACAGGTGATAGGAGAAGTGACCATTCCTATGCCCCCTTCACTCTTTTACAACACAACCCTTAATTACTCTAGATAAGTACTACTTCATTTTAACACATAAAGAACATTCAAGTAATGGTCTTGAACATGACATAGGGACTCTCGCTAACACCTTCAAATCCTATTCTTCAATGTCTAGATAGCATCTCATACCACCACCTACACTTCATAGAACTTCTCTACTTCTAGAAGTATCCCATATGATGAGAATAGGCAATGACCGACATAGACCGTGTTAGTAACTCATGGCATCCAGAGTTCTAACCACCTCTGATGAGGGTAATATATTTGCCAAGGGTAGAACTAGGACACATCACATGTAGGCACATTGTTAAGGAATATAAAGGGCGTGCTTCGTATTCTAGTCTCATACTTAACTAGAAATACTTCCCATACCATACCCACCCGGTGCTAGCCTTCGTTCTCATCGAGTAATACGCATTAAAGGTTCACTTAAGAGGGTTCCATAACATGTTTATAACCCAATCACATTTACCCTACAAAAAAGGTCCTCTTAGGGCTACCTTCCAATGGCGACAAGAAGCTCACTATGACTTTCCTAAGGATTAATATGATGTCCTTCCAGCCAATTAACCTTAAGTCCATCATTCATTTACTTGAAGGATACCTTTACGGCTTTTGACTTCAACATGCAAAACCTTACCACTACGTTAAAGGTTTCACATAAAAGACACTCTTAACATCATTCAAGGTCACATATATTTCATACGTTCATGACTAAGAGACTTAAGCATAATAAGTCAAGACATCACATAATCATAATCATACAAGCTTCAAGTATGGGACGCAAGTCAACCAAGACAAGACACATCATATTTCACCTTTAACACATCTTACTAGTCATTCTATAAGCACATAGGAATAATCATTATCATCTTTAAGTCATCCTACACACTACCATATAATCATCAATATAACTATTATAGACTTATTTAGTAAAGTTGTCACGACCCAAAAGTACCCTGTAGAAGTAAGCACGAACCCTTATTTCGTGACACGGCGTACTTGACCCTTTGGGGTCTTGTACAAGCCCTTCAACTAACATTCATTACATAACAGATGAAAAGTAGTGCGGAATTAAAACTTTTCACGAATAGTTTAATAAAAAGGAAATTTTTCATTAATATTTACGAAATCTCATCGTCACAAGCAAAACATAAAGACACGTCATAATTAACTTAGGGACACGGCCCTTTACATTGAAATGAAATACATAATTAGTCTTAACATAAAGAAACTAAGAAGATAGGAAGTATGCCCTCGAATAAATGAGGACACACTTTATCTTGAGAGGAACTTTCCCAAGCTTCACCTTTTAGATTTCAACCTTAAAAATGCTTCCAACCTATACTTATTGTATAGAAAAGTATAGGGATAGTACAAATAATGTACTAAGTATGGCATATGCAAAAACATGCAAAAAGGGATTTATTGTAAAATAACATTTCATTTAATTTAAGTAAATATTCAAGAATATAGCATAAAAAGATCATAAGGAATATCATTTAACACTTAGAGGAGAATTTTTCCATAATTTTATCCAAAAAGGCACTCTTTACAATAACTTCCCAAAAATATTACTGTGAACTCAAACAAACATTACACTGAACTAATTGAAACTTTAACAATGAATAATTTCAGGAATTCACAATGAATTCAATTTGAGCAATTATAATGAACTATCCTATTCTAAATGAGTGAAATTCCAAGGCCAAGCGAAAGAGAAAGTGAAATCATTTTCCGTAAGAGTTTCCCTACCTCAGGATTATCCTAAGACTCACTATGGTATAACATGAAGGAAGTATGCATATGACTCCTTCAATACACACCAAAGCAATCCTCAAGACTACCCCTTTTTGATTACTCAACTCAGGAGAAACAAGCCCCTCAATCAATGGCAAGACGTTTAAAGATACCCAACAAACAACCAAAGTCGTCCCTTTCGAAATGCCTAGTTAGTGAAATCAGTAGATGGCGTCCCATACCACCACCTACCCTAAGTAAAACATTATTTTAGAAGGTTTGACACCAAGTCTTCCCTTTCGAAAAGTCCTACTTAAGCAATTAAGAAGAATAACTTCATTCAAGCATACACTCTAGTGTACTTTACTTAATCACTTCATAAGGCACATTAAACAAGAACAACATATTTATCATGTTACTTCACGTAACAAGCCTTAATAGCATCATTCACAATAAACTAGTAACTTTACATTCATAAAATTCAAATAAACACCGCCACCAAGAAGGTGGATCATACCACTCAAGAGCATTTTGAAATTGAAACTAAAAATAACCAAGTTACCCTTTAATACATGATTTCATCACCTATAACATTTTATTCATCATAAATTAGCTCCTTGGCTAGTAGCTAAACAACAATTAAAACCATAAGAAATCAAAGCTCAAAGACTATAAATTAATGCTCATATAACCCATTTATTAAGCCAACATTAGATGAAAAGCTTTAACATGATTTTATTGCAGTTTTAAACTCAAAATAATCAACTAAAATTTGAAATACCATTATTAATTGATTAGAAACGTTTTCATGCAAGACCCATATTTAGATTTGAAGATAGTAAAAACTAGGGTTGAAAACCCTTTTGAAAATTAGTTTAAAGGGACTCCTTCAATGGAAGAGAGTTAAAGGATGAATACCATACCTCCCATTGAACAAATACCAAAGATTTTTGATGGATAAACGACCACCAACATCCCTCCTAGCATTTCTTGACTTCTAGATTCCATGGAGACTTGAGAGAGTCTTCTAAGAGAGATGGGTTATGGGTTTTAGGAAGAGGGGTCTAAAAATGAGGTATTAGGGTCTATAACACTTTAATATACCTAGTAAATACTAAAACTGACGTCCTATGGTCATAAAATACTTGGGTACCAAACACCCTAAGCCTTTGAAGAAATTTACAGCTTTAGGAAGGTGGCCGGTCGACGATCCAAGCTACTGGGCGTCGATGACCCGTGGTGCTAGGCGTCGATGGCATCAGAGGCTGGTCAAGGGAGGAGCTGAGACTCCCATTAAGTATAGAACGACAACCATCAGTCGACGGGGGCATCGATGGACATACGCCTAGTAGACTGCTCCGTCGTGGCCAGTGTTTTTGGGAGCTTTGTCCAAATTTTGGGCCCTTCATCTAGGGCCCCTTGTGGGTCCTAGGTGGGGTCGCGCCCGGATGTTAAACCTCTAAACTAATTCGTCTAGGTCTTAGGAACATCAAGGAAACTAACACTTTAAACTCACTCAAACACGACAAGACGCAAGAACACTTTTTAAGGCACACCTTCCGAACGTCATGGATGTTCTTGGACGTTTGACCTCCAAACTTAACAAAAATTCACAGACAGACTAAGAACAATAAAGTAACTCATTTTAACTTCAAATTAACTCAAGAAACAACCACGAGTCTTTAGTTCACCTTAGTTCATTTTTGGGGCTTTATATTCTCCCCCACTTAGAAAAACATTCGTCCTCGAATGACACTAAAACTTCAAGAACAACAAGGAGTCCCTTAGCATCACATAACACATTAAATCAAGTCTCAAACATTCAAAATCAAAGCATTAACTAGCAAGGAGCATCATTTCACATTTTCAAACACGTAGCAACATAGGCGACTCTTGCAAACTTCAAAATTTTCAAAACTCACCCTTAACCTTTTTTTATGGAGGAACTATCTTTTCCAACATTAAACATGCTTATACAATCATTTATCATGAAAAATACAATTTTTTCAAAATTTGAACTTTATTATAGTGAATTCAAAACATCAGTATGTGACATGCTTAAAATTTTATAATGCACCTTCAAAGCAACTTTATGAAGATGACATGACAATATCAGAGACAAGACTATACTAACTTAATCCAAAGAGACTTGCTAGGTTTCACCAAGTGCAATGTGAGAGTAGCATCCTATACTACCACGCCCACTTAGTGACCCTTGAGGATTCTCTTGGACTAAGTACATTACATATCATTTTACCCAACATTCATTCTCCCCCACTTAAGGTAAAGTCATCTTCAAGGCCTCATACTTCAAAGGGCCATTATGCCTCTCAAAAGGTAAGAACTCACACTACCCTCAACTAATGCACATCAAGATTAAACATCAACCTTACATGTTAAGCATAACACTTTTCTCTTAGGATTCATGCCTAGACAAACTCTTTTAAACATCACTTCATTCCACTCTTAGGCATCACTTAACTCAATTTCATGGAACAAAACTTCCCGACGAATTATTCATACCACATTTCCATCTTAGTGTAAGCCTACACCACAAAATCCACCAATCACAAGAACAACTATGAAACATAAGTCACACAAGGGGTTTTCCCTCAAGTCCTACAAAATCTCCACATTCTCTCAAAATTTCCTCAAATTCACATCTTAAAGCATATCTACCATCATTGAACATAATCACAAGATAACTCATTTATTCTCAAAAGCACTTAATTCAATCATTATCATTGTTACCATCCTTAGAACTACATCACCATAAATTTTGTCATCACAACACTTCCAATCTCATAATTCACACCTAGCCATAAATGGCATCACATACCGAATTTTAAAACTTACTTTTACCTCTAATAATCTAGCCACGAAACCATCATAACATTAAAAGTCACTTTTTCTCTCCCTAGAACTTCGAAACATCTCCCCTTACAAGCAATCACACCTAGAAGACCACCTTACAAGGGAACATAAGAGAGAGAGGTCTTATGGAGTTAAGTTCTATGCCACGATTCAAGAGTAATGAAGAAAGTGAAACTCTATCATCCTATAGCCTCTTGTCCATGGATGTGTCGCGACTCACACCAATGACCAAGATACTACTAGACGTGGCTTGTGAGACTTTTAGACCTTAAACTATTTCCCAAAACCTTATGCTCTAATACCATGTCTGTCACGACCCAAAAGAAACCCCTAAAAGTTAGAAGGAACCCTCGTTTCATGATCGGGCGTACTTGACCCTTTGGCATCTTATTCAAGCCCTTCAACTAGGATTCGTTAAATAAGACATGAAAAGTAGTGCCGAATTAGAAGTTTTCATGAATAATTTAATAAAAAGTAAATCTTCGTCACAAGCCAAACTTAAAGACACGAAATAATTAACTTAGGGACACGGACCTTTACATTGAAATGAAATACATAATAAGTCTTAACATAAAAAAAAACTTAGAAGATAGGAATCATGCCCTCGAATAAATGAGGACACACTTTATCTTGAGAGGAACTTTCCCAAGCTTCACCTACTAGACTTCAACATTCAAAATGCTTCCAAACTATACTTCTATTATATAAAAGTATGGGGTTAGTACAAATAATGTACTAAGTATGGCATATGCAAAAATAAGCAAAAATGGATATTTTAGTAAAATAACATTTCATGCAATTTAAGTAAAATATTCAAGATTATAGAAGCAAAACATCATAAGGAACATCATTTAATACTTAGAGGAGAATTTTTCAATTATTTCATCTAAAAAGGAACTCTGTACAATAAATTCTCAAAAATATTACAGTAAACTCAAACTAACATTATAGTGAACCAATTGGAACATTAACAATGAATCATTTTAGGCATTCACAATGAATTCAAATTGAGCAATTACAATGAACTTCTAAGCAAAGCGAAAGAGAAAGTGAACTCATTTTTCTTAAGAGTTCCCCTACATCAGGATTATCCTAAGACTCACTAAGGTAAGACATGAAGGAAGTATGCATATGCCTCCTTCAATACACACCAAAGCAATCCTCAAGACTACCCATTTTGTCTTACTCAACTCGGGAGATATAATCCCCTCAATCAATGGCAAGACGTTAAAAGACATCAAACAAACCACCACAGTCTTCCCTTTCGGAATGCCTACTCAGTGCAATTAGTAGATGGCGTCCCATACCACCATCTACCCTAAGTAGCACATTCTGTTAGAAGGTTTGGCATCAATTCTTCCCTTTTGGAAGGTCCTACTTAGTGCAGTAATACTTAGCGTCCCATACAACCACCTACCCTAAGTAGTACGATCTTTTAGAAGACTTACTTTCGAATTGCCTCCCTACTGAAATATATAAATAGCATCCCATTCCACTACCTATCATAAGTAGAACACTCCTTTAGAAGACTTAGCACGTTCATTTATTTTGTGGGAGTTAGCTTAACTTACATAGACCACGAGAGATAGACATGGAATCCCGATATTAACCACGCAGATCCTCACTTGCCTAGAATGAAGTCATTCTCTTAGAATTTACATGGCTTTACCAATATCTAAACCTAATGTAACAACCCTAAAAATGACTATGCTAAGTAATGTCTAATGTATCTAGAATGCCTAGATTAGACCGGGTTCATACGGATTTATGCCCGTAGAACCAGACCTTTGAACCTCTGCAACAGCCAAGCCAACTAACTTGGTGAGTTAGTTGAGTTATCAAAGGTTGGGTCCAGCCATGTAGGGCACCCGAATATGAAGATTTACCCAAATGAGTCTTAACCAGACTTGAAAAGGGGAAATTTTATGTTTGGAGGGTCTAGGGGTAAAATGGTCTTTTCCAAGCTAAGGGTAGTATTGTAGTTACCCTAATTAATTAAATCAATTAATTAATTCGTATGGTTAAGGGAAATTTTTTGTAGAGGTGGTCGAAATTGACCCTTCAAGCAAAATCTTGCTCCACCCGCTTCGAGCCTTGGTAGAAGCAATAATTTAATTGATTTATTGTATATAGTGAATTAGTTAAATTAAATAATATTTAATTTGATAATTTATCTGAAGTAAAATCAGATTTTTAATAAAATAATAATAATAATTATAATAATAATAATAATAATAATAATAATAATAATAATAATAATAATAATAATAATAATAATAATAATAATAATTATAATAATAATAATAATAATAAATAATGGGGAGTCCTACTTGACTAAGTCTCCACCTAACTCTCCTAATATTAATCCTCTCATTCTCATGTCTCTCACTCTCATTCTCACATTTTTCATCAGCAAAAGAGTCCTACTTGACTAAGTCTCCACCTAACTCTCCTAATATTAATCCTCTCATTCTCACGTCTCTCACTCTCATTCTCACATTTTTCATCAGCAAAAGAACTGAAAATAATAGTTGTTCACTCTTGAAAACTTACACACAAAAACTCAAATGAAAAGCTAAGCTAAAAACGAAAATCAACAACATTATTCTCGACGATTGGGTTTTGGATTTTGGTGGTGAGGCAGTGGTGTTGTAGTAATAGGCAGCATTGAAACAATTGTTGAACGACATTAAAGTATGGGTTTTGTTCTCTCTTGGTCCCTTTCCCAAGATACCCCTAAGTTCAGTATAAACTCCAATCGTGAAACTAAGGTTTTCCCTCTTGCATGCCCCTGTCACTAGATCCGTTGAAAGATTCAAAGTATGCGTTGGTATGTCTTCTGGTAGATAATTTTAGTTCTGGTTGTGATAATGTTTTTGAATGTGTATTCAGAAATTATGTAAAGAATAAAAGATTTATTTCGGAAAAGTGTAATAAGATAACTATTTGAGCATGTGTGTGCTGTGAATTTAACTACGTTTGCTGCCTGAAATTTGTATGTTAAAAATGTTGTGTTTCACGTGTATAAAAATGTTAAAAGTGAGGTGTTCATATAAGGTTAATGTGGATGAATGAGTGTCACCTAAAACACTCCAAGAATCAACGTAAAAGAATGAGAGAAAGATGAATTTGGAAGCGGCCCAGGTGTGGAGAATGTAGCTATGTTTTAAAAATTTTTAAAAATTGTGAAGTCATTGGGGATTGAACCCAAGACCTCACCAAATGTAAAATACATAAAAATATAATGAGAAAAATAAAGAAGAAAAATAAAATGAGGTGAGTGGGGATTGAACTCACAACCTCTTGGATAAAGTTAAGAGAAAAATTAAGAGAAAAAGAATAAGTTTGTGGGGGATTTATCCCACAATCAAATTGCCTTATACGAGAAAGAGAGGAGGCAAAAGAAAGAAAATATTATGGGGGTGATGGGGAATGATCGAGGGTCCCATAAATTTGAAAAATGCAAGTACCAAGTTTAATATAATATTAACTGTTGCTCAAGGGATTCAAAATTGGGTTCCCTTTCCCAATTCCGTATTGACACATAAGTCATACGTGAATAAATATTTAATGAATGCTCCCTCTAAGAGTCGAAATCAAGATCTTGGCATACCAACAAGATGCATAAGTCTTGTACCACATAACCTTGGGTAAGTATGAGTCACTTAGACGAATAATGAATGAAGCCTCATGGCTTGTACGTATGGTTCCATAAGTCCAACTTACGTTTAAAAGTAAGTGAACTAAGATGTATGTAATGAAATGATGTCAACGTAGGAGGTTTAAGTAAGAGTGTGAAACATACAAAAAGGTCAAGTTCATTGGCATATGATGAAATGAACATTAACGTAAGTGTAGAATGATGTAAAGTCAAATCTCAAGCATACTCCAAAAGAAAGTGTTGAGAATGAATTCATAGTTAATATGTAAAGAAAAGAATGACTTCATGACTATAGGCTAGTGCAAGTGTGAAAAGCTGCATCTACGCCTAAAATCAATGTCACAAAATGAAATGACTAAGAGAGTATATTTTTGCTAAACGATGAACAAGCAAAGAAAGAGTGGCTACATGAGGATAGGCTAGTACAAGTGAGACAAGTTGTATCTACTTCTAATTACTGTCACTCAATGTAAACTCCAATAGAGCATATGTATGTTATACAATGAACAAATAATGAAAGGTGAGTAATGATTAAATGAAAAGATGTTAAAAAGAACAGGGTGGCATCACAATATGAGGCTAGTGCAAGTGACACAAGTTGTACGGATGCTAAATATAAGGTCAAAAAAAGTAATCACCTAAGGGAGTGTTGAAAATTAAGAGGCAAGTATGAATCACACTCTATATGTAAGTGTAAGGACAATCCACACTTAATACATAATGATGAGATGAGAAATGATCTAATGAGCTATGATGCCTCATGCTAGAAGGTAGCTTCTATGATGTATGAGATGAATGTAATTGAAATTTATACTGAGCACTGACAGGCTAGATATGAGTAGTGATTCCTTCTTTCAGGAAGGCAGAGGTTCGTGTTCTCATGAGATGCGATTGTCCGTCCAGATAGGTATGGGTTCCTTATATCTCCTAGTCTTTGAACCTATACTGCCAATATAGGGTTCTAGTATGGTTCGATTTCTTATATACATTAGCATGTTTTGGTTCTTTTTGGCTAGTGATTCCACCTCTTTTCGGTGTGGGGTTAAACATTGAATTCATGATGCTCACATGATCTATGTCGGTTATGGTTAAAGTTTCCAAAAAATTAATGAGGCCAACCTCAAGTAATGCACATAATGAAATGAAAGATACCAAGGTGTTAGGATAGGATAATCAAGAGGTGAGCTAGACTTAAGTAATGACACTAGGTCATTCTTGGTCATTGCACAACGAACTGATGAAAGTCTTAAACTACATCCTAGGTATGGATGGTGTTTACACTAGCTTACGAAAGAATGAAAATGAAGTACGTATGAATGAATGAAGCAGACTCTGTGTTTGCTAAAAAAGGCTCCCTAGTTGAGGTCCCATATGTTGAGTCCTCATTTTGGGAAGTCTTAATGTCAAGTCCATGATTCCTAGGTCTCATGGCATATGAAGGAATGATATGAACTATGTGATATGATATGTGCAATATGTTATGTCATGTTTGCAAAATGATATGTATGATGATGCATGTTACTCTCATAGCATGACTTTCCGAATCCGATTTGGCAAGTCCACTGACTGACTTCCCATAACTCATATTTTTAGGAGAGAGCTATTCTTAATCATGCATGTCCTTGGTGTACGCTTGTATACACCCATACTTAGTACAAGTGTGTAACAATCCCATACAACTCTCTACTTTTAGGTGCAGGTGCATGTGAATGCTATAGCTTACGAGACTATGCTGAAGTTATCTGGATGCGGAGAATTCATTCGGACTTGTTAGGCCCTCTTGCTTTCGAGGATGCCTATATTTTATATTCTAGCTTAGATGTAGGCATGAGCTAGAGGAGTATGTTCCACTAGTGTTTCCTTCCCAGCTATTTTCATATATTGTAGTGGTGCCACTTTGGCAAATCTACATTTTCATACAGATATGACTATGTTTTTCATTTGATTATCTTGATACTAGATGGTTGTTGGTGTGAAACGCTTATGAGTTTATGTATATAGTCTTATACGAGTTCAATGTTTCTAACTATGAAGTCTAAGTAAACAAAACTTTCAAAATTTTCCACTAAAGTTAACCTAGATGTTGTAACGATTACGCATGTAGGCTTGTCTGCGACCTCCGAGAGGTCAACGACGCCTGTTTCGGCTAGGGTCTAGACTCCGGTCGCGAGAAAGTTGGTATCCGAGTTTTAGGTTAAATTCTTAGGATAATAATTTCACATCAACCATATCGAGTAGTTTCTTAGTCATTGTAGTAAAGTGCACAACTATCCTAATTTATAGACTGCATGATGCATGGGAAAATTCCATTCTTTTGATCTTATTGTGCCTTCTCTAATGTATGATTTCTTGGTGTTAAGAAAGTATCTAACATCAACTCTTGAGATTCAGAAAGATGATTATGAGGAGAAACGCAGGCGGAGAGATTGGAGGAGCAGCTGTTGGGGTAAATCAAGTTCCTCCCCAAGCTCCAGCTGCTGGAATGTAGATGCATGTTAACACTGGGTTGACAGATGGAGAAATGAGGACAGCCTTGGTAAAGATGGCTCAAGCCATCACTTTACAAGATCAGGCTATGACATCCCCGGCGGAGCAACAAGGTGTTCCTAGAGATAACCCACCTTCCAGCACCATGGCTAGGAGGTTAAGGAACTTCACGAGAGTGAATCCTCCCATTTACACTGGATTTATGATTGCTAAGGATATAGAAGAGGATTTTAGGGCATCTATGATGCATGATAGCATGGACCTTTCCAGGATTATGGTCCATGTCCAACAAGTGGAGGAAAGCAGGAAGAGGAAGCATACTAGGGCAGGGAATAGGTCAAGGCAAGCTGAGAAGGATTTTTCAAGGAAGAGTAGTACTGAAATCAAGAATAATCCCAGGTTTAAAAAGGGACTCTCCCACCAAGGGGAGTCAAATTCATCCAAGGGTCGCTATGATAGGGATTCTGAGCCTAGAGTTAAGAGAAACAAAGAAGTAGATACACCTCAGGAGAGGCCACCTTTTAGGAAGTGTGGCAAACTTCATGGAGGAGAGTGTAGGAGGGCTCTAATTCTTGTTACAGGTGTAGCAAACCGGGGCACATAATGAAGGATTGTCCGTATATAAGACGTCAAAAAAAAGGGAAGGAGAAATTTCAACCATTCTTCGCACTGAAGTCTAGGGAGGTAGGGGAAGACACCTGTAACAACCCTAAAACTGGATAAGATAAGAAATGTTTAATGTATCAAGAGTGCCTATGAATAGACCAAGATTTACACGGATTGATGCGCGTAGAACCTGACCTCGGAACCCTTTCTACAGAAAATCCAACTAACTTGTGGAGTTAGTTGAACTTGGAAAGGTTGGTTCCAACCATGTAGGGCTCTCAAATACGAAGATTTACTTGAAGGAGTCTTTACCGGACTTAGAAAGGGCAAATCTTACGTTTGGAGGGTCTAGGGGTAAAATATTCTTTTTCCAGGCTAAGGGTAGTATCATAATTACCCTAAATATATAATTAATTATTTAATTAATAAGTTGGAGGGGTATTTTCTATAGAGAGGGCCGAAATTGGGCTCTTGACGTGAAGTCTTGCTGACCCGTGTTCGAACCTAGGTGGAAGCAGTGAATTAAAGTGATTTTTATTTAAGCTATTGAATTAATGTAATTAATTGATTATTATTATTATTATCTGCTTAATAATTAATTTTAAAAAAATCATATTTTCATTAAATAAACAAAACCTTATTGACTAAGTCCTAAAACTAGACTACTAAGCCTCCCACAACTCTCACTCTCTCACGTTTATCTCTCCACTCTCACGCTCAATCTCTCTTATTCTTTATCACATATTCTCTCTGTCAAAATAAGAGTCAAGAGCAGAAAAACAATGCAAGTTCTTCACACATGAAAAACTCACACGAAATCAGAAGAAAACAAATGTTAATTGCACACTAGGCTAAGGGAGGTTGTCATTCGAGTGGACTTGACTTTGAGGAGGCTTATACGTGATCTTGGGTAGAGTTTTTTGGCAGAAAGTCGAGGGTTTAACATCAAAAAGTTATGGGTTCTCTTCTCTCTTGGTGTCTTTCCCAAGAGATCCCTTAAGGTTCAGAATATTCATTCCGAAAACTAGGATTGTTCCCCGTTGCATGTTCGTTTCACTAGCTTCCATTGAATCATAGGCTGGTTGGGTTTTCTAGTATAAAACTAGGGATGAAACGTGTTTTTGTTATGATTATGTGTTTATATGTATGTTTGTAATTATGTGACTCATGTTGATGTTTCCGAAAATGTAACTACGTGTGTATGTGTGTGTTGTTGTGGCTATTGTTCGTGGTTTAGGACTTGAATGGCATGATAGTTCTATAAAAATTTCATGTACACATATTGATATAAATGTGATGTTCATATGAGTATAAATATGGTTGATTTGAGGAATAATGTCTTGTCTAAACGAACACATGAAGACGCACCTAAAATGTTCTAAATGCACTTCGAAGTTCCCCTAAGAACTAAGGTGTAACTTGATGAAAGGATATTGAAAAATTTAAAGAAAATTTCCAGATTCTAGTGATAAATTTCGGTCAGCAAAGAGGATTCGAAAATGTTTAAAAAAGTAATTAAAACAAGTGATGTCATGGAGGACTTAACCCGTGACACCACCATGTTAAAATGAAAATAAAGAAGTAAAAAAATGTGGTGAAGGGGATTTGAACCATGGTATTGGCTGGAAAATGTAACCTAAAAGAAAAAAATAAGAAATGAGAGGAGTGGGATTCGAACCCACCACCTCTCAATCAGATTTAAGGAAGAGTAAAAGAAAAACAAATGCGAGGCGTGGGAATCGAAACCACGACCTCTAGGCAGTGAAAGAGAGCATAGAAGATGAAATAAAAGAAATGAGAGGCGTGGGAATCGAACCCACGACCTCTAGGCAGTGAAGGAGAGTCAAAGGAAATGAAAGAAAAGAGATGTGAGGCGTGGGAATCGAAACCACAACCTCCTAGGCAGATTTAAGGAGAAAAATTAAAAGAAATTAAAGAGGGGCTGTGGGGGTTCGAACCCACAACCCCTCGGCTAAAGGAGAGAAATTTAAAGGCAATGAAAATAAAAAGTAAATGAGGTTGTTGGGGTTCGATACCACATCCTCTTAGTTCCATTAAGCAAAAAATGAAGAGAGAAATTAAGGAAAAAAATAAAATGAAGGCATTGGGGCTCGAACTTGGGTCCCCAAATCGTATGGATCAAACCAAAATGAATAAAAAAATGTAAGTGTTGTTCAAGAGATTTTAAAACTGTGTATTGATACATAAGTCATACATGAATTAAATGTTCAAGTATAATGTTGCCTACTTAGATCGAAATTGAGATCTTGGCATACATACAAGATGCATATGTCTTGTACCACATAATCTTAGGAAGATATGAATCATTTAAACGAACTAGGAATGACGCCTCTTGGCTTGTATGTATAGATTCATAAGTCTAACATACGTTTAAAAAAATAAGTGAACCGAATATGTATGTAATGAAATGATGTCACACTAGAAGGGTTAAGTAACAGTGTAAAAACACTAAATGGCCAAGTGCATTGGCATATGAAGAAATGAATATTATGTAATGAAATGACGAAACCCTAAAAGAGTTAAGAGTGTGAAATACACAAACCAAGTGCCTTGGCATATGATGAATTGAACATTCACGTAAAAAGGGGTGAGTAATTATGAAGAACAAATATGCTAATGTTAATGAATGTGGTGAAAACATGATATGAGGCTAATGTAAAAGATGAGAGCAATATCAAATGAGCCTAAGTAAATGTTACCAAAATGTATTCACCTATGAGAGTGCAATGTTATTGAAGAGACCAGTCTCTATGAACACTTTAATGAAAGTATTGAGATTAACACACTTAATTCTAATGATGAGATGAGAAAACATCTATTGAGCTATGATGTCCTCATATTAGAAGTCAGCTTCCATGACGTATGAGTTGAATGTAATGGAACTTTATACTGAGCTCCGATAGACTAGCTATGAGCGGTGATGCCTTCTTTCAGGAAGGGAGGAGGTTCACATAACTCTTATGAGATGAGACTGTCTGGCATGCCGAGTATGGGTCTCCTTATATCTCCTAGTCTTCAAACCTATACTGCCAATATAGGAATCTGGTAGGGTTCAATTCCCATGTACGCTAGCATGTTTTGGGTCTCTTTGGCAGTGATTCCACTTTTTTCGGTGTGGGGTTTCATAACACTGGATTTCATGATGCTCACATGATCTATATCGGCTAAAGTTAAAGTTCCAATGAATGAATGAGGCCAGCCTGAAATGATGCACATAATGAAACGAATGATACCAAAGGTGTTAGAATAGCATAATCAAGAGGTGAATTAGACTCAAGTAATGACATTAGGTCATTCTTGGTCATTGCACAACGAACCCGATAAAAGCCTTAAACTACATCCTAGGTATAGTTGGTGTTTAAATTTGCCCATGAATGAAATGAAATGAAGTACGTATGAATGAACGAAGCAGATTCTATGTTTGCTATAGCAGACTCCCTAGTTGAGGTCCCATATGTTGAGCCCTCATTTTGGGAAGTCTTAATTTCAAGTCCATGATTCCAAGGTCTCATGGCATACGAATAAATGATATGAACAATTTATGTGTTATATGAATTATGACATGTGCTATGTGCACGCTATTATGTGCTATGTGCAAAATGTTAAGTATTATTTTGCATGTTACTCTCATGGCATAACTTACCGAATCAAAATTTGGAAAGCTCACTCACTTTCCTAATCTCAATTTGGCAAGTCCACTGATTTGACCTTCTACAGTCATGTTGTTAGGAAAGAGATATTCTTAATCATGCATGTCCTTGGTGTGTTCTTGGATATATCCATACGTAGTACAAGTGTGTACTAACCCTATACAACTGTAAACTTTTAGGTGCAGGAAAAGGTGGATGCTAGAGCTACAGGATCAACGCTGCGCTATCCAGAAGTCGAGCATTCATCCGTACTTGGTAGTCCCTCATGCTTTCGAGGATGGTTACCCATTAACATTCTAGCTTAGTTGTAAGATTGAGCTAATGGAGTATGTTCCACTAGCGTTTCTTTCCCGTTTTTGTTCAGATATTGTATTGGTACCATTTTGGGAAGTACATCTTTATTGCTATAATAAACTGCTTCTTTCATTTGATGATCTTAAATGTTAGATGGTTGATGGTGAAAAATTATATATGTAATAGTAAGCATGTTGGGAAAGAAAAAGTTTCAAATTTTCCACTAAAATTAACCTAGATGAAGTAAGAATGTCGTATGTAGGCTTGTTTGCGACCTCTAAGAGGTAAACGACGCCGGTCTCATCTGGTGTCTAGACTCCGGTTGTGACAACACCTCTAGTGATGTCTCGGGTGCGTAGGCTAAATTAGTTTTCATGTGTATGGTTTTATGCACTAGTATGAAGTTAATATGTTGGAGTCATCATGTTGGTTGCTGACTTATGTGAGTTATGTGTTTATTTACGTTGTATGCTTTGATGAGGCTAGTTTAGGAAGAAGTTCCTTAGTCTATTAATGTGAAGATGCTAGTAGGTTTCAAGGATGTGCACCAACCTAGTAATATGTAAATTAGATATTCGCCAATAAAAAGCATTGAATACCTTAGGCATGGGTTTTTGTCATAAGTGTTATGCTACCATAGACTATCAAACCAGGGTAGTGAGGTTTCAGTTACCAAAAGAGATAAGGTATAAATGGGCAGGGCGTGGACCAATCCAACAAAGCCATATAATTTCAAATCTTAAGGCCAACAAGATGTTATCTAAGGGGTTAGATATACTCCTCCTAAGGCTGGTTTTGTTTAAGAAACTCTAAGTTTTAAGCAATAGTCAACTTGGTGTTGTATGTCCAAAATCATATGTTTAATAATTGCACTATGTGAGTTAAAATGAATTCATGTTTGTATGTCATCTTTCAATTTTTTTATAGCGTGGACATGAATTTTTTTGTGTTGCATGAGTGGTGAGGTGCATCAAGTTAAGTGTGATTGAGAAGGAGGTTCCTCAATCTCAAATATGAATCTTTAGATAAGCTTGAGTAATATGCACTATCCAAAGTAAGTGTGAAATAGAAATCACAAACGGTAAAGTCTCAAGTATGCAAACATATTTTTGAAAATCACCCTCTTTATTTTAAAATGATGTGTCGCGGCATTCGGGGACGAATATTCCTAAGGGGGGGGGGGGATAATGTAACAACCCTAAAAATGACTATGCTAAGTAATGTCTAAAGTATCTAGAATGCCTAGATTAAACCGGGTTCACATGGATTGATGCGCGTAGAACGAGACCTCTTAACCTCAGTAACAGCCAAGCCAACTAACTTGGTGAGTTAGTTGAGCTAGGAAAGGTTGGGTCCAGCAATGTAGGGCACTCGAATATGAAGAATTTACCCGCATGAGTCTTAACCGGACTAAAAAAGGGTAATCTTAAGTTTGGAGGGTCCAGGGGTAAAATGGTCTTTTCCGGGCTAAGGGTAGTATTGTAAATATCCTAATTAATTGATTAATTAATTAATTAATATGGTTAATGGGAAATTTGAGTAGAGGTTGCCGAAATTGACCCTTTAAGCAAAATCTTGCTCCGCCGGGGTTCAAGCCTTGGTGGAAGCAATGATTTAATTGATTTATTGTTCTTAGTAAATTAGTTAAATTGCTTAATATTTAATTTGTAGATTCAGCTAAAGTAAAATCATATTTTTAATAAAATAATAATAATAATAATAATAATAATAATAATAATAATAATAATAATAATAATAAATAATGGGGAGTCGTAGTTTGACTAAGTCTCCACCAAACTCTCCTAGTCCTAATCCTCTCATTCTCATGTCTCTCACTATCATTCTCATGTTTTCATCAGCAAAAGAACTGAAAAAAATAGTTGTTAACTCTTGAAGAACCTACACACAAAAACTCAAACGAAAAGCTAAGTTAAAAACGAAAATCAATAGCATTTTTCTAGACGGATTGGGTTTTGGATTTTGGTGGTGAGGCAGTGGTGTCGTGGTAATAAGCAGCATTGAAACAATTGTTAAACGACATTAAGGTATGGGTTTTCTTCTCTCTTGGTCCCTTGCAGAAGAGACCCCTAAGTTCAGTATAAATTTCAATCGAGAAACTAAGGTTGTCTCTGTTGCATGCCCCTGTCACTAGATCCTTTAAAAGATTCAAAGTATGCGTTGGTATGTCTTCTGGTAGATAATTTTAGGTCTGGTTGTGATTATGTGTTTGAATGTGTATTCGGAAAATATGTATGGAATGAAAGATGTATTCCAGAAAAGTGTATGAAGTTAACTGTTTGAGCATGTTTGTGCTGTGAATTAACTATGTTTGATGCATGAAATTTGTATGTTAAAAATGTTGTGTTTCACGTGTATAAAAATGTTAAAACAGTGATGTCCATATAAGGTTAATGTTTCTGAATAAATGTAACCTAAAACACTCCACGAATCAACGTAAAAGAAAGAGAAAGATGGATTTGGAAACGGCCTAGGTGTGGAAAATCTAGCTATGTTTTGAAAATTTATAAAAATTGTGAGGTCATTGGGATTTGAACCCAAGACCTCACCAATGTAAACTACATAAAAATTTCATGAGAAAAATAAAGGAGAAAAATAAAATGAGGTGAGTGGGGATTGAACCCACAACCTCTTGAATAGATGAGAGAGTTAGGAGAAAAATAAAATGAGGTGAGTGGGGATTGAACTCACAACCTCTTGGATAAAGTTAAGAGAAAAATTAAGAGAAAAAGAATAAGTTTGTGGGGGATTGATCCCCACAATGTCTTTGCCTTAAAAGAGCAAGAGAGGAGGGAAAAGAAAGAAAATATTATGGGGGTGATGGGGATCGAGATAGGGTCCCCCAAATCTGAAAAAATGCAAGTACCAAGTTTATTATAATATTAAGTGTTGCTCAAGGGATTCGAAATCGAGTTCCCTTGCCCAATTCTGTATAGACACATAAGTCGCACGTAAACAAATATTTAGTGAACGCTACCTCTAAGAGTCGAAATCAAGATCTTGGCATATCAACAAGATGCTTAAGTCTTGTACCACATAATCTTGGGTAACTATGAGTTACTTAGATGAATTATGAATGAAGCCTCATGGCTTGTACATATGGATCCATAAGTCCATCATACGTCTAAAAGTAATAGAACCTAAGTTGTATGTAATGAAATGATGTGAACCTAGGAGGCTTAAGTAAGAGTGTGAAATATGCAAAAAGGCCAAGTGCATTGACATATGAAAAAATGAACATTCACATAAGGGGAGTGTAAAATTATGTAAAGTCAAATATCAAACATACTCCAAAAAAAAGTGTTAAGAATGAATTCATAGTGGATATGTAAAGAAAAGAATGACTTCATGACTATAGGCTAGTCCGAGTGAGACAAGCTGCATCTATGCCTAAAATCAATATCACTAAATGAAATGACTAAGAGAGTATATTTACGCTGAACAATGAACAAGCAAAGAAAGAGTGTCTACATAAGGATAGGCTAGTACAAGTGAGACAAGTTGTATCTACTTCTAGAATTAATGTCCCTCAATGTAAAATCCAAGAGAGCATATGTATGTTATACGATGAACAAATAATGAAAGGTGAATAAAGATGAAATGAAAAATGTTAAAATGAATAGGGTGGCATCATAATATGTGGCTAGTGCATGTGAGAAAAGTTGTACCTACGCTAAATATAAGTTCACTAAAAGTACTCACCTAAGATAGTGTTGAAAATTAAGAGAAAAGTCTCAATAACACTATATATATATATATATAAGTGTAAGGACAATCCACACTTAATACGTAATGATGAGATGAGAAATCATCTAATGAGCTCGAATTCCTCATGCTAGAAACCATTTTCTATAATGTATGATATGAATGTAATTGAACTTTATACTGACCACCGATAGGCAAGCTATGAGTCGTGATTCCTTCTTTCAGGAAGTTAGAGGTTCGTGTAATTCTCATAAGATGAAATTGTGCGTCTAGACGGGTATGAGCGTCCTTATATCTCCAGGTCTTTGAACCTATACTACCAATATAGGGTTCTAGCAGGGTTCGATTCCCTATAAACCACCAATAGGATAGCATCTTTTGGTTCACTTTAGCCTATTCTTCAACCTCTTTTCAGTTTGGGGTTAAACACTACATTTCATGATGCTCACATGATTTATGTAAGTTTATGTTAAAGTTCCCAAAGAAAGAATGAGGCCAGCCTCAAGTAATGCACATAATGGAATGAACGATACCAAAGGTGTTAGGATAGGATAATGAAGAGGTGAGCTAGATTTAAGTAATGACACTACGTCATTCTTGGTCATTGCACAACGAACCGATGAAAGTCTTAAACTACATCCTAGGTATGGCTGGTGTTACACTAGCTTACGAACGAATGAAAATGAAATATGTATGAATGAAGGAAGCAGACTCTGTGTTTACTAAAGGAGGCTCCCTAGTTGAGGTCCCATATGTTGAGCCCTTATTTTGGGAAGTCTTAATGTCAAGTCCCTGATTCCAAGGTCTCATGACATATGAAGGAATGATATGAACTATGTGATAAGATATGTGCAATATGTTATGTGATGTTTTCAAAATGATATGTATGATGATGCATGTTACTCTCATAGAACGACTTTCCTAATCCGATTTGGAAAGTCCACTGACATGACTTTCCATAACTCATATTGTTAGGAGAGAGATCTTCTTAATCATGCATGTCCTTGGTGTGTGCTTGCATACACCTATACTTAGTACAAATGTGTACTAATCCCATACAACTCTCTACTTTTAGGTGCAGGTGCAGGTGCAGGTGAACGCTAGAGCTTACAAGACTATGTTGAGATTTTCCGTACATGGAGCATTCATCCGGACTTGGTAGTCCCTCTTGCATTCAAGGATGCCTATCTTTAATATTATAGCTTAGATATAGGCGTGAGCTAGTGGAGTATGTTCCACTAGTGTTTCTTTCCCAGTTATTTTCATATATTGTATTGGTGCCACTTTGGCAAATCTACATTTTAATACAGATATGACTATGTCTTTCATTTGATTATCTTGATATTAGATGGTTGTTGTGAAACGCTTATGAGTTTATGTAGATAGTCTATATGAGTTCAATGTTTCTCACTATGAAGTCTAAGTAAACAAAAAGTTCAAAATTTTCCGCTAAAATTAACCTAGATGATGTAATGATGACGTATATAGGCTTGTCTGCGACCTCCGAGAGGTCAACGACGCCGGTTTTGGCTAGCGTCTAGACTCCGATCGCGATACCTATGCGGGTGCATTGTTAAGGGATAAAGAGATTGATACTAAATAACTCATTCTCTACTAACGAGGAGTACTCATCTCAAGAGGTACATTGGAATACAACATGTCAACTCACGGAGTGTAATCAACCTTTCTTTCATATCCTCTCGGTGCTAGGCATAACTTCCCACGGATTATCAACACTATAGACTATAGGTTAAGGATAACTAGTGAACACCACATCTCAACTCACGAAAGGCATTCATCCTCCAACCTATCTTAGAAAGCTCATGGGATGTAGTGGTATTGCTACTAACTCTTCATCTCAACTCACGTATAGTGTTCACCCGAAAACTCCCCTATAGGATTTAACTTAGCCTCATTCATTCATTTAAGTGTGAGTGTATGTACATGTGAGCACACCTTGAACATAAGCTCCATTTCATTTACATTTCATTTTAGACATGCTTATACCTTCCTTCATAATATCACACACTTTACATACTTCATATAATCATATAAGTCCTTTAGATATAATCCTTAACATACTTCTCTTAACAAGTTTCATAAAGCAATTAACACGAATAACTTCATTCAAGAATGCACTCTAGTCTACTACACTTAATCACTTCATAAGGCACATTTAACAAGAATAGCATACTTATCATCTTAAATCACATGACAAGACTTAATAGCCTCATTCACAATAAACTAGTAACTTTACATTCATACAATTCAAATAAACACCGCCACCAAAAAGGTGGACCATACCACTCAAGAGCATTCCAAAATTGAAACTTAACATAACCAACTTACCCTTACATTCATGATTTCATCACCTATAACAATTTATTCAATAATTCATCATAAATTACCCCCTTGGGAAGTAGCTAAACAACAATAATAACCATAAGAAATCAAAGACTATCAATTCATGCTCATATAACCCATTTCTTAAGCCAACATTGGATTGAAAGCTTTAACATGATTTCATTAAAGTTTTACCTTATAATCATCAACTAACATTAGAAATACGATTATTAATGCATTAGAAATGTTTTCATGCAAGACCCATATTTAGATTTGAAGATAGTACAAACTAGGGTTGGAAACCCCTTTTGAAAATTAATTTGAAGGGACTCCTTGAATGGAAAAGAGTTAAAGTATGAATATCATAACTCACATTGAATAAATACCAAAGACTTTTTATGGAGAAACAACCACCAACATCCCTCCTAGCATTTCTTGACTTCTAGCTTCCACGCAGACTCTTTTAAGAGAGATGGGTGTTGGGTTTTAGAAAAAGGGGTCTAAAATGAGGTAATAAACACTATAACTAACGTCCTAGGGTCATAAAAGACTTGGGGTGAATTTACCAAACACCCCAAGCCTTGGCAAAAATTTTAGAGCTATTAGAAGGTGGCCAGTCGACAACCCAAGATATTGAGCGTCGATAAGTCGACAACTCGTGCTTCTGGGCGTCGATGGCATTAGAGGATGATCAAGGTATGATCTGATCCTTCCACTAATTATGGAATGAATTACCCTCAGTCTACGGGGCGTCGATGGACTTACGCCTCGTAGACTGCTCTGACGATTGGCCAGTGTCCTTGGCAGCTTTGTCCAAATCTTGCGTCCTTCATCTAGGGCCCCTTGTGAGTCCTAAGTGGGGTCGTGCCCGAACGTTGAACCTCTAAACTAATTAGTCTAGGTATTAGGAATATAACACCTCATTTTTAATGAAACGAACATGTAAAACTCACTCAAACACGACAAGACGCAAGAACACTTTTTAAGGCACACCTTCCGAACGTCATGGATATTCTTGGATTTTTGACCTCCAAACTTAGCCAAACTTCATACACTTCCTAAGAACACTAAAGTAACTCATTTTAACTTCAAATTAACTCATGAAACAACCACGAGGCTCTATTTCACCTTAGTTCGTTTTGGGGCGTTACACAAGTAGGAACAACCATGCATCAACCCTAAGACTACACATAGAATCTCATAGTCATAGTTTACATGATTTCCTAACATATATAGACAGAACAAATAATTGCACATTACTTTCAAAATAGATATATACACTCATAATTCACATAAATCAACTAAGCAAATAACCATAATACTTCAAGGAGTGCCGACAAGGTCATGATCATCATATTGCATAAAGTAACGCCGACAAGGCCACATCAATTCACATAGCACCGCTACCATAAGTGGATCACACCAATCACAACATAATTTAAGTATAATTAACATCAAAATAAAGAAATTAGGGAAGCATACCCCACCCCATCTTACCACTTCGATTCCAAAGCTAAACCATCCAATTCAATATCATAAGGCCCTTACCCTAGGCCATAACCAACAACTCAATACAATTATATCAATAATCAATGAAACTAGGTCAATTTATTACATACTTTTCAATCTAATACAACCTAGATATAAATTGAATATAATTATTGCATCATTAGATAGCCCATAGAAAATTATATTAGAAATCATAAGCATTAAGTCAATATCAATTCAATAAGCTTAGCATGCAATAGATCGAAGAGTATTCATTACTGAATTAATCAAATTGAAACAGCCTATACACCATACAAATATAATCTATACAAGAATCAAAAGTCCATAACAATCTACACATAAATTCATGAATATCAAAGCATAATTAATTCACCCATATTTTATTGAAATTTAGAGATTTTATAAAATCAAGGGTTCATGGAGAATTTAATTTGGAAAACATCAATTATACATCATTTAATCGTATATAAACATTTGGAAACCATTTATGCAAGAACCCAAGATTTAAAGTAGAAATTGGACTTTTTCATCTTTTTGAAATCTTTGAAAATCATATTTGAAATTATTTCTAACGTGAAAGAAAGACTTAGATGAAGAACTCTCATACCTTATTTGAAGAATCTAAATCTAATTGAAGAAGAAACTCCATTGAAGAGCCATCTTCAAGCTCCATCTTCACTTTGAACTCACATGGAGGTATTTAGAGAAACTTTAGGAGGGAAGGGGTTTTGATTTAGATGCTAGGGTTTAAATGAGAGTTAAATCACTTATATACTCTTAAAATACCCCTAAACACCTAAAACAACCATCCCCGCATTTTATAAGACGGGGTGAATTTCCCCAAAACCCCTAGTCTTAATAGAAAAGCTGCCAACTTTTCAGCACCATCGACGTGACCATCGACGGGCCGTTGGTCAGGCCACGTTGTTCCGATGGGGTATCGTGGTTCAATTTAGAGGTTCCCCATACTGAGGTCTACATGTACCAACTGATGAGACCCATCGACGGGCCGTCGATTGGTTCATCATTTGGCAACTGCCTGGCAGTGTTTGTCTCTAAGTTGAGGTCCTCACTTAGGGCCCCTTTGAGGATCCTATGTGGAGGCGTACCTGGAAGTTTCCACCCCAAATATGTTTGTATACAATTTTAGGACCTACCACATTAGTTTCATCAAAAACAAACATGTAAAACTCGATGAAATATACATAGACACCCAAGGTCGTTTCAAGGCAAACCCTTTGAACGTCATGGACGTTCTTGGACATTTTGACCTCCAAACATCATAGGAACTTGACACACTGACTTTAAAAACCATATAAACTCATTTTAGAACCATATGATTTCATGTATAACACATAAACACATAATACCATATATGAGGCACTTAGATGATGTCACGACCCAAAACCGGGCCGCGACTGGCACCCACACTTACCCTCCTATGTGAGCGAACCAACCAATCTAAACCTTAATATTTCAATATAATATCAACAGTAAGTAATGTGGAAGACTTAACTCATTAATAAAAACCAATTCATTACAGCTAAAATTCAACATCTATTATTCCCCAAAATCTGGAAGTCATCATCACAAGAACATCTATGATCAATTTACTAACTAAAAATGTCTAAGAAGCTAAAAATACATAAGAAGCTAGTCCATGCCGGAAGTTCAAGGCATCAAGACTTGAAGAAGAAGATCCAGTCCAAGCTAGAAGCATTAGCTCACCCTGAATTTCCGATGTAGTAAAGACTGGCTTGAATTACTGTTGAGTCGAAGACGACGGCATGTTTGCTGCACTCCACAAATAACAAAGAAGAAAACATAAAAGTAGGGGTCAGTACAAAACACGGGTACTGAGTAGATATCATCGGCCAACTCAAAATAGAAAACAGTATATATCAGATCACATCATAAATCAACTAATATCCTTAGCATGCAGCATTTACAATTACCATAACCCTTGGTCACAACACCAAGCACATCAATGAGGACTCACGCCTCCTCATCATACTCATTTGGGAATTAAGTTCATTAGATTGAGTATATTAACATATTTCAAGATTCATTATCTTTATTCCCCTCGTGTCGGTACGTGACACTCCGCTCCATATACTATCCTGGTGTCGGAACGTGACACTCCGATCCTCATATACTATCCTGGTACCGGAACGTGGCACCCGATCCATATACTATCCTGGTGTCGGAACGTGACACTCCGATCCTCATTCTATCCTGGTATCGGAACGTGGCACCCGATCCATATACTATCCTGGTGTCGGAACGTGACACTCCGATCCTCATATACTATCCTGGTACCGGAATGTGGCACCCGATCCATATACTATCCTGGTGTCGGAATGTGACACTCCGATCCTCATATACTATCCTGGTACCGGAACGTGGCACCCGATCCCCTAATCTCACCACTTTCGTTCATCAAGCCTTCTTTTATACCAAGGCATCATCATTAACAAAATAGATTAGGGTTTCTCAAGATTTAGGATTCAATAGCTTCATCATGCTTATCTTATCACAATTACATAATCACATTCATGCAAGCATACAATTAAGCATATAGAAGGGTTTACAATACTAACAATACATATCATTCGCTATTAAGAGTTTACTACGAATAGTATAAAAACCATAACCTACCTCCACCGAAGATTAGTGAGCAAGCAAGCAAATTTCCCCAAAGCTTGGTGTTTTCCTCTTCTCTCGATCGTTTCTCTCTCTCTCCCTTCTTGTTCTTTCTATTTTCTTTATTCAAATCCTCTTTCTTTTACCCTAATTAGCATATAATTAGAATGAAAGATGGCAATAATAACCCACTAATTAACTTAAGGTTACCTCTTTTAACCCCCAAGTAATTAGACTTATTAACATTAACCCTCTAACTTTATAATTAAAGCAGGAATAGTCAAAAACGTCCCTTAAAACGTATAAAGAAATCCGACCCAGACTGGGATTACGCAACCTGCGACGGCCCGTCGTGCCTGCGACGGTCCGTCCTGCAGGTCGTCGCAAGGTTCAGAGGCTGGTTTCCACTGAAGACTCTGTGACGGTCCGTCACGCCTGTGACGGTCCGTCCTGCCATTCCGTCACGAAGTTCAGAGAGTCGATTTTCAGTACCCAATTTCAGAATTTCTAAGTGTTTTGAAACGAGGCCCTGCGACGGTCCATCGTGGGGTCCGTCGCCTCAGCCAATTTTCCAGAAATAAAATCTGCTGCTCAAAACGACTAAACAGGTCGTTACAATAGATACCAATTTACCCATCGTTCGTCCTCGAACGATCACAAGAAGAAAAACAAGGGCGAGAAGGAGTACCTGAATCTTTAAACAGATGTGGGTATCTTTCTTGCATATCGGCCTCCTTCTCCCAAGTGGCTTCTTCAACCGGACGATTCTTCCATTGCACCTTGATGGATGCAATCTCCCTTGACCTCAACTTGCGAACTTCTCTACCTAAAATAGCAACAGGTTCCTCCTCATACGACAAATTCTCATCAAGCAGGACCGAATCCCAACGGATAATGTAGTTTCCATCCCCATGGTATCTTTTCAACATAGACACATGAAATACCGGATGCACTCCGGACAGCCCTGGAGGCAAGGCTAACTCATAAGCCACCTCCCCTACTCGCTTAAGTACTTCGAAGGGACCAATATACCTTGGGCTTAGTTTACCTCTTTTACCAAACCGCATCACCCCTTTCATTGGTGAAACTTTCAACAAGACTTGTTCACCCTCCATGAACTCTAAGTCTCTAACCTTTCGATCTGCATATTCTTTTTGTCTACTTTGCGCCGCTAGAAGCTTTTCTTGAATAGACTTCACTTTCTCTATCGAATCCCTCAAAAGGTCAAGACCCAAGGCCTAACCTCAAATGCATCAAACCACCCAATGGGAGACCTACATCTCCTACCATACAATGCTTCAAATGGAGCCATATCAATGCTTGAGTGATAGCTATTATTGTATGAAAACTCCGCTAAGGGTAGGAAGCTATCCCAATGACCACCAAATTCTATCACACATGCACGAAGCATATCCTCCAACACTTGAATCGTCCTCTCAGACTGACCATCGGTCTGAGGATGGAACGCAGTACTAAGGTCCAACCTAGTACCCAATTCCGCATGCAATGTTTTCCAAAACTTAGAAGTAAACTGCGTACCTCTATCTGATATGATGGATAGTGGAACCCCATGCAATCGAACGATTTCTGAGATATAGATCTTGGCTAACTTCTCGGCATTGTAAGTCACCTTAACCGGAATAAAATGAGCAGACTTAGTTAACCTATCAACAATCACCCAAATAGAGTCGTACTTACCCATTGTCTTTGGAAGACCAACCACGAAGTCCATTGTGATTCTCTCCCATTTCCATTCCGGAATGGGCATTCTCTGAAGTGTTCCTCCGGGCCTCTGGTGTTCATACTTTACTTGTTGACAGTTTGGACACTTGGCAATAAAATCAACAATATCACGCTTCATTCTACTCCACCAAAAGTGTTGCTTTAGGTCACGATACATCTTGGTTGCACCCGGATGTATAGAATACCTTGAACTATGAGCCTCTGTCAGAATAGTGTTGATCAAATCATCGACGCGGGGTACACATACCCTTCCCTTAATCCTCAAAACACCTTCCTCATTGATTGATGCTTCTTTAGCCTCTCCTTGCAACACTTTATCTCGGATCCGAATCAATTTCTCATCATTAAACTGATTTCCCTTGATCTTGTCAAGGAAGGAAGATCTTGCCTCCACACACGCCAAAAATCCTCCCTTCTCATTTACTTCTAATCTCATAAGGTCATTAGCCAGAATTTGAACTTCTCTAGCCAATGGGCGTCTAGAAGCTTGCAAGTGAGCTAGACTTCCCATGCTTCCCGCCTTTCTACTTAAAGCATCCGCTACAACATTCGCCTTCCCCGGATGATACAAAATAGTGATGTCGTAGTCCTTCAGTAGTTCCATCCATCTTCTTTGTCTCAAGTTCAAATCTTTCTTAGTAAAGACATACTGTAGGCTACGATGATCCGTATAGACCTCACACTTAACCCCATATAAATAGTGTCTCCATTGCTTTAATGCAAACACTACCGCGGCCAATTCCAAGTCATGAGTTGGATAGTTACATTCATGCACTTTTAATTGCCTTGAAGCATAAGCAATTACACTCTTCTCTTGCATTAGCACTTCACCCAACCCAGAATAGGATGCATCACAATAAACAATGAAGTTCTTACCCTCTACTGGCAAGGTAAGGATAGGTGCGGTAGTCAACAAAGTCTTGAGTTTCTGAAAGCTTTCCTCACATTCGTCCGACCATACAAATGGAACATTCTGCTTAGTCAAGTTCGTCAATTGGGAAGCAATAGAAGAGAATCCCTTGACAAATCGGTGGTAGTAGCTAGCTAACCCAACAAAGCTCCTTATTTCTGACACATTAGTGGGTCTTACCCAATTCTTCACTGTCTCAATCTTAGAAGGATCCACCATCACTCCTTCCTTAGAAACCACGTGCCCCAAGAAGGACACTGCATCTAGCCAAAACTCACACTTAGAGAACTTGGCATAAAGCTTTTTCTCCCTCAACATTTCCAATACAATTCTCAAATGCTCCTCATGTTCCTTCTTACTTTTAGAGTATATCAGTATATCATCAATAAATACGATCACAAAGAGATCCAGATATGTCTTAAAAATCCCATTCATCAAGCTCATGAACGCAGCAGGGGCATTCGTAAGACCAAAAGACATCACTACAAATTCGTAATGCCCATACCGGGTTCTAAAAGCAGTCTTTGGCACATCCGTTGCCCGTATTTTCAACTGATGATAACCGGATCTCAAGTCAATCTTAGAGAAGACACACGCACCTTGCAACTGATCAAACAAGTCATCAATGCGAGGAAGAGGATACTTGTCTTAATAGTTACCTTGTTCAACTGCCGGTAGTCTATGCACATCCGAAAGCTCCCATCCTTCTTCTTCACAAACAAAACCGGAGCACCCCAAGGAGATGCACTTGGTCTAATGAAGCCTTTGCTCAACAACTCTTGAAGTTGGGCTTTTAACTCTCTTAACTCTGCGGGAGCCATTCTATAAGGGGGTATAGAAATGGGGCGAGTGCCCGGTTCAAGATCAATACAGAAGTCAATATCCCTATCTGGTGGCATACCAGGAAGATCTGCAGGAAACACATCCAAAAACTCACGGACTACCGAAACCGACTCAATCGAAGGTACTTGGGTAGTGTCATCGTTGAGATGTGCCAAGAAAGCCAAACACCCTTTACTAACCATTTTCTTAGCACGAAGAAAGGAGATGATATGCACCGGATTAGAAGTGTAGTCACCCTCCCACACTAACGGATCTGTCCCAGGTTTGGCTAACGTCACAGTCTTAGCATTACAATCCAAGATCGCAAAATTCGGAGAAAGCCAAGTCATACCCAAAATTATGTCAAAGTCAACCATTTCTAAGATAACCAAATCTACATAGGTGTTGCTCCCCACAAAGTTCACCAAACAAGACCTATATACCTTTTCAACTACCACAGACTCACCCACCGGAGTAGAAACACGAATAGGCATATCAAGTAATTCACAATGTAAATTTAGACCATTAGCAAATGAGGAAGATACATAAGAAAATGTGGATCCAGGATCAAACAATACAGAAGCCATGCAATCACAAACCAGAAGATTACCTGTGATGACAGCATCAGATGTCTCCGCCTCCGATCTCCCAGGAAAAGCGTAGCAATGGGCCCCATTACTTGTCTGTCCGTTGCCCCTGCCATGTTGTGTTGTAGTGGCTCCAGTTTGCCCATCACCTCTGCCGTTTTGGTGACCACCATTACCTCGACCACCACGTCCTCCAGAATAACGGCCTCTACCATGACCACCTCTACCTCTATCTATTGGGGGCCGATAACTCTGTTTTGGACAATATCTCTTAATATGTCCAATCTCCCCACATCCATAACACTCTCAGGGTTCATGCATAGGTCTCTCAGAGAAGTGTTGGCGATGCGAGGTGGACCTAACTACTGATCTGTAGTGAAGGCGAATGGGTCGGCCGAGTAACCTCTGGAACTCTGTCCTCTAGAGTAGGAACCATTAAACTCACCTCCCTTTTGAAACCTTTTTGATGTCGATGTCGAGGTGAAGTCATCGGGCTTCACTCCTTCCACCTCTATCACGAAGTCTACCACTTCTTGGAAGGATTTTGCCGTAGTCGCTACCTGTAAGGCCGAAATCCGCAACTCTGACCTCAACCCCTTCACAAACCGGCGAATCCGCTCTTGTGGAGTGAAACAAAGTTGAGTGGCATACTTGGATAATGCACGAAACTTAGCCTCATATGCATTGACCGACATCCTACCTTGCTCTAGGCTCAAGAACTCATCCCTTTTCCTATCCCTCAAAGTCCGGGGGATATACTTCTCCATAAACAAGCTAGAGAATGAGGCCCAAGTCATAGGTGGTGCCTCTGTTGGTTGACACTCAACATGTGACCGCCACCACATTTTGGCGTTCCCTTGAAACTGATAACTCACGAACTCAACACCAAACCGTTCTACTATACCCATCTTGTGTAGTAGCTCATGACAATCAACCAAAAAATCGTAGGCATCCTCAGATTCAGCACCCTTGAAGACTGGGGGTTTCAATTTCAAGAACTTACTGAAAAGTTCATGTTGATCATTTGTCATTATAGGCCCAGTAGTCAGACGTGGAAACGTGCCTATGTCCAATGAGGCATCTATACGGGGAGCCATAGTGGCTGCATGTTGTACCTCTGAAACCGGAGGTGTTGGTGCAGAAAACACTGGAGGTGCCTGGCCCTGATCAGATAACCCGCTAAGATAAGCCAGAACCTGATTGATCATCTCTGGGGTAGGTTGGTGTGGCATTTCTTCATTCTGCTCTTGTTCATTCTCCCCTTCCTCACCCTCTCTTACTACCTCCTCAGTCGGTGGAGGAGTCACCGCCCCTAGTCTCAGATGGGCTAGGTGCTCGTCCTCTTCCTCTAGAGGACGTCCTCCCACGACCTCTACTTCTACCACGGCCTCTTGCCGCTACTCTCCCTCGAGCCACAGCCCCAGTGGCTGGCTCAGATGTTTCTTGTCTTTCCGGTGTTGGTGCAGTCGTTGCTCTAGTTCTAACCATCTGCGAAATAGAGTGAAGATGGTCAGATACCAATTTGTATCACCTAGATACCAATTGGATTCAAGTAGTAGCACGAAAGAAAGAAAGAAAGAATGGAATTTTCCTAATGTCTTATAGCCTCTCAAAGAAAAGTAAAGGCGTCCCCCTACCGTTCCTTAAGACTCTACAAGACTCGTTCTTGTGTGATGAGACCAACGAACCTAATGCTCTGATACCAAGTTTGTCACGACCCAAAACCGGACCGCGACTGGCACCCACACTTACCCTCCTATGTGAGCGAACCAACCAATCTAAACCTTAACATTTCAATATAATATCAACAGTAAGTAATGCGGAAGACTTAACTCATTAATAAAAACCAATTCATTACTGCTAAAATTCAACATTTATTATTCCCCAAAATCTGGAAGTCATCATCACAAGAACATCTATGATCAATTTACTAACTAAAAATGTCTAAGAAGCTAAAAATACATAAGAAGCTAGTCCATGCCGGAAGTTCAAGGAATCAAGACTTGAAGAAGAAGATCCAGTCCAAGCTAGAAGCATTAGCTCACCCTGAATTTCCGATGTAGTAAAGACTGGCTTGAATTACTGTTGAGTCGAAGACGACGGCACGTTTGCGGCACTCCACAAATAACAAAGAAGAAAACATAAAAGTAGAGTCGATTACAAAACACGGTCTTGAGTAGATATCATCGGCCAACTCAAAATAGAAAACAGTATATATCGATTAACATCATAAATCAACTAATATCCTTAGCATGCAGCATTTACAATTACCATAACCCTTGGTCATAACACCAAGCACATCAATGAGGACTCACGCCTCCTCATCATACTCATTTGGGAATTAAGTTCATTAGATTGAGTATATTAACATATTTCAAGATTCATTATCTTTATTCCCCTCGTGTCGGTACGTGACACTCCGCTCCATATACTATCCTAGTGTCGGAACATGACACTCTGATCCTCATATACTATCCACGATGCGGAGCGTGGCACCGATCCATATACTATCCTGGTGTCAAAACGTGACACTCCGATCCTCATTCTATCCTGGTACCAGAACGTGGCACCCGATCCATATACTATCCTGGTGTCGGAACGTGACACTCCGATCCTCATATACTATCCTGGTGCCGGAACGTGGCACCCGATCCATATACTATCCTGGTGTCGGAACGTGACACTCCGATCCTCATATACTATCCTGGTACCGGAACGTGGCACCCGATCCCCTAATCTCACCACTTTCGTTCATCAAGCCTTCTTTTATACCAAGGCATCATCATTAACAAAGTAGATTAGGGTTTCTCAAGATTTAGGATTCAATAGCTTCATCATGCTTATCTTATCACAATTACATAATCACATTCATGCAAGCATACAATTAAGCATATAGAAGGGTTTACAATACTAACAATACATATCATTCGCTATTAAGAGTTTACTACGAATAGTATAAAAACCATAACCTACCTCCACCGAAGATTAGTGATCAAGCAAGCAAATTTCCCCAAAGCTTGGTGTTTTCCTCTTCTCTCGATCGTTTCTCTCTCTCCCTTCTTGTTCTTTCTATTTTCTTTATTCAAACCCTCTTTCTTTTACCCTAATTAGCATATAATTAGAATGAAAGATGGCAATAATAACCCACTAATTAACTTAAGGTTACCTCTTTTAACCCCCAAGTAATTAGACTTATTAACATTAACCCTCTAACTTTATAATTAAAGCAGGAATAGTCAAAAACGTCCCTTAAAACGTATAAAGAAATCCGACCCAGACTGGGATTACGCAACCTGCGACGGCCTGTCGTGCCTGCGACGGTCCGTCCTGCAGGTCGTCGCAAGGTTCAGAGGCTGGTTTCCACTGAAGACTCTGTGACGGTCCGTCACGCCTATGACGGTCCGTCCTGCCATTCCGTCACGAAGTTTAGAGAGTCAATTTTCAATACCCAATTTCAGAATTTCTAAGTGTTTTGAAACGAGGCCCTGCGACGGTCCGTCGTGGGGTCCGTCGCCTCAGCCAATTTTCCAGAAATAAAATCTGCTGCTCAAAACGACTAAACAGGTCGTTACAGATGACTTAGTCGTCGAACGTCTTGGTCGTCCCTTAATGTTTGACTTCTAATGCAACTAAGCTCTTAGCTACTGACTATAACCCACATTATACACCAACTTAGAAACTTATACCATCACGACAACCATGTTAGGATCTATTTTCACCTTAGTCATTTTCGGGGTCTTACATGTATGATGTTGAATTGAAATGTCTTGATTTATGGCTTGTGAGTTGTTGGCTAAGATGTAATGATATATGTATGGTGATATCTTACCTATGTGCCTTATCATAATGTGATTATGTTAATGTGATAACTGCACATGTGTGAATTTTAATGAAAGGATAATACTCATGCAATTCATATTGAGCTATGATGATGAATATATTAGGGGTAGAACCTATGACATAAACTAAGTTATGATTATTAATGAAAGACATTTCAAAATGGACTCTATCTTAGCACCAACTGAACTTGTAGATGAGGGGTGGCGCCTTTCAAAAGAGGAACGGTAGGTTTCACCATAGTCCTCACAGGGTGGATAGACTCGTAGTCCCAAACGGGCATAGAATAATATTTCTATAAAAGCCCCCAAGCTCCATAAATTATGTTGCCACCCTAGGAATTCTAGCTATTGGATCCACCTAGATGCTATGTCCATGTTTGGTACTACTTTGGCTGGTAGATCACCCCTCATCGGTGTAAGGTTTTACAACACCGGATTCCACACTTCTCTCTTGTGGTCTATGTCTATTAAGGAAAGTGTTCCAAAAATTAAAATTAAGTAATGAAGTAAACACTAACTAAGGTGACTTAAGAGGTTTGACTTAACCTAGGTAGGGGTATGGGACTCTACTTATGCCTTGCACTAGTTTGCCTGCAGGGAAGCCTTAGGAAATTGTTCTTGTGATGTTGTGATCTTTTGAAGTGAATGTTATGCACATGTTGACTCTACATTTTGATGATATTATATGATGTTAGTTTCATTTATAAACATGCTATTGGTTTATATTGCTAAATATGACGATAACTTCTATTGATGTAATGTCTTCTAAAGTTAGACATTGCATATGATCCTTTGTTTGGTTTACTTGATTGAGTAAGGTTATGGGAACTCACTTGGTCAAATGCACTTGTAGGCTAAAGGGTGAGTTCTGAGTAATAGTCTTGCTTATGTGATATAGTTATGAACTCTATATATGTTGACTTGACTATTATTTGATAATGTTCGTATTGTTTCGTACATGAGTTTGACTTATGTATTATGTAATTATTGGTCTATATGGGTTCATGGTCGTGCATAAGGCTTTTTAAAGTACTTCATCATGGTTTTGAACAAATTTCCTCTTTCGCATGATTTCAAATGTTTTATGTGCATATACTCATACTTAGTACAAGTGTGTACTAACCCATGTTTCATGTTTACTACAAATGTAGGATCCGACAGTTAGGTCTTGACCCTTCCAAGGACGATGTCAGTATCTTGCTATTGGTTATTGTTTAGTCTTAAAGACAATTTAGTTCATTGTCTTTCTTTGTTGACTTTGTACATGCCTATATGAGGACTTTATTTTAATAAAGTATGGGCTCATCCAATGTGGTACTCATTTTAGATAGTTCAATATGAGATGTATTCTAGACTTCTTATAAATCTATATTGCTATATTATGTATCTGAAATAAAAGTAGAAGTCTATGTATTGTTTCCTATACGAGGAGTCTGTGTATACTCACTAATTATATACTATGTGTAAGCGAGAGGTCTAAGTAAACCTTAATGTAGAAGTAGTTACAAAGTTTTAAATTTTTTGTCACGACCCGCAATTACACCTTAGAGTTAGGGCATCCTTGTGTCGTCACACGGCAAATGAGACTTCAAGAAGCCTCATGTAAGCCTCTCGTATCATTCATTTCAAAATAAACATACTAAAATAGGTAAGAATTTAAAACTTTCATCACACATGAAGAAAATCTTTCATATACAATACACAAGCGGAAGATTTAAAACATTAAATCTTTACGACATCTACTTGAATCATCTATACTTTAGAGTATTCAATACTTGGGACTAATCCCATATAAGACAATAAAAGACAGACTATGACATAAAGGACATGTGGATATTGTCCTCAAATCGACGAGGACTCACAAATACTTCATCTTCAACCTTAGAAACCTATCCATCCTCCATGGCATATCAAGACTTCCAATTCCCTACCCATTTTTTTTTCAAAAAGGGAGAAGAAGGGGTTAGCACATTAGATGTACTAAGTATGGAAGCCATGAAAAAACCATGAAACAGGGACATTTAGTAATAGCATGCTTTTCATGAATTTTGATTAAAACATCACACTAGAATCATAAAAATAACATTTATAAATTTAGAATACACATAAGAAATCATTTAAGAAAAAAGTCACATTTTAAGAACACTTTCCAGTGAACTCACTTCACTGTAAAGTGAACTTAATTCACTTTTACAGTGAAGTTCTTCCACTTCATTTTCGACATTTTCTAGCATGTAAATTTTCCCACTAAGCTATCCTAAGACTAACTTATGTCACACAAAGAGAGACCTCCCATAAAACCTTTCTAGGTATGCCTAAATGTTCCTCAAGACTACTTGTGATGAGTCACATACACACTTACAAGACATCAACATAAGAACATAAGAGTCTATAACCAAAGGTACTTTAAGTCTAATTTGAGTGAGTTGTGAAGCGACTGCCCATACAATCCCTTACACACACACTTAAGAGATCCTATAGACTACCTAAGATAGAATCGTGCTCACTTAATATATCAACATAAAGATGACATGACATTTCCTAGTCAAAGACAATCAAAAGAGTTACTTAAGTAGATCAATAAGATAACGTCCATGATTTACCTCTTCAAGACTACCTAAATAATCCTCAACAACTTCTCTAACTAGTGTTATTCTTAAGACTTATCTAGGTAAGATAAGAAGTGACCATTACTATGCCTCCTTCACACCTTATCTAGACAACCCTTAATTACTCTAGATAAGTACTACTTCATTTAACATACTTTCTTAACTTAAGTCATTACATTCATAAATTCATTTAATACTCATTCATCACAAAAAGGACATTCAAGTAATCGTTTTAGACAAGACCTAGGGACTATAACTAACACCTTCAAAGCCTATTGTGCAATGTTTAGAGAGCGTCCCATACCATCACCTAAACTTCATAGAACTTCTTAAATGCTAATAGGTATTCCATATGATGAGAATAGGCAATAATCGACATAGACCATGATAGCTAGACATGAAATCTGGAGTTCTAACCTACTCTGCTTGGGTAGAAATAGGACACATACCATGTAGGAACATGGTTAAGGACTATGAAGGGCTTTTACGTACTCTAGTCTCATTCTCAAGTAGAGGTAAATTATACTCTAGTCTCATTCTCAAGTAGAGCTACTTCCCATAACGTAATCACTCGGTGCTAACCTTGGTTCTTATAGAGTAATCTACATTAAAGGATCACATGAAAAGGGTTCCTTATCTAGTTCATAATCCAATCACAGTCACCCTAACAAAGAGGTTCACTAGGGCTACCCTTCAATGGAGACTAAGATAGCTCATTATGAATATCCTAAGGATGATATGATGTCGTTCCAGCCAATCAACCCTAAGTCCATCATTCCTTTACATGAAGGATACCATTACGGCTCTCAACTTCAACATTCATAACATAACCTTCTCCATGTACATGACCTTCTTAACATCCTCTAAGGTCACACATATCTTTCATTCATACATGACAAGGATGCAATAAGCCTACCTAGTCAAGACATCTCATATTCACATATCATTCATACATGTATCAAGTAAGGGACATAAGTCTACCACACAAGACACAACATTCTTTCACCCTATCACATATAGCATATCATTTTTTAAAGCGCTTAGGAATGACCCTTATCGTCTTAATGTCATCCTATACATTATCATATCATCATCAATATAACCATCATAACTCATATAGTCAAGTATGAACAATCATGTATTAACATCTAAGACTACCCATATAAGAACATAGTCATAGTCTACATGATTTCCTAACATATATAGAAAGCACACATACTTTCACATTACTTCACATGTAGATAGATATGTTCATACTTCACATAAATTGACTACACAAATCATCATAATACTTCAAGTAGTGTCGACAAGGCCATGATCATCCTATTACATAAAGTAACACCAACAAGGCCTCATCAATCAACATAATACCGCCACCATAAGTGGACCATAACAATCACAACATAATTGAAGTCTAATTAACATCAAAATAAAGGAATTAAGCAGTGTACCCCCACTTCATCATACCACTTCGATTTCAAAGCTAAATCATCCAATTCGATATCATAAGGCCCTTACCCATGGGAATAACCATAAATTCAATACATAAACCATAATTTTCAATGAATCTAAGTCAATTCAATATATAATTATCAATCTAAGACCAATTAGGTATCAATTGAATACAAACCTTACTTTATTCATTAGTCCATAGAAAAATACATTATACTCATAAGCATTAAGTCAATATCAATTCAATAGGCTTAATAGTCAAAAGATCTAAGAATAATCAATACTAAATTGATCAAATTGAAACATCCTATAAACTAATTAAGCATAATCTATACATGAATCAAAATCCCATAACAATCTACACATGAATTCATCAATATCAAAGCATAATCACTTAACCCATATTTTAGTCAAATTGAGAGACTTGTAAAGGTCAAGGTTTCATGGATAATTTTGGAAAACATTAATTATACATCAATTTAATCGTATATAAATGTTTCGAAACCATTTATGCAAGAACCCAAGAGTTAGAGTAGAAATTTGCCTTTTTCATCTTTTTGAAATCTTTGAAAAACATCTTTGAAATTGGCTCTAAGGTTATAGCAAGCCTTATATGAAGAACTCTTATACTTTATTAGAAGAAACCAATGATAATTGAATAAGAAACTCCATTGAATAACCATCTTCAACCCCCATCTTCACCTTCAACTCACATGGAGGTTTTTGGACGAACTTTTGGAGGGAATATGTTTTGATTTAGGTGTTAGGGTTATAATGAGAGTTTAATGACTTATATACTATTAAAATATCCATAAACACTTAAAACATCCGTACAAATACTTATAGGGGCTTGGGGTGAATTTACAAGTTCACCCCTCAACTTAATAGAAAGCTGGAAGGAAAACAGGTTGCCCCATCGACGGATGCATCGACGGTCCGTGGTCTCACCCACGTCCCGTCGATGGGGGTCTCGTGGGTCGCACCTGCAACTCCTCAGCCTGCAGGAAAAGTGGCTCCATCGACGGGTTGTTGCCTGGTCGACTAGCCGTCATTTGGGTCATTAATTCAACTGTCTGGCAGTGTTGATCTCCAACGTTGGGGTCCTCCTTTAGGACCCCTTACGACTCCTATATGGAGTCATACCCTGCCTTTTACACCCAAAATATGTTCCTATACAAGTTTAGGAACTACCACAAAAGTTTCATCCAAAACGAACACGTAAAACTTGACAAAACATACATAGACACACAAGGTTGTTTCAAGGAAAGTCTTTCGAACGTCATAGACGCTTGACATCCAAACTTCACAAAATATGAAAAACTGCCTATATATGCTATAATAACTCATTTAAGAACCTTATAAACTCATGAATCACACATAAACACATAAAACTACATATGAGACACATAGGTGACCTAATCGTCGAAAATCTTGGTCGTCCCTTGACGTTGGACTTCCAAAGCACCTAAACTCTAAGACACTGTCTTATACAACATTATAAATCATTTTAGGACTTTATACCATCATGAAAACCATGTTAGTCTCTAGATTTACCTTACTCATTTTCGGGGTCTTACATTTTCCACTAATTTAACCTATGAAATGTAATGACGAATGCTAATAGGTTAGTTTTAGTCCTCTTTGAGGACCACGACGCCGGTTCCGTCTAGGGGGTGCTCCTCGGATGTGAAACTTATTACAACCCCAATATTATGAATAATTTGGTTCCTCCAAATAGTAACAAATTATCCCTTTCAGAACTATCAAATAATTTTGTGTGCTACAGCAATTTTCACAACGTCATCCTTATGGGGACCATCTCCTTCAAGGAGAAAATTATTATTATTGTCATGGTTAAAATTATTACATTCAAAACTTTTTTGTTGATAACCAATGACAAAGTTGTGTTGCCACATAACAACATTCTTTTTGGTCATGGCCACAACCTTTACAGAAAAGATTTATTTCTTTCTTTTGTCCTCCAATAGTTCATTATAAAACATAGCACAATATTTGTTTGGTACTCAAAATATATATATGACCAAAATGACCATTTATGTCAAAATATTTTTTTCAATCTCTCAAACCTCCAGTAAAGTTGCAGTGAGATGTGGCATTCATCCCACAATACATGAGCATATTCTTATCCATACATACACAAGTCACATTTTCTTCAAGAAATATATCATAACCATGTGTACATGTTCCATAAGTTTTTATTTGAAACTTATTTTCATGTTTTAGCATTATGTGACTCACCTCAACATCACTTTAAGAGGTCAGATGCACCAAATGTACTATCACTTAGTATTCCTTTATTTTGATGGAGAATTTAAAAAACTTTTTCAATTGGGTTGCACCTGCAACAATGTGCCCAACTTCTCATATCACTTTGACGGATAAAAATTACTTTCACATGTGAAAGGACCATCTTAAGAAGAAATGTGTCCATTAACCATTTATATAATTTTAATGGACAAAATTACCTTCACATTTGAAGGAACATCTTAAAAATCCATAATGTTCTTCCTATTAATTACCACAATGATGACCATTAACATTTTACCATACCAATGTTCATACATTCAACCGCTTATTATTTTTCAAACAAAATAATATAGTGCTACCACATTAACATAAGAAAATGGAGAAAATTAATTGGGTAAATTTCATGACTTTCAATCAAAAGTATAAAACTTTATGTTAGTCCTCATGATATCATCACTATAGTGCATTAGGATTTAACCCAATGTATTACCCATATAAAGACATCGTCGGTCATAAATCAATGGGACTTGAACCCAACTTCTTATTATCATGGTGCACCAAGAATTTAACTCTATGTCTTACCCATTTGGTGCGGTGAAACCTAAATTCACCGTCTTTCCCTCAATCAATAGCCAAATATAATCGGACTCACCATTGAGCATTGAAAAATATTGTCACATTGTGATTACCATGCATAATAAAATATAGAACAAAAAAACACAATAAAAATATTCTCAACAAGGTATGTACTAATATCTTAAGCTTGTCAAAGTAGAGTTACATATAGCATTATATAATGATTGGTGCACACCGACTAAGTTAGTGATATAAATCAAAGAATCAATTGTACACTAAGAAAATAATAATTCATACACTAAAATAAAATTGCTCACCACCACCACCTTTTTTTCAATTTCCATGTGAACACAAAATATTTAACACAAAACAAAATAAATTGAAAGATTATGTATTTACCAAACACTGAGCATAATCATAAAAAAAAATATTAATAAGTTTCACATACAAACGAAAGTATATATAGTCATAGGTGAAATAAAAATGGACAGTACAATAATAGTAATCATTCATCTTGTTCACAAATAAAATATAAAATAGATTCCACAATAATTTACCTTATTTTCAAGAGAAAAACAAACACAATTATTTTACCTTATTTTGTTTACTTTGCTTCAATCTTTCAATGGTAGAAAAATTGTGCTGATAACGTGTTGTAAAACTAAAGCAAACTAGCAATATAAAGATAAATAAAAGAAGAATATAAGACAAGAGATATAGAAGATGAAAACAATAGAAATAGAGAGACAAGAGCTGAGAGCTTTTTGTTCACCAAACTTTCAAGTCTATACAATATGAATTCTTATGTCTCTATTTATAGTGTAACATAGAGTATACAAAAGGTTAGTCACATATAATGGGGTGGTTATGAAAGTGAAAGGTTACATAAATAATGGTTATAAAGTTGGGGGTTATGGAGGTTATGATTATTTTCATAATTGAGGAGGTTATGTAGTAATATCTTGGTGTATTGGACATCCACATTATATTATTATAAAAGTAGAAAATTGAACATAGTCACTTTTTTGTCGAGTGTATCAAAGAAAATATAAATTAAAATTAGTTTGGTCAGAAAATGATAATTTTTTTTATTTTATTTTAAAATTTGTGTTATCCTAAAAAAAATTATGTTTTCCAAGAAATTAATTTGAAGTTGTATTTAGTTTTTCTTTTAGAATACCCTTCATTTTTACGATTTTCCTTGATTTTATTTTTATAAAAAATCCCATTTATTATATTTTACATTTTTTTATGAAAGATACATTCAAACAATCTAATATTATTTGTAAAAATATGACCAACTTCAACTCCAATGTTGAAAATAGAGTGATTATTTTTTTATTTTCTTTGTCAAATGTCTACTTCAATTGTGAAAAAAACTATTGATTATAGAAATGGTTGGATTTGAAAGTGATGAGAACATCATGCAGAAAGTTATAATTGCAAATTATGATATCATTATATCATATGACAAAAACTTATACTAAAAATATAATATTATCTTATGACATAGTCAATCAGCCTACATATGAAAAACTAATTAAAAAAACTTTAAATGCTAGAGAGAAAAATCTCCCGACAGACAAAACTTCTTATGAATATATTGTGAATACTATTTGTGTTCTTCTATGAAAAATACGATCTTAAATTTATAGATCTCCAAAATAATTGCCTACGGAAATAATTAACCAATTATTTTTTCTAATACTACCAGCCCCTTTGAAATTTTAATGAAATAAGTATATATCCCCTTATGGCCATTGATAATGATGGTATCTCCAAGCCTTTCGTCCATTACATGATATGACTTCAAAGTTGATGTCGATACGACATAGATATCAAATATGTCAAGTAATTAAGCTATATGGAGGCCATAAATTTCTAATTAGTTTTGGCTGACTTATTTTTGAATGAAGATTTAAAATGTATTTGGTCATAGATTTTGAGAGAAGTATGTACCTTTTAAAAAAATATTTTTATTTATATGTTTTGGAATTATTAAAAATACTCATAAGTTTGTATTATCAATTTAAAATGAAAATGTTCCGTGTAAAATCAGGTTTATAACCATTACTAATACAAATTATTTTATTTTTTTTTAAAAAAAATGAAAACTAAAGGAAAGTACCATTGATTTGTATAAAAAAACTACTATTACTACTTATAATTGGAAATGACTCAGAGAGCATGTTCTAATAAAAATTGTAGATATATACCCACAATTATATAAAAATATATAACTTATTTGTATATAAAGGTAATGATATATGCAAGTCACTTTCATAATAAGGGGTATATCAGCTCCAAATGACAAATAAAAGGGATACTCAGACTTTTTTCACATATTTATATAACGGTATAAATTTTGTACAACACACTAAGAATGAAATTTAGTCCAAAATTATAAATGATATGTGTTTTTATAAAGTTTGGAGTAATTTTCAATTTATTAAAATGAAATTCTCTAATACTAGAATGTGGCCAAATTATAGTTTTTTTTCTAAAAGTTGAGATGTTTGTCAAATATATTTGTCAATATAATGACAAATTATATAACCAAACATTTGTTAGTAGTTACCAAATTCTTCCAAGTATTTACCAAATATATTTATGATCAAACGGGCTCCATGAAGTAACACTTGACGTGTCGACATTACTATGTTGTACTATGATTGTTCTGGAAAGAAATCAGAACTAATTTGCATCTATGTTTAGAAGTTGTTTTCAATGTGCTCTATTGATCCACCTTGAGATATCACCTTTATGAAAATAATTGGCCCACGTCAGAAGATATTAGTGGCTCGCCTCACTCGTATCTCCATGGTGAAGTAGATATATATTTAAAGAAAGATGTTTTATAGTTGACATTTGTGGTATGCTTTGGACAGAAAATGAATGGCCCAACAAAGAGGAGGTAAATTGAAAAAAGTCGTATTTTTTCTTAAATGGTGCTAGTATTAGTGATCAAGGCTGCTTCTCGTGTCAATTCATTCTAAATTATTGGTGTTATGAAACTATAAATTAAAAAAATATATGAAAAAGAATAAGAGAGGAGGGAAGATTTTTTGTATTTTTTAAAAGATTCTTTACACTGAGAAATAATTTTTATTCATAAGGAAAAACTAATTACATTCTAAAGTTACAATTCTTAACTTCTCTTCAAAGAAATATATCATAATAGACATTAACTATATTATAATAATAATGATAACACTTATCCTTGAGTTTATAACAAGAGAAGTATTGAAAACCATCACTAATAATAAAATCAAGTATTGAAAGCGCCTCTAATTTTGATGAAATTTTATGAGTGTATATTACTTAAGTTGCAAGAGCGGATACGTATCTAAGAATAGTTAATCAAGTAGAGAGCCATTTTAATACTTCTCTCTTACTTAATGGATCAAAATATCATTCTTTTCTCAAATAAATATATTATTTATTTATTTTCTAGGAACGTTCTTTTTCTAATAATATTTTGTTATTGACAAATGTTTATCCTACTTCAATTTGAATTTTTTAGAATATTTATTAATATATTATAATTTTTTTTTAAAGAGAAGTATTAAAAACACTCTTAAACTTGAGCCTAATTATTAGTGTCACCCTCAAATTATTGTCAGCCTTAAAAAACACCTTTAATTGCTTGTTTACATTTGCTAAACAATAATTTATTCATGTTAAAAAAATAATACTAAGTATAAATTGAAGAATAAGATGGTTTTGAAACGTGGAAACATTTTATTTAAAGAGTATGCTCATATATATATATTTGAGATAAATATAAACAATTCTCTTTAGGGATACAACAAAGCCTTTATAAATACAAATTTTTCTTACTCCACTTTTAGAGTCTTTATATTTAGGCGGAATGACCTTAAATCTCATGCTCCGAGCCTACAACCTGGGCGGAATTGACATTCAATGACCATTGTTGACCTCCAACGGACCCTTGGTCTTACCTACTTAACTTAGGGGAAGACAAATATCCTTTAACTTAACTAAACTGAAAAGCATGCAATAACTGAGATTGTTTTCAAAACTAAAATATTCAAACAGGGTTAAATCTGGCAACCCAAGTCTTAACAATAAGAGATAATACTGAAAAAGACTCAAAAGACTAACATCTGACTGTCTATCTATGAAGCCTCTAAAACTGAGATGGATGTTGGACAAAGCCCACAACATCCTAATGAACTAAACTAGAAAGCAAGTAAAAGAGTCATTCGGAATGCAAGGAGGCTCACCACTGACTCTAGAGTGCTCAACTGGATCAATGTTGCGTTGGATGTCGATTCTCGTTTACTGCATCTGTATCATGATATGATGCAGGCCAATTGTTCTCAGTCATTGAATATACGAGTATGCAAGTTGGAATGCTAAACAATACAAACATAGGCTTGAAAAGAGAATCAGAAGAACTTACGTGGCTCAACTCAACTCTACAAGACTGAACTCATTTCAATATAAAGAAATTTAAAACAAGTTCAATATAAAGAAAAGGTGTTTAATATATGATGTCAACTCTGTATGTATGCAAATATACAATATAACTCTAAGATGTATGTGAAAATATCAATAATTTGTATATATAATACATTTAACTTTTGCGGGAGTTTCTCTAATTAACAATCATCACTTAAGAGTTATAATGGTGATACATCATTTTACCTCACACTGCCAGGGTCGTCCTATACCTTGTCATTGGTATAGAACCTGAATTACTAAGTGGATCCACTAGTCTATGCTAAACATCACTAAAGGAATCATCTAAAAATTATGACCCTTTTCTACCCATGGTGGCTACATGGTTTATAGGGCTGTGAGTCATTTGAAATATCCCCCATATTGGTGCTAAATACGATTCCCTAAAATATTACTATATTGGCTCTTATGTTTTTAAAATATACTTACTTATGTGGTTTGAGATTAATTCTCAAAACATCAAAGGCTATCTTGGAAATCTCAGTTTTCCTGATTGCTTCATTTTGAAAGATATTAGTCTACTCTGAAAACTAGCCTGAAGGCTCTTTGGAAATTTCAGTTTCCATTCGTATTTAAATGTGAAAACATTTTATACTTATTTGGAAATACTTATTCCCTATTTACTTATTTAAAGAAAAGACTTCACTTTACTCTGAACTGAACTCAAACTTAAGTCCTAAAACGAAGTTAAAATGTTTGAAAAAGACTTCAAAAATTTTAAATGAACTTCTTCTCCTTATCTTTACTCTTTACTCAACTTTATCTTTAAGTCTTAAAACAAAGTTTAAGACATTTGTAAAGGACTTCTTGAAAAGTCTCTAAGAACTTTCTACACTTGGCTATTAACTTTTCTTGAATTTGAAGTTATGGATTCAAGGTCGTAATTCATCTTTCTAGATGCTTTCCATATGCTTAGAAATCATTTAGAGTAGTTAGAATTATTAGAAAATGTTATAAATACTTTAGAAAGTCTTAAACAGACTAAACTATGAAAAATGGGTGAAAACGCCGATTCGGCGCGTCAGGGGCACGATGCCCCCCCCCCCCCAAAGTTCAGAAGCCCCATTTTGGAGCACAGTAGGCTCTTCGCCCCAGGCCCTCTGACCTAGATGAGGCGTGCCGTGCCTGCCTTCCCTAGGTGACGCCTGACAAACTTTTCTTCTCGTTTTCTAACTTTAAATCGTTCTAATTTGATTTCTTTTTCTCAAATTTACTTAGATTTTATGTAACCACATCATATGCACAAGGATCTAACCCAATGAACCAAAGAAACAACACTTTCTACCCCAAGAAATTCATAACCTTCAACTCATGTTCAAGAACGAAAGCAATTCAAGAACAACATTTAAAAACATTAAAAAATCCAATTTTTTTAGAATAAAATCATGCTAAATCAAACAGGTTTGGCACATGGGTGAACGAATCCAACGTTGAGATAGACTCATATACCTGGTATCAGAAATCCTTTGGCGAAAACACCAACTGTCTAGGTTGATCTTGATGAATTTGTCCTTATTCCCTTCTTCCTTTCTCTTTTCCTTTCTCATTAACCCTAGCGTGGCAATCCCATAATCTAAAACAGACTAGTTCAGTATTGTCCCTTATTAAACTCCTAAAAATGGATTAAAATACTAGGGTAATGAAAAGACTAAAAAACCCTTAAAATTTTTGAATTTGGACATTTCCTTATATCCAACAGTCCAACTTCCAAAGGGCATAACTCACTCATCCGAACTCGGAATTGAGCAAACTCTGCGGCATTGGAAAGAACAGTTCAAGGTCTTTCCAACCATATCTGTAATTACACCTAACTCATACTTATCTAGGATTTATGGTCATTTGAAGTTGGCCAAAACTCACTTTTAACTTACTTAATTTTTTTTCAGATTTCCTTATAATTTTCAAAAGTGATTATTTTCAGATTTTAAATTCCTTTCTAGTTCTTCCTAGTTGCAAATGTTACATGAAAGACCCCTGTACTTTGCTCTATTGTCAGTTGAATCTTTATACCCTTCACTTTGTGAACTAGCCCTTAAGCCCATAAGAATGCATCATTTTAAGTTCTTTTCTCCTCCGATTAGTGTGTGTGTGTAATGGATGCAATTACATGTAAATTCCACATCATTTCTTAGTGCCACATGCAAAATTAGTGCTAATTTTTTTTAAAAAAAAATCAAATTGATCAATTTTTAATTTCTTAAACTTTTCAAATACTAATCTTCTTCATATTTGGTCACTAATTGAGCATTAAATTCATTTCCATTAGATCAAATTCTTCTTGATTTGACTTGTAAATTTAACTACAAGTTCACCAACACAAACTCAATGAAGCCCAATCAAAATTTTAAATTTATTTTATATATTCACAAGATCCATTTATTATTTTTCAAGCTTTCAAGCTTATCAGTGGTGTTTTAAAATTTTCAATAGTCACAATCATTCTTCACATTATCCACATTTTCTCGTTGAAACCATTTAATAAAAGAATGAAACTAATACTTTTCAAACCTAAAAACTGAAAATATTGAAGAAGTTGAGGATACTAAATTGTATAAAAAAAATGAAGAAGAAGAGGCGGAGAAGAGTGAATGTGGGCCTGGAGAAGGATGAAAGTTGAGGGTTGTGGTGAGGGGTAGAGGAGAGAGAGTTGGTGGAGAGGAAGAAAGGGTGGGTGTTGGTGAAGGAGGATTGAAGAAGATGAATCTTATTTTCTAATTTTGTTAATTGATTTTTTAAAAATTAAAATATTGTTTCATCTCGCTTTCAAGCGCGTGCAATCACGCATATTTCCAACTCACCAATATTAATGTCACATAACCTCGGCCAATGGTTAGAGGGGTTTAAAATATAGTGTTCTGACGAGTTTAAGGGTTTGGTTGACAAAGTGATAAGTAGGAGGGTCCAATTGACAAACGATGCCAAGTATATGGGTCTTCCCGGTCATTCCGCCTTAGATTTATAGAACATAAGAGAGGACTCTTCTTAAGAGTCATGTCCTTTATGAACATATGAATTTTAATAAGAATCTATTTTTTCATTAACAAATGACTATTCATGAAGGTCATGTTTTTTCATGAACAAATGACTTTTCATAACAATAATGTTCTTTCATGAACAAATGTGTTTGTTCAAATTAATACCTTTATAAATTACAAAATATTCGATAATCTCCACTAATTTGAAATATTTCTCATAATATAATGCACATCAGAGAGTTAATAGATTTGAAATTTATTTTAGTGCAAGTTCTTTAAAGTTCTGACGAACTAATAGGAATCTTAAAAGATTTGAACCACGACTCCTTGTGTAAAAATAAAAAATATCACACAATATTATTTATTAACTTATAAACTCCAGTATTTGCTTAAGCACGTTTATGGCCATGTGATCATCCTGATTTCATGAATTTCCAAGACAAAACCTTTAGATCTTGCTTTAAGTGACACCACTTTAATATATATATATATATATATATATATATATATATATATATATATATATATATATATATATATATATATATATATATATATATATATATATATATATATATATATATATAGAGAGAGAGAGAGAGAGAGAGAGGAAAATAGCTACTGTATATATCCCTGTTATTGTAGACATTCTAATTTCTTGAAAAATTAATTCAACCTCCATGTGACAGTATGCACTATGGAGTTTGTTACTATGCCTCTGTTATTTCAAATATTTAACAACTCCTCAACTTCTAACGTAATAGTATGTTATACACTTGAATCAAGTCTCTAAATGGAAACTCCTACTTTAGAAGCAGAAGATAATTTATTATTACCCCCATTGAACTTGTATTGTTAAAGTTTATACTAATTCAAAGTAGGGTTTTCATCACTAATGTTTAGTTTAAGGATTTTAGCCTTGTTCATTCACACGTTTATTATACTACATCTTTTTAAACTAGATTTATAAGATTTATATAAATCATAAATATTATTTTTATTTAGGTATATCAATAAATATCATCAATTCTATGAATAGCTTAGAATGGTTGCATCAGTTGTGGCCATAACATTTCAAAATCATATTTTTCAATTATTCCATTTCTTTTCAACAATTTATATGCTAAAACAAATTTTATTCCACTATAGAATTCAAGCCTATTTTTGTGTAAAATTTGTGGCACCTTATATGAATTTTACCATTACCATTAGAAGATTCACTATTTATAGACCAACACACAAATTCATCTATGGATGAATGATTATGTCCATACAAAAGTTATGTTACAAGAAATACTTTTTGTTTTCATAAAAAGTGATAACATTTCAAGTGATGTTACTTCACAAAATTATACAATATTTCTATCAAGGTTTATAGCTTGATCATCACATTATTAGCTAAATCAACTAACTATTGCTGAAATTTTCAAGTTATAAATATAACTACCATATCAAATACATCAAAGATATATCTTGTTGGTATTAGAGAAATACTTTATATAGTGAAACTCTTCAAATAGTATTGTCTATAAATCATAATTCAAACACCCCCACACTTTGAATGCTTTAAATGTCCTTTGTAACTTGTCTGGACATCTAATTAACATCAATAGATCATCTTGTTGTCAAGTTTATTGTTTTCCAATACTATAATATTAGTATTCAACAAGAAGACAAAGTCTTTACACTTTAAGGAATGCAAAATGATCTAACAAAAATGATTATTTCTCTTCATTTCAAATTATTCTAATAACTTTTTATGTACATATATTCTCCATTAAAATAAATGAATCCATATATATCATCCCGTTACTTGAAAATAAATTCACATGATCTTTATACAACACCATCACATCATAATAAATTTGTTTGGCCTGAATAACAAATTTATATTAAGCATATCAAATATGTTATTTCAAAACTTATTTAAAATACTTTCAAGAGCATCACATGTAAATTCTTTATCCTGACATTTATGAAAAATAATTTCTCAAAAATTTAAGTGGACAATTTCACAAATAAATAATAAGAGAAGTTATGAAAATAGAACCCGATATATGTCATTGCAATCCATTATTGACTCATTTTTACATATGACTTGATGCCTTAGAATCATACCTTAGATCACTCAAATGTTTTTTCTTATTGCCCACTTTCTCAAGAATTCAAGAATCTTGTCTCGTTTATCTTTTTCAAATTCAATATCTTTAAAATTGTTAGAAAAATTTTAGTATATAATTTTGAACAGGAAGATGCATTTGAGGCGTGTAATCACTTTATTTAAAGAATTATCGATATACATGTTGGGGAAAATACAAACATTCTCTTCAAGGATACAACACAGTCATTTGCTTATACGTGCCAATTTCTCTTAAACTAAATCTAGAGAGTCTTTACATTTATAAAGCTTAAGAGACTACTTTTCGTAAACGTCAAGTTCTTTCATGAACATATGATTTTTTTTATAAAAGTCGTGTTCCTTTAAAAACAAATAACTATTCATAAATGTCATGTTCTTTTGTGATGAAACAACTTTTCATAATAGTCATGTTCTTTCATGAACAATTGTGAAAATATCCAACAATTTGTTGGGAAAAATACTACAATATAGATATTAGTTTGGAATTACAAAGTAATAAAAAACTTATTACTAACACTGTGTCGTGACAAGCCATTGCCTTGAAAGCGATTTCTCCTCGACTCTGGTGCAAATCGTTGTAGGCGGTCTCTTCCCAAGGTTCTGTAATTACTCTCAAGCACATGCACTCGTGGCTGATAGTTTGGAGGTTTCCCAAAACTTATTGCCCAAAAAAATATTAGAAGAATAAGATAGAAGAAAAGAGGGAAATGTTTCTCTCTTCTTTTTGTTTGTGTTGGTAGTGCTGTATTATGCTCATTCAAGATGTATCTTTGTATAGGATTTGCAAACAGGATTTTCAAAGATACGAAGTAATTTCGATGAAACGTATTTGAAATGTTAATGACATTAAAAGTCATTACATCACATTTAACAAAATGTAATTTGGAACTGATAGGTAATTCATCATTTTTGTAACGTAATATTTTATATACTTTGCATTAGTTTTAATTAATATTGTAAATTATTATTACAATCCCCCCACTAATGCAAACATAAAGAGTAAGAATAATTTTTTTGCAAAAGAAAGGAACTTGTACTTAAGTGTCAATATCTTTCTATTTGAATTAAGACATAGTGAAATGGGGCAACAACTCAGTATCCACAAAGTGAAGTACTTTTGAACTAAATGGATAAAATTTGAGACCCCCATAACACATACTATATCCTTACATTTTATGCAACCTCTACAATACAAAGTGTTTTTATGGTCATGCACACACACCTTGGGTCTTATGACTGCTCTAGAAAGACGACTCAAGTCTTTCATAAAAGGCAACCACACCTTTACACTCACGTAGGTGATTCCATCAAGTCTATATAAATAGACTTCCTTAAGGTTATAGAATCATTAAGAGCAAAATAATCTCAACCTCATAAAACACTGTCTCAAGCCATAGAGATTGAAAATGTGGTGTATATTGAGGCCTAATGGGTCCACCACACTACCTCAATCCATGGGCTTCAGCCCTATTCCCCTTGACGTTTCAAGAATTATTTTCCGTATCAAGCCCTTGGTCATAGTATCCGTCAAATTTCTTCGGGACCTTACATATTCCAAAGGAAATAATAGGTAACCGTTTCTCGAACAGTGTCTGATGCGAATATGTCGCTTCATTCTATTGTACACACTATTTTTGGCGATTTCACTTGCTGCATGTGAGTCACAATTAAGAGACACTGGTAAAGCTTGTCTTCCCCACAAAGGTATATCCGTCAAAAAATTTCTCAGTCACTCAGATTCTTGCCTGCAAACTCGAGAGCAATGAATTCTGATGCCATAGTAGAACGTGCTATAAAAGTTTGTTTGGAAGCTTCCATGAAATAACACCTGCACCAAAGTAAACACATATACACTAGTGGAGCTAACTTCATCATTATCAGTTACCCAGTTTGCATCACACAAACCTTCTAAAACAGCAGAAAAATTGTTAAAATGCAAACACCAATTCATAGTACCTCTCAAATCCATTAGCAAGCGATGAAGAGCATTCCATTGTTCACTACTGGGATTATGAGTATATCTACTCAATCTACTACCAGCATAAGCTATATCAAGTCGAGTATAGTTCATGAGAAGCATTACACTACAAAATATTTTAGCATATTCAGTTTGAGAAACACTAAATTCATTCATCATCTTAAAGTGTATGCTAGAATCATAAGGAGTTCTCACTAAAATTATTCATAACAATTGAACTTTTTGAACATCTTTTCAGTGTAATGAGACTGACAAAAAGAGAAACCATTAGCAGTTCTTTTGATTTTAACTCACAAAATCACTGCTTCACCAAGGTTTTTCTCTTCAAATTTAGATGACAAAACATTCTTGGTCTCATTAAAAACATTCACATTAGGACAAATGATTAACATATCATCTACATATAAACATATAATCACACAATATGAACCTATTTTCTTAGAATAAACACAAGTAAGATAAATTTACAACAAAGTCATTACCACTAATATGTTATTAATTTTTTCATATAATTGCTTAGGTTCTTGTTTTAGTCCATATAAAGACTTTCTCAATTTGCATACTTTATCCTCTTTTCCTGGAACCACAAAACCCTCTGGTTAAGTCAAACAAATCTCTTCCTCTAAATCACCATTTAGAAATGTTGTTTTGACATACATTTGATGACCACTAAGTGATGAATAACGACCAAAGCAATAAGAATTCTAATGGTCACTATTTTAATCACACGAAAATAAGTATCAAATTAATCAACACCTTTCTTTTTGTTAAAACCCCTAATCACAAGTCTAACCTTATATTTTTCAAATGTGCCATCATTTTATGATCCGAAGTACCCCCTAGGCGTGACCAATGTCATCGTCCTCTACGAGAACTAAGACAAGCCCTTAGCGTTCGTCATAGCACATCATAGGTAAAAAAATTCGGAAAAGTTAAAACTTTTCTATATAACGAAGTATACATACACTTGTCGCATAAGGCATATGGGGTTTACATATACCCCTCATTTGTGAAACATACATAGGTTTCTCACTTAACATTTAGCAACAACATAGTCTAATAGTTCGTCTCACATTTAACTATCTAAAGAATGAATCACAATAGTTTTGGCATGACCCTTAGTCTATTACAATATGCCCATATAGGCTACGGTGAAGTCTCAACATGATAATGAAATAATTGTCTAAAAACATAGAAAAAGCTAATAAGGCTGGATGAGTGGTTCTATCCTCGAAACTCATGCGGACTCACCAATTGACTTAGAAAAGATCCAAGTCTTCTTCTTCAATGAACGTGAATCTCCTCAATGGCCCGAACCAAAAATGTTTGGGGGAAAAGGAAGAAATACGGGTTAGTACAAAACACATTTTACTAAGTATGGTCCCTATGCATAACAATCATTAATGCATGAGAAAAAGGCACAATTTAGTCATATCCATGCATAATGTCCAACAATTCAATATACACATATAAGGAAGCTCATAATCATATAAACATATAAGTAACTCAAGCAACACTAGTGCAATGCGAAGAATAAAGCCCCATAACACTATCCAAAGCTAAGTATCACATTAAACAATCCACTTCATATTATTTAAAGCTAAGTATCACTTTTAACAATTCACTTCATACTTACAACATAATCTCATATATAAATTGCTTCGTATATCAATACTACTCATATCTTATCAACATAATCATAGTAAAAGTCTTAAAAGAATACTACTAGAACCATCCCTTAGAATCCCACATGTGCAATGAGTAAGAAAAGTCTCATACCCTCCCTTACCCTATGTAGTAGTCTTTAAGAGAACCCTAATAAGAGTCCACATACTTAACTTATTCATTAACTTCTATGTTAGGGAAATAAGTGCAATAACTGACATGAGACCATGTAAGCTACATGGATTCCAGTATTCTACACCCACACAAAAAAGAGAGGGTTAACACTTGCGTAAGGTGTAACTATTCTTACGTAGCTATCTAGGTGGATCCATTAAGCTGGAGTCCTATGTAGGAACATAATTAAGGGTCAACGAGATTGTTACTATAAATCTTGACTTGCTAGATGTGGAGGTTTCCATCTCATGAGAGAACACATACCGTGGGAATCCAAACTTGCTAAACGTGAAGAAACCCATGTGGGTGGCCAGACTTGCTAAACGTGAGACCTCCATCTCATTTTCATGCCCTTCCGGTGCTAAGCATTTATTCCCTTTAGTAATCATCATACTCATTATACAAGATCACATTAGTCTCCTTACAAACCCCTATATGAACATCTTATCATCATAGCTCATAGGTATTCATAAGTGAGAACTACCTTTTCACTTTACAAACCACCTACAAGTGCGTAAACCTTTCCCTTAACAGTTTATTATAATCATGAGAAACTACTTTCAATTATATAATATTCGTACCATATCATACCAACATAATTCATGTCTAATTCAATGTTTTAGGGTTAAGGATGACGAATTTCTAGCATCAATATCACAACCACACATTAAACATAGGAGCATTACTATCTAAGTAACTCATAATTCCAATTGAATCCAAGAAGAATCAATTAACCTCTTTGCCCCTTCCAAGAACCTTCATACTTTCTTTACAAAGAATACATAACCAATTACATAAAAAAGGTAAATTAAAGAAGCAATTACATAATTAACAACTATGTGGTCAATATATATGTTCATAATCTTCACAATTTATCATATCAATACAAGGTTTTCATCTAGTTGGGGGAAAGACATGGGTCTAGGGAAATATCATAGGAAATCATCAATTAACAATCAATATATACTTAAACAACATTAATTCATCATAATTTATCACAATTGATTCATAATTTCATTTTTGATATAAGAACCATGTATAGAAGAAAAACCTACATTTAGGGGACTTAGAAATTATCTTTTGGAGGGACCTATTGGGGAAAGCAATACCAAGAGGGAAAGAAATCATAACTTAGTGATGATAAAGTCACGAAATTGGATTGGAAATTTGAAGGCTTGATCTTCCTTTTGGAGCTCTATTGGTCTTCAATGGTGGTATGGAGGAAGAAAGAAATTGGGAGAGATGAGAATGGTTTTTTATTTCAACTCTTGAGACTTGATTTGGGTGTTACAATTGATCTAAATCTGACCCTAATACCTTATATAGTCACCAATTAAATTACCCAAAATACCCCTCACTTAAATGGGTCTTTTTGTGAAGTCAAAATGCTAAAAATACGACTTTTACAAATCTAGAAAGTGGATACGCGTCACAGGGTTTATTTCAAGATTTACTTTTTAAATTCGGGTTGAGTGAGTGAACCTCGTGTAGGCCCTGCGTCGCGAGGCCAACTTGAGATCCCTGCGTTATGGCTTCGCGTTGCGCAGCAGCCACTTAAATCCTGCCTGCTCGCCCATGTTCGGGTCCTCCCCAAGGACCCTTCCGGTGGTCCTTAGGGTGTTGTGATTGTACTTTCTGACCGTCTATAGTGCATTATACCTATTTAAAGTATTTTTACAATTTTTAAACTCCATATGACTGTATGAAACCTTCACCAAACATAGGGACGTCTACTAGTTCAGTTTTGCTAGTTTTCAAACGTCACTGTCTTTCTTTAATGCTATGGCCCCAAATACTTCTCAAACAGGTTATTTTCACTTATTTAGGTCTAAAATACTCATTGTTCAGCATATAAGTCTCTATTATAGGTCATGGAATTTCCGGGGTGTGTCAACAGTGCCCACCTTACGAACATTCATCCCCGAATGAAACTCGAGACCTTTATAAGGGAAAAAGAGACTCAGACTAGCATACCAACCAACAACAATATAATAAAATGAGTCACAGCTCATTGGAGGAATTATTCACTCCTTTAAACATATAATCATAGCAACAACACATAATAACTTAATTCATAACATACCATATACTCAAGCTCAACTTTTTCATATCATATAAGGAGGAACTACCTTCTCCATTTCAATATGAGCTCTTTTTGGAACAAAGTTTTTTACATGATGATTTCTTATAATAATAAAATCAAGCATGCTCAATACAATTTTCATGAATACATATAGCACAACACATACTTAAGTGAAAGCTATTAATAAGAAACATGTTTCATGAAAATTCAACATTGGGCATGAATTTCTACTACAATATGCACATATTAGAAAAACATGTTAAGTTCAGAATTATTCATAATAATCATTTAAGGAATTACTAAACTTAACCTTGGATAGGAGTTAGAGGGAAAAAGGTGAGGATAGAGGGACTTCATATCGGCCTCGACCTCCCATGTATCTCCCTCAACAAGGTGGTTCCTCCATAGAACTTTTATGGAGGCAACCTCCTTTTTTGTCAATTTCCTAACTTGGCGGTCCAAGATATCAACCAGGACCTCTTCATAAGAAAGGTCCTCTTTTATCCCTAAACCTTCTAGAGGGAGAATGGAAACTGGACCACTTATATAGTTCTTAAGCATAGAAACATGGAACACTGGATGAATCATGGCAAACTCATTTGGCAACTTCAATTCATATGCAACACTCCCAAATTGCTTCAGAATTTCATACGGGCCCACATAACGAGGACTAAGCTTCTTCTTCTTTCCAAACCTCATCACTCCTTTCATGGGTGAAATTTTCAAGTGAACCAAATCTCCTACTTCGAATTCAAGGTCCCTCTTTCTATTGTCGGCATAAGATTTTTGTCGACTTTGAGTCCTTTTTAGTCTATCTCTTATAACTCGAACCTTCTTGAGGGCTTCATAGACCAAATTAGAACCAAGTAGAGCATACTCACTACCTCATACCACCTAATTGTGGATCTACACCTCCTCCCATAAAGTGCCTCAAAGGGTTCCATGAAGATAGTTGAATGGTAGCTATTATTGTAGGAAAATTCCATCAAATGTAGGTTATCATCCCAATTACTTTTTAAGTCGATAACGCACACCCTCAACATATCTTCTAGGGTTTGAATAGTGTGTTCCGCTTAACTATCCGTCATGGGATGAAAAGCATACTAAGATTCACTTTCGTACCAATCCAACTTAGGAACGCCTTCCAAATATGGGAGGTAAATTGAGTTCCTCTATCCGAAATAATGGATAAAGGGGCAGCATGTAGCTTCACTATTCCTTGAGGTACAATTTGGCATAATCCTCCACCGAATAAGTGACTTTGACGGGAAGGAAGTGTGCCTACTTAGTTAATGTATCCACAATTACCCATATCGAGTGGTGTTGTCTTCGAGAACGAGGCAACCCAACTATGAAGTCCATGTTTATGTCCTCCCACTTTCAAGTGGGAATATCTATATTTTGAGTTAAGTCACCTGGCCTTTGGTGTTCCATTTTTACTTGTTGCAAATTCGGACACTTGGCAACAAAATTCGCTATGTCCCCTTTCATACTTTGCCACTGATAAGTTTCTCGTAAATTGCGATATATCTTTTTGGCTCCGGGTGAATGAATATCAGGATCCATGAGCCTCTTCCATGATCAATTCCCTCAATCCATCCATATCCGGTACGCACAATCTTCATTTGTGCCTAAGCACCCCATTTTCTCCTTGAGAGAAGGGCTCATTAGATTTACTAAGGGTCATTTCCTTTAACTCCATCAATAGAGGATCAAGGTGTTGCTTTGACCCCAACCATTAAAGGCGACTCAGAAATTTAGCAAACCATTAAACGACCCTTCAAAGAGTCTTCTAGTCGGACACCCCAACGAGCCAACCTACGAACCTTTTTTATTAACTCTTTCTTATCATCAACCACGCGAGTCACACTACCCATGGAAACTCTACTCAAGGAATCCGCTACCATATTAGCTTTTCTGGGATGGTAAAGGACACTCATGTCATATTCCTTTAAAATTTCTATCCATCTTCTTTGATGTAGGTTCAAATATTTTTGGGTAAACACATAATTTACTATCTTGTTATCGGTGAATACATCAACATGTACCCCATAGAGATAATGAGTCCAAATTTTAAATGCAAAAACCATTGACACACATTGTCATGAGTTGGATAAATCTTCTCATGACACTTGATTTTCCTAGAGGCATACTATATTACTTTGCCATGTTGCATAAACACACACCCTAGACCCACTTGGGAAGCATCACAATATACCAAAAACCTATCAGTACCCTTCGGTAAAGTCAATATCAGAGCGGAGATGTGTCTATCTTTTAATAATTGGAAACTCTTTTATCATGGTTCAGATTATTCAAACTTGGATATCTTTTAGGTCAAAGTCGTTAATGGAGATGCGATGGACGAAAATCCCTTAACAAACCTCCTGTAATAGCCGGTCAACCCTAGAAAACTTTGGACGTCAGTAGGATTAAAAGGTCTTGGCCAATTCTTAACCACTTCCGTCTTCCTCGGATGAACCTCTACCCCTTCACTAGAGACAATGTGGCCAAGAAACACAACTGACCTCAGCCAAAATTCACATTTACTAAATTTAGCAAAAGGTTGGTTATCCTTGAGAATTTGCAGAACTATCCTCAAATGAATCTATGATCATCCTCACTCCTCGAGTATATCAAAATATCATCAATAAAGTCAATCACAAACAAATCAAGATACTTTCTTAAAATCCAATTCATAAGGTCCATGAATGTTGTCAGAGCATTAGTTAGACCAAATGACATCACTAGGAATTCAAAGTGACCATATCTTGTTTGGAATGCCATTTCGGAATATTAACCTCCCTCACTCTAAGTTGATGAAAACTCTATCATAAGTCAATCTTCAAAAAGTAACTCGCTCCTTGGAGTTGATCAAATAGGTCATCAATCCTAGGGAACGAGTACTTATTCTTTATTGGTGACTTTGTTTAATTGACGATAGTCGATGCACATTCTCAACAACCCATTCTTCTTCTTTACAAATAATACTAGGGCACCTCATGGAGATATGCTCAGTTTAATGAAACCCTTATCTAACATTTTCTTGAATTGTGCCTTTATCTCCTTCAACTCGAATGGGGCCATCCGATAAGGAGGGATTGAAATAGGTTGTGTATCCAGCAATAAATCTATTCCAAAGTCAATCTCCTGTTCGGGAGGAATTCTGGGAACATCATCGGGAAAGACCTCCGAAAATTCCCTCACCACGAGTACCGACTTTGTTGGAGGGATCTCGGATTCAAGATCCCTAACTCTTTACTATGTGATAGAGACATCCCTCCGCAATCAATTTCTAACTTTTAGATACGAAATAATCTTTCCCGTAGGATTTGAGTTTCCTCCCTTCCACTCAAAATGGGTTCATTTGGAAATTGAAATTTAACTACCCTTGTCCTACAATCGATAAAGGCAAAGCAAGCATGCAACCAATCAATTCCCAATATGACATCAAAATATAGCATATCAAGTTCTATCAAGTCAACGAATGTAACTCTATTGCAAAAGGAAATAGGACAACGTTTATACACTCTTTTAGCCACCACGGAATCACCCACCGGAGTAGAAACCGAAAATGGTTCATCTAATATGTCGGGTAGTATTTTGAATTTCATGGATACAAGAGGGGTCACAAATGATAGTGTAGCTCCCAGATCTAATAAAGCATATACATCAAAGGAAAATAATTGTAACATACCGGTAACCACGTCCGGTGAGCTCTCTTTAATCACCTCGGGATTAGAGAGCATAAAAGTGATTCTTCTTAGAAGAATCTGGATCTGGGGCACTAGCTTGATTGAGCATTTCCCCTTTCTTGAGCCTTCATCATAGGGCAATCTCTCTTCATGTGACCACTCTTGCCACAACCATAGCAATTACATGTGCCAACTAGGCACTTACCATTAGTTTTTCTACTATATTTTGAACAGAGAGGCTTCTCAACATAAGAACCACCACCTTTCCCCTCTTGGGGCTTAGGAGTAGACACCTTACTTTTGTTGACCCTTGGAGAATTAGGAGGCCTTGTTTGGAAACCTCCTTTTGAACCTTGGTTTGTCTTGTACCTCAAATTTAGTCTTTGAACAATTCCCATCTTTGGTTCTTAACTTCTTCAACTCCCTACGAACTTGCTTAAGATTTTGCTCCTCAATTTGTTCATCATGAACCATGAGACGAGAGATTTCTATGATAGGAATCCACATAGGCGACCTACACTCATTAACCACAAGATTGGATATTCCCATGAAAATTTGTTCATCTTAGCCCTAGAATCCGCAACCATAGTAGGAGCATGTTTTGATAGTTGAATGAACTTGAGACTATACTCCTTCACGCTCATACCCCCTTGACGAAAGTTGACAAAATCTTAAATTTTTCTCTCTATCAATTCCAAGGGAAAGAACCTATCAAGGAAAGCCATCTTGAAAACTACCCAAGTAATGTGACCTTCTATGATCGGCCTCTCATCCTTTCATTGTTCATACCATACTTAAGTCACATCTTTGAGTTGGTAGGCGGATAGTTCCGCCTTTTCTTGATTTTATACACCCATTGTATCAAGACTATGAACACTTCATCAATGAAACCTTCTGGGTCCTCCTCCACCTTAAAACCATAGAAATTAGGCGGATTCATCCTTGTGAAATGCCTAATCTTTGAAGCGGTGGTTTTAGCATTGGGGTTCATTTGCACCCTTGCATCCTTAGCAACTTGGATATCCAACACTTGAGTCAATCTATGAATGGCCGACCTAATCTCAACATTAGACATAGGCCCTTCTTCAATAGGAACTTGAGGGTTTTGAGGAGCTTGAGAGGGAACTGCCTCATTCAAATTCTCCTCTTCCGCCCTTCGAGCGTTGTTCCTCCTTGTATTCATTGCGTAAAATCAAAATATAAGGATTTGAAAAAAGGACTAAATATAGCTAGGAGTCTTAGGCACGACTAAGGAATAACAAGAGAGTGAAAGTTCCTAAGCATCACACAGTCTCTCATTTATAAGTGTGGTGCTGCACAATTATGAATAAGACACTACATAGACGTGGTTTAGTGAGAAATCATCCCTAAGATTACTCAACCTCATGCTCAGATACCAAGTCTGTTATGACCCAAAGTACCCCCTAGGCATAATTGGCGTCGTTGTCCTCTACGAGGACTGAGACAATCCCTTAGCGTTCGTCATAGCACATCATAGGTAAAGAATACGGAAAAATTAAAAAAAATTATATATCGAAGTATACTTAGACTTATTGCATAAGGCATGTGGGGTTTACATAGACCCCTCGATTATGAATCTTACATAGGATTCTCAATCAACATTTAAGAACAACATAGTCTAATAGTTTGTATCATATTTAACCATCTAAAGAATGAATAACAATAGTTTGGGCATGGCCTTTAGTCTATTACAATATGCCCATATAGGATACAGTGAAGTCTCAACATGAGAATGAAATAATTGTCTCAAAACATAGAAAAAAAACTAATAAGGCTTGATGAGTGGTTCTATCCTCGGAACTCATGAGGACTCACCAATTGACTTAGGAAAGAGTCAAGTCTTCTTCAACAATGACCATGGATCTCCTCAATGGCCAACCTAAAATGTTTGGGGGAAAAGGAAGAAATATGGGTTAGTAAAAAACACATTACTAAGTATGGTCACAATTTAGTCAAAGTCATGCATAATATCCAACAATTCAATATACACGTATAAGGAACCTCATAATCATATCAACATATAAGTAACTCAAGCAACACTTGTGCAAAGTAAAGAATAAAGCCCCATAACCCTATCCAAAGATAAGTATCACATTCAGAAACCCACTTTATACTTCCAAAATAATCTCAAAATATAACATGCTTCATATATTAATACTACTCACAGTTTATTGACATAATCATAACCATAATCAAAATCATAAAAGAACACAACTAGAACCATCCCTTATGATCCACATGTGGAATGAGTAAGAGAAGTCCCATACCCTCATTTCCCCTATGTAGTAGTCTTTAGATAACCCTAATAAGAGCCCACATACTTAACTAATTCATTTACTTTTACATAAGGAAAAGAAGTTCAACAACTGACACGAGACCATGTGAGCTACATGAAATCCGGTGTTCTACTCCCATAGAGAAAAGAGAGGGTTAATATTTTCCTAAGGTGTAACCATTCGTACATAGCTATCTAGGTTGATCCATTAAGCTAGAGTCATGTGCGGGCATATAGTTAAGGGTCAAGAAGATTGTTACTAGAAACCATTACTTGCTATACGTGGAGGTTTCCATCTCATGAGACAACACATATCATGGGAATCCGGACTTGCTAAACGTGAAGAAACACATGTGGGCGGCCGAACTTTCTAAACGTTAGACCTCCATCTCATTTACATGTGCTTTCGGTGCTAAGCATTTATTCCCTTTATTAATCATCATACTCATTATACAAGATCACGTTAGTCTCCTCGAGACCCCTATATGAACATCTTATCATCATTGCTCATAGGTATTCATAAGTGAGAACTATCCTTTCACTTTACAAACCACATACAAGTGATAAACCTTTCACTTAACACTTTATTATAATCATGAGAAACTACTTTCAATCATATAATATTCGTATCATATCATACATACATAAGTCATGTCTAATTCAATGTCTTAGGGTTAAGGATGAGGAATTTCTATCATCAACATCACAACCACACATTAGACAAAGGAGCATTACTATCAAAGTAACTCATAATTCACAATTGAATCCAAGAAGAACCAATCAACATACCTCTTTGTCACTTCCAAGAACCTTCATACTTCCATTACCAATAATACATAAGCAATTACATAAACAAAGTAAATTCAAGAAGCAATTACATAATTAACAACAATGTACTCAATCTACATGTTCATAATCTTCACAATTCACCATATCATTTCAAGGTTCTCATGAAGTTAGGGGAAAGACATGGGTATAGGGAAATATCATAGGAAATCATAAATTAACCATCAATATGTACTTAAACAACATTAATTCATCATAATTTATCACATTTGATTCATGTTTTCGTTTTTTAAAGAAGACCCATGTGTAGAATAAAAACCTAGATTTGGGGGATTTAGAAATCATCTTTTGGAGGGACCTCTTGAAGAAAGGAATCCCAAGAGTGAAAGAAACATACCTTAGATATGATAAATTAAAGTAATTGGGTTGTATACTTGAAGTCTTGATCTTCTTCTTGGAGCTCCATTAGTCTTCAATAGAGGTTTGGAAGAAGAGAGAATTTGGGAGAGATAAGAGTGATTTTTTATTTCAAATTTTAAGACTTGATTTGGGTGTTAAAATTTACCTAAAACTGACCCTATGACCTTATAGAGTCACGCATTAAATTATTCAAAAGACCCCTCACTTAAATGGGTCTTTTTGTGAAGACAAAATGCTTAAAATACAACTTTTACGAATATGGAAAATGGATGCACGTCGCGGTGTTAATTTCACAATTTATTTTTTAAATCCAGGTTGAGTTAGTGATCCTCGTGTCCGCCCCGCGTCACGAGGCCAAATTGGGATCCCTGCGTGATGGTTGTGCATCGCGCAGCAACCACTAAAATCCTGCCTGCTCACCATGTTCGGGTCCTACCTAAGGACCCTTCCGGTGGTCTTTGGGGTGTCGTGACTGGACATTTTGACCCTCTATACTACATCATAATTATTTAAAGTCGTTACTAGTTTTATACTTCATATGACTCTCTGAAACCTTCACAAAACATAAGGACATCTACTAGTTCACATTGTCTAATTTTCGAACATCGAGATCTTTGTTTAATGTTATGGACCCAATACTTCTCAAACAAGTTATTTACACTTATGTAGGTCGAATATCATCATTATTAAACATATAAGGCTCTATTATAGGTCATGAAATTTCTGGTATGTGTCATATCAAGTCTCATTTCTTCTTAAATATCCACTTGCTATTTATGAGCTTACAACCTTTAGGTAAATCATACAAGTTCCAAGTGTGATTAGAAACTACAGAGTCTAATTCACTTTTAATAGATTCTTTCCAAAATATAACATCTATTGATCTCATTGTTTCATCATAAGTCTTAGGGTCTTCTTCTATTAAATACATATTCACTAATTCGTTATTTAAAATATTAATATCAAAATTTTCAGTCAAGAAAGTAGTGATAAAATCAGGATCAAAACTAGTCTCAGTTCTACGTCTTTTACTCCTTATGAGTTCATTTCATGCTCTTTATAAATAACATTAGAAGGCACAACAAAAAAAAGTGTTTGACATAGATGCAGAAACATTAGTTTGCACATCACTCGACACATTATGTTTCAAAGGAAAAATATGCTCAAAAAATTCTTCATATCTAGATTCACAAATAGAATGGTCACTTAGAGACGTAAATTTATATGCAACACTATTTTGAGCATAACCAATAAAGACAGTATCAGAAGTATTAGAACCAACATTTACACGTTTTAAATCAGGTAGCCCAACCTTAGCCAAAAACCCGCACATTTTTAGAAATTTCAAGTTAGGAGAAAACCCTTTCCACAAATCATATGAGGTCTTGTCTAACATCCTACGGGGACTCTATTAAGAATATAACATTGCAAACAAGACTGCTTCTCCCCACATATTGTCAGATAGACTAGAGCTTAAAAGCATAGAATTAATCATTTTATTTAAGGGTTCTATTTTTCCGTTCGGTTACACCATTTTGTTGGTGCGTAAAGGGAGAACAAACCTCGTTTATAAAACCATTTTTATCTCAAAAGCTTCGAGAGTTTTAGTATTATATTCACCTCCCCTATCATATCTAAATCTCTTTATTTTCCTATCTAATTGATTTTCCACTTCTTCTTTGAATTTCAAAAACTTGCTTTCAGCTTCATCTTAGACTTAAGAAGATTTACCTTAGTATATATAGCAAAGTCATCAACAAAAGTAATGCAATATTTTTGTCCACCTTTGCTAATAGTGTTCTTGAAATCTACTAAATATGAATGTATTAGTTCAAGTAATTCAGTCTTTCTATTAATAACAGATTTGAAAGGTTTCTTGGCATGCTTTGACTCTACACATACAAGACATTTAGAAAAATCATCAGTTTTTATCATAGAAATAATTCAATTTCCTAAGTCTTTTTATAGAATAAATATTAACTTGACCTAGTCTACCATGCCACAAATTGATAGACACAATAATCTAAGCAGAATTTGAAAATACTCCCATTATTGACAATCTCTTGAACAATGTTCAATACAAATAATTCTCCACTAAGATATTCCTTCACAACAAATTATCCTCCGCAAGAAATAATTATTTTATCAGTTTCAAAACAAGTTTAAGGCCTACTTTGTTGAGAAGTGCTCTAGAAACTAAGTTTCTACGAAGGAATGGAACATACAAAACATTGTTCAAGAATAGTGTCTTTCCAGAATTTTAATATAAGTAAAAAAATTTCCTTTACTCATTACAATAGCAGTATGGAGTTACCCATATATATACATTCTCCATCGTAGACTCCTCAAAGTTATGAAATAACTCTTTATTAGAACAGAAATGTCTTGAGGCGCATGTGTCTAGAATCCAGTAAATTTTATTAGCCACTTGATTTGCCTCAACGACTAAAGCAACAATCACTTGATTACCCTCAGCAAGATTAGTTTGGACATTACTTTGTTAGACAAGACCTCTTTGATAGCACCTGGAATCCCTGTGACCAATTATTCCACAAACAAAACAATGAACCTTAAATTTTTGAATTTGACTCTATGTCTTGTTAATTTGATTTTTGTTCTTCATATGTTCCTTTTTTGAGACTTTCTTCTTTTTGCCTTTGAACTTGTCTTTCACAACATTACCAGAAGATTCAACAAGATTAGTTTTAGAAAAATTAAGAAAAAGTTCTTTCATCTTATCTTTGAGACGGTTCGCCTCTTGAGTCCTCACGTGACAAGTAAGTTCTTGGAGGGTTGAATTCTTTTTCTTATGTTCTAATTGAGTTCTATAATCACTTCGAGATTGTGTAAATATTTCAAGCAAAACATTAGCCTGAAATATATCACATGTCTTCATGTCCTCGTTGAGAACATCAGCAATCAAGTTCTCATATTTGTGAACTTGTTCCATTATTGACTTATTATCAACCATTTGGAATTTAATCCACCGACCGACAACATGTTTTTTCTTTCCTGCATCATCAACACCACAGTTCTTTTCCACATATTCCACATTTCTTTGGCAAATTTATAGTTTAAAAATAAATCAAATAAATGATTAATCATATAATTTAGCAAATGTCCTCTCACAAGTTTGTTATGCTTTTCAAACTTCATTTTAACATCATCAACAACCATAACATTGCTAGAATCAGTAGTGGTGTTAAAACCATTCATAGAAGGTTTTTTAAATAAAACATAATCAACTTCTAATTGTTCAATGAAAATCAAAAGTTTTTGTAACCATCGTTTAAGATTATTTCCATCCAAAGGCTCAAGTTTTGACAAATCATTAAAAGTTTTGTTCAAAGAAATAGTCATTCATCATATTGTATGTTAGGAAAATCGCTTTCAAATTATTGGGAAAAATACTACAATATTGATACTAGATTGGAACTATGAAGCATATTTAACTTATCACAAATACTAGGTCGTGGCATATCTCTGCCTTGAAAGCAATTTTGGCTCGACTCCGGTGCAAATCGTTGTAGCCGGTTGCTCCCAAGGTTGAACAGTTACCCTCAAACACGTGCACTCATGGCTGGAAGTTCGGAGGTTGCCTAAAACCAATTGTCCAAGAAAATATTCTAAGAATAAGATAAGAAGAAAATGGGGAAATGTTTTTCTCTTTATTTTTGTTTGTGTTGTTAGTGGTGTATTAGTCTCATTCAAGATACATCTTTTTATATGATTTGCAAAATAGGAGTTTCAAAGAGAAAGAAGTAATTTCTATGAAACGTATATGAAATGTTAATGACATTGAAAGTCATTACATCACACTTAACAAAATGTAATTTGAAACGAATAGATAAGTCATCCCTTTTGTAATGTAATATTGTAATACTTTGCATTACTCTTATTTAATATTGTAATTTAATATTACACCGATCACACTTGCATTATAGTCTCCCCCATTAAGGAAGTGTTGAACATTTTGGACTTGTATTTGTCTAGCTTTTCTTCTTTGTTCGCAATGAGAAAGTCTAATGTTTCTCTCAGAATTTCAATATCTTTTTCTTATTCCTTCTCATTCACCAACAATATTGCCACATTCAAAGCATATGTAGAAATGTCCAAATCAATGCTGATTTCTCCTTATTTTTCTGTCGTCTTAAATTATAAAAATACACATCTTGTTAGGATTTTGCCCTGATTTTCTTACCTATTTTAAGATTTATTTTTCCTTAAAGAAAAGACAAAACATTTTCATAAATATTTTTTTTTGTTGAAAGAAAAATATAATATTCTTTCATATTTGGTTTATTTATTTCTTTTAGGAAAATGTTTTGGAGCAGTTAGTTCTTTTCTAGTAGGAAAGGTTTTAGTACTCTATATATATAGACTTGTTCCATTTAACACAACAACAATAATAGAATCCACAATGTACTCGTTTGAAGACTTTTATTTATGGGTGATTTATTTATTTTTTTCACAATTTTAATGTTTTTCCTTTATATCAGTTTTGATATAATAGTATTTTGATTTTTAGTATTAGTTTTTATCGCCTAATTTATCAACATTATGATTTGTAGATTATAATCTTCCGCATGACGCCATATTAACCCGTCATATCCCAACACTTCTCTCCTATTTTGTTTTTTTATCACAAAATAATTCTGAACCAAATTGATTTTGTTTTTTATCACATCAATTTTAGCATAGTGGGAGTGATAAAGATTTAAGAGAGGAGAGGTCCTCGGGGTGAGGGTGATGAAGAAGAATTATGAAGTATTAGCGATACACTAATTATCTTTGATACTCGCTCAGTTATGATTAGCTTTTAAGATAAATTATTTAATTAGACACCATTTATTATTATATTTTCTTTTTTTTTTCTATCATTTTAAAAAGTATCTAAAATTCCTTCTTTTTGTTCGACCATCCCCTTTTCTGGATACATTAATTTGAAAGTTCATACCCATGATTTTCCTTCCTTACTCCACGCCACAAATCTCTTCATAATTACATAAATTAATCTGTTTTTGAATTTCAAATCTTTTCTATTTCTAATTAATGATATCAAATTATTCAAGAGGTATATTTCTTTCCACCACATCAATTTCAAATTCTTTTTATTATTAACTTTTAATTTTTCATCTTAAAAGTAAATTACTTCCGCCCCATGCCTCAATTGAAATCTTATTGAACCTTGGTATATTAGTTAATAATATCATCGTTGATTTTTTTTTTAATTTTTTTATGTTTACTTTTAAGGTATCTACTGTTGAAAACGTCAAAGAAAAGAAGAAAAAGTTGGATGTGCCATTGCATGGTCATCACTATCAAAGATACAATTTTTTAATGTATCTCGTTTATTTGATTCTTAAATTCGTCTTTGTTAGAGTTATCATTGATCTGATGCATCACTACTTCAATAGCCTTTGTTTTATGCAATGTACATGTTCATATTTAACGTTGATACATAAGTCTAATGTTGTTGAGTCTTCGATTAGTATTTCTCATGTTCAATACAAATGTAGTTGATACATAAACTTTGTGGTATGTATCACACACTAAAAAGGAAAGCTATAATTTTAATTTAGAAAAATTACATGTATAATGTTTTTTTTATTTTAAAATATAGTATTTCTCAAAATCAGATACATAGATAATAATGTATCATGCGCTAATTTTTTAGGTATGATACATAAAGTTGAATTTATACTAAATGTATTTGATACATACAAATTATCAAACTGTGATGTATCAATCTTAAATGTAACATTTTATAGCCAACAATTACTTATTTGATGTATCTAGTATAAATACAATACGTATCAATTTAAACAAGATACATAAATAATAATGTATTGATAAATCTATCCATCTCGAAAACACAATTCAATAAACAATCACACCACATTATAGAAACGAATAGTTGATCCACCAAAGTTATGTATCTCTTCAGCCTTCTTCAGCCTTTCTGTTTGTTGTATTAATAATACATAGCAGATACATTGAAAATGCAAGCTCTTGTTACTTCAGCTCAATGATGTATAAAATCTCCAATGTATCTCGATACTTTATTGATAATTTTGATTCAAAAATTGAATTTTTTTTGGAATAATAGGAAGAAGGATGTGTCGATGATTAAATTTTTTTTTTTTGGAATAAGAGGAAGAAGAATGTTATCGATAATTAAGAGTTTTTTTTTTTGGAAGAATAGAAAGAAGAATGTTGTATTAATTTGTAATGTATCTCGAATTTTATCAACAATTTTGATTCAAAAATTGAGAGTTTATGAAAGATTGGGAAGAAAAGTTTTGTTGAATTGTGCTATCTAGTTCCAATTTTCTAGGGGTTGAATCCCATTTTCAGTAACACTTCCTCGTGATTTTCTTCTACTATATATTGAATTTTCAAGCTTTTCTCATCTCACGATCTCATGCAATTCTAGATTTGTGACTCACAAAAGAAATTGTTTGTCCAATAACTATTCATTATGTATCTTATCAAATTTTTGCAATTTTGAATCTATTTGAATGGTTCGTTGATGAACATGGAGAAAGATGAATTGGAAGAAGAAATGATTTTTTTTCTTCGAATTCATGGTTCTGTTAAGATTTGTGTATGACCAATTGACAGTAAGAAGAAATCTGTAAACGTAATTTATGGAAACTATTAAAGAGAAAATATTTTCATTATTTAATTATACTTTCAACATTTTCATAAAATTTGTTTTAAGTCAAACCAAACCTCTTTTTAAATAAGATGAAGTATTTTGATAAAAACAAAATAGGTGAGAGGTGTCTTTATATACTCCACGGAATTAGGTCTAGAGAAACTATATGTTGTACGTAACAGCTAGTTGTTTACATCAATTATAGAAAAAAGAAAATCAGAGTGCATTGATATGGAAATTCCTGCATATGTTTTGCTATTGCCATTAGCTTTATTCATCATAATTGTCATAGTGATGAGAAGAAAGAGATTGAATTATCCTCCTGGAAGTTGTGGATGGCCATATCTTGGCGAAACACTAGACTTCCTCAACGCGAACAAGGAAGGAAAACCAGAGAAATTCGTTAAAGAGAGAATAGAGAAATACAAGTCTAAAATCTTTAAAACATCCTTAATGGGAGAGACTGTGGTGGTATTAGGTGGTGCAAGTGGAAATACGTTCTTGTTTAGCAATGAAAACAAACAAGTGGTTATTTGGTGGCCTGCATCAGTAAGAAAACTTATAGGATCTTGTTTGATTACTACTGTTGGAGAAGAAGCCAAAATCATGAGGAAGATGCTTTCTACTTTTGTTAGTGCTGATGCTTTTTCTAGACTCTACATCAAAACCATGGAACTTGTTGCACACCACCATTTTATGAATTATTGGCAAGGTACGTAGCATTTCAACTATTCTCCTCTTATAAGAGATTTACTCAATATATTTGATGAAAAATATATTTGTTTTGTTTCAAACTGAATGAACTATTTTCATTTTTAGTCTGTTTTATATATATAAAAAATTGGTTTTTTTACTTTTTTTTTTGTAATACTTTAATTTTAATTTTTCATATGACGGGTTTAAACCATAAACTTAAAGACATTTATTAGTACATTTGATATAACTTTAACTTAGGACAATAAAATAGAAATATCTTTTTTTATTGTCTTAATTTTCGTATCAAATTAGACTAGGTTATTATTTTTAAAACAGATGGGAGTAACATTTAACATTTTTCTGTTCTTGGTCTATATTTATGAATTACTGGCAAGGTAACACTTGCAGTATTCTCCTCTTATTAGATATTACGTACATATGTTTAGTGCATAAAATTTGATTTTTGGTAGAAAATCTAATAAATTTTGTGTTGGTAGATAGGATTAGGACAAGTGTATTACTGTTAGTATAAAGATACGCTCTAAAATTTGGATGGTAAGGTCATTGATGTACGAAAAATATAATGGAGGGTATACACTTGCCATTTACGATAATTTAAGAGTATATTTATCGTTCTTCCATACATATTTAACAATTTTTCTTTATTTATGAAGGTAAAGAGAAGGTGAAGGTGTTTCCTCTGGTAAAATTATATACTTTCAAAGTGGCATGTCAACTATTCATGAGCATTGAAGACAAAAATGACATTGAAAGGCTTTCTAGGGAGTTCAACCTTTTATTGAAAGGACTAATTTCCCTCCCTATATATTTACCTGGTACATCATTTTACAAAGCAATGAAAGGTACAACTGCTATTAGGAAAGAATTATTACAAGTTGTAAAAAAAAGAAGAGAAGCTTTGGAACAGAAAATAGCATCACCTTCACAAGACATTTTGTCTCATTTGTTGTCCTGCCCTGATGAAAATGGAAAGTACATGTCTGAACTACTTATTGTTAATAACATATTGTTGTTTTCCTTTGCTGGTCATGACACTTCATCTGTCACACTTACTTTACTCATTAAGGGACTTGCAGAGCACCCTCAAATTTATCAGAACATTCTCCAAGGTTAGTTCATTGATTGAATCACGTTAAATTATTCTGTCTTTATATATATATATATATATATATATATATATATATATATATATATATATATATATATATATATAATATTAATTGGTGAAAAGCAGAGCATATTGAGATAGCATCATCAAAGAAAGAAGGAGAGTTTTTGAATTGGGATGATATACAAAAGATGAAGTATTCTTGGAATGTAGTATCTGAAGTTATGAGACTAACACCTCCTATAATGGGGGCTTATCGAGAAGCAATTGTGGATATAAATTATGGAGGTTATCATATCCCTAAGGGCTGGAAGGTAAAACTATATTTCCTTCGTGGATAAATTTTGACTTGATATTGTGTTTTAAGGAAAAGAAAGATTTTTCAAATATGTGGTTTCAATTAATCTTTAGGTATTTATATGGTAGAAAATCATTTCATTAAAAGTAAAAAAAAAATAAAGCTAAATTGTTTCAAATTATGATGATGTGGCATTCTCTTTGGGACGAACTATAAAAAGGAAAACAATGTCATATAAAAATGAGAGAAAGGGAATATTTCTTGGGTTTTAATTTGTTTGCTTATTTGGCTTGATACAATTTCCAAAAGTGAAAAAAAACTTTTAAATCTTGTGATCTAAAATTAAAAATATGTTAAATTTATGAAAATATTCTTTCATCTTATAGTCATAAATATGCTATGTTGAAAGTTGAAATTAAAGAATTATCCGAAAATGAAAGCAATATTATTTCTGAAACAATCATAGGACAATGAAATTGGAATAAGTAGATTACTATTTTTATCATGTGATTTACATGAAACTGAATTGGGTTAATCTTATACAAATAGTTTCTTATGCATAGAAGTTAAAACTGATTTATTTATGTTTGAACAGTTTTACTGGAATACTGGTTTAACAAGTTTGGATCCAGAGATTTTCCCCAACGCAACAAGCTTAGAACCATCAAGATTTGAAGGAGTTGGACCTGCACCATATACGTATATTCCATTTGGGGGAGGACCACGAATGTGTGTAGGAAAAGAGTTTGCTCGACTGGAGATTCTCATCTTTCTGCACATCTTAATCAGGAAATTTAATTGGAAATTACTTATTCCCAATGAGAAAATGACATATGATCCAATGCCTACCCCTCTTGAAGGACTTCCTATTAGCCTTCAACCTCACAATTACTGACATTAATTATTATGTTTAGTTTCTTCTATACACCTTTATTTGCATTTGATGTTGTGTAACTAGTACTGAAAATATGTCACAGCAACACAATCACTAGCCTCTCATGTAGCAGTCTCAAATTGTCTACCTTGTGATGATAATTCTTTCAGCGTATTATGGATTTTTTTTTTAAATGAAAAAGAAGACTTGGTCAAAATAGAATAATTAGAATGTGAGAAAAAAAATGGGAGAGAGCTGTATTTATATGCACCACGGAGCTATACATATGTATTTATTGAAGACAAGAAAAAATTAAAGAGATTCAGAGTGCATTGATATATGGAAATTCCTACAACTGTTTTTTAGGAAATATAGAAGGAGAGTAATTTCTTTTTTAAGAGAATGCTTAAGTTTTATATAGATTATTTAAAATAATTTGAGATGATTAGAATCATCTATTACATCTCTATTTACAATAACAAAATATAAAATTTAAAATCTTGCATAAATAACTAGATAAATATATCACAATTTATTAGATACATGTATTAATATCACAATTTATTAGATACATGTATTATAAACTCCTAAAAGACTTTTTGAAAATTATTAGAGAAAATATTAAAAGACTAAAATATCAAGGTGTGAATGCATTAATTCCAACAGCTTTGACATTGACATTAGTATTATTCATCATAATTGTGTTGGTGATGAAAAGGAATAGAGTGAATTATGTTGGAAACCTTACGAAAAATGTGTTCATCACAAAAATTTGAAAGAAATTTACTAAAGCTTGTACTTCATCACAAACTCTTCTAGGAAATTATCATAGCTTGAGGCATGTCAAAAGACACTATCCTTGATGATATTTCATCCTGGTGGAGTCTATCTCTCAGGATTCAACAAGCTCTTCTTATATAAAACTAGGAGCCATAAACTAACAAAGATTTATTTAAAGATGACCGAACACGCAAGAATGGGAGAAGAAAAATTTGTTTCTTAGTATTGATATTATGATCTACTACCTCCTCAAAGTGGAAAATCATGGAATATATACTCCCTCCGTTCCACTTTTTATATGTAGTTCTTTTTTATAAATAGTTGGATCACAATACTTGTCATATTATAAAATTTATGCATAAATTATCATATTTTCTGTATTATACACTTGATAGAATAGTTAATTAATCTTGTCATTTATTAAGAGTTAACTTAAGAAAACATAAAATAAGGATTGAACGATAAAATTACATCATTTCTTAATGCAAGTGTAATGTAATAATGTGACATATAATATGACATGGATATGAGTTGAAGCTCACCAATAAACTTACTACAAAGCAAATATCTGGTGGGGTTTTACTGAAAAGGTACATTAGTGTCTCAATAGCACTAAGATATGGTGTTTTATCACCAAGAAGTTCTTCATCCTTTTCTTGAGGTTGGAATGAATCTTCATTTATATTAAGAGATCTCACAACCATCTGGTACTTAATGGGTGTAATTTATCCATGTAAAATAGCTTCAAAATCTTTTCAGTATATGTTGATTGATGGATAAATATTTCATTTGTCAAATGTTCAATCTGAATACAGACAACATCGTGTCTTACAAAGACCTTTCATTTTAAATTATTTCTTCAAACACTCAACAACTTTTGAAAGATCTTCAGGAGTTTCAATGATGTTCAAGTCATAAACATTAGAAGATATTATTACAAATTAAGATTTTGACATTCGTATAAAAATAAAAGAACAATTAGGGTCATTTTATACCCTTTTATTAGCAAGTATTCATTAAGACGATTATACCACAATCACTCTGATTGTTTGAATCCATATAAGGATTTCTAAAGATTTATTTAACAATTTTTCTTTCAATTTTTATATGCTTCAGGCACATTGAGTGCTTCAGAATTTTTTTATAAAAAAATTGTGTTCTAGCCAGCCATATAAATAGTTTGTGACAACGTTCATTAGATGCATTTCAAGTTTTACATGAACTGTCATAGTTATCAGATACCTAAAGGTAATTGCATGTACCACAAGAGAATACATCTCCTCATAATCAATGTCAGGCCTTTGCGAATTTTCTTGTGCTACAAGTCGTGCTTTATATTGTTCAGCTTTACCATTTTCTTTGTGTTTTCACACAAAAATCCATTTGTACCGAACTGGTTTGACCGCTTCAGGTGTTCGGACTATTGGTCCAAAAACTTCACATTTTTCAAGTGAAGCGAATTCTATTTGAATTACTTCCTTCCATTTTGATCAATTATTTCTCTATCTACATTCATTGACAAATCTTGATTCTGAATCCTCATTTTGTTGCATTATTTCAACTATAACATTATAGAAAAAAATATTATCCACCACAATATTATTTCGATTTGACCTTTTTCTCGTTTAGACATAATTTATTGATATTTCGTCATTATCATTGTTTTCATGTTCATAGACCTCTTTAGTAGTGATCTTGATAATCAATAGTCTCCATATTATAATCATCTTGATCATTTATTCTTTTATTTTTTTGAGGCTTTTTATTTTTTGGAACCAACTCGTCTACCACACTTTAGGCGTTGTTCAAACTCTTTTGCCTTAACATTTTTTCTTATAGGGACATCAACTCAAACTTGAACATTAGCAGGCGAGATATATGATTTAGTAATACGTGAAAGGTTAATAAATGCATCCGACAGTTGATTTCTAATAAATAATCTTTTAAATTTCTTGCTCACACTAATTTGTTTGGGGGTCTAAATGAGACGGCGAAAATAAATTCAAATCTATCTCATTTTCCAACTTCTTTTGTTCTCCCCCTAATGTTGGGTATATTGATTTATCAAAATGAAAATCAGCAAACCTTGCACAAATGAATCTCCAGTTCTAAGTTCCAAAATCTTTTATAATAGAACGAGACTCATACCCAACAATATCCCCAACCTTCTTTAGGTATCCTTCTTTGTGCGTTGTGACAGAGAAATTGGAACATATACTGCACAACCAAGAATTCTAAGATAGAAAATGTTTGGCTTCTGACCAAAAATCAATTGCCATGGGGAGTGTCATGATAGTTGGTTGGCCTTATACGCATAAGTGCCGCTGCATGCAAAATAACATGCCCCCAAAGTGTAACAGGCAACTTTGTCCTCATCAACATTGGTCTAGCTATCAATTGGAGACGTTCAATCAATGACTCTACTAGATCATTTTAAGTATGAACATGTGCAAAAAGATTTTCAACTGTTATTCTAGTGGATAAACAATAATCATTAAATGCTTGATATGTAAACTCACCAACATTATCAAGACGAAGTATCGTTATTGCATAATCTGAAAATTGTGCTTTTAATCTTATTATTTGAGCAAACAATCTAGCAAAACTCATACTATGAGTTGACAATAAGAACACATGTGACCATCTTGTAGATTCATCTATCAAGATCATATAATATTCAAATGGTTCACATGCAGGGTGAATAGGTCTACATATATCACCCTGTATCCTTTCTAGAAAAGCAAGGAATTCCACCCCGACCTTAGCCTATTATGGTTTAATAACCAACTTTCCTTGTGAACAAGCAACAGAAGAGAATTTCTTTGATTGAAGAACATTTTGGTTCTTCAAAGAATGACCATGTGAATTCTCAATCACTTTGCGCATCATATTATAATCAGAATGACCCAACCGATCATACCAAATGATAAAATCATTAGAACCAGTAAACCTTTTGTTTACTACGACATGTGATTCAACTATATCAATATTTATATCGGACAACTCAGAAAAAAGTACATGCAATTTTTCATGTACAGTTTTCTCTCTGTATTTATTGTAGTAATATAAAAGTATTAAACCTTTCCTTCATTAGCAGTCTCAACATGGTAGCCATTTTGGCAAATAACCTTGAAACTTAACAAGTTTCTATGAGACATATTAATATACAATGAATTATCAATTAGAAATAATGTTTCTCCATATAGTAATAAGGCGCGCTTCTAGAGCCCTCAAATAATTTTGTACTATCGAATATTGCATTAATATATGTCTTTTTCATTACCAAATGACAGAAATATTTATTTTCTCTTAGTATCGTATGAGTTGTGACACTATACAGAAGACACACATCTCCCCTACTCATCTTGAGTCCAACTGAAGACTGGAATATTTTTTTATTTATCTTCATCAGAATAAAAGTACATAATAAGAAGTACAAATCTTTAATTTTTTTCAAGTACATGAACTTTAAATTAGATATTAAAAACACATAACACATTATTTATATCTTAGTTCTATTATCAATCTTCAATTGATCCGCAAAGAAGTCCTCAAATTCTAGATGAGTAATATCATCGAGCCCATCAAAAACATCGTTTTTTAATGTTAAATTCGCCTCAACATTCTCATCATATTTTTTAGAAGACCCTGCCTGAGCATCATCTTTGATAGTCAATGTTACTCTACTCGGGCATTTGAAGAGTAGGCGTCGCCTTTATTTCATTTCATTTTAAAGGAATTTTCATACAACTTGACAAAATGCTCAGGTGCTGACATTCATTTTTTCATTGACCTTTTAGGCCACAAAGATGACAGTGATTGTCCTTTCCTATTAAGGGTTAGTTTTAGAACCCATATGGTTTTATCTTTTGTTATAACCATCGCCTCGACTATTATTATATCGCCTTAAGCGGGATGGATTTCATGATTTTTCATTAAAAGTTATTATGCTGCTCAGCCACCAGAAGACATTAGATTGATTCAGAGTATTTTTTTAAAACTTTTTTCATGGTATTGTTGTTGTAATATCAAATTAAAAGCATGGAAAGTAGTTAGTGTGAAATTGATATAGAAGAAGATATAGAGATAATACAACAAAGACTAAGCACATCAAAAAGAATAAATAATAATGATATACCACAAACATCATAAAAAATGAGTACTTCAAATAGTTCCAAAAGAATAAATATAATTTCACAAAAAATAATAGAAGAAGAAATAAAACCACAACATTATTATTAACAGGAATAATGGAGCAAAGAAAATATTTAATACTAATAAATACAAGACAAGAAGAAAGCTATATTACGAGAGAGTTAGTTATGGAAGATAAAATAATAACTACAGAACACTCATGTTCAGAATTACCAAAAGTATTAATAAATATTGAAGAAATAACGGAACAAGAAATAATAATTTGAGGTATACCAATGACAATAAAATTTAAGATATATCAAGGAAATGAAAATATAACATTAGGAATAAAATGGCTAGAACAAGTAAAACCATATAATATAGAGGATAAACAACTAACGATAAATTATCAAAATAAAAAAGTCATAATAAAAAGGACTTTAATATAAAAAAAATTATGAAAATATATATACTCGCGAAGATAATAATAGAAGGATATTATAACAGATTTTATACACCAATGATAGATACAGGAGCAGAGGCTAATATATATAAATACAATTGTCTACCAGAAGAAAAATGGGAAAAGTTAAAAACACCAATAGTAGTAACAGGATTTAATAATGAAGGAAGTATGATCATAACAAGGCAAAAAATATAAAAATACAAATATGGGATAAAATATTAGTTGTAGACGAAATATATAATTTTGAATTAACAACAAAGGATATGTTATTAGGAATGTCATTTTTAGAAAAATTATATCCACATATAATAACAAAAAAATACTGGCGGTTCACAACACCATGTAAACAAAAAATAGGAGCAAGAAGAGTAGGTAACAAAAGATGAAAAACAACATAATGGATTAAAGGCAGTGAAAAAATTACACAAAAATTAGAAAATATAAAAGAAGAAGACCCTAGAATAGAATTAATTATATTTTCCTTAGATAAAGTAAAAATAATCCAAGAAAAATTAGAATTATTATATGACGAAGATTCTTTACAAGGATAGGAAAAACATAAAACAGAAGTTAAAATTGAACTGATTGATGAAAATAGTATAATAACACAAAAACCATTAAAAAATAATTTTAATGACTTAAATGAATTTAAAATACATATAACTGAATTACTAAAAAATGGATATATACAAGAAAGTAATAGTAAACATACAAGTCCGGCATTTATTGTTAATAAATATAGTGAACAAAAAAGAGGAAAAAGTAGAATGGTAATTGATAATAGAAATTTAAATGCAAAAACTAAAATATATAATTATCCAATACCAAATAAAATATTAAAGATAAGACAAATACAAGGATATAATTACTTTAGTAAATTTGATTGTAAATCAGGATTTTATCATTTAAAGTTAGAAGAAGAATCTAAAAGACTTACAGCATTCATAGTACCACAAGGATTTTATGAATGGAATGTATTACCATTTGGATACAAAAATGCACCAGGTAGATTTCAAGATTTTATGGATAACTATTTTAAATAACTAAAAATTGTGTACTATATATTGATGATATATAATTATATTCTAAAACACAAGATGAACACATAAGATTATTAGAAAAATTTATACAACACTCAGGAATAAGTTTAAGTAAAAAGAAAGCAGAAATAATGAAAAAACAAATAGAATTCCTAGGAATACAAATAGATAAAAATGGAATGAAAATGCAAACGCATATAGTACCAAAAATAATAACCTCGAATGAACAATTAGATGCAAAAAAGAAATTACAAACCTTTTTAGGATTAGTTAACCAAGTAAGAGAATATATACCAAAATTAGTAGAAAATTTAAAACCATTACAACAAAAACTAAAGAAAGATGTAGAATTTCATTTTGATAATAGAGATCAAACACAAATACAAAATATAAAATTATTATGTAAAACATTACCAAAATTATATTTTCCGGATGAAGATAAAAATTTATTTATATAGTAGAAACTGATGCAAGTGAAAAATGTTATGTAGGAGTATTAAAATATAAATATAATGATAATAATATAGAATATCACTGTAGATATTTTTCAGGCACATATACAAATACGAAAATAAAATGGGAAATAAATAGGAAAGAATTATTTTCAGTATATAAATGTTTATTAGCATTTGAGCCATATATTGTATATAACAAATTTATTGTAAGAACAGATAATACACAAGTAAAATGGTGGTTAACCAGAAAAATACAAGATTCAATAACAATGAAAGAAATTAGAAGATTGGTATTAAATATATTAAACTGTACATTTACAATTAAAGTGATAAAGTCTAATAAGAATGGTGTTGTAGACTACTTATCAATACAAAGCTATTAAGACTGAGAACAAAGATGAAGATACAATAGAAAAGCTACTCAAAGCCATTACTATACTTTGTACTCAAGTGGATGGTATGGATAGTGAGATACAAAAGCTAAAGACTAATGAAGATAACCTGAAGTCTAAAGCTAATATAAATCAGCAACATGACTATAAAAATGTGGAGCTACGTCGATCGGAAGACGGTAAAATTCCAGATATAAAAGGAGACGATGGGAAACTCCCTAAAACCAATAATGTTTGTTTAAATACAGCTGCAGGTACAAGCAGAAAAGTTAGTTAAAAACCACGAAATACAAATTTAAACCAGTTATTTGCAAAACCATTTATTCAAAATACACCAAAACAAATACCCATAGAACCACAAACTCTACCTATGCAGTGAGTATACAAAACCAGAGTGAAAAGGAAAGATACAATTATATTACACAAACCTATATTGAAAATATATATAAAATCCAAACTTATTTAAATCTCAACCCCAGATCTAACCAAACTAAAGATCCAAGTCAAGACTATATAACTCAAAAATTACAAGGATACAATAGACTTATAGCACAACCAAAAACTAGTGCTAATCTAGTTAAGACATGTTACAGTTATGGATTAGTAAGTACAGTATATACATATGACGGAGAAGAAATCAGTGGAATACCAGAGTTATACAAAGCATTTATTACATATAAAAGAGTTACAAAAGGAAACTTATTTTATATTAAGTTTTCTAAGCACCAGTAGAAATATTATATGAGGAGGTAAAATCTCCAATTCAAGTTATTAAGATAGTATTAACAAAACATATGATCATACCAGAAGATATTGAACATCAGAATGAAATACCAAAGATAGAAATACCAAGTTTTTATGTCAATAAAAGAATAATTGGTATATCAACTATCATACAAGAATTAACAAATAATTATTTAAATGGAAATGCCATATGGAGCTATTACGCTAGAGATCAAGTTGTAATATATTCAAACTCAAGGGAATTAAGAAGAGCAGATATGGATGAAGTTCAGCGATGAGTTTTATCATTACTAAAGCTAGAGGAACAACCTACAACACGAGCATTAAAGAAAGAATTTATTTCAGAAGACTTATTAATTAGATATTGTAAACTTATTGGACACAAATACCCAGATCACAGATGTTCCAAATGAAATGAAGAAGATAGTTATACCAGATGTTGATTTGGAATAAATATGAACAGATAAGAATACAAAATAAGATTAAAAAAAAGAGTTATAGTAGACAAAGAAAAATGATGACAAAGACAAAAGAAGAGAGATAAGAATGCAAAATAAGATTAAAAAAAAGAGTTATAGTAGACAAAGAAAATTGACGACAAAGACAAAAGAAGAAAAAGACATAAAGATAGATATAGACAAAAAAGGTGGCAGACAAAGGGATAGATATCTTTGAAAAAATGTAAAAATAAGAGATAAGATTCCTTTGTATAGTAAATAGCTTTTACTTTTTTGAAAGACCAATGTGTATAGTCGTCCATTTGAAAAGTTTTGTTTAAAAAGTCGTAAAGTATACAGTAGGCGCACTTATGTGCAGGTTTAGAATTTAGTATATATAGATTGTCAAAATGAAAATGAAAGGCAGGCAATGCCAAATAAAAGCTGAAGTTGATAAAAACCCTTTCAAAACCCTCTGTCAAGATAAAAACTAAGTTAAAAAATGGAGAAATCCAAAATCAAGTCAGATATTTTAGATGGCATGAAAATCAAGAGACAAAGGTATATTGTTTAACAATTATGCAGAACTAATTTCATATATTCCTGAATATCATATATATGATTGATTAAATTTATGTTAGTTATTATATACTAGAAGTTGGGGGGTGCGGAATTCATCATAAAGTAAGATATATATTTTATAGAGTATAATATAATGATGGGGGGTGCGGAATTCATCATAAAGTAAGATTTATATTTTATAGAGTAAAATATAGAGTAAAATATATTTTATCATAAAGTTCTCTTGATAACTGTTCTAATCTAAATATTTCTTTAATATTATTTATTATATACTCTATGTATAACATATCTTGGGTTCTTTGGTACATGTATAAATTTTCTTGCATTAATTGTTTTAAATACAACAGAATTATACTCAATTATGATTTTATAATATTCAAATCATAAGTGCATCCACTCATAACGATCCATTGGCAATACCGTTGCCTTAAGGTGATCATACCTCCTTTTCAAATTTATGCACAATTCAAGTGGATCTTTCACTGTTAGTATTCAATCTTCATGCTTTTATTAAGATGATAATAAAGGAAAATCATAGCCTTCGCTTTATCTTGACTTTGATGCTTTATTTCCTTCAATTATACAATCATCCAGACCTTTAGCGGTAAGGTGAAGTTCAGCATCAAGTACCCATGACAAATAATTTTTTCCAGAAAGTTAAAGTGTCACAAATTCAAGCTTTGACAAATTCGTCATGATGAAAACTATCATAAAATAGTTGAGTCAATAACATGATATTGATTTCTTTATTATAAAAGATAAATTTATGCTTCAAATGATTAAGAATTAGTATAAAGTATATGATATGTATAAACATGGAATGCTACAAAATCATATAAACTCATAAAGTATGAAACGGTAGATTTATTATATGTTCTAATTATTTTTTAATATTTATTTCTAGTTTCAATAGTTATTAATGTCAAAATTTTGTAAGTTTTTCAAGTCATATTTAACATAATACTACTTTCTTTATGACACACAAATACTTATCATAAATTTATGACAAGAAAATATTTACAAGTCTTCTAATTAGCATGTTTTCACATTTCCTACTATTTAATTCAGAATATAAGTTACTAGCATATAAGCAACATAAAAATATAAATCCGAAACATATTGATTATTATGACTAGTAAAGTATTATAATTGTCACGACCGAAATCGGGTCGCGACTGGCACCCACATTTATCCTCCTATGTGAGCGAACCAACCAATCTAAACCCCAATCATTTAACAATAATAAACAGAAAATAATGCGGAAGACTTAAAACTTATTAACAAAATCAATAACTATTATTATCCCCAAAATCTGGAAGTCATCACCACAAGAACATCTATTATCAAATTACTAAACTAAGAGTATTCTAAGAAGCTAAAATAAATAAAAAGTTAGTCCATGCCGGAACTTCAAGGCATCAAGACATGAAGAAGAAGATCCAGTCCAAGCTAGAAGCATTAGCTCACCCTGGAATTCGGTGTAATTGAAGACTGGCTAGAATTACGGTTGAGTTAAAGACGACGGCACGTTTGCTGCATTCCACAAATAACAAAGAAGAAAACATAAAAGTAGGGGGTCAGTACAAACACAAGTACTGAGTAGGTATCATCGGCCAACTCAAAATAGAAAACAGTATATATCAAGTAATATCATAAATCAACTACAATACTCAATATGTAGCAACTACAAGTACTATAATCATTACCAAGTACCGCCAAGTTCACACATGAGGACTCAAGCCTCAGTACCATACTCATTTGGGAATTAGGTTCATTAGATTGAGTATATTAACATCTTTCAAGATTCATTATCTTTATTCCTCTTGTGTCGGTACGTGACACTCCGATCCCCTACTACTATGTGTCGGAACGTGACACTCCGATCCCCTAATTCTACGTGTCGGTTCGTGACACCCGATCCCCTAAATCTACGTGTCAGTTCGTGACACCCGATCCCCTAATTCTACGTGTCGGTTCGTGACACCCGATCCCCTAAATCTACGTGTCGGTTCGTGACACCCGATCCCCTAATTCTACGTGTCGGTTCGTGACATCCGATCTCCTAATTCTACGTGTCAGTTCGTGACACCCGATCCCCTAATTCTATGTGTCGGTTCGTGACACCCGCTCCACTAATCTCATTCTATTAATTCATCAAGTCTTCTCTTATACCAAGGCATCATCATCTCATTACTTTAGTTCATCAAGCCTTCTTTTATACCAAGGCATCATCATTCATTACTTTAGTTCATCAAGCCTTCTTTTATATCAAGGCATCATCATTAACAAGAGATTAGGATTTTCAAGATTTGGGATTCAATAGCTTCATCATGCTTATTTTATCACAATTATATAATCACATTCATGCAAGCATACAATTAAGCATATAGAAGACTTTACAATACAACCCAACACATATCATTCGCTATCAAGAGTTTACTACGAATAGCATAAAAACCATAACCTACCTCCACCTAAGATTCGTGATCAAGCAAGCAATTTTCTCAAGGCTTTGTTTTCTCTTCGTTTCCCTCTTGTCTCGATCGATCCTCTCTCTCTCTTCTTGTTCTTTCTATTTTCTTTATTCAAACCCTCTTTCTTTTACCCTAATTAGCATGTAATTAAGTATAAAAGATGGCAATAATAACCCACTAATTAACTCAAGGTTACCTCTTTTAACCCCCAAGTAATTAGACTTATTAACATTAACCCACTAACTTTATAATTAAAGCAGGAATAGTAAAAAATGTCCCTTAAAACATTAATGAAATCCGAATCAGCCTGGGATTACGCAGCCTGTGACGGCCCGTCGTGCCTGCGACGGTCCGTCCTGCTGCTCCGTCACAGAGTTCAGAGACTCAATTCCATTGAAGGGTCTGTGACGGTCCGTCGTGCCCACGACGGTCCGTCCTGCCATTCCGTTACGAAGTTTAGAGAGTCGATTTCAGTCCCCAAATTTCAGAATTCTAAGTATTTTGGAACGAGACTCCCTCGACGGTCCGTCGTGCCCATGACGGTCCGTCGTGAGGTCCGTCGTCTCAGCCAGTTTTTCCAGAATAAAATCTGCTGCTCAAAACGACTAAACAGGTCGTTACAATAGATACCAATTTACCCATCGTTCGTCCTCGAACGATCATAAGAAGAAAAACAAGGGCGAAAAGGAGTACCTGAATCTGTAAACAGGTGTGGGTATCTTTCTTGCATATCTGCCTCCTTCTCCCAAGTGGCTTCTTCAACTGGTCGATTCTTCCATTGAACTTTGATGGATGCAATCTCCCTTGACCTCAACTTGCGAACTTCTCTATCTAAAATAGCAACAGGCTCCTCCTCATAAGACAAATTCTCATCGAGGAAAACTGAATCCCAACGAATGATGTAGTTTCCATCCCCATGGTATCTTTTCAACATAGACACATGAAATACCGGATGCACTCCGGACAGCCCTGGAGGCAAGGCTAACTCATAAGCCACCTCCCCTACTCGCTTAAGTACTTCAAAGGGACCAATATACCTTGAGCTTAGTTTACCTCTTTTACCGAATCGCATCACCCCTTTCATGGGCGAAACCTTCAGTAAGACTTGTTCCCCCTCCATAAACTCCAAATCTCTAACCTTTCGATCTGCATATTCCTTTTGCCTACTTTGCGCCGCTAAAAGCTTTTCTTGAATAGATTTCACTTTCTCTAATGAATCCCTCAAAAGGTCAGTACCCCAAGGTCTAACCTCAAATGCATCAAACCAACCAATGGGAGACCTACATCTCCTCTCATACAATGCTTCGAATGGAGCCATATCAATACTTGAGTGATAGCTATTATTGTATGAAAACTCCGCTAAGGGTAAGAAGCTATCCAATGGCCACCAAACTCTATCACGCATGCACGAAGCATATCCTCCAACACTTGAATCGTTCTCTCAGACTGACCATCGGTCTGAGAATGGAACGCAGTACTAAGGTCCAACCTAGTACCCAATTCCGCATGCAATGTTTTCCAATACTTAGAAGTAAACTGCGTACCTCTATCTGATATAATGGAGAGTGGAACCCCATGCAATCGCACCACTTTCGAGATGTAAAGTTTGGCTAACTTCTCTGCATTGTAAGTTACCTTGACCGGAATGAAATGAGCAGATTTAGTTAATCGGTCCACAATTACCCAAATAGAATCAAACTTTCCCAATGTCTTTGGAAGACCAACCACGAAATCCATTGCAATCCTTTCCCACTTCCATTCAGGAATGGGCATTCTCTGAAGTGTTCCTCCGGGCCTCTGGTGTTCATACTTTACTTGTTGACAGTTTGGACATTTGGCAACAAAATCAACAATGTCGCGCTTCATTCTACTCCACCAAAAGTGTTGCTTTAGGTCACGGTACATCTTGGTTGCACCAGGATGTATAGAGTACCTTGAACTATGAGCCTCTGTCAGAATAGTGTTGATCAAATCATCAACGCGGGGTACACATACCCTTCCCTTGATTCTCAAAACACCTTCCTCATCGATTTGTGCTTCCTTAGCCTCTCCTCGCAATACTTTATCTTGGATTCTGCTTAGTTTCTCATCATCAAACTGTTTTCCCTTAATCTTGTCAAGAAAAGAAGATCTTGCCTCCACACTAGCCAACAATCCTCCCTTCTCATTTACTTCTAATCTCATCAAGTCGTTAGCTAGAGTCTGAACCTCTCTAGCCAATGGACATCTGGACACTTGCAAATGAGCTAGACTTCCCATGCTCCCTGCCTTTCTACTTAAGGCGTCTGCCACAACATTAGCCTTTCCCGGATGATACAAGATAGTGATATCGTAGTCCTTCAGTAGTTCCATCCATCTCCTCTGTCTCAAATTCAAATCTTTTTGAGTAAAGACATACTGTAGGCTACGATGATCCGTGTATACTTCACACTTAACCCCATACAGATAGTGTCTCCATTGCTTTAATGCAAACACTACCGCAGCCAATTCCAAATCATGGGTCGGCTAATTACGTTCATGCACCTTTAATTGCCTCGAAGCATAAGCAATTACATTCTTCTCTTGCATTAGCACTGCACCAAAACCAGAATAGGATGCATCACAATAAACAATGAAGTTCTCACCTTCCACGGGCAAGGTGAGAATTGGTGCAGTAGTCAACAAGGTATTGAGATTCTGAAAGCTTTCTTCACACTCGTCCGACCATACAAATGGAACATTCTGCTTAGTCAAGTTCGTCAATTGGGAAGCAATGGAAGAGAATCCCTTGACAAATCGACGGTAATAGCTAGCTAAACCAACAAAGCTCCTTATTTCTGACACATTAGTAGGTCTTACCCAATTCTTCACTGTCTCAATCTTAGAAGGATCCACCATCACTCCATCCTTAGACACCACGTGCCCCAAGAAGGACACTGAATCTAGCCAAAACTCACACTTGGAGAATTTGGCGTAAAACTTTTTCTCCCTCAACAATTCCAATACCATTCTCAAATGCTCCTCATGTTCTTTCTTGCTCTTTGATTATATCAGTATATCATCAATAAATACGATCACAAAGAGATCCAGATATGGCTTAAAAATCCCGTTCATCAAGCTCATGAAAGCAGCAGGGGCATTCGTAAGACCAAAAGACATCACTACAAATTCGTAATGCCCATACCTGGTCCGAAAAGCAGTCTTTGGCACATCCGTTGCTCGTATTTTCAATTGATGATAACTGGATCTCAAGTCAATCTTAGAGAAGACACAAGCACCTTGTAACTGATCAAACAAGTCATCAATGCGAGGAATGGGATATTTGTTCTTAATAGTTACCTTGTTCAACTGCCAGTAGTCTATGCACATCCGGAAACTCCCATCCTTTTTCTTCACAAATAACACCGGAGCACCCCGAGGAGATGCACTTGGTCTAATGAAGACTTTCCCTAACAACTCTTGAAGTTGAGCCTTTAACTCCCTTAACTCAGCGGGAGCCATTCTATAAGGGGGTATAGAAATGGGGCGAGTGCCCGGTTCAAGATCAATGCAGAAGTCAATATCCCTATCTGGTGGCATACCAGGAAGATCTGCAGGGAACACATCCAAAAACTCACGGACCATCGAAACCGACTCAATCGAAGGTACTTGAGTAGTGTCATCCCTGAGATGTGCCAAGAAAGCTAAACACCCTTTACTAACCATTCTCTTAGCACGAAGAAAGGAGATGATACGAACCGGAGTGGAAGTGTAGTCGCCCTCCCACACTAACGGATCTGTCCCAGGCTTGGCTAACGTCACAGTTTTAGCATTACAATCCAAGATTGCAAAATTCGGAGAAAGCCAAGTCATACCCAGAATTACATCAAAATCAACCATTTCTAAGATAACCAAGTCTACATAAGTATTACTCCCCACAAAAGTCACCAAACAAGACCTATATACTTTTTCAACTATCACAGACTCACCCACCGGGGTAGAAACACGAATAGCAGGTCAAGCAATTCACAAGGTAAATTAAGATCATTAGCAAATGAGGAAGATACATAAGAAAATGTGGATCCAGGATCAAACAATACAGAAGCCATGCAATTACAAACCGAAAGATTACCTGTAATGACAGCATCAGATGTCTCCGCCTCAGATCGCCCAGGGAAAGCGTAACAATGGGCCCCATTACTTGTCTGTCCGTTGCCCCTACCATGTTGTGTTGTAGTGGCTCCAGTTTGCCCATCACCCCGGCCGTTTTGGTGACCACCATTACCTCGGCCACCACGTCCTCCAGAATAACGGCCTCTACCATGACCACCTCTACCTCTAGCTATTGGGGGTCTATAACTCTGTTTTGGACAATTCCTCCTAATATGTCCAGTCTCTCCACATCCATAACACTCTGCGGATTCAAGCATAGGTCTCTCAGAGAAGTGTTGGCCAGTCTGAGGTGGACCTCCAACTACAATTTGTAGTGAAGACTGAATTGGTCGGACTGAGTAACCTCCTGAACCCTGTCCTCTAGAGTAAGAACCATTAAACTCACCTCCCTTTCGAAACCTTTTTGATGTCGATGCCATGGTGAAGTCATCTGGCTTCACTCCTTCCACCTCTATCACGAAGTCTACCACTTCTTGAAAGGATTTTGCCGTAGCCGCCACCGTAAGGTGAAATCGCACTCGACCTCAACCCCTTCACAAAACGACGAATTCGCTCTTATGGACTGAAACAAAGTTGGGTGGCATACCTGGATAATGCACGAAACTTAGCCTCATATACAGTAACCGACATCCTACCTTGCTCTAGGCTCAAGAACTCATCTCTTTTCCTATCCCTCAAAGTCCGGGGGATATACTTCTCCATAAACAAGCTAGAGAATGATGCCCAAGTCATAGGTGGTGCCTCTGTTGGTTGACACTCAACATGTGACCGCCACCACATTTTGGCGTTCCCTTGAAACTGATAAGTCACAAACTCAACACCAAACCGTTCTACTATACCCATCTTGTGTAGTAGCTCATGATACCAACCGTAAAATCGTAGGCATCCTCAGATTCAGCACACTTGAAGACTGGAGGTTTCAATTTCAAGAACTTACTGAAAAGTTCATGCTGGTCATTTGTCATTATAGGGCCTATAGTCAGACGAGGAAACGTGCCTATTTCTAATGAGGCATCCATGCGGGAGCCATAGTAGCCGCATGTTGTACCCTCCGAAACCTGAGTCTTTGGTGCGAAAACACTGGAGGTGTCTGGCCCTGACCAGATAACCCGCTAAGATAAGCCAGAACCTGATTGATCATCTCTGGGGTAGGTTGGGGTGGCATTTCCTCATTTTGCACTTGTTCATTCTCCCCTTCCTCACCCTCTCTTACCACTTCCTCAGTCGGTGGAGGAGTCACCGCCCTAGTACCAGATGGGCTAGGTGCTCGTCCTCTTCTTCTAGAGGATGTCCTCCCACGACCTCTTCCACGGCCTCTCGCCACTACTTCTCTTCGAGCTACAGCCCCAGTGGCTAGCTCAGACGTTTCTTGTCTTGCCGGTGTTGATGTTGGTGCAGTCGTTGCTCTAGTTCTAACCATCTGCGAAATAGAGTGAAGATGGTCAGATACCAATTTGTATCACCTAGATACCAATTGGACCCAAGTAATAGCACGAAAGAAAGAATGAAAGAATGGAATTTTCCTAAAGTCTTATAGCCTCTCAAAGAAAAGTAAAGGCGTCCCCCTACCGTTCCTTAAGACTCTACTAGACTCGTTCTTGTGTGATGAGACCAACGAACCTAATGCTCTGATACCAAGTTTGTCACGACCCAAATCGGGTCGCGACTGACACCCACATTTATCCTCCTATGTGAGCGAACCAACCAATCTAAACCCCAATCATTTAACAATAATAAACAGAAAATAATGCGGAAGACTTAAAACTTATTAACAAAATCAATAACTATTATTATCCCCAAAATCTGGAAGTCATCACCACAAGAACATCTATGATCAAATTACTAAACTAAGAGTATTCTAAGAAGCTAAAATAAATAAAAAGCTAGTCCATGCCGGAACTTCAAGGCATCAAGACATGAAGAAGAAGATCCAGTCCAAGCTAGAAGCATTAGCTCACCCTGAAATCCGGTGTAATTGAAGACTGGCTAGAATTACGGTTGAGTTAAAGACGACGGCACGTTTGCTGCATTCCACAAATAACAAAGAAGAAAACATAAAAGTAGGGGGTCAGTACAAACACAAGTACTGAGTAGGTATCATCGGCCAACTCAAAATAGAAAACAGTATATATCAAGTAATATCATAAATCAACTACAATACTCAACATGTAGCAACAACAAGTACTATAATCATTACCAAGTACCGCCAAGTTCACACATGAGGACTCAAGCCTCAGTACCATACTCATTTGGGAATTAGGTTCATTAGATTGAGTATATTAACATCTTTCAAGATTCATTATCTTTATTCCTCTTGTGTCGGTACGTGACACTCCGATCCCCTACTACTATGTGTCGGAACGTGACACTCCGATCCCCTAATTCTACGTGTCGGTTCATGACACCCGATCCCCTAAATCTACGTGTCAGTTCGTGACACCCGATCCCCTAATTCTACGTGTCGGTTCGTGACACCCGATCCCCTAAATCTACGTGTCGGTTCGTGACACCCGATCTCCTAATTCTACGTGTCGGTTCGTGACACCCGATCCCCTAATTCTATGTGTCGGTTCATGACACTCGATCCCCTAATTCTACATGTCGGTTCGTGACACCCGCTCCACTAATCTCATTCTATTAATTCATCAAGCCTTCTCTTATACCAAGGCATCATCATCTCATTACTTTAGTTCATCAAGCCTTCTTTTATACCAAGGCATCATCATCTCATTACTTTAGTTCATCAAGCCTTCTTTTATATCAAGTCATCATCATTAACAAGAGATTAGGGTTTTTAAGATTTGGGATTCAATAGCTTCATCATGCTTATTTTATCACAATTATATAATCACATTCATGCAAGCATACAATTAAGCATATAGAAGACTTTACAATACAACCCAACACATATCATTCGCTATCAAGAGTTTACTACGAATAGCATAAAAACCATAACCTACCTCCACCGAAGATTCGTGATCAAGCAAGCAATTTTCTCAAGGCTTTGTTTTCTCTTCGTTTCCCTCTTGTCTCGATCGATCCTCTCTCTCTCTTCTTGTTCTTTCTATTTTCTTTATTCAAACCCTCTTTCTTTTACCCTAATTAGCATGTAATTAAGTATAAAAGATGGCAATAATAACCCACTAATTAACTCAAGATTACCTCTTTTAACCCCCAAGTAATTAGACTTATTAACATTAACCCACTAACTTTATAATTAAAGCAGGAATAGTCAAAAACGTCCCTTAAAACATTAAAGAAATCCGACTCAGCCTGGGATTACGCAGCCTGTGACGGCCCGTCGTGCCTGCGACGGTCCGTCCTGCTGCTCCGTCACAGAGTTCAGAGACTCAATTCCATTGAAGGGTCTGTGACGGTCCGTCGTGCCCACGACGGTCCGTCCTGCCATTCCGTTATGAAGTTCAGAGAGTCGATTTCAGTTCCCAAATTTCAGAATTCTAAGTATTTTGGAACGAGACTCCCTCGACGGTCCGTCGTGCCCATGACGGTCCGTCGTCTCAGCCAGTTTTTCCAGAATAAAATCTGCTGCTCAAAACGACTAAACAGGTCGTTACAATAATAATACATAAAGCCAGTTATATACGCAGTAATTAAATTAGAGATAAAATTTATGCAAGTCCTATTAAAGATGTTATAAACAAATAAATGTATACCTGACTCTAAAAGTAAGTTGATTAACTTTTAAGAATTAATTTCGAATTAAGTAGGTCTCAGTTGGTTAGAGACTCGTGTTGATAATGTGTTAGTAAAACAAGAAAGAAATGCAAGAATACTTAAACAAGAAAGGAAGACAAAGTATGATGGGAAGTATAAAGTTGAAAGCCTTATTTTAATCTCTTCAATTGTTTTCTTTCACAAGGGTGAAGCATACCCTTTTATGGGATGAAGAAATCACTCATTTACAATATCAAGAAAATATATTAGAAGATCATTAATTGATACACTAAATGGGACATTACGTAACGTATAGAATGGAAAGAAACATCCATACAATTAAATGAAATTGTAACAGATTTAATGAAAATAAATAAATTGTGATAATGAGCAATAATAACTCATTAACGATTGTTCATAAAGAATGATTATACGAAAGTTATTAACTATTTATAGCAACACTGAAATATTAGTCATGTAATAAAGAATCATTAACAAAGAGATTAAATAATGAATATTAGAAAATAATATAAACACTTCTTTTTGAGATACTAGAATTAATTCACTAAATTATGCTCCTCGAAGTTGCGGATGGCCATTTCTAGGTGGAACACTAGACTTTCCTAATGAGAACAAGGAAGGAAAGCCAGAGTTATTTGTAAAATAATAATAGTATATATGCCAATAAGCTAACTTTTCGAATAGTAACATCATGTGTGATTCTGATGAAAATTCTACGACATCACAACAAGTCCTTTAGAGCTTGGTTTGTCTAAGTAGGATATAATAACATCAGCATAATATTAATGACACTTTTTTTTTCTGATGCTTATTCATTGTATAGGAAAAGTCTCGGACAAGAAAAGTACATTATCGAGAAAAAAAAAGGCACTATTATTATTAGAGTAATAGTCAAAACGTCTAGTATCACTGAGAACGACCATTGTCTCAGAGAGTGCATCCATTTTTATTTGCGAATTGCCTTTTCATTTTGAAAGTGGAACATCTTACCAGTCAGTTGCCTTTTCACGTTTACATGAGGTAACTGTGATTTTCTTTTGTTTTTCGACATTTTAAATTCAATCAACGTAACTCTTTTATCTATTTACTCTACTTGTCTTTCATTTATAACCTAACATACACGATAGATATTATTTTTCTGCATTTATCTACTTGTCTAATTTTCTTTCTTACATTCTTCGTTTTCATTACTTATAAAATACCTATGACTCTACTTATGGTGTTTGTATAATAATTACATGGAAATTTGTATTTTTATCATACACTAAGACGATTCATGTGTACTTTTGTCAATTTTATCAATATCATATCATATATCATATATTATTAAAGGTATGATGAAGGCTCAAAGTGCAAAATGAAATTACCATTTTACCTTTTAACTAAATTGAGATGTTATTTAATATTTAGTTAATTAAATAATACTAATAAAAATTTCTATAATATTTTGAGTTGGTATACATCTGAGTAAATTAAATAGAGTAAATTAAAAATAATAATTATCACTTTAAATAGATATATGTACTGTTTCATCTTTCAAATTAATTTATGTTCTTAATTAATCTATTTGTCTTTAATTTGTTGTAATGCTTGGTCTTTCAACTTTGTGAGTGGATCTTCATAATCCAAAGCTATCGTCATTATAAATTATTATACTTTTTGCCTCTTATATTTTAAATATTTGTAAAGACTTATTCTTACATGTGCTTGAGGATAAAATATATATATATTTAGACTGTTTTTATCAAATTAATAAAGAGATCCAAATCCCCCCCAAAAATAATATACCAAAATTCTTATTAAGTTAGAAGATCTTTTAACCTCCACCCAAATATTACTCTTATTATATTTTTGATATAGATATAAAATATATTTTTAAAAATATAAAAATATTCAATATCCTCATTTTGGGTCTCAACTAAATTAAAATTTGATTTATTAAATTAAATCTTAATATTGAATTATATAATGATTAAATATCAACAATTGCAGTTTAATTCTTTAGTTGTTACCTTCTAATTAAGTTTCCTTAGTTATAAATTTTAAATACTTCCTCTGTCCCTAATTAGAGTCTACTGTTTGTTTAGTTGTCTCTAATTATTTGTCCAATTTGACAAATCAAGAAAGGATAATTTTTTTACCTATCATACCCTCAATTAATTACTTTGGAAAAGGTTCAATTCCTTGAAAATCTTATGTTTTTAATTCATCCACTCCATAATTAATAGGGGTTAAATAGTAAACTCACTATGTCAAGTAATATTTTCTTAATAGGTATGTCAATTTAAAAGTGGACAAGCAACTAGGGACACATGAAATATTTAATAATTGCATTAAACTTAATGAGAAGAACAATTTCATCTTCTAGTAATTAATGTCAATAATTTATCTTCTTAAAATGTGTATTTAGTAACTATTAATTTAATTTTAATATTTTTACTCTATTCTACGAGACATCAAATTTGAGATAAGAAAGACATATTAAGAAAATTAATAATATAGCAGTGCGCCTCTATATTTATTTTTTCTATTTTATTTTTGTCTTCTAAAACAAATATAAAACTTATATATGGAATTTATAATATGTGGAGGACTAAATGTAGAAAAAAGTTTCTCCTCTCTAAGTTAACTATACAAATGAATAATATTTGTGTTTTACTTTTCATGCTTTTATTACAATTCAAATGTTACTTTTCCAAAAAAAAAAAATTTGTAACTTTTTAATTGTTTATACCAATTATGGGTGGAAGCGATTTTGTAAGAGAAGAGAGAATAAGAGAGAGAGTGGAGAGTAAGTAGCTTTTTGAGCTTGTTTATTACTGAGGGAGAAGCCCTCTATTTATACAACATTTTTACACATTAGGCCAACTGAAATGGCCGACACTAACTTTACACTTGGCTTATATTAATTCGGCCGACACAAAACGACAAACTACTAGTGGCCTTTTACTTTATTACTGGCCGACATAACTTTACATATGGCCATCTTATCTTCTGGCCGACACTTCACGACAAACTACTTTAATAAAGACATAAAGATAATATTACAAAAATACTTTTTTTTTTATTTACTAAAATAGTTATATCCTTGTATTTGTCTTATTTTTAGTATTTTATTTGGTATTGGGTAATTGTATATTTTAGTTTTAGCATTTAGATTACGATAATCTATGACCATTCTACTTTTACCTCTTTTTGTTCACTATGTTTTATAACTATAAATGCTGGACTTGTATGTTTACTATTACTTTCTTGTATGTAATTATTTTCTATTAGTTCATCTATATGTATTTTGAATTCTTTTAAATCATCAAAGTTAAATTTCAATGGTTTCTGTGTTATTATACTATTTTCATCTATTAGTTCAATTTTTACTTTTGTCTTATGTTTTTCCCATCCTTGTAATGGATCTTCATTGTATAGTTGTTCTAGTTGTTCATTAATTAATCTGACTTTGTCTATTGTAAATATGATAATTTCTAATTGTGTTATTTGTTTCTTATTTATATTTTCCATTTCTTGGTTTATTTTTTCACTTCCTTTTATCCATTCCATAGGTTTTCGTTATTTATTATTTACTCTTTTTGCTCCTATCTTGTTTCCGCATAGTTAGTAAACCACCAATGTGTTTTTGTTATGATGTGTGGATAAAATCTATCTAAAAATGGCATTCCTAATAACATATCTTTTGTTGTAAATTCAAAATTGTACATTTCTTCTATTGTCAATATTTTATCCCATATTTGTATTTTTATATTTTTTGCTCTGTATTTAATCATACTTCCTTCGTTATTAAATCCTGTTACTACCATTGGTGTTTTTAATTTTTCCCATTTATCTTCTGGTAAGCAATTATATTTACATATGTTTGCTTCTGCTCCTGTATCTATCATAGGGGTATAATATCTGTTGTGATATCCTTCTACAATAATTTTTGCAAGTATATATATTTTCATTATTCATTTTGTTCTTTTTATAATTACTTTCTTATTTTGGCAAATTATTGTTAATTGTTCATTTTCTATATTGTATGGTTTAACTTTTTCTAACCATTTTATTCCTAATGTAACATTTTGATGTCCTTGGTAAATTTTAAATGGTATAATTAAAGGTATTCCTCCTATAATTACTTCTTTCTCTGTTATTTCTTCATTTTTATTTACTATCTCGCTAGGTAGTCCTGGGCATAAGTGTCCTGTTTTTATGATTTCTGTTTCCAATACTAATTCTCTTGCTATGTAATTTTCTTCTTGTCCTGTATTTATTAAAATTTTATATCTTCTTTGATCTATTATTCCTGTTATAAAATAATGGTATGGCGTTATATCTTCTATTAAATTTTTTGGAATTTCATAGTTTCTTCTAGATGTACTCTTTCCTTTTATTTATTCAAATATTGTATTATCAAATATAATTTTTTGTTCTGATAATTCTTCACTTTGATAATCTTCTTCAGATATTATTTTTATATCATCTTCAGACATTATATTTCTTCATCTGTTTCATTATTATCTAGATTAATATTATCTTCTTCATTTTCAGTTTCTATATCTGATACTTCATATATACTATCGTTTTCACTTAATTCATAGTCTATATATTCTATTTGCAGATATTCATCATTATCTATGATTATTTCTGCAATCTGTTTTCTTTTTGGATCTTTGGGTAATTTACAATCTCTAGCTAAATGTCCTAGTTTTCCGCTATTATAACAAGTACATTGGGATATTTTTCTTTTTGATCTGTATGGTCTTTTTATTTTTTACATAATATCTTTGTCTTGGTTTTTTTTATTTATACTTGGGTTTAGTTTTTCTATAATTTTTATATTGTCTAGGTTTTTGGTTTTTATAATATTTATTTGTACATCCAAACTGTGGTGCTGTTTTATCTTTACAACATGCTAAATTTTTAATTAGTACTTTCTCCATTTTTAATTTTTCTTTCTGATTTTCACATAGTTGTACAAACCATTGATGTAAGAATTTTATTCTAGCTCCTAAAGTATCTACTAATCCTTCATCATTCCAATCTTTAATTATTTTTGTGCTAAATGATTCTGGTAATTTTGTAAAATATTGCTGTCTTATTTCTCTTGCTTCATTTATATTGTATTTTGCTTTGTAGTAATATTCTTTAAATGCACATGTATATTCTTCTATGTAACACATTTTACATATAGCTAATTTTGTCATAAGTTGTCTATTTATTATTTTTTCTCTGTTTTGTTCTCTTATATCTGTGGTCAAACCTCCAAATTCATTTCTTATTGTTGATTCATATTTATCTAGTATATCTATATTTGATGCTGATGGAGATCCATCCATTTTCTTATCACTTCTAAGTACTTCTAAACTTTCTGGGGGTAAATTTTCTATCCATAATTTTGTTGTTCCTACAAATGTTCTTTCTATATATTTCGGCGTTTCTCTCGCTGTTATTTTATTATCAATCATTTGTTTAGATATATTCCCTATCCATATTAATATTGCTTTATTTATATCTGTAACACAATCTAGATCTAAGAAATTATATTGTTCAGTTATTGGTTTAGGTGTCTATTTTTTATTTAATCTGCTATTCCATATTGCTTTCGCTCTTTCTGATTGTTCATAATTTTCTGTATAATAAGTTGGTGGTGTCCATCTAGGACTATTATCTGGGGTTTTAACTCCTGATGTGCTAGGTTTATTCATATCTCCTGTGTTTATTTCTAATTTTTTTTGTTTATTTACTTGTTCTAGGATTTCTGTGTATGTTTCACTTATATAACTTATTTCTGAATTTTGATCATTTATCGTATCTGATTCGTTTACTTCATCTATTTCATTTACTCCAAGGTTTTCCTTTAATTTTTGTTTTATATCATTTATTTCATTAGTTAACTCGAATTCTTTTTCTTTTTCTTTTTCTTTTTGTTTAATTTCATATAATAATTTTAACTTAGCTAATTCTTGTTCTAATTCACTTATCCTTGTATTTTTTATTTCTTCTAAATGTTGTACTTCCTGTTTTGCTTGTATTTTTATTTTTTCAATTTCTTTTGATTTTTCTATTTCTTCATTTTCTTTTGTTATTCTTATCATAACTGTTAAACTATCTTCTAATTTTGCTGTTTCTTTTTCTAACATTAAATATAAGTTATTTCCTATTTTTTTATATCTTCTTCCTAAATTTGAAAATATTATTTTTATTATTAGTCCATCTTGATTTTCATATGTCTTTTCATCTACTGCAAATTCTTCTTTATTCATTATGATTTATGTATTATATTATGTTGTAATCTGTATTCAAGGCAATTTATTTGTAGTTCTATCATAAATATAACTCTTCTTTGTACTAATATTGATTTATTACATACTCCTGCTAACATATTTTCTATTAATCTTTCTTTCCTATGTTGCAATTCTTGTCTTTTTTCATCTATTTTTCTATCAATTGTTGCTTATATATTTCTTTGTTCATATTGTTATTTCAGATAACAAACATATTTATATTCTGTTTTTGAAATTACGCTTATCAAATGATTTGTCTTATCATTACTTGTCTTAGTGAGTTGTGATAGTTCATATTCTATGTATAAAGGTTTTAACTTTTTCCATATCTTTCGTACTTTTCTATCTATCCTAGTTTTTGTTATTTTAGTTTCTTTACTTAGTGTTGTATTATTCTTCATGTCTTTAAGAAAATATTTTTTTCTATTAGTCTTTGTCTATGTTCTATTTTTTTTATCCATTTATATTTTTCTGTACAAAATTTTAAAAAGTTTACTTAATTTGCTTGGATCTTTAATAAATTTTATCTTATAAATATTATTACTTCGTTTTTGCAAAATTTCAAACCTTTTTAGTTCAATCATTCTTTTATAATTCTAATTCTTTTTTATCATATAGATCTATGTTTTCTTTAGTTTTTACCCAATATTGTAAGTACATATAATTTATCATTGATCTCTGAATATTTCTAGATCATTATGTACAAGTCTATGTCAAAATTATTATCATAAAAATCATCTTGTATAACTAATTTAGCCCAACCTTGAGTTGTTACTTCTATTATCTCATATGTTAATAATATATCATAGATTGTTCTTTTTATATCTGTATTAAGACCTTTTAATATATAGAATATTAATATCTTGTAATTAACATCATCATCTAATAAACAGAAAATTATGGGTGGAAGCGATTTTTTAAGAGAAGAGAGAATAAGAGAGAGAGTGGAGAGTAAGTAGCGTTTTCAGCTTGTTTATTACTGAGGGAGAAGCCCTCTATTTATACAATATTTTTACACATTAGGCCAACAGAAATGGCCGACACTAACTTTACACTTGGCTTATATTAATTCGGCCGACACAAAACGACAAACTACTAGTATGGCCATCTTATCTTCTGACCGACACTTCACGACAAACTACTTTAATAAAGACATAAAGATAATATTACAAAAGTACTTTTTTTTACTCTAACTGTACGTCTGGAACGTAATTATCTTCTCCTTCACATTTTAAGCATAGATGATCAGGATATTTCTTTCCTATTAGCTTGCAATATCTCGTCATTAAATTAGAAGCTAGTTGATGCTTTATTCCCTTAATAATGCCACGTGCGACTATGTTGTCAACAATTCATAATTTCTTGTACATTCATTTTGAATGAGTCCATCTTACATATATGACACTCAATTATTGTATAGATTGGTGGTAAAATGTACCTAAAACTTTTCTCCAAACTTGTATTGAAGAGAGGTTTTTTAATGGAAAAAGTAGACTTAGAAACGTTAAATTGATAGGTCGTAGGTCCTATTAACTCTTTGCGGATTGAGAAATATTCACGTTTATTTGAAATACAAAATTTACTTGAGATGAAATACGATAACAATTATTGACATCCAAATTTGGACCTCCACAATATAGATTAATTATCATTTTATTTTCGATTTAAAATAATTTAACATAGTTATTTTAGAAAAATTCAATAAAAAATAGTTTGCAAGAACAACTTCTATTACGCCCTAAGAAAACCCCTTAGACGTTAAACGACATACTTGACCCCAAAGGGGTCTCATACAATCCCTTAGCATAATCCTAACATAAGATAATATAAATTACAGAGAAATTTAAATCTTTTTAAATATACAATCGAAGTCATTTTTATAAAATGCAAACATAAGTCTTTTCTAACTCTGTCTCAAAACCATCTACGTTGACTTGAATATTAAGCTTTGGGCCGCAACCCATATAAAGTCTTAAACATAAAGGTAATTGACATAAGAAATGTAATTGGTTGTCCTCGAAACTATGCAGACTCACCAAGTCTTCAATCTTCATGTGCTCCTTAGAAAACCTATCTCCAATGCAGCTCAACCCTCCAACCCTAATACATTTGGTTAGAATGTAGGCAATATGCGTTAGTACAAAATGTACCAAGTATGGAAACTAGCACAACATCATTAGAGCATATCAAATGGTTAGTCAACATAAAACATAAGCATAAGAGAGAATATTATGGTCATAACATAATCATCACAGTCATAGCATGGTCTACAAAATAAGCTTCATATAAACATAAGTCAACATAAGACATATTTAATGAGCATCGGAGATAATTCATAATCATGATAACCAATTCTTCATCATAAGCATTATACAAGCATAATTGACTCTTGGTCATCCATATCATATTAGCGTCATTCTTATGTAACTTCAAAAGCATACATGTGAAAAGTAAAAATAACATCCCATACTACTACCCAAGACAAGTATCCCTTTTTAATTATCTTAATCATAGTATAAATTCTTGGTTTAGACATAAGCTTCTTCACCTTATGGGCACCATGATTCTCGGTAACATCAAAGCACAATTTTGCAATGCATGAAAGACAACCCGTACTACCCTTCACACCAAGCATAGCCTTAAAGTCCTCCTAGTCACATGAGCCCTCCTTAGGTCTTACTATTGTCTATATTCATATAAACAAGGTAACTTCCACCTTAGTCAATCATGTCTTGGAAGGAAACTATGAAAACAACCCAAGCTAATTCATACTACATAAGGGAACTCTTCACAACTAGCCTCAATCATACTTATGCCATGTATGGATAGCATCCCATACTACTCCCACACTAAGTACTCCTATAAACTATCATGAAACTTCACTAGTTAGGGACTAGTCCCTCTTGACTATTTGCCTTTATTCATATAATTTAATTCTCTATTTAGTACTAAGACATCAATTCAAGGATACCAAGGAATAGCACCCTACAAGTATAGATCGAGCTAATAGTTTACTAACATAACCACATTATGCTAAATCGAGCTACCATGGAGGGAATACTATCATGTTTTTGAAGCTATTCAAAGAAGGATACCAATGTCCCATCCTACCTACCATGCAAGACATCCCATGATGTTATGCAAGCTATCCCTAGGAGGGAGTGAATCTTCAATCCTAGGCTACCATGAGTACGACTAACTCAATCTATCCTTGAAATGAACCTTACAATGCAACTCAAGCTCACCTTACAAGTGTACTAGAATACAAATGCAAGCTATCCATAGGGGGTATGATTATCAAACCCTAAGTTATCCTTACAAGAGAACTAAGATGCTAATGTAAGCTATTAATGGGAGAGTGTTTATCTCAATCCAAATATACCATTAGGAGAGTATATGTCCTCAATCCTAAAGCCACCATGAAGTGGTCTTGACCTAACCAAATTAAGCTACGATGAAATGCATTCTTGCAATGCTAGTTCAAGCTATCCATAGAAGAGTGTAGATCCTCAATCCTAAGCTACCATGAAATGGTCTTGTCCTATCAATTCAAGCTACCACGAAATTCATCCTCACAATGCGAATACAAGATACCATGAGATGCATCCCACAAATGCTAAATCAAGATAACCTTAAGAGAGTATTTATCCTTAATCCTAAGCTACCATGAAATGGTCTTTTCTTACCAAGTCAAGATACCATGACTAACTCATGCTACCATGACATGAATCCTACAATGGAAGTCAAGCTATACCTTAGGAGAGCATAGATACTCAATCACAAGCTATTCACCTTTGTCTTATTCTACTTAGCAAAGCTATATATGAAGGAAACATATGCCTCAACTTCAAGCTATTCTAGACTAGCATGATTCGATTCATTTTAGGTTCTCAAGTCAACGTAGAATCCGTCTATAGAGAGAATTGAATCTCTCAGCATATTCATGTCTAAGCATATAATAGAATACACCACAAGATGACATCATATGACTTCATCCCAATGCCATAAAAATGGTGGCTACAAGCCCTACTTCCGAGCTTCATTCTATCACGGACCAAGTCTAAATTAAAAGTTATTCAATCACATTGTTCATTAGAAGGTGATTCTACTCAAACTTGATGATAAAGGTTCAATTCTAACCTTACAAGTCAAGATCCTTCCTATTCAATCAACTCTAGTACAATTGATAATTAGACGATTTTAACTATGATCAATTAGTATTCAAAACCTTGATTTAGAAAGATCACTTTCGAACCTTCAAATTTTCCTGTAATGGCCTAAACCCATAATGATCACATTCATCAATTTAGATTAGGTTTAATCATGGAAATCACATGAAGTAATCATATAATTATTGAACAAATTTAAATCAATCATAATTGGGTGATATACACTAGATTAGAGTTACACCTAAGCCCTACCCACAATGCAAGAACAACCCTAACTAGAATTTAGGGGTTTTTACATTAATTTGAGGGAAAACAAATGGGTACCCATGGGTGGAATAACCCATGTATGAATAATCTTCTCATACCTTTAATCAATGTCCTTAACAAAGCTTGAATCCATGGAGAAATAGAACTAGTTTCTGTCAAGACCCTCAAAATGAACTAAGATAGATAAAGCCTCTCACGTGTTAAAAATGTCATTAACATGTAAATAAAGTGTTTTCAGCATGTATAGTTAGTTTGAAGAGGTTTGGAGGTCAAACGTCAAGGACGCTCAAAAGTTAGTCTTTAAACGTGCTAGTGTGTACTTGTGTGTTTGCCTTGTTTTTATGCGTTGTTTAGAGTCTTAAAACAATAGAGGTGACCCTAGTATCTTAGTATACATGTTAAGGGTCAAGAAGTCCGGGTACGACTCCCCGAGGACCATCCTAAGGTCCCCCGAGGAGGACCCAAACGTTTGACAAGGAAGCTGCCAAAGGTAGCATGAAGCAGCAAGAAGCAGCAAGAAGTGGAGCCACTCACGTGTCGCACGCCTGGCATGTCATGACCGGGGAGCATCCCCTAGAAATAACATGGAGTACTTCACCTCTCGGAGGTCTTATACAAGCCTATAGTTATCATTCATAGCATTATCATTGGTAAATTCAGTGGAAAATTTAAAACATTCCTAGCACATCATATGCTAGAAAGATCACTTCCATTATATATAAAAATATCATAAGTATTTCATTGAATTTAAGGCACAATTAGAGACACATTACAGTAAGCATATTTCATTTACAGTGAACTCATTTCTTTTAAAGTAAACTTCTTTTCTTCAACTCATTAACTTCACAAGTAACCCTCTAGTGATACTTGGTGCAATGCATCACCTTAAGGCCACAAGGTACTCATACATACAACCTTCCTAACTCAAAACATGCAGTCCTAGAAGTATAACATATCATAAGAAACTTTCAAGTCTAGACTCCCAAAACAATTACAGTAAACTATGTTCAACTTGCACACATGCTAACTTCACTTCACATAAACCATTATAAGACCTTACTCACAATCCCAATCTATGCCTACTAATGCAATATACATGTGAAGTCCCATGACCTCAAACATACTTAGTGAGGACTTTTGTGAACAAGACTTCCCACATTGAGAAGGGGCACCCCTCATATTCAAGTTTACTCAATGCTAAGCTAAGTTCGTTTTATTGAAAAGCCTTTATATTCATTACTTTATAAGATATAGGCTTAGGAGAGTTAACCCCTTATATGCTTAGCTCATAGGTTATAGATGAGAGAGTCCTTTTATCAACCTAATTCATGTGAGAAAACCTTTGACATGGACATAGCATATTCAAGCACCATCTAGTTTAGGATACTCTTGCGAACACCTTTCAAGAGCCCATCTATTGAGTAGATCATCATACATGCATAATGGACACGTTTTCACGTGTGTGTCTACTTATATGTGAGCAAACGTTTCACATAAATACCTTGGACCCACTTATGTTTAAACTTTACTTCGTTCATGCATATAAGACATGCTCATCACTTAACCATTCATTCATATTCATGTACATATAGAATAAACCTAGGAAGTATCCTATCAAGGCATACATGTGCAATGCATAGACAAGGTCCCATACCCTTGTCCATACTAGTACACCTATCAAGTCATCCTCGTTAAGAGGTACATTCATACTTCATGGGCATGTACTCCACATGCATAGTATTAGACATTAGTGCATATGAAAATTATCCCTTCATTAGACACCATGAACTTATACTACTTGTAAGCATGCATGAGGTGTGTGTGTGTACATTGGCAACATGATCACATAATGGTAACAATCCTAACATTGAGGCAACCACCTTACAAAGTTAATGTACATTAAAGTACCCTAAACCATAAACAAGTCACATATAAAGTAGTAGGAACTCTAGATTACACACAACAACATTATAACATAGGAGACAAGACATCTTCATTACTCGAATCTAAGACTCCTAATCATGCTTAAGACCACACAATCATGTAGAGGTTCATATATAGGGGTTATGCTACATAATAAGTAACCAATCATCAATAGACCTCAACCATGTCAAACATATAGAACCCTAACCCTAACATCTTTATTCACATATGGAAATCATCATAAATATAACCTATATCATGAACTAGCATTGGGGACTAGGAATAATACTTCACATTTGTGATCATCACAACCACACTTGCAAGATACAATTGCCTTCAAGGCCATGATCATATTACATATAAAATGAAAATAAGGTAAAAACCGCCCCCATAAGTGGACCTTACCACACAATGCCATACAAGGCCTAACATCTAACAATTCTATTGAAAAGTAGAGAGAATAGGGAAAACTTACAATTCCTCCAATTTTTTATCATCATTGATCAATTACCCTCATTCAGCATCAGTACATGCATAAAAAAGTATCTAAAGGTACCATTACATAAAATCATACTTTTAACATCATGGTTTCAAGATCACAATCGGTACACTACTTCATCAAGTCGATAGAAAGTAGAGGAACAAAGATCATTTACCAATTACCTAAACCTCGATCATCATTGGTAACTCATCAAAAATTCATATTCGATTCGCATGAATAATAATAGTAATAGTCAGTATAACATAATTGAATCATGATTCAATCAACAAAGAGTCAAGATCACAACACCCACATTATAGGTCAATTTAAGAATTTAGGAGGATCATTGGTTATTCATGGAATTGGATTTATATTCATCTTAAAATCATTTATTAATCATAAATTCATCATTAGAATGCTTTCGAAATCAATTTGACAGTAAATTCATGACTAGATTCAAAATTGGGAATTTTTGTCTTTGAATCACATTTGAAAATCCTTGATTGACTCCTTAGATGAATGGATAACTAAGGATGAAGGATCACCATACCTTTTTTATTGAATACCCATGAGAAATATAGCCCATAACTTGAACCTTAAGTTTTCCCTCCAATAGAGGTTTGAGAAAATTTGGAAGAGAAGAGAGATTTTGGGATTTTGATTTTCTCATTTTGTGTTGGGGTTTTGACTTTTGAAAGGGGTTAAACACCCCCACACTTATTTTGGACTTTTAAATATGTCAAAATCAACTTTCATTTTTGAAATCTTCGTTGAGGATAAAGTTCACGATGCGGAGCTGTTCCTGCATGTTTTTTTGAAAATAACTTCCAGGGTAGTTGAGTCTGCGTTGTGTCCGCAACGAGGACAAACTTTTTGATATATGGAGGACCAAGCCTGCGATGTGGACCTATTTCACCAAGGAACAAATGCTGGTGCCTTGGGCAGTTTGTCAGCCGAAGGTTGGATCCTCCTCAAGGACCCTTTAGTTGGTCCTGGGGGGTTTTGACAGGACGTTTCCACCTCAAATACTCTTCGATACATGTTAGGAACATTTCATATAAATTTGAGCATCATGTCATATCAAGGAAGTGTCACACCCGGAATCTAGACCCCATATGAGCCAAGTGTCGTTAACCTCTCTGAAGTCGCGGACAAGCCTCTTCTTACCTTTCACACAATCATACAGTTAAATTTTTGTGGAAAATTTAAAATTTTTGATACTTATTGTAGTGTACTTAGACTTCACATACTTACTTCATAAGAGTGGTATACTAATAAGATCAACTAAACAACCATCTATATTAGATTAAACAATCAAAATGAAATGATCCATAATATAATAATAGTTTACCAAATTTCCTTAATAAAAAAGCTTAGAACAACCGTTCGAAAGTAAACTCTAGAACAACATCCACTAGCTATGTCTAATGTACTAAATCTATAATAATAAACGTAGCATCCCCGAACTATGGGACCTAGCAAAAGTCTGGAGATACTAGTCCGAACAACTTCAACGTATCTTCAATCTTCTTCAAGAACCTGAACCTATAAAAATAGTTATATTATAGGGGTTAGTACACACATGTACCAAGTATTGGTGCATGCACATAAACACATAAGGACTATGCATGACCAAGAAAGCTTTTCCTATAGCTACATGCCATTTCTGGAAAGCGAAGTCACTTTACTTTCCTAAATCGTTATTTATGAATCATGCTATGAATATGATATATTTTCATGCATTTAAAGCACACAACTCATTTTATATATGAACACAAGACCTTGGAATCATGATCATAATTTTTGAACAACTAGAACTAAAATTATTATATTTGCTCCCTCTTATGCGAGAGCTCTACTCCCATGCCTTAGTTTATTTTTCAGTCTTTTCTTCTTTTCGTTGTATAGTTCAATGATCTCCTTTGATCCTATGTTTTATTTATGAGTATAAATATAAATATAAAATTATTATATTTGCTCCCTCTTATGCGAGAGCTCTACTCCCATGCCTTAGTTTATTTTTCAGTCTTTTCGTCTTTTCGTTGTATAGTTCAATGATCTCCTTTGATCCTATGTTTTATTTATGAGTATAAATATAAATATAAAATTATTATATTTGCTCCCTCTTATGAGAGAGCTCTACTCCCATGCCTTAGTTTATTTTTCAGTCTTTTCTTCTTTTCGTTGTATAGTTCAATGATCTCCTTTGATCCTATGTTTTATTTATGAGTATAATGATTCATTGTAGTCCCATACCTACAATGAATCAAGTAAGTAAGCCAAAAGACTAAGGAAACGTTTTGACTACCTTACTCACAAGTTATTCTTTTCATTCTTGATAAATTGGGCATGAAATATTTATATGACAATCTTTATTGGCTAAGCCAATTATTTTATCATTTCCATAATGTGAAGACACTAGAGCATATATCTATATTCGCATAAGCCAATAACTTGTTAAAACTTCATTCTTATAAACTTATGATTTGATATAATTTAAGCTCTTGCTTTCTTAGTTCACTTTGAACTTACATTTCTTCTTCGTTTTTTCTTACTTTCTTACATAAATCTTTATCATTAAGATCATGTGAGCTAAGATGAAATCCAGTGTCTACCCCACACCGAAAATGGGTGGTTCTCCGATCAAAGTGTACCTCGATCATGTAAGTTAACATGAAATCTAGTGTTTGCCCTGCACTGAAAAGGGGTGGTTCACTGGCTAAAGTGAAACCAAGTCCAGTGTCTTCCCACACTGAAAAGAGGTGGTTCAAAGATAAAGTGAAATTGAATACTTTACTTGAGCATTAACAAACATAGATCAAGTGAGGTAAACATGAAATCCAGTGTCTTCCCCACACTGAAAAAGGGGTGGTTCATCTGCCAAAGTGAAACCGAATACTACCTAGCTCTCTTAGGTGGAATCCACTAGCTAGTTCCTATGTTGGAAACATAGTTCAAAGACTAGGAGATTTTGGAGACTACTTATCCACCTTGGTTTTAGCCTCATCTCATGAGGATTATATGTGCTTGCACAAACTTATTGCTAGTCAATCGCTGCTTTTCTCAATTTCTTATACTTTATAACTTTTAGAGTTGACTCATACATTATGGAAGCTTTTTTTTAGTGAGGTATGCTTAACTCAATGGATGACTTGTCATTCCTTTATTTACTTGATGAATGTGAACTTAAACCTTACATTATCATCATAGTGTTGATGAGACTTGTCTCATGATTTCTAACACCCTCTTATGTGAGTATCATTAACATTATCGTCTAGGTGCAAGTGAGACTTGTCTCACTTCCTTTAACACCCCAATCTGGTCAATTTCATAACTCAAAAGCTTTAAGTTATGTCATTACTCACCTTATCTTGCTCAATGTCATTTTGTAGCCTTACACCATTCTTTATGAAAGTTATAAACTTATTCAATGTACTACTATATTAATAGTTCATTCATATAGGGTATGTTGGGACTTATCCCAATGATTGGCATACCCTTGGTTATGAATTTATTGAGTTACATTGGTCATGCTTAATTTGGTATATCATAGTCATTAGCCAATTTTATATCATATTCTAAAAACAACATTGTAAGCCAATTTATTGGCATAAATCAAACTATGATATTATCACTAGCCAAGTCAATTATATCATGAATACATTGTAGTAATCTCATCATGTTAACTAGTCAACTTTTAACCTTTGATTAGCCTATAGGAACAATTCAATGAACAACTTATAACAGGAAATTAAGCTTCATGAACGACTCATAACAAATTTCATCTACTCGAACACAATTAGGCATTACAACATTCTTTAGCTCATGTAAATAATACTCTAATCATACTGATCTAGCCTATAGGTCTCATTCGACATTATCAAACAAAGAAACCTACACATAATGACCAATTAGAACAACATACCAACAACATGCTCGAGATTTACCTTATACATTCACTTGAATCAGAAATAAGGATAAACTAGGGAGAGGAACATCCATTTCATTGGGAACAACCCTAGTTTAAATATCTTGAGTTCATACGTTTCAAAAGCCTCTTGGGTAAAGGATCCAAGAGAGAAAACCCGTACCTTACTGTAGAATTAACTCTACGAACATCACCTTGTACTTTGCACAAAAAGTCTTTAAGTATAGCCTTGAAATCGCATAAGAGATTTTTTATTTTTCTCCTGCTTGTTCACTTTTTTTAGTCATAGGTATTCTAGTGATTGAATGTGAGTCTATATCTTAGGAACTAATATTGACTAATTCACCTTAGGCTAATTAAGTTAATTAAATTAATCAATTATCTAATTACCAAAATGCGGCTCCTAAATTGACTTAAAATATGAGAACATTTGACTTAGCCAAATCTGGAAATTTTTCAAGGGTTTCGGCTAAGACATGATTTTTAATTAATTGATTAATTTACTAATTTAATAAATTAAGTGACTTAGGGTAAGTACTAATAGAATTTAGTTGGGCTTGTCCCTTGGCCGGTTAGCACATCTGCTTGCACATGTGTTGATACTCTTTTCTTGTTGTCCCAAGGATCCTCACTATATCCTTGGGCTCTTCTTAGTCTACATGATCATTTTAAATAATGATGTGCTATGGTACCTAGGCTTGACACTTGGATGCCTCGTACCTAATTTGTGAGTTAAGGAATTAACTAGTTTAGTTTAGAGTCTTCATTGCAGGTACAATTCCTAAACAAGCTTGAATTGGGGCATTTTAACATTAAAGTACATTTTAATACCTAGAAATTGGCTAACACCCTTAAAAAATATTCTCTAATATGCCCAATATTAATCAATATTTGGCATTGGAATTCCTATGTGCCCCAATACCTATTCTTAAAACTTAATTGATCTTCACCTAGACGAGTACATTTTCTGGAATGTTACATTATCCCCCCTTAAGAACATTCATCCCCGAATGACACCACACATCATTTTGAAACAAAGGGGGTATTTTCGAAAACACATCAACATACTTGACACTTTATCTTTTTGAATATTTGATTCACAACTTACTCTGGATGATGGATATCATTCTAAGCTTATCTAAAGCTTCATATTTGAGATTGAGGAACTTCCTTCCCAATCTTACTTAAATTCAATGCACATCAAAATTCATGTAACACAAAAATCATGTCAATGTTGTACAAAAACAACAACATAAATTCAAGAATGAACTCATAATTATTCATATAGTGCAAGTATAAAACACATAGGTATGGACTTAAAACACCAAAAGCGACTAATGCACTAAAATTTAGAATCTCATAAACAAAATTAGACTTAGGAAGAGTATATCTGACCTCAAGAATTGATAAAGTGAGGGTAACGAGATCTCATATCGTCCTCGGCCTTGTTGCTTCCTCAACAAGGTGGTTCCTCCATAACACTTTTACGGTGACAACCTCCTTGTTCCTCAGCTGCTTCACTTGGCGATCTAAAATTTCAATTGGAACCTCTTTGTAAGAAAGGTTCTCATAAATTCATAGCCCCTCAACAACAGAATGGATGCTAGATCGCGTAGACACTTTTTAAGAATCGAAATTTGAAACACTGGATGAACATAAGCCAAGTCATTTGGTAATTTCAGTTCATAGTAAACATTCCCTACACGCTGTAAGATCTCATAAAGACCTATATACCTTGGACTCAACTTACCTTCCTTACCAAACCTCATCGCCCCTTTTATGGGTGATATCTTCAGTTAAACTTGATCACCTACCTCAAATTCAAGAGCTCTCTATGTGTTATCATCATAGGATTTTTGACGACTGTAAGCAAGTATCCAATCTATCTTTGATCATTCTCACCTTTTCCACATCCCCATGTATGATCTCGGGGCCAAAGGATGGAAGACTATCCTACCTCAAACCACCCAACTGGAAACCTACATCTCCTGCCATACAGTGCTTCAAAAGGTACCATCCCAATACCGGAATGGTAGCTATTATTATAAGAGAACTCAATCAGTGGCAAGTGATCATCCCAACTCCCCTTGAAGTCAATAACACATGCTCTCAGCATGTCTTCAAGGGTATGAATGGTACATGATGCTTTTCCATCCGTCTGGGGATGAAACGTAGACTGAGCTTCACCTGTGTACCCAAGCTCTTTTGGAAAGATCTCCAAAAGTGAGAAGTGAACTGGGCTCCCCTATCCGAAATGATAGATAAAGGAATTCCATGCGACCTCACTATCTCATCAATATACATCTTGTCATAATCTTCGGCCCTGTAAGTAGACTTCACAGGTATGAGGTGAGCAGACTTGGTCATCCTGTCAACAATGACCCAAAACGAATCATGCAGTATCCTGGTCCTGGATAGACCAACAAGAATATCCATATTAATAGCCTCTCACTTCCATGTTGGGATCTCAATAGACTGGGCAAAACCTCTAGGCTTAAGGTGTTCGGCCTTAACCTGCTGGCAATTGGGGCACTCCTCCACAAACATAGAAATATCTCGCTTCATACCTTCCCACCAATAGATCTCTTTGAGATGATGATACATCTTGGTGGAACCTGGAGCTATGAGCCTCTGCAATAATATTAGTTCTCAGATTATCAATATTGGGCACACAAAATCTGCCCTGGTATCTATACACACCGTCCTCCCCAAGGGAGAATGATTCATTCAACTTACTCAACACTGAGTCTTTCAACTCCATGAGCACTGGGTCGAGATGCTGCTTATCTTTAACATCTATAACAAATGAGGATTCAAAACTAGAATGAACCGAAACACCCCCAATTGGTGTATCTACCAGCCGTACACCAAACCTGGAAAATTGGTGTAACTCTTTAACCATCTCCTTCTTCTCATCATCAATATGAGACACACTGCCCATGCTCAATCGGCTCAACGAATCATTCACTACTTTGGCCTTAATTGGGTGATAGTGGACACTCATGTCATAATCCTTGAGCAGCTCTAGACATCTTATCTAACGAATATTCAATTCTCTCTGTGTAAAAACATACTGAGGACTTTTATGACCAGTAAATACATAAACATGTACACCATATAAGTAATATCTCAAAATTTTTAATGCAAATATCACGACAACTAACTCAAGATCATGGGTAGGGTAATTCTTCTGGTTGATTTTCAATTGTATTGATGCATATTTAATCACCTCGCCATCCAGCATAAGAACACATCCCAAACCTACTCGGGAAGCATCACAGTATATCACATACCCTACACCACTCCTCGGCATTGTGAGAACAAGGGATGAAGTGAGTCGGTCTTTGAGCTCATGGAAGCTCTTTTCACAAGTTTCAAACACTCAAACTTTGCCTTCTTCTTTGTTAAAGTTGTCAATGGAGAAGAAATTGAGGAAAAGCCCTCAACAAACCTGCGATAGTAATTATCCAAACCCCAGAAACTCCGGATGTCTGTAGGAGTGAGGGGTCTTAGCCAATTTTTACTGCCTTAATCTTTTTCGGATCAACCTCTACACCCTGGTCAGACACAACATGACCAAGGAAGGTCACTAATCAAATCCAAAACTCACATTTGTTGAATGTCGCATACATCTGATGTTTCCTGAGTACTTGCAATGTCATTCTCAAATTCTGTTCATGCTCTTCTTTGGTCATAGAGTATATAAGGATTTGATCTATGAATACTATGAAAAAACGAATCAAGGTACTCATGGAAGACCCTATTCACAAGGTCCATAAACGCGGCTGGTGCGTTAGTGAATCAAATGACATGACAAGAAACTCGAAATGACCATACCTAGTACGAAAGGCAGTCTTAGGAATGTACGCTTATCTTACTTTAAGCTGATTATACCCTGATCTTAGATCTGTTTTTTTAGAAAAGAAACTTGAACCTTGGAGCTGATCAAATAGATCATCAATTTTGGGAAGAGGGTATTTGTTCTTTATAGTGTGACTTTGTTGAGTTGTTGATAATCGATACACATTTTAAGAGTTCCATCCATTTTCTTAACGAACAACACTGGAGAACCCCATAGGCATATGCTCGTCTAGATGAAGCCCTTATCAAGTTGATCTTTTAACTACAAATTCAACTCTTTGCGTTCAGCTGGAGCCATTCTATAAAAAGGAAAGGAAATTGGTTTGGTTTTGTAACTAAGTCAACACCAAAATCAATTTTGCATTCAGGAGGAATTCCTGGTAACTCCTCCGAAAAGACATCTTGAAACTCATTCACTATGGACACAGAGTCTATGGAATGAAACTCATGCTCTAATGTTGTCTCCTATGGGAGTACTAACTAGAAAAGGCTCATGCAAAATCTCAGGAAGTAAGTCAAATTTTCTAGCTACTAATGTAGTAACAAAAGACAATGTGGATCCTTGATCTAACAATGTATACACAGGAAAAGAAAAGAGAAGCAAGTTACCAGTGACCACAATAGCTGACTTCTCCTGCCTGGTGTTTCTTCTTGTGTTCATTATTCTACACGTACACACAAAAAGGAAGTTCGATGCGCGAATGACACAAAATATCAAAGCTCTACACAGCACGATATAGAGTAGAAGAAGGGAAGATTCTTAACATCACTTAGTCTCTAAGTCATGGTTGTAGTGCACTTAACAACCATAAGCTAGAAACTATGCAACATGGTTGTTTTGAGCCTTATTTCCTAGGTAATTTAAACTGATGCTCTAATATCAAGTTTGTCACACCCAGAATCTAGACCCCAGATGAGACCGGCGTCGTTAATCTCTTAGAGGTCGCTGACAAGCCTCTTTTTAGCTTTCATCACAATCATACAGTTAAATTTTTGCGAAAATTTAGAACTTTTTAATACTTATTGAAGTGTACTTAGATTTCATATAATTACTGAATAAGAGTGATATACTAATAATCTCAACTAAATAACCATCTATATTAGATTAAACAATCGAAATGAAAGAATCGATAATATAATAATAGTTTGCCAAACGGCCTTAATAAAAAAGTTTAGAACAACAGTGTGAAAGGAAACGCTAGGGAAAACATCCACTATCTATGTCTAATGTACTAATTCTAGAATAATAAACGTAGCATCCTCGAACTCGAGAGGACCTACCAAAGGTCTGGAGATACTAGTCTGAACCGCTTCAACTTATCTTCAATCTTCTTCAAGAACATGCACATATAAAAATAGTAATAGTATAGGGGTTAGTACACACTTGTAGTAAGTATGGGTGTATTCACATAAACACAAAATGACTATGCATGATCAAGGAAAGCTCTTCCTATATCAACATGCCATTCCTGGAAAGCGAAGTCACTTTACTTTCCTAATTCGTTATTTATGAATCATGCTATGAATATGACATATTTTCATGCATTTAAAGCACACAACTCATTATCTATATGAACATAAGACCTTGGAATCATGAACATAATTTTAAAACAACTCAAACAAAAATATTATTTTTGCTCCCTCTTATGCTGAGAGCTCTACTCTCATGCCTTAGTTTATTTTTCAGTCTTTTTTCTTTTCGTTGTGTAGTTCAATGATCTCCTTTGATCCTATGTTTTACTTACGAGTGCAATGATTCATTGTATTCCCATACCTTCAATGAATCAAGTAAGTTATCCAACGGACTAAGAAAATGTTTTGACTACCGTACTCACTAGTTATGATTTCCATTCTTATTAAATTTGGCATGAAATCTTTATAAGCCAATCTTTATTGGCTAGGCCAATTTTTTGATCATTTTCATAATGTGAAGATACTCGAGCATATATATTTATTGGCGTAAGCCAATAACTTGATAAAACTTCATTCTTATCAACCACTGATGATTTGATATACATTAAGCTCTTTCTTTCTTAGTTCACTTTGAACTTACATTTCTTCTTCTTTCTTTCATACTTTCTTTAATAAATCTTTAGCATTAACATCATGTGAGCTAACATGAAATCCAGTGTTTTCCCCACACCAAAAAGGGGTGGTTCGCCGATTAAAATGAACCTAGATCATGTGAGTTAACATGAAATCAGTGTCTGCCCCACACTGAAAAGGGGTGGTTCACCGGCCAATGTGAACCCAAGTATAGTGTCTTTTCCACATCAAAAAGAGGTGGTTCACAGCTAAACTGAAACCGAATACTTTCTTTGAGCATTAACCTACATAGATCATGTGAACTAAACATGAAATTCAGTGTCTGCCCCACACTGAAAAGGGGTGGTTCACCTGCCAAAGTTAAACCGAATACTACCCAACTCTTTTAGTAGGAATTCACAGGCTAGTTCCTATGCTGGAAACATAGTTCAAAGACTAGGAGATTTCAGATGTGCTTGCACAAGCTCATTGCTAGTCTATCGGTGCTTTGCTCAATTTCTTATACTTTATAACTTTTAGAGTTGACTCATACATTATGGAAGCTTTCTTCTTGTTATGCCTCGTATTTTTTTTTATACGTAGTGCGCATCGTGATCTAGAAGACGTAAAGAAATATTAGGCAAGGATATTATTTCCAAATGTGATATTAAGTATGAGTTGACTAATGTAAGTGCCATTAACTTTAAGTGAGGGATTAATTAGTGGCTAATTTGGATTGATTTAATCCAATGGGCCCCACCACTCATAATTGGTGGCTGATTAGGATTAATTTAATCCAGTGGGCCCCACCACTCAAGGCAAAAATTAAAAAGGGATCAGATTGTGGGCTGGCCTTAGTGGACAGGTGTAGAGGGGGGCTGCCTCCACTTCATACTATTAAATGAGGTGGAGAAATCCACTCCATGCTAAATAAGGTGGTGAAATGCATTGCTGCATATCATCTTCTTCTTCACCACTTGTCTTAGGCAGCCTTGGAAATGGAGAAACCAACCCTGCAACTCTTGGCGTTTGCAAATAATTTGGTTAGTAATCTCCTTGTTTGGTGTGTTAATTCTTTAGAATACCCTTGTTAATTATCCATTAATTTTAAGAAGGGGGCGTGGCCAGTAGCTTAGGAAGTTTGTTTTAGTTATTGAATGTGCTAAGTATGAACGGAAACCATAATCGGATTATTAGTGGTGTCGTGTTGGTGCTTGGGCTGTTTTGATTAAAGCAAAACTGCAGGAAATTTCTGTTTTGGTATTATGTATATGTTGAATGTGATTATGAGTATATACTCCAAAGGATGAATACGATAAGGTAGATGTGTTGCGAATTATAAAACGAGTTATCGCTCGGTGTGTCGTTGCTTCGCTGCTATGGTTGCCGAGACGGAACAGTTTTGGGGAGGGGGCTGTTTAATATGATTCTTTGGGTTATATGTGTTATTGGTATTGCAGTGGATAATTTGGATTGTTGTCGGATTGGGACGAAGTAAGGAAAATAGGGGAAGTGCTGCCGAATTTTCGTTAGATTATTAGCTAGCTTACAAGAAAGTAAAGCACGATGTTTATCTAATTGCGGCACGATTGTTGCTTGTTATAGATTAATAGCTTGAGCAGTAAATATTGGACGTGCGGCTCGATTATACGGTATGCAACGCTGTCCCTTCTTTCTTTATTTGGCATGACTTTTAAAAATAAGCGAATAACGGACAGATTTGATACTTACCTCTAGAGCGTCTAGGTGACGTATATTCTTGCTTCCACAATTATTCCTCTATATATCGGCTATGTCTAAGGCTATGATGATCTCTAATATCTATGGTAGTGTTTCTTAGAGTCATTGAGATTTTACGTTTCCATATCGTATTAAAGGTTCATAATCTTGATAAAACATTAATCTTTGGTAATACTCCTTGCTGGTTCACATTGATTGTTCTATTGAGTTATAAGAAATGATTTTAATTGCATATGGTTGCTCATAATATTCTGCTCGTGCATAGAGTCATTTATCATTTCACCGAGTCCCGGGCCGGGTAATGTTCGTGCGGAGTTTCTTGCATATGTCACCGAGTTCCTCACTAAAGGGCCGGGTATGTATATTATATATATGATTGGTGATGAGGATGGTTATGATGATGATGATGACGGAGATGATGTGATGATTATTTTGCCGAGCCCCTTACTAGGGAAGCTTGGCACCTTAAATGTTAAATATATGCATGATTTTCACTTAAAAGGGTATATGTGTAGCGATATTTTGTTTCCACTTGCCATATTGGTATCCTGTCATCTTTACCTTATGCTTTACCTACTCAGTACATTGTCCGTACTGACCCCCCCTTTCCTCGGGGGGCTGCGTTTCATGCCCGCACTTGTAGACGCACAGTTCGATGATCCTCCCGCCTAGGATATCTACTCTGCTGATTGGGAGAGCTCCACTGTTCGAGCCCGATCGTTTTGGTACATAACTTTTGTGTAGTCTTTTGCTCGTCTATGGGTATGGCGGGCCCTGTCCGTCGAGTTTCACTAATGTACTCTTAGAGGTCCGTGGACATTATGTGGGTTGTATATATATGTTTTGGATAATGGTGCGGACATGGTTTGTTTGGGATGTCCGCATGCAGGGGGCAGCCTTGTCGGCTGCGTACATCATTGTATATTGTGTAGTGGCAGCCTTGTCGGCATACGTATGTTATTATGCTTTGAATAGTGGCGGCCTTGTCGGCTCGCGTGTGCTGTTATGGTTGAATGGTTATGACTCCTTATGAGACAGGTCCTCTTATATATATATGACGTTGGGGTTGGCTTGATTTGATTAAATTCCATATTGTCTTAGTTTCAGTTGGTTATACTTAGCAGGTTTGTATGTGGGTGTCCAAAACGGGCACTATTCATGGCCCATCGGGTTGGGTCGTGACAAAGAGTGGTATCAGAGCGGTTCTTCCTCGAAAGTGTCTACAGACCGTGTCTAGTAGAGTCTTGTTTATCGGTGTGTTGTGCACCACATCTATAAAGAGGAAGCTACAGGACATTTAGGATGTCATTCTTTCTTCTTATTCTAGATCGTGCGATAGAGCTATATTAACAGGATAATCCTTCTCTAACGAATCCGTGTGTTTTCAGCTATGCCTCCAAAGAAAGCGACAGCCGCCCAGAAGGGAAAATCGGTAGCAGAAGGTACTAGTCAGACCCGGAGAGTTACTAGGGCCCGTGCCCAGTCTATGCCTGGTATGATGCTCCAGTCGGAGAGCTCTGCTACACCCCCACCGCCAGAAGAGCTTAGAGCAGCAACAGCTCCAGTTCGGGGGACACCACCAACCCCCGAGGCCCCAACATCTGAACCTCCAGCTCCTCGATCGGGCGGAGGATAGGGCCATGAGAGATGCGGTTCAATTGCTGACTAGATTCTGGCGGTCAGGCTCGCAGCATGGACTAGGAGTTGATCATGCGGACAGATTCGATAGCTTAAGGGCTCGTGACTTCTTAAGTTGTAATCCTCCCGAGTTCTTTGGGTCAAGGCCCCAGGATGATCCGCAAGAGTTTATTAAATCGCCGATGCACGGCGTACATTGAGGATAATCAAGGCTTCGGAGACCGAGTGCATTGAGTTGGCTACGTATCGTTTGCGAGGATGTAGCTATTAATTGGTATGAGTCTTGGGAGTTATCTAGGGGTGAGGTGCTCCTCTAGCGGTATGGGATGAATTTGTGGAGGCTTTCCAGGCCACTTCACCGCCTCCAGAGATGAAGCGAGCTAGAGTCGATAGATTCTTGCGTTTGAAGCAAAATGGCAGGAGCGTTCGAGAGTATAGCCTCGAGTTTGGTTCATTGGCAAGGCATGCGCCTACTATTGTGGCTGATATGGCAGACAGGGTACATCGTTATGTGATCGGATTGGATCGTTATCTGATTGACGGTTGTATGGCAGTGACTCTTCAGCCAGGTATGGACATTGCTCGGGTGCAGGCATATGCACAGGGGGTAGAGGATCGGCATCGGGGACGTCAGCCAGATAGAGATTATAATAGAGGCCAGCATAAGAGGGCTAGATCGTGAGTTATCCCGACGAGTTTCAAAGCGGGCGATCTCAAGGCATGTTAGATTTTCTTCCCGGCAAGACAAAGTGCACCCCGCGTTCATGGGTAGGGGTTCGATCGTATGGGATATTCGGAAGTCGGTCAGAGCTCTAGGGCGTCAGGGTCACAGATGGGCCGGGGTTTGAGCCAGTCAAGGCCACCTTTGCCTCGGTGTTCTCGTTGTGGTAAGTCCCATCCTGGGGAATGTCGTTGGGCTACATGTGCGTGTTTTTCTTGCGGCCGTCAGGGCCATACTATGAGGGAGTGTCACCTTAGAAGTAGTGCAGGTGGTATGGCACGACCTACTGGTCCGTTCTTTGGTTCATCTTCTTACGTGGCTATCGCCCTACGGGCGAGGTATTGAGCTAGCGGTGCCGTGGTAGAGGACGTGGTGGAGCTTCGGTTCTAGCGGTCCCTCAAGCCGTATATATGCTTTGACTAATAGGCAAGATCGGAGGCGTCACCTAATGTGATCACGGTATATTATCACTATTCTCCCGAAGTGTGTATGCATTGATAGACCAGGTTCCACCTTATCATATATATCTCCCTTTGTTGCTAGTAGGATCGGAATAGAGTCCGAGTTGATAGAACCATTTGAGGTAGCCACACTGTAGGAGATTTTGTCATAGCTCTGCGAGTATATAGGAATTGTTCAAGAGTTATATATAGTCGTAAATCGTAGCGGATCTAATAGAGTTAAATATGATTGAGTTTGATATTATCATGGGCATGGATTGGTTGGCTTCTTGTTATGCTAATGTTGATTGCAGAGGAAAGATAGTTCGATTTCAATTTCGGGGAACCGATTATAGAGTGGAAGGAAATGCAGATGTCGCCAGAAAGGTAAGTTCATTTCATACCTCAAGGCCGGGAAGATGGTTAGAAAAGGCTATATTTACCATCTGATTTGGGTGCATGACATAAAGGCCGAGGCACCGACTCTTCAATCAGTCCCGGTAGTTAATGAATTTCTCGATGTATTCCCCGAGGAACTTCCAGGCCTTCCTCCAGAATGGGAGATAGAGTTTACTATAGATGTACTGCCAGATACCCAGCCTATATCTATACCTCCTTATAGAATGGCACCTGCTGAGTTGAAAGAATTGAAAGAGCAATTGAGGGATTTGCTAGAAAAGGGCTTCATCAGGCCTAGTACGTCACCTTGGGGAGCACCGGTACTGTTTGTGAGGAAGAAGGATGGGTCGTCGCGGATGTGTATTGATTATAGGCAGTTGAACAAAGTAACAGAAAAGAACAGGTATCCCCTCCCAAGGATTGACGATCTATTTGACCCGATTGCGGGGTGCAAAGTGTTTTTCAAAGATAGACTTGCGGTCGAGGTTATCATCAGTGCGGGTAAGGAGGCAGATATTCCAAAGACGGCATTCGGACCCAATATGGGCATTATGAGTTTAGAGTGCTGTATTTTGGGTGACTAATGCTCCGGTGTTCATGGATTTAATGAATCGAGTATTTAAACCATTCCTTGATATGTTTGTTATTGTATTTATAGACGATATTACGGTCTATTCACGTTGAAGAGGAGCATGCAGATCATTTAAGGGCGGTACTTAGGGTGCTTGACTCGAAGTTGTATGCTAAATTTTCTAAGTGCGAGTTACGGTTGACTTGATGGCATTCTTGGGGCATATTATTGGGTGATGGTATTCGGGTAGACACGCGAGAAGATTGAGGCGGTAAAGACTTGGCCAAGACCTCGACACCCTCTTGAGTGCAGACTTTACGGGGTTAGCGAGGATATTACAGGAGATTCGTAGAAAAGTTTGCCTCAATTTCAGCGCCTTTGACAAGGCTAACTCAAAAGGCGACCAAGTTCCGGTGGGCGGATGCTTGTGGCGAAGCTTCCGGCTATTGAAAGACAAATTGACTACGACTCGATCCTAACTCTCCGGAGGGACCAGGCAACTATGTTATTTATTGTGATGCTTGGATGTTGGTCTAGGATGTGTATTGATGCAGCATGGCAAAGTTATAGCCTATGCCTCCCGACAACTTAGGAAGCATGAAAAGAACTATCCTACTCACGATCCGGAGTTAGCGGTCGTGGTTCATGCCTTGAAGATATGGAGACATTATTTATATGGTGTCCATGTGGACATCTATACAGATCATAAGAGTCTCCAATATATCTTTAAGCGAAGGAAGTGAACTTACGGCGAGGCGGTGGTTAGAGTTGCTAAAGGATTATGATGTTGATATTTTATATCATCCAGGGAAAGCGAATGTTGTAGCAGATGCTCTTAGCCGTAAGTCCATGGGTAGCAGCGGATGTACAACGAGAAAGGAGGGATATGGTTCGGGAGATTCAGCGGCTATCCGGCCTTGGAGTCCGTCTAGCTAATTCGGAAGATAGTGGAGTTTCTATTCGAGAGGTTGCTGAGTCCTCAATCATAGATGAGGTAAAGAGACACCAATACAAGGACCCTATTCTGGCACAGTATAGAGATGCAGCTCTTCAAAAGGAAAAGACCCCATTTAAGGTTACACCTGACGGAGTGTTACGATATGAAGGAAGATTGTGTGTACCCGATACTGTGGGGCTACGACGGCAGGTTATGGGAGAGGCACACTCTGCCCGTTATTCTATTCACCCAGGGTCAACAAAAATGTATCATGACCTCAGATGCTTATATTGGTGGGATGGCATGAAAAGGGACATAGCGGAGTTTGTTGCTCAGTGCCCGAATTGTCAACAAGTCAAGATCGAACATCAAAAGCCTGGTGGATTATTACAGGAGATAGAGATCCCGACTTGGAAATGGGAGATGATTAATATGGACTTCATTACTGAGCTTACCTCGCACTCAGCGGAAGTATGACTCTATATGGGTTATTGTAGATAGGTGTGAAATCGGCCTATTTTCTTCGATCAGGACTACTTATTCGGCTGAAGATTATGCGAGGTTATATGTCAGGGAGATAGTGAGACTTCATGGGGTTCCCATGTCCATTATATCAGACAGAGGAGCTCAATTTACAGCCAACTTTTGGAGATCGTTTCAGAAGGGATTGGGGACACAGGTGAACCTTAGCACAGCATTTCACCCTCAGACTGATGGGCAGTCTGAGCGTACTATTCAGACACTAGAAGATATGTTGCGGGCCTGTATTATTGACTTCAAAGGCATTTGGGATGACCACTTGCCGCTCGTTGAGTTTGCCTATAATAATAGCTACCATTCTAGTATCCAGATGGCACCGTACGAGGCCTTATATGGGAGGAAGTGCAGATCACCTTTTGGTTGGTTTGATGTTGGCGAGACTAAGTTAATAGGCCCGGATGTGATTCAAAGAAGCTGTTGACAAGGTGAAGCTTATTCAAGAAAGATTATTAGCGACCCAGTCGGCGAAGTCATATGCAGATAATTGGCGTCGAGATTTGGAGTTCAGATTGGTGACTGGTATTCTGAAGGTATCACCCATGAGGGTGTGATGAGATTCGGCAGGAAGGCGAAGCTTCGATCCGAGATACATTGGGCCTTATCAGTTGTTCGTAGGATAGGCAAGGTTGCCTATGAGTTGGATCTACCATCCGATTTGGAGGCGGTACATCCAGTCTTCCATGTATCGATGCTACGTAAATGTATTGGTGATCCTTCTAGAGTATTCCCTGTAGATGATATTCAGGTAATGTGAGGAGTTGTCATATGAGGAGAAACCCGTGGCTATACTTGATCGTCAGGTTAGAAGGTTACGTACTAAGGATGTAGCTTCCGTCAAAGTGTTGTGGAAAAATAACAATAGGGAGGAGATGACTTGGGAAGCGGAAGACGAAATGAAGAATAAGTATCCTTACTTGTTCCCAGTACTGCAGTAATTCAATTTCTAGCTTGACTATATTGATAGATAATGAGATTATGTATTTGTGAGGCATCTGTAAGTTACGGAATGCAGGTTGATAGGTATAACTTTTAGAGAGACCACTTTGGAATTTGTTTTTGCAAGGCGCTAACTTAACATTCGAGACGAATGTTCCTAAGGGGAAGGATGTTATGCCTCGTATTTTTTTATACGTCTTGCATCGTGATCTAGAAGACGTAAAGAAATATTAGGCAAGGATGTTATTTCCAAATGTGATATTAAGTATGAGTTGACTAATGTAAGTGCCATTAACTTTAAGTGAGGGATTAATTAGTGGCTAATTTGGATTGATTTAATTCAATGGGCCCCACCACTCATAATTGGTGGCTGATTAGGATTAATTTAATCCAGTGGGCCCCACCACTCAAGGCAAAAATTAAAAAGGGATCAGATTGTGGGATGGCCTTAGTGGACAGGTGTAGAGGGGGGCTGCCTCCACTTCATACTATTAAATGAGGTGGAGAAATCCACTCCATGCTAAATAAAGTGGTGAAATGCATTGCTGCATATCATCTTCTTTTTCACCACTTGTCTTAGGCAGCCATGGAAATGGAGAAACCAACCCTGCAACTCTTGGCCACCAGCTGCAAATAATTTGGTTAGTAATCTCCTTGTTTGGTGTGTTAATTCTTTAGAATACCCTTGTTAATTATCCATTAATTTTAAGAAGGGGGCGTGGCCAGTAGCTTAGGAAGTTTGTTTTAGTTATTGAATGTGCTAAGTATGAACGGAAACCATAATCGGTTTATTAGTGGTGTCGTGTTGGTGCTTGGGCTGTTTTGATTAGAGCAAACTGCAGGAAATTTCTGTTTTGGCATTATGTATATGTTGAATGTGATTATGAGTATATACTCCAAAGGATGAATACGATAAGGTAGATGTGTTGCGAATTATAAAACGAGTTATCGCTCGGTGTGTCATTGCTTCGCTGCTATGGTTGCCGAGACGGAACTGTTTTGGGGAGGGGGCTGTTTAATATGATTCTTTGGGTTATATGTGTTATTGGTATTGCTGTGGATAATTTGGATTGTTGTCGGATTGGGACGAAGTAAAGAAAATAGGGGAAGTGCTGCCGAATTTTCGTTAGATTATTAGCTAGCTTACAAGAAAGTAAAGCACGATGTTTATCTAATTGCGGCACGATTGTTGCTTGTTATAGATTAATAGCTTGAGCAGTAAATATTGGACGTGCGGCTCGATTATACGGTATGCAACGCTGTCCCTTCTTTCTTTGTTTGGCATGACTTTTAAAAATAAGCGAATAACGGACAGATTTGATACTTACCTCTAGAGCGTCTAGGTGACGTATATTCTTGCTTCCACAATTATTCCTCTATATATCGGCTATGTCTAAGGCTATGATGATCTCTAATATCTATGGTAGTGCTTCTTAGAGTCATTGAGATTTTACGTTTCCATATCGTATTAAAGGTTCATAATCTTGATAAAACATTAATCTTTGGTAATACTCCTTGCTGGTTCACGTTGATTGTTCTATTGAGTTATAAGAAATGATTTTAATTGCATATGGTTGCTCATAATATTCTGCTCGTGCATAGAGTCATTTATCATTTCACCGAGTCCCGGGCCGGGTAATGTTCGTGCGGAGTTTCTTGGATATGTCACCGAGTTCCTCACTAGAGGGCCGGGTATGTATATTATATATATGATTGGTGATGAGGATGGTTATGATGATGATGATGACGGAGATGATGTGATGATTATTTTGCCGAGCCCCTTACTAGGGAAGCTGGGCACCTTATATGTTAAATATATGCATGATTTTCACTTAAAAGGGTATATGTGTAGCGATATTTTGTTTCCACTTGCCATATTGGTATCCTGTCATCTTTACCTTATGCTTTACCTACTCAGTACATTGTCCGTACTGACCCCCCCTTTCCTCGGGGGGCTGCGTTTCATGCCCGCAATTGTAGACGCACAGTTCGGTGATCCTCCCGCCTAGGATATCTACTGTGCTGATTGGGAGAGCTCCACTGTTCCTGAGCCCAGTCGTTTTGGTACATAACTTTTGTGTAGTCTTTTGCTCGTCTATGGGTATGGCGGGGCCCTGTCCCGTCGAGTTTCACTAATGTACTCTGAGAGGTCTGTGGACATTATGTGGGTTGTATATATATGTTTTGGATAATGGTCTGGACATGGTTTGTTTGGGATGTCCGCATGCAGAGGCAGCCTTGTCATTGCGTACATCATTGTATATTGTGTAGTGGCAGCCTTGTCGGCATACGTATGTTATTATGCTTTGAATAGTGGCGGCCTTGTCGGCTCGCGTGTGCTGTTATGGTTGAATGGTTATGACTCCTTATGAGACAGGTCCTCTTATATATATATATGACGTTGGGGTTGGCTTGATTTGATTAAATTCCATATTGTCTTAGTTTCAGTTGGTTATACTTAGCAGGTTTGTATGTGGGTGTCCAAAACGGGCACTAGTCACGGCCCATCGGGTTGGGTCGTGACACTTCTACTATGAGGTATGCTTAAATCAACGGAAATAACATTGCAAGCCAATTTATTGGCATAAATTGAACTATGATATTATCACTAGCCAAGTCAATTATTTCATGAATACATTGTAGTAATCTCATCATGTAAACCACTCAACTTTTAACCTTTGATTAGCCTATAGAAAAATTCAATGGACAACTTATAACAGTAAACTAAACTTCATAAACTACTCATAACAAATTTCATCTTCTCGAACACAATTAGGCATTACAACATTCTTTATCTAATATAAATAATACTCTAATCATATGGATCTATCCTAAAGGTCTCATTCGACATTATGAAACGAAGAAACCTACACATAATGATAACTTAGCACCACATACCAGCAACATGCTTGAGATTTACCTTATACATTCACTAGAATCGGAAATAAGGATAAACTAGGGGGAGGAACATTCGTTTCATTGGGAACAACCCTAGTTTCTATTTCTTGAGTTCATACGTTTAAAAAGCCTATTAGGGAAAGGAATTCAATAGATAAAACCTATACCTTACTGTATAATTGAATCTACGAAGATCACCTTGTACTTTGCATCCAAAATCTTGTAGAATAGCCTTGAAATCGCCTAAGAGATTTTCTGTTTTTGTCCTGCTTGTTCATTGTTTTTAGTCATGGGTTTTCTAGTTATTGAACGTGATTCTAAGTCTTAGGAACTGATATTGACTAATTAAACTTAGGATATATTAAGTTAATTAAATAAATCAATAAGCTAATTACCAAAATGCCCCTCCTAAAGTGACTAAAAATAGGAGAACATTTGACTTAGCCAAATCTGGAAAATTTTCCAAGGGTTTCGGCTAAAACCATGATTTTTAAATAATTAATTCAGTTGATAATTTAATTAATTAAGTGACTTTGGATAATTACTAAAGTACACATAAGTAATTAGGACCATAATCAACCACTTTGGACCATCCTAGGTTAGGTACTAGGATGTTTCTTGAGTTAGTTACTAGGCTAGTGTCACCCGGTTGGGTCGTAGGCTTTCGGGTGCACTAGTTAGTTAATTTTTGTTAGTACTAGGTTAGTTAGGTAATTAGGTAAGTTATTTAGAGCCTAGATTTGGTTAGGAAGCTAGGCCTCACATGGATTGAGCCGTGCACGCGCCTGCCCCCCAACCGCCCTAACCGAATTCGGTTGGGCTTATCCCTCAGACGGTTAGCACATGAGCTTGCACATGTGTTTCTGCTAATTTCCTGTTGTTCCAAGTATCCTCACTATATCCTTGGGCACTTCTTACTCTACATGATCATTTAAAATGATCATGTGCTATGGTACCTAGGCTTGACACTTGGATGCCTCTTACCTAATTTGTGAGTTACGGAATTAAGAATTTTAGTTTAGGGTCTTCATTGTAGGTACAATTCCTAAACAAGCTTTAATTGGGGTATTTGAACATTAAAGTATATTTTAATACATAGAAATTGGCTAACACCCTTAAGACAATATTCTCTAATTTGCCCAATATTACTCAGTATTGGGAATTGGATGCCAATGTACCACAATACCTTTTCTTAAAACATAATAGACTCTTCACTAGACGAGTACAATTTTGGAATGTTACAGGAATTACTCCCTAGACGTAACCGGCATCCTCGTCCTCGAAGAGGACTAAGACTAGCCTCTTAGCATTTATCATTACATTCATAGGTTAAAAATGCGGAAAATTTAAAACTTTTAATCTACACTACTTCATGAGGTTTACTAAGACCTCTCACTTACACATAATATATTCATTTCGAGTATACATTGATCCTTCGTATAAGAAGGTTACATAGTCTTTTATTTTTATGGCACACACACATATACATAAGAAACGATATAGTCTTATTGTATGTTATATGATAACCATCTACACAAGAGTATAACAATTGGGCATAGCCCATACATCAATACAATAAAAGCCACATATAGGCTATAAAAAAATAGTACTCAAATGAAAGAGAATGGACAAAGTGTCTTTAAGACTAATCAACATCCAATGCTAGAAAGAGGTATTGTCCTTGAAGTGGTGCCCAACTTAGAGAATGAGGATCCAAGTCTTCTTCAAAAGTCATAACGAACCCTCAACAACCAGAACCTAAAATGTCGGGGGAAGACGGAGAAATGGGGTTAGCACATCACTTATACTAAGTATGGAATCATATGGATACAACATAGAAATCGTTCTAAGAAGGGAAATTTCATTAAAGCATGCTAATTTACTTTGAAAAGTGTTATGCACATTGAAGAACGAATACATGTTAATACCATATGTTCATTAAGTCAAGAACATGTGCATAAAAAGACCAATAATACAAAATCTAGTCAAGTCTACATGCATACCAACATAATTGAGCACATAATCAAGACAATTCTATCATCAAGTTATAATACCAACAAGCATGTATAAGAGTTCATAGCATCATAACCAAAGCAAGAACATCACTCATACACCCCCACTAAGTCCAATAGTGCAATGACTAAGTAAGGCCCCACAACCTCACTCAACCATGTAAAACCAACAAGACTAAAGCAATGCCCAACTTCACATACTATATCATTAAGAGTTAACATCATCATACTTTAACAATAGAGACCAACCACATGATACTTTAACAATAGAGACCAACCACATGTTCATAAGTGAAAACAACATCACATAGTGTCATCAACATGTAAGATCAACATATACATATCATTTACATTTATAATCATATAAGCTAAACATCCTTCTAAGACTTCCCTCAAGGCTAACTACTGTAATATATAGGAAGAGTCCCATACCCCTACCTAAACTAAGCTAAACCCCTAAGGTCATCCTAGTTAGAGTTCACTTCATCACTTTGTTTTACCTTTTGGAAACATCTTGACTTAACTGACGGAGACCGGATGAGCTAATGTTGACTCCGGTGTCAATGGAACCTTACAGTAAAAGAAGGCGGACTACTTGCCAAGATAGTACCAAAATATGAAAACAACATCTATGTGGATCCACTAGCTGGTGTTCATGTAACGACTCCAAAGTATCCCCTAGAAGTTAGGGAGAACCCATGGGTCGGAGCAATTACGTACTTGACCTTTCGGAGGTCTTGTACAAGCCTTAGATATCATTCATTACATAAGACATGAAAAGTAGTGCAGAATGTAAACTTTTCATGAATAAATTAATAAAAAGAACGTCTTTCATAAAAGCTAAGGATTTGGTCTCGTCTACACAAGCTAACTTAAAGACATGATATTAATATCTTAGGGACACGGTCCTTTACATTAAATGGGAAATACTTAATAAGTCTTTAGAATAGAAACTAAGAAATAGAATTGTGTCCTCGAATATAAGAGGACATACTTAATCTTGAGAGGATAGATTCCCAAGATTATCTTCTAGTCTTCAAACGGCTCCAACCTATACTTAGTATGTATATAAATGTATGGGGTTAGTACAAGACAGTGTACTAAGTATCACATATGCAAAAAACATGTGAAAAAGGGACATTTTAGTAAAATAAGCTTTCATTCGAAATTGATAAAACATTCATAATTTAAGAGTTGAAATAGTATAAGAATCATCATTTAGCCCATGATAAAAGAATTCCATAATTTTAGAACCAAAATACACATTACAGTAACTTCAAGCAAAGTTATAGTGAAACAGTGACATGTTACAGTGAATAATTCTTTTCAAGCAATGTGAACTCATTTCCCGAGAGGTTCCCTAATCAAGTTATCCTAAGACTGCCTAAGGTAAGACAATAAGGGAACACCCATATATTTCCTTCAAGACACACCAAAGAGACCCTTAAGACTACCAACCATAAGCTTACCTAGTCCGGGAATTAAATCCACACTCTTGGCTATACATTTGAAACACATTCATACAAGAAGGATTTCATGTAAGTACCCTTCTCCAATAGGACCTATAAGTTGTACTAAGTGCAATGTGAAAGTAGCATCCCATACTACTACTCCCACTTAGTGCTTTTGAGGATTCCATTGTATTAAGCACCCTACATTAGTCACTTCTAACTTCTTCACATAGAACTTAGCTTTACCTACTTCCTTAACATTAGACCTTAAGTTATCTAACTTCACTAACAACACATGATAGAACACACCTAGATTCCCATTTTGGAAGGTCTACTTAGTGCAATGGATAGATAGCGTCCCATACCACCACCTACCCTAAGTAGTCCATTCTTTTATGATACTTAGTTCTTTCATTCTTCTTTAGGGAAATAGATTTAACCGACATAGACCAGGAGAGCTATACATAGAAACCCGATACTACCCTTATCGGATGAGGTTCCCCACACTTGCCTAGGGTTAGTTCTTTCTCTTAGATTTTATATGGCTTATTCCAATAGCTACACATATGCGGGCGCATAGCTAAGGGATAAGGAGATTGCTACTAAGTAATTTCCTCTCGACTAACAAGGAGTACTCATCTCAAAAGGTACATTGGGTACAACATCTCTACTCACAATGTGCACCCACCCCTTCTTCATATCTTGTTGATGTTAAGCATAATTTCTCCCAAAAAGTCTTAAAATTCATTACTAAAGGTCAAAAATAACTTTTAGACATCCTATGTCAACTCACAATGGGAATCCATCCTCTAACCTACATTAGAAAGCTCTTGAGAGTAGTGACGTTGCTACTAAACACTTCATCTCAACTCACAATGAGTGCTCACCACAAAATCCCCTTTTCATTCACATTCTTTAACTTCATTCATTCATTAATTCAAAGTGTGAGTGTGTGTGTGCATGTGAGCACACTTTTTAACATAAATCATCAGTTTCATAACATTGGCTTCTAGGCATGCTTAAACCTTCATTCATAATTTGTCATATACTAACATGCTCAACATATACACTTTACCTATTTTGGCATAATGTAAGTGAGACATACAATTCAAGCTTCATAACACATCTCAACAAGAACAATATCTTTATCACTTAATTTAACACATTATGACTTCAAAGCAATACTCACAATACACACAAATATATCCAAATACATCAAGTAAATAGCGCCACCAAGAAGGTGGAACATACCACTCAAGAGCAATCTATAATAAGAATTATACAATATAAGCAACTCACCATTTGACCAAGCCATCACAACCTATAACTAATTACTCAATATTTCATCATAATAAGGCCCTTAGGAAGTATCTAAATCATAATAACAACATAAGAAAACCAAAGTTCGTACCCTACATAAACATGTTCATTTAACCCATTTCTTAAGCTAAAAGTTGGAAATATGCAAAAACATGATTTTATTAGGGTTTTGACATTAAAATAATCAACTAATTCTAGAAGAAACACATTTGAATCATTAAAACACTTTTACAAGAAGACCCATGTTTAGAATCAAAGATAGAAAAAAGTAGAGTTTGAACACCATTTTAAAATTTTTAGAAATGACTCCTTGAATGAAAGAGGGTTCAAGGATGGATACACTAACTAAATGAGAATGAAACCCACTAATTTTGATTAAGAAACACGTCCAACAAGCCCTCCTAGTTCATCTTGAGTCCTAGCTCAAATGGTGACTTGAGAGAGTTTTTCTTTAGAGGGAGTTTGAATATTTGACGTGAGGGGTCACGTCTAGGTCTAGGACTTTAAACTAATCTATTATAACTTAAAAAAACTTAAAATATCATCCTAGGGTCATAAAAGACTTGGTGTAAATTTATAAAACACCCCTAGTCAAGGCAGCAACTTTTGCAGGCCACTATCAACGCTTCTCAATGACGGACGGTGGATGCTTCGACGTCCCATTGATGAGGGCTCGTGGTTTGGGTATGAAACTCCCAAAACTTCAAAAATTCATGTCCAAACGACGTACCAGGTCGACGATCCGTCGTCTGGTCTACTTGCCTCGACTGGCTTATCGATGAACACTATTTTGGGCAGTTTTGTTTTAGAGTTGGGGTCCTCTTCTAGGGTCTCTCGTGGGTTCTAGATGGAGTCGTACCCGGATGTTAAACAACTAAATATATTATTATAGGTCTAAGGAACATCCCACATCAATTTTGATTAAAACAAACATGTAAAACCCACTCAACACAACAAGACACACAAGTACTCTCTAAGGCACACTTTGCGAACGTCATGAACGTTTGACCTCCAAACATAAAAAGAATCACACACTACCTAAGGAAATTAATATAAATCATTTAAAAAAAATTAACTCAATAAATAATCACAAATCTCTAGTTCACCTTAGTTCGTTTTAGGGTGTTACATTCTCCCCCACTTGGAACAACATTCGTCCTCGAATGACACTAAAACCTTTAGACCACCAAGGAATCCATTAGCAATAAATAACACATTACATTCATGTTCAAACATTCACAATCAAATAAATATTTAACAAGTGGCACAAATTTCACACTTTCACACACATTGCAACATAAGCACGTTAGCAAAAGTTTCACATTTCAAAACTCATCCTTATCCTTCTTTTATGGAGGAACTACCTTCTCCAACATTAAACATACTCAAATAAATCACTTTTACACACATTAAAACTTCAATTAAATAAAATACAATTTTTTTTCAAAATTCAAAAATTCTACAGTGAACATTACTATAACACAGTGAAACATGCTAAAATTTCAAAAACCATTCTTTGAGAAATTCATCTAGAAGTCATGATCATATGAAGTATAAAATCATATTATAACATAAAAAACAACAATAATAAAGGGTTAACACTTACCAGGACAATCAACTCCAGATTATTTCTCCTTCCTAGCCCCCATCCCATAGGGAGGGTTCTTCTTTGGAGCATTAGGATCTAAGGATTCTTGATTGACCCCTTTCTCCTTTGAATTGATGTTGGGGAAGTACCTCATCTTGTGAGTCTTACTACCACATGCAAAGCAAACATCTGTTTCGGCAAGACACATACCAAGTGTTGCTTCCCAGAAGTAGTACACTTAGGTATCTCAAAAGTATGGCCACCACTTTGGGAATTTCGGTTGAAAACTCTATCCTTGTTCCCTATGAAAGACTATTGGTGATAGAAACTCCTCTTTTGTTTTGCTTGACTAGATTCATCAAACCTAGGTCTCTTATCCTATTGTCTTATATCCCTAATTTTAGACTCCTCAATTTGTTGTGCATACACCATGAGTCTAGAGATCTCCATGTCATTAAGCAGCATTGTCGTACAACACTCATTTTCAACCAAGCTAGTTACTCCCATAACAAAATTGTTCATCTGAGCTCTAGGGTTGGCTACCATGATCGAGTCATACTCAAAGAGTTGGGTGAATTTGAGGGAGTACTCTTGCACACTCTTTCCCCCTTGACGAAGGTTCATGAATTCAACCATTTTCTTCTCCCTCCACTCTAAGGGAAATAACCTATCTAGAAAATCCTCTTTGAATGATTCCCAATATACCGGACCATCCCTTAAAGGTCTCTCATCCCTCCATTGCACAAACAACATTTAATCCACATCCTTGAGTTGGTGAGCAGATAGCTCCGCTCTCTCCCTAGGGGTTACACCCATAACATCTACCACATTTAATATATAATTTATGAAGCGTTGTGGATATTCATCCACCTTAGTGCCATGGAAAGTAGGAGGGTTCATCCTCATGAAATCCCGAATTCAAAAGGAGGGAGTACTCACATTTGGTTGAGGCCTATCTCCTTGGTTACCTTGGGCAGCTAAATGATTAGTGAAGACTTGATCTTGAGCCGTCATGAGTTGGTTGAAATTCATTAGGGAAACCCTCAACTGCGTATTAGTCATATCCCCTTCAACAAAAGAAGCTTGAGACATAAGGGTGCATTTGAGGTCCTTGAGGCCTTTGAGGTTCCAGTGGCACTTGACGTTCTTGAAGGGGAACCTCCTAATTCTCTACCTCTAGGCCAACAATAGGAACTTGGTCAACACGGTAAGGGATCTTCTCATTAGGTAAACCTCCCTCCTCCCTTTTAGAGGTTGATTTCCTTGTATTCATATCCTATAATAAAAAAGAGAAGAGATTGAGAGATATATCTTATAGAAATCAACTCTAAGGCATGAAATTAGAACAATAAAGAAAGTTAAACTTCTATCATCTTATATCCTCTTAGTCCATGGATTTGCCGTGACGCACAACAATGACTAAGACTCTAATATATGTGGTTTGTGAGGCTTTTAAACCCTAAACTATTTTCCATAACTTATGGTGTGGTACCAATTTGTAACGACCCGAAAGTACCCATTGAAGTTGTGGAGAACCCATGGGTCGGAAAAATTGCGTACTTGACCTTTCGAAGGTCTTGTACAAGCCTTAGATATCATTCATGAGTAGTGTGCATGTCTATATGAAGTATGTGAACAATGTTGTGGTTATTGTGTCAATGTTAATGAAGTTTACTAAAAAGGCATGCTGCATGATTTCTAACTAAATGTCCTCTTTAAATGCATGTTTTTGTGTGGTTACCATACTTAGTGCATTCTTGTTCTAATACCATTCTTCTTGATCTTTTTACATAAAGTGTAGGTGGTGATGTCTAGAGGATGTTTCTAAGAAGGATGAGCTTGGATAGATGTTTCCCAAGTTCAAGAAAGGGATCCTTAAGATTCAAGGGTTTTTCCTATGTCAGAGATATTATTCAGATTATGTAATAGTCTAGATTATGTGTTATGTTGTTAAGGGACCTGTCCTTATTCTAGTCTAATATTGATGAGCCTAAAATGGGAAAAGAGACTTAGTGTCTTTTATGTATTTTGATATTTTTTATATATAAAGTGATGATTATAGCATATGATATGCTATGAAAAGTTTAAAATTTTTTGCTAAATTATATGTCTATGCAATGAATGTTGTCTAGGGACTTGTACAAGATTTCCGAGAGGTCAAGTACGCCGTGCTACCTCTAGGGGGTGCTCCCCGGTCGTAATAAACTTGGTATTAGAGCATAACATATTGGGGTTAGTCCTTAAGTTTCCAAGTCTCGTATTGGCACGTCTAGTAGCGTCTCGTTTATCAGGTTGAGTAGCGACACATCTATGAGCGAGAGGCTATAAGACAATAGAGTTTCACTTTATTCACTACTCTTGTGTCCTGCCATAAAACTTAACTTATATGATTTCTCTCTAATGTTTCTGTGTCCGGTGGTATTTTAGATGTGATTGCTTGAAAAGGATGATGTCTCAAGCTTGAGGGAGAAAAGGTGAGTTTGGATGCTTGCTTTGGTTTTGTGGCTTGATGAGTATGTATTGAAGGTGAAAATTGGACATATTTTAATGTAATGCCATTTATGGCTATATATGTGATTTATGAGAATGGAAATATTATGTCGAAAAGCTATGATATGATATGTTTCTTGCTAGTTAAGAGATGTTATAGTTGAATGGAGTCCCATTTGGAATGTTGGGTTGTATTATGGCATATATGATGATAGTGTAATATGATAATATAGGCTTGAAATGTTTTTGAGAAAAGTGGTAAATAGTGAATGAGGGATGTTGCCCTTATATATAAGTAATGCCTTATAGTTGCCCTTACGTGGATTGGAGTCTTTTGTATAGACTTGCTCATAAGAAGGAAAGATGGGTGTTGAACCTAGTAAGAATCTTGTGGAGTATGCTAGTTAATGGGAGAATCCTTATGATTAGTTGACGAGTCCCTATATGAACCTATTATAAGAATGGGGAAAGGAAGAAAGGGTTTTTATTCCATAAGTTGGGATTATGTTTTTGCCCAAAAGTGACTTAGAGGCTGGTATGTACCTCTCAACTGTCAAATAGAAGGAGAGAATTGGTGTTGCTCTACATTGAAGTGGTTACTTAACTTTTTAGATTGATCATAAGTATGGCCATTTGAGGAAGTGCTTAGTTGTACCTAGGCATGGTTGGTTAGAAGTTTCCACCATAAAGGTGGGGACCCTTGTAGGTTTGGTCTTGACTTGCTTTGGTCTTGGTATTTAAGGGCATAAGGTGATGAATATGTTATTAGCATTACCCCGAGTAGGGGATAATGTGCCTAGATGGTAAGATTATGAATTCCCTTAATGGTCATATTTTGAGTTCCCTTATACTTCCTTAAGTTAAAATCTCACTTGGAGTGATAAATAAAGCTTATTCCTGGATCTACACAAATTTCCATCACTCCTTATAGAATAGATCCAGTAGAATTAAGAGAACTGAAATCTTAATCGCAAGAAATTCTTGAGAAAGGTTTTATTCGACCTAGTGTTTCTCCTTTGGGAGCCCTTGTTTTATTTGTAAGAAGAAATATGACACTCTTAGTCTTTGTATTGACTATAAACATTTGAACAGAATAACAATAAAGGATATATATCCACTGCCAAGGATAGATGATTTATTTGACCAACTGAAGGGTGCTAAAGTATTCTCAAACATCAAGTTAACCTCTGGATATCACCAACTGCGTGTTAAAGAGAATGATAATCATAAAACAACTTTTAGAACTCAGTATGGTCATTATGAATTTTTGGCGATGCCATTCGGATTGAAAATCTCATGCGGTATTTATGGATATAATGAATAGAGTATTCAAGACTTATCTTGATCAATTTTTGGTTTTTTTAGATAATATCTTATTATATTACAGAAGTAGTGAAGACCATGATAAACACCTCAAAATTATTTTATAGATTCTGAAGGAGAAAGAACTTTAATCTAAACTTTCTAAGTGTAAATTTTGGCTGGATGAGGTGTCTTTTTTGGGACATGTTGTATCAAGTGAAGGCGTGTTGGTGAATCAAAGTAAGATACAAGCAGTTGTTGAATGGACACCTCCCAAAAGTCCAACTACGGTAAAAAGTTTCTTGGGCTTATAAGGATACTATAGGATATTTGTGAAAGGCCTCTCCATTATTTCCTCCCATTTGACTAAACTCTTGCAGAAGGAAGTAAAGTTTATTTGGGATGAAAAATGTCAAGAGAGCTTTGAAACTCTAAAATCCTTGCTGACTCAAGCACCTATACTTACTCTACCAATTGAAGGGAAAGAATATGTAGTGTACAATGATGCTTCTCACAATGGTCTAGGATGCAGTTTGATGCAAAAAAGGAAGGTAATATCTTATGCCTCTCAAAAATTAAAACCCGCGTGAATTAAATCATTCTATTCATGATCTTGAACTTGCTGCTATAATGTTTGCTTTTATAAATATAGCAACATTATTTATATGGAGAGAAATGTCATATATACACTGTTCACAAGAGTTTAAAGTACTTGGGTACTCAAAAGGATCTAAACCTAAGACAATGTAGATGGCTTGAACTAATACATGATTATGACTGCACCATTGATTATCATCCAAGTAAAGCTAATGTGGTTGTCGATTCCTTAAGTTTAAAATCATTCGCAAGAGTTTCTTTGAGTCCTTTGACATTGCTCCTTGAGTTAATATCCATGAATGTTTGTTTTGCACATGATTCAAATGGTTCAGTTATTGTTCATTTGCAAAGAAAGCCAATATTACTTGAAAAGGTGAAGGAAACACAAAAGTTAGATGAGAAACTTGTAAAATTGACAAAAGAAGTCAAAAATGGGAAAAATCTTGATTTTACAGTAAAAAAGGATGGTGTCTTACTTTATCAAAACAAGCTATGCGTCCCTAATGATGACAAATTAAGGAGAGAAATATTAGAAGAAGCACAAACTTCACCATATGCAATGTATATTGGAGGCACAAAGATGTACCAGAACATTAAAGAAAATTATTGGTGGAATGGTATGAAGAGAGAAATTGCAGAGATTATTTCAAAATGTTTAGTTTTTAACAAGTAAAGGAAGAACATCAAGTCCCGATTGGTTTACTACATCCCTTTATGGAATTTTTGTTTCTGGACTTCCTCACACTCAGAAAAATCATGATGCAATATGTGTGACTGTTGATAGGCTAACCGGGAGTGCTCACTTCTTAGCAACTAGAATGCATTACTCACTTGAGTGTTTAGCCAAGTTATACATTTAAGAGATTTTAAGACTACATGGGATCCCTGTGTCTATTGTATCTGACCGAGAACCAAGGTTTACATCTAGATTTTAGGGCAGCTTGTAGGAAGCCTTGCGTACTAAGTTAAAATTTAGCACTTCGTCCCATCATAAGAAAGATGGCCAGTCGGAAAGAGTGATACAAATTTTGGAGGATATGCTTCGAAGTTTCATTATGGAGTTTGATGTTAGTTGGGACAAATATTTGGCTTTGATAGAATTTTCTTATAATAATAGCTACCAATCAAGTATTGGAATGCCTTCTTATGAAGCCTTATTTGGAAGAAAATGCCAGACCCCTATTTGTTGGAAGTGAAATTTGTGAAAGAAAGCTTATTGGTCTTGAAATGGTTCAGCAGACAGAGGACAAGGTAAAAATTATCAAGGATTGATTGAAGATTTCTTCGGATAGAAAAAAGTGGTACGCTAATCTTAAAAGTGTGACATTGAATATCAAGTTGGAGATAAAGTAATCTTAAAGGTGTCTCCATGTAAAAAATATTATAAGATTTGGCCAAATAGGAAATCTTAGTCCTCAATTTATTGGACCTTATGAGATACTTGAAAGGGTTCGACTGTAGCATATAAATTTACATTGCCACCTGAGTTAGACAAGATCCACAATGTATTCCATGTTTCTATGCTCCGAAGTTATCATTCTGATCCATCTCATGTTTTCTAGTTGAATCTATTGAGGTTAATCTTGACTTGAAGTATAATCAAGAACCTATCCTAATTCAAGCTTGTGAGGTGAAGCAACTTAGGAACAAGAGAATGCCCTTAGTAAAGTTACTTTTGAGGAACCATTCATGAAAAGAAACTACCTAGGAGAAAGAAAAAAACATGCGAACACAGTATCCGCACTTGTTTCGGGACTAGCCTAAGGTAAATTTCTAGAAGAAATTTCTCTAAGGGGGAGATATTTTTAACACCCTAATATGGTAGACCAATATTTTCATGTCAATACACCTTTCTTAATTACTATAATGTGTTTTATTCTCATTTTGGGAACTTGAAATTTTGTGATAATTGAAATCGTGCTTAACATAAATCGGTATCATACTTTAAGGTATTTATGTAAATTGACTAATTAGAATGACATATGAATTGGAATTTATGGAATCTGGTTTATACATATAGTTATATATGTATGCTTTTTTGGCAGCGTACTTTTATTGAGTCAGCACCTATGAAAGACATGTGTACCTGTGATGAGGATCCCATTTTTAGCTATATATATTTATACTCCCTTTTGATTGAATTCCTTGTTTCCTCAAGTATAAGAACATTATAACATTATCTAAAAAGTTGTTCTTCAACGTCAAAAGAAAAACTAGTTCCTTTTGTCTTGAATCCAACAAACACATACTTCATCTTCGTAAGTGATAATGAATTTATTTTAATACCGGGTAGTGTTTGGTAGCTTAATCATATCTTGTTCAATACTTGAAAGATAATTCATAATTCGACAACTGTTATGCGTATGGAAGACTCTAATTTTTCTGTTATGGATTTGAAATATGGGACGCAACACAAGACAAGTTCTTTCCAGCTTCTTGAATTCGTAATCATGTATGTTCAACTTTTACTGTTTTGATTATATCGTTTTGTACAAAATACATTTTGAGGTTATTATTGATTATTTGCAATATTAATAGATGAACCTACATCTTTTATGAAGAATATAAAGTCCAGTTTTGTAGTTTCCTATTTGAACACTAAGTTGCGACATGGAGTACTTTTGTTGGACAAAATAACTGTTTTGGGAGCATAGTCGTATTCGTACAGGCTAGGCTTACTTGTGATGATTATCCTGTTTTACTTCAACATTTATGAGATAATAGGAATTAAATATTTTTTTTAATTGTAATTTTCAGGTTTTATATACTCGTGAACAAGTTGAGGACCTTCATACATTGGTTGGTGCACGGTTTGAACTCTTGAAGTCGTGTTGGATTGTTTCTTTACTAAAGTGTTGAGGTTTGTCGATAAACTTGTACTTGTACTATTTGTACCTTCTATTATATGTTAAATATCATCTTTGTACCTTGGTTACCTCATGTCAATTTGCATTGTCGTGTTGTTGTCATTTGTGATGTTATAGACTCTTGTGTAACTCGCCCACTTGTACGGATTGTTTGATCACTTGGCATATTTGTTGGGATATTGTCCTTCTTGTGGCTATGCCTTTGCCACTATTGACATGCCTCTTGATTCGGATCATTTTCTATCTTGTCCATTTTAAGTACGAACAAGAAAACCATTTTTAATATTTTTCTTGGTTCTGTTGCTTATCGGGCTTTGACTTTCTTGTTACAGGGTGTCGACCCTTCTTGATTCTTCTCGTGCTTGGTGTGACGACATGATGTATATATTGGGCGAGCCTTGTTATTGGACCTCCTGGAAAATGGTTCTATGAGCGTTATTGATATTTAGGGCTCTAATTTTCCAACTTGATACTCTTTCTATATTGTTTCATTTATTTACATTATATTTCAATTTTGCTTCCCTTGACTTGAGAATGATAACTTGGTGAATCTAATGGCTCTGCATCATAGTTTTTGCACCACTAATCTATAATCTTAACGATAGTTGTTTTTGTCGTAGGGAACGTTCGAGATGATGCATAGCCATTGGAGACGAAGCTTTTGAGAGCCTTAAGAAAGACCATATTTGCATATAGGTATATATTTATTTTGTATGAACCTTGGCACTTGTGCACGATCTATGTGTTGTTAATTTATATGATATTTTGAGGGTTGAATATGTAATGTCACCATGAGTTATAATATAAGTATGGCTATACAATTTTATCTTTTTGGAGTGTTTAAACCCGTTTTTTAATATAATAATTTACTATATGTTTTCTAAGTTGTTTGAAGCATGAACATTTTGATTTTTTTCTACATGGAAGTTAGTTATACGATTTTTATTTCATTTTTAAATGTGAGGATAATATATGCTTGAAAGATTGTAGGTTATTTGCTTAACATGATTTGGTAGGATTTTTCGTCATTAGTTAAAATTTTGTGCCATATATATTTTGACCTCAACTAAATATTTGAAGGGGAAAGATGCACAACATTAACTAAATTATTCATTATTAACCTAACATCTCAACTATATTAAAAAAATTTCGCCCTTCATTAATCCTTTTTTATGTCGCAAGTATTAAATTAGATTTCTTATCAAGTTGGGGTATCTCTCAAAAAGGGTCACTACAGGTGTTGGTATCAGAGCCTATGTTTTTTGTTCTACAATTTTTGTTGTGAATTACTTGTTTAGTTATTTACTTTCGAAAGTCTATTTTTAAAGTTCATGTCACTTACATGGTTTTCCATATCCTTATTGCATGTAGAGTGAACATGAAACATGTACATATCCCTAATGCAGTGTGATCTTCGATTTTGAAGGAATTAAGTTATGGACACTTCTTCTAACCGACCTAAGGAAGCTGCTCGTGAAGGTTTGGGCGCCTCTGTTTCCAAACCTCATGCACTGGAAGGGGTTGGAGAACACATCTCAACTGAGTATGTTCACCACTCGAGTAGGTCTGAGTGAGAAACCATTAGTGTGTAAGAACTGCCTTACATTCTCATATGAGTCATGGTACTCAAGTCATGAATCCTCTTTTTCAACTGATGGTTGAATTCTTCTACCACATGGCCGAATCGATGCATGATCTGTCACGACCCTAGAGTACCCCATAGAGGTTAGGGCATTCTCGAACCGCAACACAACGTACTTGACCTCTCGGAGGGCTTGTACAAGCAATGTCGTATAGTTCATCACATATAAACATATGAAAAGTAGAACGGAATTAAAACTTTCACAAATATTCTATAATTCTTTAGAATCTCTTTTATATAAAACTCAGAGAAAATACTAAGTCTCATTTCATCAAATCTTACACACAAGAGTACTTTGGGACACGGCCCATACACAATAGAAATATATACTACTTAGTCTATTACAAAACTTTGATAAACTCGTGTCAAATGAGGACATACTTCAACTTGCTTGAATGATACTCTAATCAAATCTTGGCTCTCCCAAAAGAACCTTCAACTATGAATCACTTTAGAGATAGATAAAAGCATGGAATTAGTACAACCACATGTACTAAGTATGGCAAATCCATACAAATCATGAAAGTTTACATTTATTTCAAATACACATTTTTTGATTTAAATATTGTAATATAATCATAATAACAATACTTATCCACTTAGAAACACATAAGATAACATTTAAGAAATTTAGTATATTTTAAAGAATCCTTTACAGTGCACTATGTCACTTTACAGTTACGTTTTCTTAAGTTTACAGTGAAGTTTATCAAATTCACAAAGAATTCTTCCTAGCATGCAATCCTCTCACTACAAGCTTTTAGAAACCCTAAAAAATAGATAAGCTATGTAATTCTTAATGTGTCTAGAATGCCTACGATTAGATCGAGTTCACCCGGATTGATGCACGTAAAACCACACCTCTAAACCTCTGCAATAGCAAAGCCAACTAACTTGGTGAGTTAGTTGATCTAGTAAAGGTTGGGTCCAGCCATGTAGGGCACCCTAATATGAAGATTTACCCGGGTGAGTCTTAACCAGACTTAAAAGGGGAAATCTTAAATTTGGAGGGTCTAGGGGTAAAATGGTCTTTTTCCAGGCTAAGGGTAACATCGTAATTACCCTAAATATTTAATTAATTATTTAATTAATATGGTGGAGGGTAATTTGGGGATAACGGGTCAAAATTGGCCATTGAGCAAAATCTTGCTCCACCCGGGTTCGAACCTAGGTGGGAGCAATGATTAAATTTGATTATTTAATTTGGTGAATTAATTTAATTAATTAATATTTAAATTCTGATTTAATGAAAAGGAAAATCATATAAATATATTTAATTATTATTCATTAACTATTATTTAATCTAATTTGACTAAGTCTTGCCTAAGAGTCCTAGTTCTGAGGGAACACTACCTCACAGCTCTCTCTTTCACGTTTATCTCCCTCTCTTCAAACACTCTCTCACGATTTCACCCTCATTATGGCTACAAAACAGAAAACAAAATAAAAACCAAAAGTTCTTCACACTTGAAGAACTTAAAAAAAATAAATACAAACGACAAGATAATTTGAAAACGTAAAGGAAAAAAGGTAATTTCTCATCGAGTAAAGTGGGACGTTGGTTTATTGGTGGATTTGGCAGCACTTTGAAGGTGTTGATATCTAAAGACAGGTATGGGTTTTCTTCCTCTTGGTCGTTTACCCAAGAGACCCTTAAGTCTCAGATTAATCTACTTCGAAAACTAGGGTAATTCTCCATTTCATTCTCCCTGTACCTATTCCCTATAATCATAGGTTGGGTATGCTTGCTGATAGAATCTAGGGGTACTATGTTTTGTGTGATGATCTAGTTTCGAGTATGTGTTCTTGATTCTGTGCTTATGTTTGTTTCTTTTGGAAATATGAATGTAGGCATGTGTGTATGTGTGCAAGTTTGGATCCTGACATTGAGTTTTGGCTTGTTCATGTTAATGGCATACATATCACTTGTACTTTATGTGAATAACTATGTAAAACCGTGATGTTCATGTGAAGATGTTATTTCTGTTTTAGAGTGAAGAACTCTTGGCTAAAAGTAATCATAATGATGCAATTAATTTTGATTAAAACGTTCTACGAAAATTTTCCTAAATCTAATGTAAAAAGGTGGAGAGAATGGCTGAAAAATGTGACCAAATGTCCAGCTTTCTTGAAATTTGGTTTCGACCAGATGCTTGAAGTTTTGTAGAGTTTAAAAATGAATTAAAACATGTGAGGTCAGTAGGGATTGAACCCAAGACCTCACTACAAGAAAGCTGTGAAAAATAATAATAATAAAATGTTGTAACGGTGATTTGAAATGGGGTAAAGTTTAAGTGAAAAGTTAGGGGGAAAATGAATGAAAATTAAGTGAGGCGTGTGGGGTTCGAACCCACAAACTCTTGGATGGATGAAGGACAGAGGAGAAGAATGAAATAAAAAATAATAAAAATGAGGTATGTGGGATTTGAACCCACAACCTTTTTGTAGAATGAGAAGGTAAGGAGAAAATTTAAATTAAAATAAGGTGAGGCTATGGCGATTCGAACCTACAACCTCTTGAATAGATGAGAGAGTAAGGAAAAAGAAAAAAATATAGAAATGTGCTTTTGGGGGTTTGATCTTGGGTCCCCTAATGCCTAAACGTTTAAGGTGAAGTGAGAGAAAGGAAAAAAGAAGATAAAACAATGTTAGTGAGGGGATTCGAAATTGGGTCCCCAAGACGAGGGTGAAGATTAGGAAAAAGGAAAATAAATAGAAACGTAAGCCTTTTTAAAGGGATTCGAAATCGTGTACCCTTGCCCAATTCCGTATTGACGCATAAGTAGTATGTGAATAAATGTTCAAAAGAATGTTGTCTACATAAATTGAAATCGAGATCTTGGCATACATAATCATATAATCTTAGGAAGATATGATTCACTTAAACGAACTCTGAATGAAGCCTCATGGCTTGTATTTATTGACTCATAAGTATAGAATACGTTTAAAAGTAAGTGAATCTAAGATGTTATGTGCTGAGATAATCAAATCCCAGAAGGGTTAAGTAAAAGTGTGACACACATTAAAGGGGGAAGTGCATTGGCATACGATGAAATGAACACTCACGTAAGGAGGTGAGTAATTATGAGGAGTTAATGTGCTAAATTTAAATAATGTGGTGACAACATGATAAGAGTCTAAAGCGAAAGGTGAGAGCAATCTCAAATGAGCCTAAGTAAATGTTACCAAAATGTACTCACCTATGAGAGTGTAAAGTTAATTAAGAGACTCGTCTCTATGAACGCTCTAATGAAAGTATTGAAGTTAATGCATACTTAATACAAATGATGAGATGAGAAATCATCTAATGATATATGATGTCCTCATGCTAGAAGCCATCTTCCATGATGTATGAGATGAATGTAATGAAACTTTATACTAAGGACCGATAGGCTAGGTATGAGTGGTGATGCCTTCCTTCGGGGAGGGTAGACGTTCGTGTAATGCTCATGAGATGAGACTATGCGGCATGCCGGGTGTGAGTCTCTTTATATCTCCTAGTCTTTGAACCTATACTGCCAATATAGGGATATAACAGGGTTCTACTCCCTATATACGCTAGCATGTTTGGGTCACCTTTGCCGGTGATTCCACCTCTTTTCGGTGTGGGGCAGACACAGGATTTCATAATGCTAACATGATCTATGTCAGCTAAGGTTAAAGTTCCCAAAGAAAGAATGAGGCCAGCCTCAAAGAATACACATAACGAAATAAACGATACCAAAGGTGTTAGGATAGGATAATCAAGAGGTGAACTACACTTAAGTAATGACACTAGGTTATTCTTGGTCATTGCACAGCGAACCCGATAAGAGTTTTAATCTACATCATCGGTATGACAAGTGGTTGGACTAGTATATGAAAGAATGAAAATGAAGTAAGCATGAATGAATGAAACAGACTCAGTCTTTGCTAAAGAAGGCTCCGTAGTTGAGGTCTCATATGTTGAGCCCTCATTTTGGGAAGTCCTAATGTCAAGACCATGATTCCAAGGTCTCATAGCATATAAAAGAATGATATGAACTATGTGATAAGATATGTGCAATATGTTATGTGATGTTTGCAAAATGATAGTATGATGATGCATATTAGTCTCATAGCATGACTTTCCTTGTAACAACACTAAAAATGGATATGCTAAGTAATGATTAATGTGTTTAGAATTCCAACGATTAGACTGGGGTCACACGGATTGATGCGCATAGAACCAGACCTCGGAACCCTTGATACATCAAATACAACTAACTTGGGGAGTTAGTTGATCTAATAAAGATTGGTTCCAACCATGTAGGGCTCTAAAATATGAAGATTTACTCGAAGAAGTCTTTACAATACTTAAAAAGAGGAAATCTTATGTTTGGAGGGTCTAGGGGTAAAAAAAATTTTCCAAGTTAAGGGTAGTATCGTAATTACAGTAAATATTTTAATTATTTAATAAATAAGGTGGAGGAGCATTTTGGGGAGACATGGCCGAAACTGGGCTCGTGAAGTGAAGTCTTGCTCCACCCAGGTTCAAACCCTGGTGGAAGCAATGAATTAAATAAATTTTAATTTAAGTTTGTAAATTAATGTAATTAATTTTTATTTATTAGTTATTAGCTGATTTAAAATAAAAGGAAATCAGACTTTTAATAATAAAAGAAAACCTTATTTGACTAAGTCCTAAACTAGAATCCTAAGCCTAAGAAAACTCTTCTCTTTCACGCTCATCTCTCTCTCTCACGTCTCTATCACTCTCACTCACGTTTTTCTCTGCAAAATAACGTACAAAAATAGTAGGCAAACCAAAGTTCTTCACACTTGAAGAACTCATAACGAAAATTAAAAACAAACAACTAATCAAACATGGTAGGCAAAGAGTGGGTTTTTCCGTCAAGTTGGTGTTGAAGCTCTTGGATATGGGCAGAAAGTCGAGGTTTTAACGTCAAAAGGTATGGGTTCTATTCTCTCTTGGTCCCTTTCCCAAAAGACCTCTTAAGGTTCTCAATATTCATTTCAAAAACTAGGATTGTTCCTCGTTGCATATCGCTGTCACTAGCTCCCATTGAATCATAGTTTGGTTATGTTTGCTGGTTCAAAAGTAGGGATGAAATGTGTTTTCGTGATGATTATGTGTTTATATGTATGTTTGGAATTATGTGACTTATGGTGATGTTTCCGAAAATGTAACTACGTGTGTAGGTGTGTGTTGCCGTGGCTATTGTTCATGGTTTAGGACTTTAATGGCATGATAGTTATTTATATTTCATATACACATGTTTATGTAAATGTGATGTTGATATGAGTTGAAATGTAGCTGATTTGAGGGATAATCTCTTGGCTAAACGAATCCACGAAAACACACCTAAAACGTTCTAAATGAATTAGGAAATTCCCCTAAGAACTAAGGTGTAACTTGATGAAAGGATCTAAAAAATTAAAAGAAAATTTCCAGCTTCTAGTGATAAATTTTGGTCAACAAAGAGGTTGGGTTTTCATGACACTGGATTTCATGATGCTCACATGATCTATGTCTATTAAAGTTAAAATTCTCAATAAATGAATGAGGCCAGCCTCAAATGATGAACATAATGAAATGAATTATACCAAAGGTGTTAGGATAGGATAATCAAAAGGTGAGTTAGACTCAAGTAATGACATTAGTTCATTCTTGGTGATTGCACAACGAATCCGATGAAAGTCTTAAATAACATCCTAGGTATAACTGGTGTTTACATTGGTCCATGAATGAAATGAAATGAAGTACGTATGAATGAAAAAAGAAGACTTTGTGTTTGCTAAAGCAGACTCCCTAGTTGAGGTCCCATATGTTGAGCCCTCATTTTTGGGAAGTCTTTATGTCAAGTCCATGATTCCAACGTCTCATGGCATACGAATGAATGATATGAACAATGTTATGTGTTATATTAATTATGATATGTGCTATGTGTACATTGTTTTGTGTTGTGTGCAAAATGTTAAGTATGATGATGCATGTTACTCTCATGTCATAACTTTCCTAATCCAAATTTGGAAAGATCATAAACTTTCCTAATTCGAATTTGGAATGTTCACTCACTTTCCTAATCTCAATTTGGCAAGTTCATGACTTGACTTGCTATAATCATGTTGCTAGAAAAGAGCTATTCTTACTCATGCATGTACTTGGGGTGTTCTTGCATATACCCATACTTAGTGCAAGTGATACTAACCCTATACAACTCTAAACTTTGAGATGCAGGCATAGGTTGATGCTAGAGCTACAGTATTAAAGCTACAACATTAAAGCTACAGCTATCCGGACGTCGAGCATTCATCCGGACTTGGTAGGCCATCATGCTTTCGAGGATGCGTTCCCTTCTATATTAGTTGTAGGTTTGAGCTAGTGGAGTAAGTTTCACTAGCGTTTCTTTCCCATTTTTGTTTAGACATTGTATTTGGTGTCATTTTGGCAAGTACATTTTTATCGTTATAATAAACTGCTTCTTCATTTGATGATTTTAATGTTAGATAGTTGATGGTGAACAACTATATATGTAATATAATGTTTAGTAAGCATATTAGGAAACAAAAAGTTTCAAATTTTCCAATAAAATTAACCTTGATGAGGTAAGATGACGTATGTAGGCTTGTCTGCGACCTTTGAGAGGTCAACGACGCCGGTCTCGTGTAGGGTCTAGATTCCGATCGTGATAAAGTTGGTATCAGAGCACTAGGTTAAATTCTGAGGATAATAAGTTCACGTCAACCACATCGAGTAGTTTCTAAGTCATTGTAGTGAAGTGCACCACTATCCTGATTTAGAGATTGCATGATGCTAGGAAAATTCCCTTTTGATAATCTTATTGTTCCTTCTCTAATGTCTGATTCCTTGGTGTTATGAGCGTAGCTAACATCAATTCTTCTTTTTCAAGAAATGAACACAAGGATAAACGCTTGTCGGGGAAGAGGAGAAGCAGCTGTTGGGGCAACCAAGTTCCTCCTCAGGCCCCAACTGCTGAAATGGGGATGCCTATTAACCCAACTGGGTTGACAGATGGATAAGTAAGGATTGCCCTGGTATAGATGGAACTACCATAACCTTACAAGCTTAGGCTATGACAGCGAAGGCAGAGCAACAAGGTTTTCCCAAGAAGTACCTACCTCCCAGCACCATGGCTAGTAGGTTAAGGGACTTCACGAGTATGAATCCTCCCAGTTATACTGGATCTAAGATTGCTGAGAATCACGAGGAGGAGTGTAGGGTAGCTATGTTGGATGGTAGCATGGGACTTTAATGGCTTATGGTTCATGTCCAACAAGTGGAGGAAAAAGGAAGAAGAAACATACTAGGGCAGGGAACAGGTCAAGAGAAGTTGAGAAACTGAAATCAGGGATAAGCCCAAGTTTAAGAAGGGACTCTCCTACCAAGGGGAGTCAATTTCGTAGAAGGGTTGTTATGATAGGGATTCTGAGCCTAGAGATAAGAGAAATAGTGAAGTAGATACACCTCAGGAGAGGCCACCTTGTAGGAAGTGTGGCAAACATCATGGAGGAGAGTGTATGAGGGGCTCTAGCGCTTGTTACAGTTGTAGAAAACCAGGTCACATGATGAAGAATTGTCCATATATGAGAGGTAGAGGAAAAGGGATGGAGAAAGTTCAGCCGAATGGTCCAAGTGAAGAGGCTGCAGGGAGGAAACAATTCTCCGCACTCAAGTCTAGGGGTGTAGGAGAAGACACCTCTGGTGATGTCTCAGGTGCGTTGGCTAGTTTTTGATGTGTATGGTTTTATGCACTAGTGTGAAGTTAATATGTTGGAGTCATAATGTTTGTTGCTGGCGTATGTGACGTACGTGTTTACTTAAGTAGTATGCTTTGATGAGACCAGTTTAGGAAAGAGTTCCTTAGTCTATTAATGTGAAGCTACTAGTAGGTTTCAAGGATGTGCACCATCATGTTAATATGTGAATAAGATATTCATCAATGGGGAATATTGAATTACCTATGTATACATATATTCTATAGAAGACTTACTTATTGTTAGTAAAGAGTAGTGTCATTCAGGGACGAATGTTCCTGGGGGGGGGGGGGATAATATAACAACCCTAAAAATGGATATGCTAAGCAATGCTTAATCTGTCTAGAATTCCAACGATTAGACCGGGTTCACATGGATTGATGCACGTAAAACAAGACCTCGGCACCCTTGCTACATCCAAGACAACTAACTTGGGGAGTTAGTTGAGCTAGGAAAGGTTGTTCCAACCACTTAGGGCTCTCGAATGCGAAGATTACTCGAATGAGTCTTTACCGGACTTAAAAAGAGAAAAACATAGGTTTGGAGGGTCTAGGGGTAAAATGGTTTTTTTCTAGGCTAAGGGTAGTATCGTAATTACAGTAAATAAATAGTTAATTATTTAATTGACAAGGTGGAGGGGAATTTTGGGGAGAGAGGGTCGAAATTGGGATCTCGTAGTGAAGTCTTGCTCCCCCAGTTCGAACCTATGTGGAAGCAATGAATTAAATTGATTTTGATGTATGTTAATATATTAATGTAATTAATTTATATTCATTAGTTAAAGCTGATTTGAAATAAAAGGAAATCAGATTTTTAATAATTAAAAAAAACCTTATTTTAGTAAGTCCTAAACTAGACTCCTAACTGTAAGAAAACTCTTCTCTCCCACGCTCATCTCTCTCTCACATCTCTATCTCTCTCACTCACGTTTTTCTCTGCCAAACAACGTAAAAAAAATAGTAGGTAAACCAAAGTTCTTCACACTTGAAGAACTCACAACAAAAATTATAAACAAACAACCAATCAAACAGTTAGGCAAAGAGAGTTTTTACGTCAAGTTTGTGTTGAAGCTCTTGGATTTCAACATGTGTTTGGAGGGGTTCTTTGGGAAGAAAGTAGAGGTTTGAAAATAAAAAAGGTTTGGGTTCTCGTCTCTCTTGGTACCTTTCAAAAGAGACCCTTTAAGGTTCTGAATATTCATTCAAAAAACTAGGATTCTTTCCCTTTGCATATGCCTTTCACTAGCTCCCATTGCATCATAGGTCTGTTATATTTGGTGGTAGAAAACTAGGGATCAAAAATATTTTCGTGATGATTATGTGTTTATATGTACGTTTGTAATTATGCGACTTATATTGATGTTTCCAAAAATGTAACTATGTGTGTAGGTGTGTGTTGCCATGGCTATTGCTCATGGTTTAGGACTTGAAATGGCATGATAGTTCTTTATATTTCATGTACACATGTTGATGTAAATGTGATGTTCATATGATTTGAAATGTGTTTGATTTGAGGGATAATCTCTTGGATAAATGAATCCATGAAAACACACCTAAACATTCAAAATGCACTATGAAGTTCCCCTAAGAACTAAGGTGTACTTGATGAAAGGATGCTGAAAAATTAAAAGAAAATTTCCAGCTTCTAGTGATGAATTTCGGTCAGCAAAGAGGGTCAAGTGAGGTCATGGAAGATTGACCCCATGACCTCACAATATTAAAAACCAATGAAAATAAACAAGTAATTCAAACCATGGTATTGGCTGGAAAATGTAACTTAAAATAAAAAAAATAAGAAATGAGAGGAGTGGGATTCGAACCCACCACTTCTCAATCATATTTAAGGAAGAGTAAAAGAAAAAATAAAATAAAATTTAAGGCGTGGGAATCGAGCCCAGGACCTCTAGGCAGTAAAGGAAAGTAAAGAAAATGAAAGAAAAGAAATGTGAGGCGTGGGAATCGAATCCATGACCTCTGGGCAGTGAAGGAGAGTCAAAGGAATTGAAATAAAAGAGATGTGAGGCGTAGCAACCTCCAAGGCAGATTTAAGGAGAACAATTAAAAGAAATCAAAGAGGGGCTGTGGGGGTTCGTAAAATGAAAATAAAAAGTAAATAGGGTTGTGGGGGTTCGATCCCACATCTTCTTAGTTCCATAAATCAAAAAATGAAGAGAAAAATTAAGGGAAGAATAAAATGAAGGTATTGGGGATCGAGCTTGGGTCCCGAAGCTGTATGGATCAAAACAAAATGAAAAAAAAATGTGAGTGTAGTCCAAAAGATTTGAAAACCGGCTTCCCTTGACCAAATTCCGTATTGATACATAAGTCATACGAGAATTAAATGTTCAAGAATATTGTTGCCTACTTAGATCGAACTCGAGATCTTGACATATATACAAGATGCATAAGTCTTATACTATATAATCTTAGGAAGATATGAGTCACTTAAACGAACTATGAATGAAGTCTTATGGCTTGTATGTATAGACCCATAAGTATAACATACATTTAAAAGTAAGTGAACCTAAGATGTATGTAATGAAATGATGAAACCCTAGAAGGGTTAAGTAGGAGTGTAAAATACACTAAATGGCCAAGTGCATTGGCATATGATGAATTGAACATTCACGTAAAAAGGGGTGAGTAACGATTAACAGCAAATGAGCTAATGGTAATGAACGTGGTGACAACATGATATGAGGCTAATGTAAAAGAGGAGAGTAATATCAAATGAGCATAAATAAATGTTACCAAAACGTACTCATATATGAGAGTGTAAAGTTAATAAGGCGACAAGTCTCTATGAACACTCTAATGAAAGTACTGAGATTAACACACTTAATAATAATGATGAGATAAATTGAGCTATGATGTCCTTATACTAGAAGCCATCTTTGATGACGTATGATTTGAATGTAATGGAACTTTATACTGCGCACCGATAGACTAGCAATGATCGGTGATGCCTTCTTTCGAGAAGCGCAGAGGTTCATGTAACTCTCATGATACGAGCATGCCGGGTATGGGTCTCCTTATATCTCCTAGTCTTCCAACCTATACTACCAATATAGGGATCTTGAAGGGTTCAACTCCCCTGCACGCTAGCATGTTTTGGGTCAATTTGGCCGGTGATTCCACCTCTATTCGGTGTAGGGATTCATGACACTGGATTTCATGATGCTCACATGATCTATGTTGGTTAAAGTTAAAGTTCCCAATGAATGAATGAGGCCAACCTTAAATAATGCACATAAAATGAAATGAATGATGCCAAAGGTGTTAGAATAGGATAATGAATAGGTGAGTTAGACTCAATTAATGACATTAGGTCATTCTTGGTGATTGCAAAATGAACCCGATGAAAGTATTAAACTACATCCTAGGTATAACTGGTGTTTACAGTGGCCCATGAATGTAATGAAATGAACGTATGAATGAAAGAAGCAGACTCAGTGTTTGCTAAAGCAGACTCCCTAGTAGAGTTCCCATATGTTGAGCCCTCATTTTTGGGAAGTCTTAATGTCAAGTCCTTGATTTTAAAGTATCATGGCATATGAATGAATGATATGAACAACGTTATGTGTTATATGAATTATGATATGTGCTATGTATACGCTGTTGTGTGTTGTGTGCAAAATGTTAAGTATGTTGATGCATGTTACTCTCATGGAATAACAATATAATCCAAATTTTGAAATTTCATAAACTTTCCTAATCCAAATTTTGAAAGTTCACTCACTTTCCTAATCTCAATTTGGTAGGTCCACTGACTTGACTTTCTATAACCATGTTACTAGGAAAGAGCTATTCTTACTCATACATGTCCTTGAAGTGTGTTTGCATATAGCCATACTTAGTTCAAGTGTGTACTAAACCCTATACAACTCTAAACTTTTAGGTGAAAGAACAGGTTGACACTAGAGCTACAAGATCAACGCTGCAGTTATTCGGACGTCGAGCACTCATTCGGACTTAGTAGTCCCTCATGCTTTCTAGGATGCTTGACCATTTACATTCTAGCTTACTTGTAGGATTGATCTAGTGGAGTATGTTCCACTAATTTTTTTTTCCCATTTTGTTCAGACATTATATTTGGTGCCATTTTGGTAAGTACATCTTTCTCATTATTATAAATTTCTTCTTTCATTTGATGATTTTAATGTTAGATGGTTGATGGTGAACAATTATATCTGTAATAAAATGTTCAGTAAGCATATTAGGAAACAAAAATTTTCAAATTTTCTGCTAAAATTAACCTAGATGAAGTAAGAATGACGTATGTAGGCTTGTCTACAACCTTTGAGTGGTCAACGACGCCGGTCTCGTCTGTGGTCTAGATTCCGATCATGAAAGTCCTAATCCAATTTTTTCAAATCCACTGACTTGACTCTCCATAATTTATATCATTAGGAGAGATCTCTTCTTAACCATGCATGTCCTTGGTGTGTGCTTGCATATACCCATACTTATGACAAGTGTGTACTAATCCCATACAACTCTATACTTTTACGTGCAGGCATAAGAAGACGCTAGATCCTACACTACGATGCTGCAGCTATTCGGACGTGGAGAACTCATCCGGACATGGTAGGCCCTCATGCTTTCGAGGATGCTTGCCCATTATATTCTAGCTAAGATAAAGGTTTGACTTAGTAGAGTATGTTCCACGAGCTTTTCTTTCTCATTTTATTTCAGACATTTTATTGGTTCCATTTTGGTAAGTATACACTTAATGCATCATTGAACTATTTCTTTCATTTGGTGATAATAATATTAGATGGTTTATTGGAACGTTTATGAGTTTAAGTAGATGTCTTATATGAATGTTATGTTACAAAAAATTCAAATTTTCTGCTAAAATTAACCTAGCTGAAGTAACGATGACGTCTGTAGGCTTGTTTGTGACCTCTAAGAGGTCAACGACACCGGTCACGTCTAGGGTCTAGACTCTAGTTGAGACAAAGCTATCCTAAGACTCGCTTTAGTAAGACAAAGAGAGACCACCTATACAACCTCTCAGGCACACCTAAATTATCCTTAAGACCACATATAATAAGATCAACATGCATTGACATGACATCATACACATGAACATTAGATTTCTTTACGAAAGGTGATTCTAAGTCTCACTTGAGTTAGTTTTGAAGTGACAGCCCATACAATCCCTTACCCAAACAATTACGAGATCCTATAGACTACATATGATAGAATCATTCTCACTTAATATAACATCATATAGATGATAAGGCATTCTTCTTCCAAAGGCTACAAAAGACTTACTTATGTCAATCAAGAAGATAATGTCTATGATTGACCTATTCAAGATTACCTAAGTAATCCTTAAGACTACAAAAGTTATCATGTCACATATTCAACCATCTTCTCTAACTAGAGTCTTCCTTAAGACTTGTCTAGGTAAGATAAGAAGTTACAATTCCTATGCCCCTTCACACCTTAACTAGACAACCCTTAACTAATCTAGATGAGTACTTATTCATTTAAGATTAAAGTCATTATATTCATTAGTTCATTTAAGTCTTATTCACCACATAAAGAAATTCAAGTAATGTTCTTGGACAAGACCTAGGGACTCTAACTAACATCTTCAAAGCCTATTGTGCAATATCTAGATAGCGTCTCATACCACCACCTAAACTTAATAGAACTTCTCTAATGGTAGTAGGCATCCCATATGATGAAAATCGGTAATAACTGACATACACTATGGTAGCAAAAACATGGAATCTGGAGTTCTAACCTACTTCGATGAGGCTTATGTACTTGCTAATGGTAGAACTTAGACACATCCCATGTAGGAACATGGTAAAGGAATATGAAGGGAATGCTTTGTACTCTAGTCGTATCCTTTAACTAGAACTATTTCCCTTACCATACTCACTCGGTGCTAGCCTTTTTTGTCTTAGAGTAATTTACACTTAAGGTTCATATAAAGGGGTTCCATATAAAGTTTATAACCCAATCACATTTACCCTACCAAAGAGGTCCACTAGGGCTACCTTACAATGGCCACAAGAAGCTCTTCATGACTTTCCTAAGGATTGATATGATGTCGTTCCAGCCAATCAACCTTAAGTCCATCATTCATTAATGAAGGATACCATTACGACTTTCATTTTCAACATTCATAACCTAACCACTAGGTTCAATGTTTCACATAAAGGACCCTCTTAACATCTTTTAAGGTGTCATGTCATTATTACATACAAGACTAAGAGTCTTTAGCATCCTATGAAAAGACATGTCATATTGAATTCATACATGCATCAAGTAAGGAACACAAGTCAACCAAGACTAGACACCACATACTTCACTTTAACACATATTACATGTCATTCTAGAAGCACATAGAAATAACCATTATTCTCTTTAAGTCATCCTATACACTCTCATACCATCATCAATATGACCATCATAGACTCACATAGTCAAGTAGGAATAACCATGTCACGACCCAACCCGATGGGCCGTGACTAGTGCCCGTTTTGGACACCCACATACAAACCTGCTAAGTATAACCAACTGAAACTAAGACAATATGGAATTTAATCAAATCAAGCCAACCCCAACGTCATATATATATAAGAGGACCTGTCTCATAAGGAGTCATAACCATTCAACCATAACAGCACACGCGAGCCGACAAGGCCGCCACTATTCAAAGCATAATAACATACGTATGCCGACAAGGCTGCCACTACACAATATACAATGATGTACGCAGCCGACAAGGCTGCCCCTGTACAAGCGGACATCCCAAACAAACCATGTCCAGACCATTATCCAAAACATATATATACAACCCACATAATGTCCACAGACCTCTAAGAGTACATTAGTGAAACTCGACGGGACAGGGCCCCGCCATACCCATAGACGAGCAAAAGACTACACAAAAGTTATGTACCAAAGCAGTGGGCTCGAACAATGGAGCTCTCCCAATCAGCAGAGTAGATATCCTAGGCGGGAGGATCACCGAGCGTGCGTCTACACTGCGGGCATGAAACGCTTGACCCCGAGGAAGGGGGGTCGATCTGGACAATGTCTTGAGTAGGTAAAGCATAAGGTAAAGATGACAGGATACCAATATGGCAAGTGGAAACAAAATATCGCTACACATATACCCTTTTAAGTGAAAATCATGCATATATTTAACATTTAAGGTGCCCGACTTCCCTAGTAAGGGCTCGACAAAATAATCATCACATCATCTCCGTCATCATCATCATCATAACCATCCTCATCACCAATCATATATATAATATACATACCCGGCCCTACAGTGAGGAACTTCGGTGACATATGCAAGAAACTCCGCACGAACATTACCCGCCCAGGACTCGGTGAAATGATAAATGACTCTATGCACGAGCGAGAATATTATGAGCAACCATATGCAATTAAAATCATTTCTTATAACTCAATAGAACAATCAACGTGAACCAGCAAGGAGTATTACCAAAGATTAATGTTTTATCAAGATTATGAACCTTTAATACGATATGGAAACGTAAAATCTCAATGACTCTAAGAAGCACTACCATAGATATTAGAGATCATCATAGCCTTAGACATAGACGATATATAGAGGAATAATTGTGGAAGCAAGAATATACGTCACCTAGACGCTCTAGAGGTAAGTATCAAATCTGTCCGTTATTCGCTTATTTTTAAAAGTCATGCCAAACAAAGAAAGAAGGGACAGCGTTGCATACCGTATAATCGAGCCGCACGTCCAATATTTACTGCTCAAGCTATTAATCTATAACAAGCAACAATCGTGCCGCAATTAGATAAACATCGTGCTTTACTTTCTTGTAAGCTAGCTAATAATCTAACGAAAATTCGGCAGCACTTCCCCTATTTTCCTTACTTCGTCCCAATCCGACAACAATCCAAATTATCCACAGCAATACCAATAACACATATAACCCAAAGAATCATATTAAACAGCTCCTCCCCAAAATAGTTCCGTCTCAGCAACCATAGCAGCGAAGCAACGACACACCGAGCGATAACTCGTTTTATAATTATAACACATCTACCTTATCGTATTCATCCTTTGGATTATATACTCATAATCACATTCAACATATACATAATGCCAAAACAGAAATTTCCTGCAGTTTGCTTTAATCAAAACAGCCCAAGCACCAACACGACACCACTAATAATCCGATTATGGTTTCCGTTCATACTTAGCACATTCAATAACTAAAACAAACTTCCTAAGCTACCGCCACGCCCTTCTTAAAATTAATGGATAATTAACAAGGGTATTCTAAAGAATTAACACACCAAACAAGGAGATTACTAACCAAATTATTTGCATTTCTTGGCCAAGAGTTGCAGGGTTGGTTTCTCCATTTCCATGGCTGCCTAAGACAAGTGGTGAAGAAGAAGATGATATGCAGCAATGCATTTCACCACTTTATTTAGCATGGAGTGGATTTCTCCACCTCATTTAATAGTATGAAGTGGAGGCAGCCCCCCTCTACACCTGTCCACTAAGGCCAGCCCACAATCTGATCCCTTTTTAATTTTTGCCTTGAGTGGTGGGGTCCACTGGATTAAATTAATCCTAATCAGCCACCAATTATGAGTGGTGGGGCCCATTGGATTAAATCAATCCAAATTAGCCACTAATTAATCCCTCACTTAAAGTTAATGGCACTTACATTAGTCAACTCATACTTAATATCACATTTAGAAATAACATCCTTGCCTAATATTTCTTTACGTCTTCTAGATCACGATGTGCACTACGTATAAAAAAAAATACGAGGCATAACATCCTTCCCCCCTTAGGAACATTCGTCCTCGAATGTTAAGTTAGCGTCTTGCAAAAACAAATTCCAGCGAGGTCTCTCTAAAAGTTATACCCTGAACCTGCATTAGTAACTTACGGATGCCTCATGACTACATAATCTCATTATCTATCAATATAGTCAAGCTAGAAATTGAATTACCTGCAGGTACGGGGAACAAGTAAGGATACTTATTCTTCATTTCGTCTTCCGCTTCCCAAGTCATCTCCTCCCTATTTTTATTTTGCCACAACACTTTGACGGAAGCTACATCCTTAGTATGTAACCTTCTAACCTGACGATCAAGTATAGCCACGGGTTTCTCCTCATATGACAACTCCTCTGTTACCTGAATATCATCTACAGGGAATACTCTAGAAGGATCACCAATACATTTACGTAGCATCGATACATGGAAGACTGGATGTACCGCCTCCAAATCAGATGGTAGATCCAACTCATAGGCAACCTTGCCTATCCTACGAACAATCTGATAAGGCCCAATGTATCTCGGACTGAGCTTCCCTTCTGCCGAATCTCATCACACCCTCATGGGTGATACCTTCAGAATACCTACCACCAATCTGAAACTCCAAATCTCGACGCCGATTATCTGCATATGACTTCGCCGACTGGGCTGCTAATAATCTTTCTTGAATAAGCTTCACCTTGTCAACGACTTGCGAATCACATCCGGCCTATTAACTTAGTCTCGCCAACATCAAACCAACCAAAAGGTGATCTGCACTTCCTCCCATATAAGGCCTCGTACGGTGCCATCTGGATACTAGAATGGTAGCTATTATTATAGGCAAACTCAATGAGCGGCAAGTGGTCATCCCAGCCTTCCTTTGAAGTCAATAATACAGGCCCGCAACATATCTTCTAGTGTCTGAATAGTACGCTCGGCTGCCATCGATGCGAGGGTGAAATGATGTGCTAAGGTTCACTGTGTCCCCAATCCCTTCAAACGATCTCCAAAAGTTGGCTGTAAATTGAGCTCCTGCATGCGATATAATGGACATGGGAACCCCATGAAGTCTCACTATCTCACGACATATAACCTCGCATAATCTTCACCGAATAAGTAGTCATTGGAAGAAAATGGGCGATTTCACACCTATCTACAATAACCCATATAGAGTCATACTTCCGTTGAGTGCGAGGTAAGCCTGTAATGAAGTCCATATTAATCATCTCCCATTTCCAAGTCGGGATCTCTATCTCCTGTAATAATCCACCAGGCTTTTGATGTTCGATCTTGACTTGTTGACAATTCGGACACTGAGCAACAAACTCCGCTATGTCCCTTTTCATGCCATCCCACCAATATAAGCATCTGAGGTCATGATACATTTTTGTTGACCCTGGGTGAATAGAATAACGGGCAGAGTGTGCCTCTCCCATAACCTGCCGTCGTAGCCCCGCAGTATCGGGTACACACAATCTGCCTTCATATCGTAACACTCCGTCAGGTGTAACCTTAAATGGGGTCTTTTCCTTTTGAAGAGCTGCATCTCTATACTGTGCCAGAATAGGGTCCTTGTATTGGTGTCTCTTTACCTCATCTATGATTGAGGACTCAGCAACCTCTCGAATAGAAACTCCACTATCTTCCGAATTAGCTAGACGGACTCCAAGGCTGGATAGCCGCTGAATCTGTCGAACCATATCCCTCCTTTCTGGTTGTACATCTGTCAAGCTATCCATGGACTTACGGCTAAGAGCATCTGCTACAACATTCGCTTTCCCTGGATGATATAAAATATCAACATCATAATCCTTTAGCAACTCTAACCATCGCCTCTGTCGTAAGTTCAACTCCTTTTGTTTAAAGATATATTGGAGACTCTTATGATCTGTATAGATGTCCACATGGACACCATATAAATAATGTCTCCATATCTTCAAGGCATGAACCACGACCGCTAACTCCAGATCGTGAGTAGGATAGTTCTTTTCATGCTTCCTAAGTTGTCGGGAGGCATAGGCTATAACTTTGCCATGCTGCATCAATACACATCCTAGACCAACACCCGAAGCATCACAATAAATAACATAGCCGTCTGGTCCCTCCGGAAGAGTTAGGACTGGAGCTGTAGTCAATTTGTCTTTCAATAGCTGGAAGCTTCGCCACAAGCATCATCCCACTGGAACTTGGCTGCCTTTTGAGTTAGCCTTGTCAAAGGCGCTGAAATTGAGGCAAACTTTTCTACGAATCTCTGTAATATCCTGCTAACCCAGGAAAGCTGCGTGCCTCGGTGAGGTGTCGTGAGTGCAGGCCAAGTCTTTCTTGCCTCAATCTTCTGCGTGTCTACCCGAATACCATCGGCTCCAATAATAATATGCCCCAAGAATGCCATGAAGTCAACCGAACTCGCACTTAGAAAATTTAGCATACAACTTACGGTCTTTGAAGCACCCTAAGTACCGATCCTTAAATGATCTGCATGCTCCTCTTACGAGCGTGAATAGACCAGAATATCGTCTATAAATACAATAACAAACATATCAAGGAATGGTTTAAATACTCGATTCATTAAATCCATGAACACCGCTGGAGCATTAGTCGACCAAAAGACTGACTCTAAACTCATAATGCCCATATCGGTCCGAATGCCGTCTTTGGAATATCCGCCTCGCTTACCCGCACTTTGATGATAACGACCGCAAGTCTATCTTTGAAAAACACTTTGCACCAGAATCGGTCAAATAGATCGTCAATCCTTGGGAGGGGATACATTCTTTATTGTTACTTTGTTCAGCGCCTATAATCAATGCACATCCGCAGCGACCCATCCTTCTTCCTCACAAAGCGATGCAGGTGCTCCCCAAGGTGACGTACTAGGCACGATGAAGCCCTTTTCTAATAAATCCCTCAATTGCTCTTTCAATTCTTTCAACTCAAGGTGCCATTCTATAAGGAGGTATAGATATAGAATTTGGGTATCTGGCGATACATCTATAGTAAACTCTATCTCCTGTTACGGAGGAAGGCCTGGAAGTTCCTCGGGAATACATCGGAAATTCATTAACTAATGGGACTGATTGAAGAGTCGGTGCCTCTGCCTTTATGTCATGCACCGAATCGGATGGTAAATATAGCCTTTTCTAACCATCTTCCCGGCCTTGAGGTATGAAATGAACTTACCTTTCGGCGATCTTGTACTTCCCTTCCACTCTATAATCGGTTCCTTGAAATTGAAATCGAACTATCTTTCCTCTGCAATCAACATTAGCATAACAAGCAGCCAACCAATCCATGCCCATGATAATATCAAACTCAATCATATTTAACTCTATTAGATCTGCTATGGTACAACGACTATATATAACTACTGAACAATTCCTATATACTCGCGTAGCTATGACAAAATCTCCTACAGGTGTGGCTACCTCAAATGGTTCTATCAACTCAGACTCTATTCTGATCCTACTAGCAACAAAGGGAGATATATATGATAAGGTGGAACCTGGGTCTATCAATGCATACACACTTCGGGAGAATAGTGATAATATACCTGTGATCACATTAGGTGACGCCTCCTGATCTTGCCTATTAGTCAAAGCATATATACGGTTTGAGGGACCGCTAGAACTGGAAGCTCCACCACGTCCTCTACCACGGCCTGCTGGCGCCTGAATACCCTGCCCCGTAGGGCGCATAGCCACAGAAGAAGATGAACCAGCAACGGACCCTGTAGGCTGTGCCATACCACCTGCACTACCTCTAAGGTGACACTCCCTCATAGTATGGCCCTGACGGCCGCAAGAAAAACACGCACCTGTAGCCCAACGACATTCCCCAGGATGGGACTTACCACAACGAGAACACCGAGGCAAAGGTGGCCTCGACTGGCTCAAACCCCGGCCCATCTGTGACCCTGACGCCCTAGAGCTCGACCCGACTTCGAATATCCCATACGATCGAACCCCTACCCATGAAGCGTGGGGTGCACTTTGTCTGGCTGGGAAGAAAATCTAACATCTTCTTGAGATCGCCCGCTTTGAAACTTCGTCGGGATAACTTTCTTTGATCTAGCCCTCTTATCTTTGGCCTCTATTATAATCTCTATCTGGTGGCGTCCCGGTGCCGATCCTCTACCCACTGTGCATATGCACGCACCGAGCAATGTCCATACCTGGGTGAAGAGTCACTACCATACAACCGTCAATCGGATAACGATCCAATCCGATCACATAACGATGTACCACATGCGCCATATCAGCCACAATAGTAGGCGCATGCCTTGCCAATGAATCAAACTCGAGGCTATACTCTCGAACGCTCCTGCCATTTTGCTTCAAGCGCAAGAATCTATCGACTCTAGCTCGCTTCATCTCTGGAGGCGAAGTGGCCTGGAAAGCCTCCACAAATTCATCCCATACCATTTGGAGGAGCACCCTCACCCTAGATAACTCCCAAGACTCATACCAATTAATAGCTACATCCCGCAAGCGATCGTAGCCAACTCAACAGACTTCGATCTCCGAAGCCTTGATTATCCTCAATGTCTGTTGCATCGGCGAATAAACTCTTGCGGATCATCCTGGGGCCTTGACCCAAAGAACTCTGGAGGATTACAACTTAAGAAGTCACGAGCCCTTAAGCTATCAGATCTGTCCGCATGATCAACTCCTAGTCCATGCCTGCGAGCCTGATCTGCAAGTAATCTAGTCAGCAATTGAACCGCATCTCTCATGGCCCTATCCTCCGCCCCTGACTGAGGAGCTGGAGGTTCAGATGTTGGGGCCTCGGGGGCTGGTGGTGTCCCCCGAACTGGAGCTGCTGCTGCTCTAAGCTCTTCTGGCGGTGGGGGTGTAGCAGAGCTCTCCGACTGGAGCATCATACCAGGCATAGACTGGGCACGGGCCCTAGTAACTCTCCGGGTCTGACTAGTACCTTCTGCTACCGATTTTCCCTTCTGGGCGGCTGTCGCTTTCTTTGGAGGCATAGCTAAAAACACACAGATTCGTTAGAGAGGGATTATCCTGTTAATATAGCTCTATCGCACGATCTAGAATAAGAAGAAAGAATGACATCCTAAATGTCCTGTAGCTTCCTCTTTATAGATGTGGTGCACAACACACCGATAAACAAGACTCTACTAGACACGGTCTGTAGACACTTTCGAGGAAGAACCGCTCTGATACCACTCTTTGTCACGACCCAACCCGATGGGCCATGACTAGTGCCCGTTTTGGACACCCACATACAAACCTGCTAAGTATAACCAACTGAAACTAAGACAATATGGAATTTAATCAAATCAAGCCAACCGCAACGTCATATATATATAAGAGGACCTGTCTCATAAGGATTCATAACCATTCAACCATAACAGCACACGCGAGCCGACAAGGCCGCCACTATTCAAAGCATAATAACATACGTATGCCGACAAGGCTGCCACTACACAATATACAATGATGTACGCAGCCGACAAGGCTGCCCCTGTACAAGCGGACATCCCAAACAAACCATGTCCAGACCATTATCCAAAACATATATATACAACCCACATAATGTCCACAGACCTCTAAGAGTACATTAGTGAAACTCGACGGGACAGGGCCCCGCCATACCCATAGACGAGCAAAAGACTACACAAAAGTTATGTACCAAAGCAGTGGGCTCGGAGCAGTGGAGCTCTCCCAATCAGCAGAGTAGATATCCTAGGCGGGAGGATCACCGAGCGTGCGTCTACACTGCGGGCATGAAACGCAGCCCCGAGGAAAGGGGGGTCGATCTGGACAATGTCTTGAGTAGGTAAAGCATAAGGTAAAGATGACAGGATACCAATATGGCAAGTGGAAACAAAATATCGCTACACATATACCCTTTTAAGTGAAAATCATGCATATATTTAACATTTAAGGTGCCCACTTCCTAGTAAGGGGCTCGGCAAAATAATCATCACATCATCTCCGTCATCATCATCATCATAACCATCCTCATCACCAATCATATATATAATATACATACCCGGCCCTCTAGTGAGGAACTTCGGTGACATATGCAAGAAACTCCATACGAACATTAGGCGGGACTCGGTGAAATGATAAATGACTCTATGCACGAGCGAGAATATTATGAGCAACCATATGCAATTAAAATCATTTCTTATAACTCAATAGAACAATCAACGTGAACCAGCAAGGAGTATTACCAAAGATTAATGTTTTATCAAGATTATGAACCTTTAATACGATATGGAAACGTAAAATCTCAATGACTCTAAGAAGCACTACCATAGATATTAGAGATCATCATAGCCTTAGACATAGCCGATATATAGAGGAATAATTGTGGAAGCAAGAATATACGTCACCTAGACGCTCTAGAGGTAAGTATCAAATCTATCCGTTATTCGCTTATTTTTAAAAGTCATGCCAAACAAAGAAAGAAGGGACAGCGTTGCATGCCGTATAATCGAGCCGCACATCCAATATTTACTGCTCAAGCTATTAATCTATAACAAGCAACAATCGTGCCGCAATTAGATAAACATCGTGCTTTACTTTCTTGTAAGCTAGCTAATAATCTAACGAAAATTCGGCAGCACTTCCCCTATTTTCCTTACTTCGTCCCAATCCGACAACAATCCAAATTATCCACAGCAATACCAATAACACATATAACCCAAAGAATCATATTAAACAGCCCCCTCCCCAAAACAGTTCCGTCTCGGCAACCATAGCAGCGAAGCAACGACACACCGAGCGATAACTCGTTTTATAATTCGCAACACATCTACCTTATCGTATTAATCCTTTGGAGTATATACTCATAATCACATTCAACATAAACATAATGCCATAACAGAAATTTCCTGCAGTTTGCTTTAATCAAAACAGCCCAAGCACCAACACGACACCACTAATAATCCGATTATGGTTTCCGTTCATACTTAGCACATTCAATAACTAAAACAAACTTCCTAAGCTACTGGCCACGCCCCCTTCTTAAAATTAATGGATAATTAACAAGGGTATTCTAAAGAATTAACACACCAAACAAGGAGATTACTAACCAAATTATTTGCAGCTGCTGGCCAAGAGTTGCAGGGTTGGTTTCTCCATTTCCATGGCTGCCTAAGACAAGTGGTGAAGAAGAAGATGATATGCAGCAATGCATTTCACCACTTTATTTAGCATGGAGTGGATTTCTCCACCTCATTTAATAGTATGAAGTGGAGGCAGCCCCCCTCTACACCTGTCCACTAAGGCCAACCCACAATCTGATCCCTTTTTAATTTTTGCCTTGAGTGGTGGGGCCCACTGGATTAAATTAATCCTAATCAGCCACCAATTATGAGTGGTGGGGCCCATTGGATTAAATCAATCCAAATTAGCCACTAATTAATCCCTCACTTAAAGTTAATGGCACTTACATTAGTCAACTCATACTTAATATCACATTTGGAAATAACATCCTTGCCTAATATTTCTTTACGTCTTCTAGATCACGATGCGCACTACGTATAAAAAAAATACGAGGCATAACAAACCAAGCATCAACTTACAACCATATTCATAGTCTAACATGATCACCTAAATAACATCAATATAAGAACACATATTCTTTCACATTACTTATCATGTAGGTAGATATTAGCATACTTCACATACTACACAATTCATCATAATACTTCAAGTAGTTGCCGACAAGGCCATGATCATCATAATACTTAAAGTAACGATGACAAGGCCAAATCAATTAAAAGTAAAGCTTATAAAAGAACCACAATAAGTGGACCATACCAATCACAACATAATAAAGTCTAATTAACATAAAATAAAGGGAATTAGGGTATCATACAAAACTTTTCACGACCCAAGAGTACCCCTAGAATTTAGGGAATTCTCGAGCCGCAACACGACGTACTTGATCTCTCGGAGGCCTTGTACAAGCCCTTTCGTCTCGTTCATCACGTATAAACATCTGAAAGGTAGTGCGGAATTAAAACTTTTCGCAAACATTCTACAAGTCTTTAAAATCTCTTCCATATAAAACTCCTAGGGAATACTAAGTCTAATTTCATCAAATCTTATAGACAAGAGTACTTTGGAATATGACCCACACACAATAAAAATATAGGACTACTAAGTCTATTATAATACTTCGATAAAGGGAACAAAAGATATATATGCCCTCGAGTCAAATAAGGACATACTTCAACTTGGTTGAGTGATCCTCTAATCCAAGCATAGCTCTCCCAAAAGCACCTTCACCTATGAATCTCTTTAGAGACACATAAAAACATGGAATTAGTACAACCACATGTACTAAGTATAACATAATTCATACAAATCATGAAAATGGACATTTATTGGAAATATGCATCTTTTGATTTAAATATCCTTATATAATCATAAGAAAAACATTTATCAACTTAGGAACACATAAGATAACATTTAAGAAATTTAGTACATTTTTAAGAATTCTTTACAGTGCACTAGGTGACATTACAATGACTTTTTCTTAAGGTTACAGTGAAGTTTCTCAACTTCACAAAGAACTCTTCCTAGCATGACATCCTCTCACTACAAGCTATCCGAAGACTCACTTAAGTTAAACAAAGACAGACCGCCAATAAGACTCTCTAGGCACACCTAAATGATCCTTAAGACTACCTATAATGAGATCAACACACACTTACAAGACATCATACACATTAATATGAGATTTCTCTACCAAAGGTGATTCCAAGTGTCACTTGATTGAGTTGTAAAGAGACCTCCCTTACAATCCCTTACACACACACTTAAGAGATCCTATAGACTACCTATGATAGAATAATTCTCACTTAAAATAACAATATATAGATGATATGACATTCTCCTTCTAAAGGCTATAAAAAGACTTATTTAAGTAAATCAAGAAAATAACGTCCATGATTGATCTCATCAAGACTACCTAAGTAATCCTTTAAGACTACTATGTTTAGATCATGTCTTCATATTCAACCATCTTCCCTAACTAGAGTCATCCTTAAGACTTTTCTAGGTAAGATAAAAAGTGATCATTCCTATTGCCCCTTCACACCTTAGCTAGACAACCCTTAACTACTCTAGATGAGTACTTATTAGTTGAACATACTTTCTTACTTAAGTCATTCTATTCATTAGTTCATTTAGGAATCATTCATCACATAAAGGCATTCATGTAATGGTCTTGGACAAGACCTAGGGACTCTAACTAACACATTCATAGCCTATTGTGTAATGTCTAGATAGCGTCCCATACCACCACCTAAACTTCATATAACTTCTCCAATGCTAGTAGCTATACCACATGATGAAAATAGGTAATAACCGACATAGACCATGTTAGCAAAAACATGGAATCTGGAGCTCTAAGCTACTCCGATGAGGGTGTTCTACTTGCCAATGGTAGAACTTAGATACATCCCATGCAGGAGCATGGTTAAAAAATATGAAGGGAATTATTTGTACTCTAGTCTCATCCTTTAACTAGATCTACTTTTCTTACCATACTCAATCGGTGCTAGCCTTTGTTCTCATAGATTACTTTCATATAATGGGGTTCCATATAAAGTTCATAATCCTATCACATTTACCCCTACCGAAGAGGTCCACTAGGGCTACCTTACAATGGTGACAACAAGCTCATCATGAATTTTCTAAGGGTTGATATGATGTCGTTCCAGCAAATCAACCTTGTCATGACCAGAGTCTAGACCCTAGACGAGACCGGCGTCATTGTCCTCTCAAAGCTCGAAAAATTTACACTTTTTGTTACTTAAGATTCATATAAAACATTTTACTTTTACTTACAAACGTTCACAATCAATCATCTAACATTAAGATCATCAAATTAAAGATATTTCATAATTGCATTAAACGTATTTTTCCCACAACTGAACCAATACAAAGTGTGAAATGAAAGGGGAAATGAAACAGTAGTGGAACATTCTCCACTAGCTACAACCTGCATCTAATCTAGAAAATAACAGTAGACATCTTCGAAAGCATGACGTCCTACCAAATTCGGATGAAAGCTCCACGTAAGAATAGCTGCAATGTCGTACTTTAAGCTCTAACATCCACCTGTGCCTGCACCTAAAAATATAGAGTTGTATGGGATTCGTACACACTTGTACTAAGTATGGGTACATGCAAACACACACCAAGGACATGCATGAGTAATAATAGCTCTTTCCTAACAACATGATTTATGGAAAGTCAAGTCAGTAGACTTGCCAAATTTGGATTAGGAAAGTTAGTGGACCTGCCAAATTTGGATTAGAAAAGTCATGCCATGAGAGTAACATGCATCATAATACATATCAGATTGCACACAGCACATTACGTCTTACACATAGGACATAACATATTGCACATAGCTCATAACTTCTTTCATATCATTCGTTAATACGCCATGAGACATTGGAATCATGGACTTGACATCAAGAATTCCCAAATATGAGGGCTAAACATATGGGACCTCAACTAGGGAGCATTATATAGCAATTACAGAGTCTACTTCATTCACTCATACGTACTTCACTTCATACATTCATAAGCTAGTGTTAATACTAGCTATACCTAGGATGTAGTTTAAGATTTTCATCGAGTTCAATGTGCACTGATCAAGAATGACCTAGTGTCATTACATAAGTATAGCTCACCTCTTGATTATCCTATCCTAACACCTTTGGTATCATTCATTTCATTATGTTCATCATTTGAGGCTAGCCTCATTTATTCATGGGGAACTTTAACTTGAACCGACATAGATCATTTGAGCATCATGAAATCCAATGTCTCCCCCATAGAAAAAAGAGGTGGAATCACCGGCTAAAGTGACCTAAAACATGCTAGCGTACATGGGAATTGAACCGTGCCAGATCCCTATATTGGTAGTATAGGTTCTAAGACTAGGATATATAAGGAGACACATACCCGGCATGCTGGACAGTCTCCTCTCATGAGAGTTACGTGAACCTCCACCCTTCACGATAGAAGGCATCACCGCTTATATCTAGTCTATCAGTGCTCAGTATAAAGTTCCATTACATTCAACTCATACGTCATAAAAGCTGGCTTCTAGTATGAGGACATCATAGCTTAATAGATGATTTCTCATCTCATCATTAGTAGTAAGTGTATATTAATCTCAATACTTTCATAAGAGTGTTCATAGAGAATGATCTCTTCATTAGCTTTGCACTTTCATAGGTGGGTACATTTTTGTAACATTTATTAAGGCTCACTTGAGATTGCTCTCATCTTTCACATTAGCCTCTTATCATGTTGCCACCACATTCATTAACACTAGCACATTTTCTTTTCATAATTACTTACCCCTTTTACATGAATGTTCAATTCATCATATTCCAATGCACTTGGCCATTTAGTGTGTTTCTTACTCTTACTTAACCCTCCTAAAGTTTCATCATTTCATTGCATACATTTTAATTTCACTTATTTTTAAACGTATGCTAGACTTATGGGTCTAACATACAACCCATGAGGCTTCATTCATAGTTGGTTTAAGTGATTCATATCTTCCAAAGATTATGTGGTACAAGACTTATGCATCTTCTATATATGTCAAGATATCGATTTAGATCTATGTGGGCAACATTACTTTGAACATTTATTCACGTATGACTTATGTATCAATAAAGAGTTTGGGCAAGGGAAATCGATTTTGAATTCCTTCATTAAAACTTGTCTTTTAAATTATTTTTGAATTAACCTCACTTCGTCTTGAGGACCCGAGATCGAGGCCCAACGCCAACATTTACTTCCCTTATTTTTTAATTTCATTTTCCTTTTCGTTCATTTGGAATCAAGTGATTGTGGGATCAATCCCCCACATCCTAATTTCTTTTATCTTTTTTTTCCTTGACTTTTTCGAGTTGACTGTGAGGTTATGGGATCAAATCCCCACAGCCTCACTTTATTTTTTCTTTAATTTCTTTAATCAGCCTAGATGTCGTGGGTTCGATTCCCACACGCCGCAACCTTAATTTTCTTTTAATTCCTTAGGTCTGACTGAGAGGACGTGGTTTGAATCCCACTCCTCTCATTTTTTTATTTTCATAGTTTCATTTTCCTGTCAAGGTCACCGTTCGAATCCCCTTTTCCACATTATGTTTAACTTACATTATTCTATGATTTTTAACAAGGTTTGGTCACGACTTCAATCCTTAGTGACCTCACTTATTTAATTTATTAATCATTGAATTTTATTTCAGACATTGTATTGGTGCCATTTTTGCAAGTATATGTTATGCCTCGTATTTTTTTTATACGTAGTGCGCATCATGATCTAGTAGACGTAAGTCCGGGGAATGAGATTTTATTTTAAGTTCCAAGTGATTAAAGAAATATTAAGCAAGGATGTTAATTCCAAATGAGATATTAGGTATGATTTGGCTAATGTAAGTGCCATTAACTTTAAGTGAGGGATTAATTAGTGGCTGATTAGGATTAATTTAATCCAGTGGGCCCCACCACTCATAATTGGTGGCTGATTAATATTTAATCTAGTGGGACCCACCACTCAAGGCAAAAATTAAAAAGATCAGATTATGAGCTGGCCTTAGTGGACAGGTGTAGAGGGGGGCTGCCTCCACTTCATGCTATTAAATGAGGTGGAGAAATCCACTCTATGCTAAATAAAGTGGTTAAATGCATTGCTGCATATCATCTACTTCTTCACCACTTGTTTTAGGCAGTCATGGAAATGGAGAAACCAACCCGTCAACTCTTGGCCAGCAGCTGCAAATAATTTGGTTAGTAATCTCCTTGTTTGGTGTGTTAATTATTTAGAATACCTTTGTTAATTATCCATTAATTTTAAGAAGGGGGCGTGACCAGTAGCTTAGGAAGTTTGTTTTAGTTATTGAATGTACTAAGTATGAACGGAAACCATAATCGTATTATTAGTGGTGTCGTGTTGGTGCTTGGGCTGTTTTGATTAAAGCAAACTGCGGGAAAATTCTGTTTTGGCATTATGTATATGTTAAATGTGATTATGAGTATATACTCCAAAGGATGAATACGATAAGGTAGATGTGTTGCGAATTATAAAACGAGTTATCGCTCGGTGTGTCGTTGCTTCGCTGCTATGGTTGCCGAGACGGAACTGTTTCGGGGAGGGGTTTGTTTAATATGATTGTTGGGTTATATGTGTTATTGGTATTGCTGTGGATAATTTGGGTTGTTGTCGTATTGGGACGAAGTAAGGAAAATAGGGGAAGTGCTGCCGAATTTTCGTTAGATTATTAGCTAGCTTACAAGAAAGTAAAGCGCGATGTTTATCTAATTGCGGCACGATTGTTGCTTGTTATAGATTAATAGCTTGAGCAGTAAATATTGGACGTGCGGCCCGATTATACGGTATGTAACGCTGTCCCTTCTTTCCTTTGTTTGGCATGACTTTTAAAAATAAGCGAATAACGGACAAGTTTGATACTTACCTCTAGAGCGTCTAGGTGACGTATATTCTTGCTTCCACAATTATTCCTCTATATATCGGCTATGTCTAAGGCTATGATGATCTCTAATATCTATGGTAGTGCTTCTTAGAGTCATTGAGATTTTACGTTTCCATATCGTATTAAAGGTTCATAATCTTGATAAAACATTAACCTTTGGTAATACTCCTTGCTGGTTCACGTTGTTGTTCTATTGAGTTATAAGAAATGATTTTAATTGCATATGGTTGCTCATAATATTCTGCTCGTGCATATAGTCATTTATCATTTCACCGAGTCCCGGGCCGGGTAATGTTCGTGCGAAGTTTCTTGCATATGTCACCGAGTTCCTCACTAGAGGGCCGGGTATGTATATTATATATATGATTGGTGATGAGGATGGTCATGATGATGATGATGATGGAGATGACGTGATGATTATTTTGCCGAGCCCCTTACTAGGGAAGCTGGGCACCTTATATGTTAAATATATGCTTGATTTTCACTTAAAAGGGTATATGTGTAGCGATATTTTGTTTCGACTTGCCATATTGGTATCCTTTCATTATTACCTTGTGCTTTACATACTCAAGACATTGTCTGCATCGACCCCCTTTCCTCGGGTTTGCGTTTCATGCCCGCAGGTGTAGACGCACAGTTCGGTGATCCTCCCGCCTAGGATATCTACTCTGCTGATTGGGAGAGCTCCACTGTTCCGTAGCCCAGTCGTTTTGGTACATAACTTTTTGTGTAGTCTTTTGCTCGTCTATGGGTATGGCAGGGCCCTGTCCCGTCGAGTTTCACTACTGTACTCTTAGAGGTCTGTGAACATTATGTGGGTTGTATATATATGTTTTGGATAATGGTCTGGACATGGTTTGTTTGGGATGTCTGCTAGCATGCAGGGCAGCCTTGTCATTTGCGTACATCATTGTGTATTGNGTAGTGGCAGCCTTGTCGGNTTACGTATGTTATTATGCTTTGAATAGTGGCGGCCTTGTCGGCTCGCGTATGCTGTTATGGTTGAATGGTTATGACTCCTTATGAGACAGGTCCTCTTTATATATATATATATGACGTTGGGGTTGGCTTGATTTGATTAAATTCCATATTGTCTTAGTTTCAGTTGGTTATACTTAGCAGGTTTGTATGTGGGTGTCCAAAACGGGCACTAGTCACGGCCAACCGGGTTGGGTCGTGACAAAGAGTGGTATCAGAGCGGTTCTTCCTCGAAAGTGTCTACAAACCGTGTCTAGTGGAGTCTTGTTTATCAGTGTGTTGTGCACCACATCTATAAACAGGAAGCTACAGGACATTTAGGATGTCATTCTTTCTTCTTATTCTAGATCGTGCGATAGAGCTATATTAACAGGATAATCCCTCTCTAACGAATCCGTGTGTTTTCAGCCATGCCTCCAAAGAAAGCGACAGCCGCCCAGAAGGGCAAATCAGTACCAGAAGGTACTAGTCAGACCCAGAGAGTTACTAGGGCCCGTGCCCAGTCTATGCCTGGTATTATGCTCCAGTCGGAGAGCTCTGCTACACCGCCACTGCCAGAGGAGCTTAGAGCAGCAGCAGCTCCAGTTCGGGGGACACCACCAGCCCCCGAGGCCCCAACACCTGAACCTCCAGCTCCTCAGTCAGGGGCGGAGGATAGGGCCATGAGATATGCGGTTCAATTGCAGACTAGGTTAGTGGCAGATCAGGCTCGCAGGCATGGACTAGGAGTTGATCATGCGGACAGATCTGATAGCTTAAGGGCTCGTGACTTCTTAAGTTGTAATCCTCCAGAGTTCTTTGGGTCAAGGCCCCAAGATGATCTGCAAGAGTTTATTAAATCGCGATCTGGCGTACATTGAGGATAATCAAGGCTTCAGAGACCGAGTCTGTTGAGTTGGGTACGTATCGTTTGCGGGATGTAGCTATTAATTGGTATGAGTCTTGGGAGTTATCTAGGGGTGAGGGTGCTCCTCCTGCGGTATGGGATGAATTTGTGGAGGCTTTCCAGGGCCACTTCCTGCCTCCAGAGATGAAGCGAGCTAGAGTCGATAGATTCTTGCATTTGAAGCAAAATGGCAGGAGCGTTCGAGAGTATAGCCTCGAGTTTGATTCATTGGCTAGGCATGCGCCAACTATTGTGGCTGATATGGTAGACAGGGTACATCGTTATGTGATGGGATTGGATCGTTATCTGATTGACGATTGTATGGCAGTGACTCTTCAGCCAGGTATGGACATTGCTCGGGTGTAGGCATATGCACAGGGGGTAGAGGATCGACGCAGGGGCGTCGGCGGATAGAGATTATAATAGAGGCGGCAGATAAGAGGGCTAGATCGGCGAGTTATCCCGACGAGTTTGAAGCGGCGATCTCAAGAAGATGTTAGATTTTCTTCCCAGCTAGCACAAAGTGCACCCCCACGTTTCATGGGTAGGGGGTTTGATCGTATGGGATATTCGGAAGCTGGTCAGAGCTCTAGGGCGTCAGGGTCACAGATGGGAAGGGGTTTGAGCCAGTCGAGGCCACCTTTGCCTCGGTGTTCTCGCTGTGGTAAGTCCCATCCTGGGGAATGTCGTTGGGCTACAGGTGCGTGTTTTTCTTGCGGCCGTCAGGGCCATACTATGAGGGAGTGTCACCCAGAGGTAGTGCGGTGGTATGGCACAACCTACGAGGTCCGTTCTTTGGTTCATCTTCTTACGTGGCTATCGCCCTACAGGCGAGGGTATTCAGCGCCCGGCCGGTAGTAAGGGCGTGGTGGAGCTTCGATTCTAGCGATCCCTCGAACCGTATATATGCTTTGACTAATAGGCAAGATCAGGAGGCGTCACCTAATGTGATCACAGGTATATTATCACTATTCTCCCGAAGTGTGTATGCATTGATAGACCAGGTTCCACCTTATCATATATATCTCCCTTTGTTGCTAGTAGGATCGGAATAGAGTGTGAGTTGATAGAACCATTTGAGGTAGCTACACTGTAGGAGATTTTGTCATATCTACGGCAGTATATAGGAATTGTTCAGTAGTTATATATAGTCTTCATAGTAGCAGATCTAATAGAGTTAAATATGATTGAGTTTGATATTATCATGGGCATGGATTGGTTGGCTGCTTGTTATGCTAATGTTGATTGCAGTGGAAAGATAGTTCGATTTCAATTTCAGGGGAACCGATTATAGAGTGGAAGGGAATGCAGTATCACGAAAGGTAAGTTCATTTCATACCTCAAGGCCGGGAAGATGGTTAGAAAAGGCTATATTTACCATCCGATTCGGTGCATGACATAAAGGCAGAGGCACCGACTCTTCAATCGATCTGGTAGTTAATGAATTTCGATGCATTCCCGAGGAACTTCCAGGCCTTCCTCGAGCGGGAGATAGAGTTTACTATAGATGTCTTGCCGGATACCCGGCCTATATCTATACCTCCTTATAGAATGGCTTTCTTGAGTTGAAAGAATTGAAAGAGCAATTGAGGGATTTGCTAGAAAAAGGCTTCATCAGGCCTAGTCACGTCACCTTAGGGAGCACCGTCTTGTTTGTGAGGAAGAAGGATGGGTCATTGCGGATGTGCATTGATTATAGGCGGTGAACAAAGTAACAATAAAAACGGTATCCCTCCCAAGGATTGACGATCTATTTGACGATTCACGAGGGTGCAAAGTGTTTTTCAAAGATAGACTTGCGGTCGAGGTTATCATCAGTGCGGGTAAGGAGGCGAGATATTCCAAAGACGGCATTCGGACCGATATGGGCATTATGAGTTTAGAGTGCTGTCTTTTGGGCTGACTAATGCTCCAGCGGTGTTCATGGATTTAATGAATCGAGTATTTAAACCATTCCTTGATATGTTTGTTATTGTATTTATAGACGATATTCTGGTCTATTCACGTTCAGAAGAGGAGCATGCAGACCATTTAAGGACGGTACTTAGGGTGCTTCAGCACCAGAAGTTGTATGCTAAATTTTCTAAGTGCGAATTCTGGTTGACTTCAGTGGCATTCTTCGGGCATATTATTGGAGCTTATGGTATTCGGGTAGACACGCAGAAGATTGAGGCGGTAAAGACTTGGCGCAGACCTACGACACCTACTGAGGTACACAGCTTTCTAGGTTAGCAGGATATTACAGGAGTTTGTAGAAAAGTTTGCCTCAATTTCAGCGCCTTTGACAAGGCTAACTCAAAACGCAGCCAAGTTCCAGTGGACTGATGCTTGTGAGCGAAGCTTCCAGCTATTGAAAGACAAATTGACTACAGCTCCACTCCTTACTCTTCCGGAGGGACCAGACGGCTATGTTATTTATTGTGATGCTTCGGGTGTTGGGCTAGGATGTGTACTGATGCAGCATGGCAAAGTTATAGCCTATGCCTCCCGAACGCTTAGGAAGCATGAAAAAAACTATCCTACTCACGATCTGGAGTTAGTGGTCGTGGTTCATGCCTTGAAGATATGGAGGCATTATTTATATGGTGTCCATGTGGACATCAATACAGATCATAAGAGTCTCCAATATATCTTTAAACAGAAGGAGCTGAACTTACGACAGAGGCGGTGGTTAGAGTTGCTAAAGGAATATGATGTTGATATTTTATATCATCCAGGGTAAGCGAATGTTGTAGCAGATGCTCTTAGCCGTAAGTCCATGGGTAGCTTGACAGATGTACAACCAGAAAGGAGGGATATGGTTCGGGAGATTCAGCGGCTATCCAGCCTTGGAGTCCGTCTAGCAAATTCAGAAGATAGTGAAGTTTCTATTCGAGAGGTTGCTGAGTCCTCAATCATAGATGAGGTAAAGAGACACCAATACAAGGACCCTATTCTGGCACAGTATAGAGATGCAACTCTTCAAAAGGAAAAGACCCCATTTAAGGTTACACCTGACGGAGTGTTACGATATGAAGGCAGATTGTGTGTACCCGATACTGCGGGGCTACGATGGCAGGTTATGGGAGAGGCACACTCTGCCCGTTATTCTATTCACCCAGGGTCAACGAAAATGTATCATGACCTCAGATGCTTATATTGGTGGGATGGCATGAAAAAGGACATAGCGGAGTTTGTTGCTCAGTGCCCGAATTGTCAACAAGTCAAGATCGAACATCAAAAGCCGGTGGATTATTACAGGAGATAGAGATCCCGACTTGGAAATGGGAGATGATTAATCATTACAGGCTTACCTCACACTCAACGGAAGTATGACTGTATATGGGTTATTGTAGATAGGCTGACGAAATCGGCCCATTTTCTTCCAGTCAGGACTACTTATTCGGCTGAAGATTATGCGAGGTTATATGTCAGGGAGATAGTGAGACTTCATGGGGTTCCCACGTCCATTATATAAGACAGAGGAGCTCAATTTACAGCCAACTTTTGGAGATCGTTTCAGAAGGGATTGGGGACACAGGTGAACCTTAGCACAGCATTTCACCCTCAGACTGATGGGCAGGCTGAGCGTACTATTCAGACACTAGAAGATATGTTGCGGGCCTGTATTATTGACTTCAAAGGTAGCTGGGATGACCACTTGCCGCTCATTGAGTTTGCCTATAATAATAGCTACCATTCTAGTATCCAGATGGCACCGTACGAGGCCTTATATGGGAGGAAGTGCAGATCACCTATTGGTTGGTTTGATGTTGGCGAGACTAAGTTAATAGGCCCGGATGTGATTCAGCAAGCTGTTGACAAGGTGAAGCTTATTCAAGAAAGATTATTAGCATCCCAGAGTCGACAGAAGTCATATGCAGATAATCGGCGTCGAGATTTGGAGTTTCAGATTGGTGACTGGGTATTCCTGAAGGTATCACCAATGAGGGGTGTGATGAGATTCGGCAGAAGGGAAGCTCGATCCGAGATACATTGGGCCTTATCAGTTGTTCGTAGGATAGGCAAGGTTGCCTATGAGTTGGATCTACCATCCGATTTGGGCGGTACATCCAGTCTTTCATGTATCGATGCTACGTAAATGTATTGGTGATCCTTCTAGAGTATTCCCCGTAGATGATGTTCAGGTAACAGAGGAGTTGTCATATGAGGAGAAACCCGTAGCTATACTTGATCGCCAGGTTAGAAGGTTACGTACTAAGGATGTGGCTTCCGTCAAAGTGTTGTGGCAAAATAACAATAGGGAGGAGATGACTTGGGAAGCGGAAGACAAAATGAAGAATAAGTATCCTTACTTGTTCCCCGTACCTGCAGGTAATTCAATTCCTAGCTTGACTATATTGATAGTTAATGAGATTATGTAGCTGTGAGGCATCCGTAAGTTACGGAATGCAGGTTGATAGGTATAACTTTTAGAGAGACCTTGCTGGAATTGGTTTTTTGTAAGACGCTAACTTAACATTCGAGGACGAATGTTCCTAAGAGGGGAAGGATGTTATGCCTCGTATTTTTTTTATACGTAGTGCGCATCATGATCTAGTAGACGTAAGTCCGGGGAATGAGATTTTATTTTAAGTTCCAAGTGATTAAAGAAATATTAGGCAAGGATGTTAATTCCAAATGTGATATTAAGTATGATTTGGCTAATGTAAGTGCCATTAACTTTAAGTGAGGGATTAATTAGTGGCTGATTAGGATTAATTTAATCCAGTGGGCCCCACCACTCATAATTGGTGGCTGATTAATATTTAATCTAGTGGGACCCACCACTCAAGGCAAAAATTAAAAAGATCAGATTATGAGCTGGCCTTAGTGGACAGGTGTAGAGGGGGGCTGCCTCCACTTCATACTATTAAATGAGGTGGAGAAATCCACTCTATGCTAAATAAAGTGGTGAAATGCATTGCTGCATATCATCTTCTTCTTCACCACTTGTTTTAGGCAGCCATGGAAATGGAGAAACCAACCCTGCAACTCTTGGCCAGCAGCTGCAAATAATTTGGCTAGTAATCTCCTTGTTTGGTGTGTTAATTATTTAGAATACCTTTGTTAATTATCCATTAATTTTAAGAAGGGGGCGTGACCAGTAGCTTAGGAAGTTTGTTTTAGTTATTGAATGTACTAAGTATGAACGGAAACCATTCGGATTATTAGTGGTGTCGTGTTGGTGCTTGGGCTGTTTTGATTAAAGCAAACTGCGGGAAAATTCTGTTTTGGCATTATGTATATGTTAAATGTGATTATGAGTATATACTCCAAAGGATAAACACGATAAGGTAGATGTGTTGCGAATTATAATACGAGTTATCGCTCGGTGTGTCGTTGCTTCGCTGCTATGGTTGCCGAGACGGAACTGTTTCGGGGAGGGGGCTGTTTAATATGATTCGTTGGGTTATATGTGTTATTGGTATTGCTGTGGATAATTTGGGTTGTTGTCGTATTGGGACGAAGTAAGGAAAATAGGGGAAGTGCTGCCGAATTTTTGTTAGATTATTAGCTAGCTTACAAGAAAGTAAAGCGCGATGTTTATCTAATTGCGGCACGATTGTTGCTTGTTATAGATTAATAGCTTGAGAAGTAAATATTGGACGTGCGGCCCGATTATACGGTATGTAACGATGTCCCTTCTTTCTTTGTTTGGCATGACTTTTAAAAATAAGCGAATAACGGACAGGTTTGATACTTACCTCTAGAGCGTCTAGGTGACGTATATTCTTGCTTCTACAATTATTCCTCTATATATCGGCTATGTCTAAGGCTATGATGATCTCTAATATCTATGGTAGTGCTTCTTAGAGTCATTGAGATTTTACGTTTCCATATCGTATTAAAGGTTCATAATCTTGATAAAACATTAACCTTTGGTAATACTCCTTGCTGGTTCACGTTGATTGTTCTATTGAGTTATAAGAAATGATTTTAATTGCATATGGTTGCTCATAATATTCTGCTCGTGCATAGAGTCATTTATCATTTCACCGAGTCCCGGGCCGGGTAATGTTCGTGCGGAGTTTCTTGCATATGTCACCGAGTTCCTCACTAGAGGGCCGGGTATGTATATTATATATATGATTGGTGATGAGGATGGTCATGATGATGATGATTATGGAGATGACGTGATGATTATTTTGCCGAGCCCCTTACTAGGGAAGCTGGGCACCTTATATGTTAAATATATGCATGATTTTCACTTAAAAGGGTATATGTGTAGCGATATTTTGTTTCGACTTGCCATATTGGTATCCTGTCATCTTTACCTTATGCTTTACATACTCGATTACATTGTCGTCTTGACCCCCTTTCCTCGGGGTGCGTTTCATGCCCGCAGTGTAGACGCACGATTCGGTGATCCTCCCGCCTAGGATATCTACTCTGCTGATTGGGAGAGCTCCAATATTCAGGAGCCCGATCGTTTTGGTACATAACTTTTTGTGTAGTCTTTGCTCATCTATGGGTATGGCGGGGCCTGTTGTCGAGTTTCACTACTGTACTCTTAGAGGTCTGTGGACATTATGTGGGTTGTATATATATGTTTTGGATAATGGTCTGGACATGGTTTGTTTGGGATGTCCGCTTGTACAGGGGCAGCCTTGTCGGATGCGTACATCATTGTGTATTGTGTAGTGGCAGCCTTGTCGGCTTATGTATGTTATTATGCTTTGAATAGTGGCGGCCTTGTCGGCTCGCGTATGCTGTTATGGTTGAATGGTTATGACTCCTTATGAGACAGGTCCTCTTTATATATATATATGACGTTGGGGTTGGCTTGATTTGATTAAATTCCATATTGTCTTTGTTTCAGTTGGTTATACTTAGCAGGTTTGTATGTGGGTGTCCAAAACGGGCACTAGTCATGGCCCACCGGGTTGGGTCGTGAAAGTATACACTTAATGCAATATTGAACTATTTCTTTCATTTGATGATCTTAATTTTAGATGGTTGACTTTGAACGTTTATGATTTTAATTAAAATGTCTTATATGAATGTTAAGTAACAAAAAGTTCAATTTTTTCGCTAAAATTAACGTAGATGAAGTAGCGATGACGTATGTATGCTTGTCTGCAACATTTGAGAGGTCAACGATGTCGCTCTCATCTGGGGTCTAGACAAAGTTGGGTTCACTGTGCAATGATCAGGAATGACCTAGTGTCATTACTTATGTCTAGCTCACCTTTTGATTTTCCTATCCTTACACCTTTGGTATCATTCATTTCATTATGTGCATAATTTGAGGCTAGCCTCATTTATTTATTGGGAACTTTAACTTTAACCGACATAGATCATGTGAGCATTATGAAATCCAGTGTCTCTCCCACACTTAAAAGAGGTGGAATCACCAGCCAAAGTTACCCAAAACATGCTAGCATACATGGGAATTGAACACCGTTAGATCCCTATATTTGCAATGTAGGTGCGAAGACTAGGAGATATAAGGAGACCCATACCCAGCATGCCAGACAATCTAATCTCATGAGAGCTACGTGAACCTCCACCCTTCCTAAAAGAAGGCATCATTGCTCATAGCTAGTCTATCGGTGCTCAGTATAAAGTTCCATTACATTCAACTCATCCGTCATGAAAGTTGGCTTCTAGTACGAGGACACCATAGCTCGATATATGATTTCTCATCTCATCATTAGTATTAAGTGTATAATAATTTCAGTACTTTAATTAAAGTGTTTATAGAGACTGGTCTCTTAATTAGCTTTACACTCTCATAGGTGAGTCCATTTTGGTTACATTTACTTAGGCTCATTTGAGATTGCTCTCATCTTTCACATTAGCCTCTTATCATGTTGTCACCATATTCATTGACATTAACACATTTGCTTTTCATAATTACTCACCCCTTTTACGTGAATGTTCATTTCATCATATGCCAATGCACTTGGCCATTTAGTGTGTTCACACTAATACTTAACCCTCGTAGGGTTTCATTATTTCATTGCATACATATTAGGTTCACTTACTTTTGAACGTATGATAGACTTATGGGTCTATACATACAAGCCATGAGGCTTCATTCATAGTTCGTTTATGTGATTCATATCTTTCTAAGATTATGTGGTACAAGACTTATTCATCTTGTATGTATGCCAACTCAATTTTGATATATGTGGGCAGCATTACTTTGAACATTTATCACGTATGACTTATTTATCAATACGGAGTTTGGGAAAGGGAACCCGTTTTCGAATACTTTGGTTAACACTTGTCTTTTAAATTGTTTACTTAACCTCACTTCGGATTGGGGAACCGAGATCAAGTCCCAATGCCAACATTTACTTTCCCTTATTTTTTTCTTTTTCCTTTTTGTTCATTTGGGACCGAGAGGTTGTGGGATCGATCCCCCACAACCTCATTTATTTTATCTTCTTTTTCCTTGACTTTTCCGAGTTGACCGTGAGGGTGTGGGATCGAATCACAACAACTTCACTTTATTTTTCTCAATCAGCCTAGAGGTCGTGGGTTCGATTCCCACACACCTCAACCTTTATTTTCTTTTACGTACTTAAGTTTGATTGAGAGGTTGTGGGTTCGAATCCCACACCTCTCATTTTTTATTTTAATAGTTTTATTTTTCCAGTCAAGGTATCAGTTCTAATCCCCCTTACCACATTCTTTTTAACTTGTATTATTCAATGATTTTTAACAAGGTGAGGTCACAGGTTCAATCCTCAGTGACCTCACTTATTTAATTCATTATTCATAGCATTTTAAAGCACTTTAACTTGACCGAAACTCATGAATATGTAACAGGAATTTTTTTTGTTTTTCAGCATCTTTTCCATCAACGATACACTTTAGTTCTTAGGGTAACTCATGGTTCTTTTAGAACCTTAGGTGAATTTTCATGTGAACATCACGATTTACATAATTTTGTGCACAAAAAAAATACAACCATAACATATCATTTTTGAACCTTAAACCGATGGTAATAGTCACGACTAACATTGCACACACATAAACAATTTTCGGAAAATGTATGTTGTCATTCATACGATTCCAAACACACATTCATGAACATATTCATCACGAAAACGCATTACATGCCTAATATCTACCATAAAGCATACCCAACCTCCGAATCAATGGGAGCTAGTGACAAGGACATGCAACGGGGAAACAATCCTAGTTTTCGGATTACAGTTGACTGAATTTTAGGGGTCTCTTCGGAAAGGGACCAAAAGTAAGAAAACCCATACCTTTTATGAAATTCAAACCTTGAATTTGCTGCGCAAATATCTCCTTCAAACTCACATCCAACACCGAAAGCCTCAACACCAAACTCGACGGAGATCTCCCCTATTTTCCTAACGCCTTCACTTAGCTTATTTTCTTATATTTTCGTGTGAGTTCTTCAAGTGTGAAGAATTTTAATAAATTTTCTGTTCTTGTAGTAGTTTTGGCAGAGAGAGAAACGTGAAAAATAAAAGTGGAGAGACGTGAGGGAGATGATCGTGAGAGATGAGAGTTTTCCTAGGATTCAGAGTTTAGTTAAGGACTTAGTCAAAAAAGATTTTGTTAAATGGTAAAAATCTGATTTAATTTAATCACACGTGAAAGGACCATTATGCCCTTACAAAAAAATCAGATTTTAAATCACCAGTTAATCCATTTAATCGATTCTCCCACCAAGGCTCGAACCCTGGTGGAGCCTTATTGCGTAAAAGGGTTGTTTTAGGTCAACTCGACCCGAACCGACCAGTTAATTAAATTAATTAATTCCTTATGGTAATTAAGATATTACCCTTGGCCTAGAAAAAACCATTTTACCCCTAGACCCTTACAACTTAAGGTTGCCCATTTCAAGTCTGGTTTGGACACACTCGGGTGTAAACTCGTATTTGAGGTCCTAATTTTGTCCAACCTTTTCCCACCTAACTCAACCAACTCACCATGTTCGTTGTCTAGGGGAGTGCATAGACACGGGGACCCGATTCCACATGTATTGATCCGTGGGACCTTGGGAACCACACCTAGCCAGGAAGCCTCACCCTCACGGGTTGAGTGCATCCAGTGGGGTGTGGTCCATGCAGGTACCCTAGGGTAGTAGGGTGGCTAGTTTTAGGGTCCTTAGTACGTTACATAGCATATTTGATTTCAGGTTATTACATTATCCCCTCCTTAGAAACATTCGTCCCCGAATGACACTACTAACTATCTAGCGTAATGCCAGTCAGAACATTACATAAATACTAATCACAAACAAGCATAACAACAATTAAAAAGAGATAAGGAAACATGGACATAAGAGTAGGAAGTCTAACCTCAAGGGCTGAAAAGATGAGGGTAGCGGGATCTCATATCGGCCTCGGCCTCACACGAAGCACCCTCAATAGATGATTCCTCCACAATACCTTCATTGTGGCAATCTCCTTGTTCCTTAGCCGCTTGATCTGTCAGTCTAAAATCTCAACAGTTACCTCCTAATAGGACAAGTCTTCGTCGACCCCCAAACCTTCAACATGTAAACTCGATTATGGATCACCTAGGCACTTCTTTAACATAGAGACCTGAAAGACTGGATGAACAGAAGGTAGCTCCGCAGGAAATACTAACTCATAGGCCACCTCACCCACACACTTTAGGATCTCATACGGCCCAACATACCTTAGACTCAACTTCCCCTTGCTGCCAAACCTAATCACCCCCTTCATAGGTGATATCTTCAAATAGACCTGGACACAAACATCAAACTCTAAGGGCCATTTTCTATTGTCTCCATAAGACTTCTGCAGACTCTAAGCAGTAGCCAATCTCTCCCTAATCTCCCTGACCTTCTCTAACGCCTCACGAATGATATCTGGACGCAAGATGCATGACTCTACAACCTCGAACCACCAAACTGGAGACCTACATCTCCTACCATATAGTGCCTAAAATGATGCCATCCCAATGCTGGAGTGATAGCTATTATTATACGAGAACTCTATCAAAGGAAGATGATCGTCCAAACTACCCATGAAGACAATCACACACTCCCTCAACATGTCCTCCAATGTCTGAATGGTGCGCTTTGCCTGCCCATTAGTTAGAGGATTAAAGGCAGTACTAAGCTTCACCTACGTGCCTAAGCTCTTCTGGAAGGATTTCTAGAAATGTGAAGTGAACTAAGCTACTCTATCTAAAATGATAGACAAAGGAATCCCATGCAATCTCAGAATCTCATGAACGTAGAGTCTCACATAATCCTCAGCTCTGTAAGTAGACTCACATGGATATAGTGGATAGACTTAGTCATCCTATCTATGATAACACATATGGAGTCATGTTGTCTCCTAGTCTTTGGAAGACTAACCACGAAGTCCATTTTAATGGTCTCCAATTTCCAAGTCGAAACCTCAATAATCTGTGTACGACCACCAGGCTTAAGATGTTCTATCTTAACCTGCTTACAATCAGGACATTTGGCCACATATTATGCAACGTCCTTCTTCATGCCATCCCACCAATTGATCAACTTAAGATCATGATACATCTTGGTGGAACCTGGATGTATGGAATATCTAGAACCATGGGCCTATGCAACGATCCTAGTCCGCAAATCATCTAAATCTGGTACACATAGCCTTAATGGTACCTAAGTATGCCGTCACCCCCCAAGGCAAAGGACTCATTCATCTTTATCAGCACTGAGTTATTTAACTCCATCAATACAACATCAAGATGCTGACCCTTCTTCATTTCAACTACCAAGGACGATTCAGAACTAGGATGAACTAAAACACCCCGACTAGTAGAGTCAACTAACTGTACACCTAGTCTGTCCAGTCTGTGTACATTATTCACCATCCTCAACCTGGGCAGTACTTCCCATGCTCGTCCTGCTAAAAGCATCAGCTACAATATTACCCTTACTTAGATGGTAGTGGACATTTATGTCATAGTCCTTCAACAACTCCAACCATCTCCGCTGACGTAGATTCAACTCTCTCAGTGTGAACACATAGTGGAGACTCTTGTGGTCTGTGAACAGATACACATGCACCCCACAAAAGTAGCGCCTGCACAACTTCAGTTCAAACACCACAACTGCCAACTCCACGTCATGAGTAGGATAATTCTTCTCATGAACCTTGAGTTTTCTGGACGCAGAAGCTATTACCTTTCCACCCTACATAAGAACACAACCCAAATTATCCCTAGATGCATCACAATAAACAACGAAATTCTCACCACATTTAGGCAAAGTAAGGACCTGGGCTAAAGTGAGTCTGTCCTTGAGTTCCTGGTAACTCTTCTCACAAGTCTCCGTCCATTAAAACTTGGACTTCTTCTTAGTCAAAGCTGTCAGTGGGGCAACAATGGAGGAAAAACCCTCCATGAACCTGCGGTAGTAACCAGCCAATTCCAAAAAGCTACGAATACTTATGGGAGTAAGTGGTTTTGGCCAGTTCTTAACAACCTCAGTCTTCCCGGGGTCCACCTCTACACCTTGATCAGACACAACATGACCCAGGAAGGTCACTGATCTTAGCAGAATGCACACTTGCTGAATTTGGCATACAACTGATGTTTTCTAAGTAACTGCATGGTTAGTCTCAAATGTTGTTTATGCTCTTCCTTAGTCTTAGAGTAGATGAGAATGTCATCGATGAATACTATGAGAAAAGAGTCAAGGTATTCACGGAATACCCTGTTCATGAGATCCATAAATGCAGTAGGTGCTTTCGTGAGACCAAATGACATTACTATGAACTCATAGTGAGCATAATGGGTATGAAAGGCTATCTTTGGGATATCTCCATCCCTAACCCTAAGTTGATGGTACACTGAACGAAGGTCAATCTTTGAGAAGAAACTAGACCCTTGGAGTTAGTCGAACAAATCATCTATTCTGGGAAGTGGATACTTATTCTTGATAGTGACTTTGTTGAGCTGCCGATAATCGATACACATCATAAGGGTTCCATCTTCCATTCTTACAAACAACATTGGAGCGCCTCAAGGGGATATGCTCGGCTGAATGAAACCCTTATCGGTGAGATCTTTTAACTGCAACTTCAACTCTTTGAGTTCAAATGGAGCCATTCTGTAAAGAGGAACTGAAATTGGTTTCGGGCTTTATATCGATACAAAAGTCAATCTCTCAAGGGGGAGGAACTCCAAGCAAATCATCAGGAAATATATATTGAACTCATTCACTACAGGATTGAGTCTATGGAAGGAATGTCATGATCTAAATCACTAACACTTACAATATGACATAATAACCCCTTGGAAATAATTTTATTGTCCTTAAGATTCAAAATCAAGGGATTAGGACAACTCAAATTGTACCCCTTCCAGACTAGCTCTTCTTCATTAAGGAAACGAAATCTTACAACCCTACTACGACAATCCATACAAGCATAACAACTATGAAGCCAGTCCATGCCCAGAATAATATCAAATCATGCATGGGTAACTCAACCTATTCTGCACAGATAATCTTTCCACATACCACTATTGGGCAATCTTTATATACTCTATCAGTTCTTACATTTTCTCCTAATGGTTTACTAACCACTATAGGATCATGTAGAACTTCAGGCAATATATTAGAAGTGAGAGCAGGCAAAGGAGCTACAAAGGAAAGCGTTGACCCTAGATCAAGTAAATCATAAACAAAAGTTCAGAATACTTGCAGCATATACCTCTGACCACATTAGCGGACTTCCTTCTCGTCCCTGCCCTTAAGGGCGTAGAACCTTTTCCTCTTAGGAGGCTTGGCTTCTGTTGCATCCAGTGGATTAGGTCTAGGCTGAGCATTACCTCCATCTGACCTCTTTTCTGTGGGTAGTCCTTAACCATGTGCATGCTCTTACCACAACCGAAGCAGGCATGAGTGCCTTGTCTGCACTCTCCACTGTGAGCACGACCACACTTAGTATAGTCCTTTTTGCGACGCTGCATCTCACCTCCATTGCCCTTTATGGGATCGAGTCTACCTCCTCTAGGTGTTTTACTTCTCAGAAAGTTAGAGTTCCCTGAACTCTATTGCCACTTTTTAAATCTGGGCTGCTCACGGACTCCAAAGTTGTTCCTGTTGCCCCCATTGCAAGGACTTGCATGATCATGAGGATTAGGCCTCCTAGCATCACGGACACCTATCTTCTTCCGGCTGTCCTCTACCTGCTTTACATGCACCAAAAACATGGAGAGGTCCATGTTATCGTGGAGCATCGCATATCAACACTCTTCCTCTAGATCTCCTGTGATTCCTGTAAGGAACCTACTCATCTCATCCCTGCTGTTAGATACAAGTGAAGTAGCATACCTTCATAGTCTAAGAAACTTTAGGGAATACTCTCTGACTGTCATTGATCCCTGCTTTCGGTTGATAAACTCCTCAACCTTGGCCTCCCTCATCTTCCAGGGAAGAATCTCTCAAGGAAGTTTCTCTTAAACAACTCCCAATTGAACGGAACTACGCCTAAAGCTCAGCTATCCTGCCACATCTTGCACCAAGTCTGTGCAACATCATTGAGCTGATAGGAAGCTATCTCTACTTTCTCGGTATATGTGGCCCACATATCCAACAAAATCTTATGCAACTTATTACCCAAAATCCTGGGGATCCTCCGAAGTCTTAGACCCTATAAAAATAGGAGGATTCATCCTCGTGAAGTCCCTCAACCTGTCAGCCATGCTACGAACCGGTGGGTTCTCCCTCTGAATGTTATGTCGGTTAACGTGGTCACTCATGGCCGGTGCCTGCATAGTGATGGTCTGTGCCATCTGGGCCAGAGATGCCCGCACCTCCATATCAGTCAACCCAGCAGGGTTAACCGGCAAAGACATTCCTTCAACTAGAGACTGGGTCGAGCCTAATTGTCCCCAGCAGCTGCTCCTCCTCTTCCTGTACAATAGTTCTCCTAGTATTCATTCTGTGAAAACAACAAAGATTCATGTTAGAAACACTCATAACATCAAGAAATCAAACATTAGAAAAAAGGTACGATAAAATCAGAAGAAAGGAATGTCCCTACGCATCATGTAGTCTCTAATTTAGAATAGTGGTTCAATTCACTACCATGACTTAGAAACTACTCTATGTGGTTGACATGAAGTTATTATCCACGTAATTTAACCTAGTGCTTTGATACAAACTTTGTCGCGACAGGAGTCTAGACCCCTGACGAGACCAGCGTCATTGACCTCTCAAAGGTGGCAAACAAGACTACAAACGTAATCATTACTTTATCTAAGTTAATATTTGCAAAAAATTTGAACATTTTATAACTTTAACATTCATATAAGACATTCTACTCAAAGTCATAAACATTCACAATCAACCATCTAACATTAAGTTCAACTATTTAAAGAAATAGTTCATAATTGCATTAAACACATATTTGCCAAAACGACACCAATACAAAGTCTAAAATGAAAGTGGAAATGAAACACTAGTAGAACATGTTTCACTAGATACAAACTACATCTAAGCTAGAAAATAACAGTAGACATCCGCGAAAGCATGAGGTCCTACCAAACCTGGATGAAAGCTCCATGTTCGGATAGCTGCAACGTCGTACAGTAAGCTCTAACATCCACCTGTGCCTGCACCTAAAAATATAGATTTATATGGGATTAATACACACTTGTAATATGTATGGGTATATGCAAGCACACACCAAGGACATGCATGAGTAAGAATAAGTCTTTCCTAACAACATAATTTATGGAAAGTCAAGTCAGTAGACTTGCCAAATTTTGATAAGGAAAGTTTGTGGACTTGCCAAATTTGGATTAGGAAAGACATGCCACGAGAGTAACATACATCATCATACGTATTATATTGGACACAACACATAACTTCTTACACATAGCACATAACATACTGCATATAGCGCATAACATCTTTCATATCATTCGTTCATACGCCAGAAAACTTTGGAATCATGAACTTGACATCAAGACTTCCCAACAATTAAGGGCAGAACATATAGGACCTCAACAAGGAAGCCTTCTTCAACAAACACAGAGTCTGCTTCATTCACTCATACTTAATTCACTTCATACATTCATAAGCTAGTGTAAACTCCAGTTATACCTAGGATGTAGTTTAAGATTTTCATCAGGTTCACTGTGCACTGATCAAGAATGACCTAGTGTCATTACATAAGTATAGCTCACCTCTTGATTATCCTATCCTAACACCTTTGGTATCATTCATTTCATTGTGTGCATCATTTGAGGCTAGCCTCATTTATTCATGGTGAACTTTAACTTGAACCGACATAGATCATTTGAGCATCATGAAATCCAATGTCTCCCCCATACAAAAAAGAGGTGGAATCACCGGCTAAAGTGACCTAAAACATGCTAGCGTACATGGGAATTGAACCGTACCAGATCCCTATATTGGTAGTATAGGTTCTAAGACTAGGATATATAAGGAGACCCAAACCCGGCACGCTGGACAGTCTCCTCTCATGAGAGTTACGTGAACCTCCACCCTTCACGATAGAAGGCATCACCGCTCATATCTAGTCTATCAGTGCTTAGTATAAAGTTCCATTACATTAAACTCATACGTCATAAAAGCTGGCTTCTAGTATGAGGACATCATAGCTTAATAGATGATTTCTCATCTCATCACTAGTAGTAAGTGTATATTAATCTCAATACTTTCATAAGAGTGTTCATAGAGGATGGTCTCTTCATTAGCTTTACACTTTCACAGGTGGGTACATTTTAGTAACATTTATTAAGGCTCACTTGAGATTGCTCTCATCTTTCACATTAGCCTCTTATCATGTTGCCACCACATTCATTAACACTAGCACATTTTCTTTTCATAATTACTTACCTCTTTTACATGAATGTTCAATTCATCATATGCCAATGCACTTGGCCATTTAGTGTGTTTCTTACTCTTACTTAACCCTCCTAAAGTTTCATTATTTCATTGCATACATTTTAATTTCACTTATTTTTAAACGTATGCTAGACTTATGGGTCTATACATACAACCCATGAGGCTTCATTCATAGTTCGTTTAAGTGATTCATATCTTCCAAAGATTATGTGGTACAAGACTTATGCATCTTCTATATATGCCAAGATATCGATTTAGATCTATGTGGGCAACATTACTTTGAACATTTATTCACGTATGACTTATGTATCAATAAAGATTTTGGGCAAGGGAAATCGATTTTGAATTCCTTCATTAAAACTTGTCTTTTAAATTATTTTTGAATTAACCTCACTTCGTCTTGGGGACCCGAGATCGAGGCCCAACGCCAACATTTACTTTCCCTTATTTTTTAATTTCATTTTCCTTTTCGTTCATTTGGAATCAAGTGGTTGTGGGATCAATCCCCCACATCCTAATTTCTTACTTCTTTTTCCTTGACTTTTTCGAGTTGACTGTGAGGTTATGGGATCGAATCCCCACAGCCTCACTTTATTTTTTCTTTAATTTCTTTAATCATTCTAGAGGTCGTGGGTTCGATTTCCACATGCCTCAACCTTAATTTTCTTTTAATTCCTTAGGTCTGACTAAGAGGTCGTGGGTTTGAATCCCACTCCTCTCATTTTTTTATTTTCATAGTTTCATTCTCCTGTCAAGGTCACCGTTTGAATCCCCTTTTCCACATTATGTTTAACTTACATTATTCAATGATTTTTAACAAGGTTTGGTCACGACTTCAATCCTTAGTGACCTCACTTATTTAATTTATTAATCATTGAATTTTATTTCAGACATTGTATTGGTGTCATTTTTGCAAGTATACACTTAATGCAATATTGAACTATTTCTTTCATTTGATGATCTTAATTTTAGATGGTTGACTTTGAACGTTTATGATTTTAATTAAAATGTCTTATATGAATGTTAGTAACAAAAAGTTCAAATTTTTCGCTAAAATTAACGTAGATGAAGTAGTGATGACGTATGTATGCTTGTCTGCAACATTTGAAAGGTCAACGATGTCGCTCTCATCTGGGGTCTAGACAAAGTTGGTATCAGAGCCTTAGGTTAAATTCCGTTGGTAATAAGATCACATCAACCCCATTGAGTAGTTTCTAAGTCATGGTAGTGAAGTGCACCACTATCCTGGATTAGAGACTGCATGATTCATAGGAAAAATTCCCTTCTTCTGATCTTATCGCGCCTTCTATAATGTATGATTTCTTGGTGTTAAGAGCGTATCTAACATAAACTTTTGAGATTCAAAAAGATTAATACGAGGAGAAACACACGCGGAGAGATTGGAGGAGCAGCTACTGGGGTAAATCAAGTTTCTCCCCAGGATCCATCTGCTGGAATAGAGATGCATGTTAACCCAACTGTGTTGATAGATGGAGAAGTGAGGACAGCCTTGGTAGAGAAATCCAAAAACATCACTTTACAAGCTCAGGCTATGATAGCCCAGGCAGAGTAACAAGGTGTTCCCAGGGAGAACCCACCTGCCAAAACCATGGCTAACAGGTTAAGGGACTTCACGAGGATGAGTCCTCCAGTTTACACTGGATCTAGGATTGTTGAGGATCTCGAGGAGGAGTGTAGGTCAACTATGCTGCATGATAGCATGGAACTTTCAGGCTTATGGTTCATGTCCAACAAGTGGAAAAAGTAAGGAAGAGGAAGCACGCTAGGGCAGGGAACAGGTTAAGGCAAGCTGAGGAGAATTTTTCAAGGAAGAGTATAACTCAAATCAAAGATAAGACGGGGTTTTTAAAGGTACTCTCCCACAAAGGGGAATCTAGTTCATTCAAGGGTCGCTATGATAAGTATTCCAAGCCCAGAGTTAGGGGAAACAGTGAATTAGATACACCTTAGGATAGGTCACCTTGTAGGAAGTGTGGCAAACTTCATGGAGAAAAGTGTACGAGGGGCTTTAACACTTGTTATAGTTGTAGAAAACCAGGTTACATGATATAGGATTGTCAGTATATGAGAGGTCGAGAAAAAGGGAAAGAGAAAGTTCAACCGAATGGTCCAAGCGAAGAGTTTCCAAGGACGCAATTATTCTTCGCACTCAAGTGTAGGGGTGTAGTGGAAGACACCTCTTGTGGTGTCTCGGGTGCGTAGCCTAATTTCATTTTTCATGTGTATGGTTTTATGAACTAGTATGAAGTTAATATCTTGGAGTCATCATGTTGATTGCTGACTTATGTGAATTTTGTGTTTATTTATGTTCTATGATTTGATGAGACTAGTTTAGGAAGGAGTTCCTTAGTCTATTAATGCGAAGCTTCTAGTAGCTTTCAAGGATGTGCACCAACCTACTCATATGTAAAATAGATATTCGCCAATAAAAAGCATTGAACATCTTAGGTATGGATTTTCTCCATAAGTATTATACTACCATAGACTATCAAACAAGGGTAGTGAGGTTTAAGTTGCCAAATGAGATAGGGTATTAATGGGTAGGGTGTGGACCAATCCAACAAAGCCATATAATTTCAAATCTTAAGGCCAACAAGATGTTATCTAAGGGGTAGATATAATCCTCCTAAGGCTGGTTTTGTTCAAGAAATTCTATGTTCTGGTGCAATAGTCGACTTGGTGTTGTCAGTCCGAAATTGTATGTGTAATAATTGCACTATGTGAGCTAAAACAAATTCATGTTTGCATGTCATGTTGCTGTTTTTGTATATCATGGACATGATTTTTTTATTGTGTTGCATGAGCGTTGAGGTGTATCAAGTTAAGTGCGATTGAGAAGGAAGTTCCCCAATCTCAAATATGAAGCTTCAGATAAGCTTGAATAATATGCACTATCCAGAGTAAGTGTGAAAAAAAAATTCACAAAGAGTAAGGTCTCAAGTATGTTAACATATTTTCAAAAATCACCCTCTTTGTATTAAAATTATGTGTAGTGTCATTTAGGGATGAATGTTTTGGGGGGGGGGGGATAGTGTAACAACCCTAAAAATGACTATGCTAAGTATTGTCTAACGTATCTAGAATGCCTAGATTAGACCAGGTTCACACGGATTGATGCGCGTAGAACCAGACCTTTGAACCATTGCGACAGCCAAGCCAACTAACTTGGGGAGTTAGTTGAGCTAGGAAAGCTTGGGTCCGGCCATGTAGGGCTCCCGAATATTACGATTTACTATGATGAGTCTTTACCGGACTTAAAAAGGGAAATCTTAAGTTCAGAGGGTCTAGGGGTAAAATGGTCTTTTTTAGGCTAAGGGTAGTATCATAATTACCCTAATTATGTAATTAATTAATTAATTAATAAGGTTGAGGGGCATTTTGTGTAGAAAGGACCGAAATTTCCCATTGAGCAAAATCTTGCTCCACCCGAGTTCGAACCTAGGTGGGAGCAATGATCTAACTTGATTATATATATTGGTGAATTAATTTAATTAATTAATATTTAAATACTGATTTTATAAAAAGGAAAATCATATTATTATTAATTAATTAATTAATGGGGCAGTTTAGGTCGTGTCGACCGAGAGGGACCCGTTTTCGCGATGGGGACGTCACAGGTTTGAACCCGACGGAAGCAACATTTAAGGGGATTAAATTTTTATATTCTTATTTTTTAGGGCATTATGGTCATTTCACTAAACTAATTAAATCAGATTTTCAAAGTTTGGAAGAGTCCTAGTTGAGTAAATCTAAACTACTTCATCTAATCCTAAGCCACTCACCTCTTTCACGTTTATCTCTCTCTCCTTCACGTCTATCTCTCTCTCATTTCACACTGTCTTTCTAGGTGCCAAATGTGAGAAAAAAAAGAAAACAAAAGTTCTTCACCCTTGAAAAACTTGCACACAAAACACAAATGAGAAAGCAATCCGAAAACGTTAAGCAAAACGTAATATGCTAGCCGAGTAAGGTGTGAGTTTCAGATTGGACGTGGATTTGGAGAAGTTTTGAGCAGCAAGTTCAAGTGTTGAACAACGTTAAAATAAGGTATGTGTTTTCTTAATCTTGTTCGCTTTCCCAAGAGACCCTTAAGACTTAGATAATTCTATTTTGAAACTAGGGTTGTTCCCGTTCTTGTCGAACTCCTTGTCCATAGTATCCTACTGATTTTAATCTGTGATAGGTTAGAGATTATGTTGTTGGTATGTTTGCTGGTAGTTGAAGTATGAAGTGTGTTTTTCGTGATAATGTGTTCATGATTATGATTTTAGAATTGTAAGCATGTTAATTTATGCTAACCAAAAGTATGTGAAAAGTGATGTTTGTGCAAATGTTTGTGTCAATTATGATGTGCAAAAGTGGTGTAATGTTGTTGGATTTGATGGTAATTCTTGGCTGAATATAACCATGAAAAAATTATACTTAATGATGCACCAAATGATTCATGAAACGACCTAAGATCTAATGAACAAATGATGATAATAAGGAGCTGAAAATAGTGAACAAATTTCCATCATTTAGTAGGCTGGTTTCGGCCAAAAACTGTGGTATAAAATGAAATAAAAAATGGATTTAAAATAAGTAAATCACTAAGAATTTAACCAAAGACATCATTACATGAAAGCTACAAAAACAACAACAACAAAAGCTTAAGACAAAAATGGATTGGAGGAGACTAAATTTCCAGCTTGCTGGAAATTGTAGTCTCTGCCAACTTTTAGAAAATGAACTTCGTTTAATATTTCTTTTTTGAAATGTGAGGTCATTGGGGATTGAACCCATTACCTCACCAAATGAAAATTACATAAAAATTTCATGAGAAAAATGAAAGGAAAAATAGATGTGGTGTGTGGGGATTGAAACAACAACCTCTTGAATGGATGAGAGAGTTAGGAGAAAAATAAAGGAGAAAATAAAATGTGGAGAGTGGGGATTGAACACACAACCTCCTTTCTTTAAAACAAAAAAAAGGAGAGGAAACAAGAAAGACATATTATGGGGTTGATGGGGATCAAACTAGGGTTCCCCATATCTGAAATATGCGATTATCACGTTTAGAATAAGATTAAGTGTTGTTGTCCAAGGGATTCAAAATCGGGTTCCCTTGACCAATTCCGTATTGACACATAATTCATACTTAAATAAGTATTCAATGAATGATTCCCCTAAAGGTCGAAATCAATACCTTGGCATATCTACAAGATGCATAAGTCTTGTACCACATAATCTTGGGTAAACATGAATCACTTAGACAAACTATGAATGAAGTCTCATGGCTTGTATGTGTGCACTCATAAGTCTAGCATACGTTTAAAAGTAAGTGATCCATAAGATGTATGTGATAAAATGATGTAACCCTAGAAGGGTTAAATACGAGTGTGAAACACACTAAATGGCGAAGTAAATTGGCATATGATGAAATGAACATTCATGTGAAGGGATAAGTAATTATGAAAAGCACATGATAAGAGGATAATGTGAAAGATGAGAGCAATATCAAATGAGCCTAAGTAAATGTTATCAAAACGTACTCACCTATGATAGTATAAAGCTAATGAACAGACCAGTCTCTATGAACACTCTAATGAATGTATTAAAGTTAATGCATTCTTAATACTAATTATGAGATGAGAAATCATCTAATGAGCTTTGATGTCCTCATGCAAGAAGCCAACTTCCACGATGTATGATTTGAATGTAATGGAAATTTATACTGAGCACCGATAGGCTAGCTATGAACGGTGATGCCTTCCTTCTGGTAGGGCGAACGTTCACGTAACTCTCATGAGATAAGACTGTCCGGCAAGCCAGGTATGGGTCTCCTTATATATTCTAGTCTTTGAACCTATACTGCCATTATAGGGATCTAGAAGAGTTCAATTCCCTATATACGATGTCATGTTTTGGTTTACGTTGGCCAGTGATTCCACCATTTTTCGGTGTGGGGATTTCATACTATATTTTATGATGCTCACATGATCTATGTCGGTTAAGGTTAAAGTTCCCAAAGAAAGAATGAGGCCAGCCTCAACGAATGCACATAATGAAATGAACGATACCAAAGGTGTTAGGATAGGATAATTATAGAGGTGAGCTAGACATAAGTAATAACACTAGGTTATTCTTGGTCATTGCACATCGAACCAGGTGAGAGTCTTAAACTACATCCTAGGCATTACTGGTGGCTGCATTAGTATATGAAAGAATGAAAATGAAGTACGTATGAATAAATGAAGCAGACTCTGTGTTTGTTAAAGAAGGCTCCCTAGTTGAGGTCCCATATGTGGAGCCCTCATTTTGGGAAGTCCCAACGTCAATTCCATGATTCAAACGTCTCATGGCATATGAAAGAATGATATGAACTATGTGAGATCATACGTGTAATATGTTATGTGCTGTTTGCAAAATGATAAGTATGAAGATGCATGTTACTCTCATGGCATGACTTTCCTAATTTGAAATTCGCAAGTCCACTGACTTGACTTTCCATAATTCATATCGATAGAAAAGAACTCTTCTTAAACATGCATATCCTTGGTGTGTGCTTGAATATACCCATACTTAGTCCAAGTGTGTACTAATCCCATACAACTCTATACTTTTAGGTGCAGGCACAGGAAAACGCTATAGCCTACAATAAGACGCTGCAGCTATCAAGACATTGAGCATTCATCCGGACTTGGTAGGCCCTCACGCTTTCGAGGACGCTTTCCCATTATATTTTATCTTAGATATAGGTTTGAGTTAGTTGAGTATGTTCCACTAGAGTTTCTTTCTTATTTTATTTCAGACATTGTATTGGTGCCATTTTTGAAAGTATGCACTTAATGCAGTATTGAAATTTTTCTTTCATTTGATGATCTTAATATTAGATGGTTGATTGTGAAAGTTTATGAGTTTTAGTAAAATGTCTTATATGAATGTTAATTAACAAAAAGTTCAAATTTTCTGCTTAAATTAACCTAGATGAAGTAGCGATGACGTATGTAGACTAGTCTGCGACTTCTGAAAGGTCAACGACGCCGGTCTCATTTGGTATCTATACCCCGATCGTTAGAACAAACCATCTCAACCAAAGCAAAATAGATAAGATTTTTCTACAACTAGCCCTCCAAATTATGGTCAAAGCAAGCCTCGCGTTCCCACTTGTCCAAAATGTGGAAAGAATCATTATGGTACTTGTAGGAGAGCCTCTGGTGCATGTTTTAATGGTGGGAGATTTGATCATAAAGTGAAGGATTGTCCTAATCCAAATAACGCTCCTTTCTTGAAAACTGAATGTTCGGTTCATAAGCCTTCGTTAGTCCTACTCAAACAAATAATGGTGCAAGGCCTAGAAACACCCAAACAGGAGGTGCAAATGGAGCTAATCAAGCTAGTGGACAAAATGGTACTGCACATGCTTATGCTATGAGGCAGAGGGTGGATCAAGATAGAAAGACATGGTTGTCAGTAAATTTCACTTATTTGGCTTGTGTGTGTTTACATTGTTTGATTCTGGTTCTACACATTCCTATATTTGTTCATCACTTGTTCTTCTTGAAAATGTGAAATCCCTGAGACTAACTTATGATGTGTTTGTTTAAAGTCCATTGGGTTATCATGTTGTGCGTATTGAAATTTCTCGTGATTGTCGCTTCGTGACTCAAATCTAGTCTTCCCTGCTGATTTGATTGAGCTGCCCTTAAAGGATTTTGAATTTATTATCGAGATGGACTTGCTTTATAAATATCATACAGTCGTAGATTGTAGGTCAAAGCAAGTTAATTTTAAAGATCCTACATGTTAACATGTCATCATACAAGGACATAGTTGCTGTATGTTATTTTCTAGAAGTATTTCCTGAAAACGTTTCCGGATTACCCCCGGAAAGAGAAGTTGAATTTCCAATCGAGCTTATTCCTTGATCTACACCTATTTCCGTCACTCCTTATAGGATAACCCCACTAGAATTAAGAGAATTTAAATATTAATTTGCAAGAACTTCTTGAGAAATGTTTGATTCGACCTAGTGTTTCTCCTTGGGGAGCCCCTGATTCATTTGTAAAGAAAGATGGCAATCTTAGGCTTTATGTTGACAATAGAAAATTGAAAAGAATAAGAATAAATAATAGATATCCACTGCCAAGGATTGATGATTTGTTTGAATAATTGAAGGGTACTAAAGTATTTTAAAATATTAATTTAAGGTCTGGATATCACCAACTCCATGTTAGAGAGAATGATATTCATAAAACAACTTTTAGAACGTGGTATGGTCATTATGGATTTTTGGCGATGCCATTTGGATTGACAATCTCCTATGGTATTTATGGATCTAATGAATAGATTATTCAAGTATTATCTTTATTAGTTTGTGGTTTTTTTTTATAGATGATATCTTTATATATTCCAGAAGTAGTGAAGACCTTGATAAACACCTCCGGATTATTTTGCAGATTTTGAAGGAGAAAGAACTTTATGCTAAACTTTATAAGTTTGAATTTTGTATAGATGAGGTGTATTTTTTGGTACATGTTGTACCAAGTGAAGGCGTGAAGGTGGATCCTAGCAAGGTACAACCAGTTGCTGAATGGATACGTCCCAAAAGTCCGACTGAGGTAAGAAATTTCTTGGGCTTAGAAGGATACTATATGAGATTTGTGAAAGGATTCTCCATTATTTTCTACCCTTTTACTAAACTCTTGAAAAAGGCATTAAAGTTTATTTGGGATGGAAAATGTCAAGAGAGCTTTGAAACTCTCAAATCCTTGCTGACTGTACTTATTCTGTTACGCCCTAAATATGAAGTAGGTCAAACTAGAGCTTTACATTTGTTCCATGAATTAATAATGTATCAAAATAATATATTTTTTCACTAAAAGTCAGTTCGTAAAGTTTGGGAGCGTTTGGAAGTCAAACGCCCAAGACATCCGAATACTAGTCGAAGTGGAACTTGTATGTCTGTAGTGTTTTTTAGTGAAGTTTTGGGGGACGTTTTCAGAGTGAAATTTAGTGTCAATGGTTCCTATTAGTAGAGGTATGTACCAAGTATCAAAACATTTGTGTACGACTCCTCGGGACCACCCGAAGGACCCCCAAGGAGGACCAAAACATGGGTCATATGCTGGCCAAGGTAGTGTGCAGGGGCAGGATCTGAAGCGCTACCTCGCGAAGCGCCTGTAGCACGAGGTTCACTGCCTCAAAATTTTTAGAGGTAAGAATAAGGATCTTTCCTCGCGACGCAGCCAAGTCGAAGATTTGGCCGCAACTTTTTAATGTCAAAATTCAAGTTTGAAAAGGGTCCAAATGGTGTGGGGGTCTTTTGGGAACTTTGGGGGATCATTTTTGTATTGATTTAGGTCATTTAAAACCTCATTTAACCCATCATTTCAAGAAGCTTCAATGTCGAAGGAAAAGGACCAAAATCCTTCAAGTTTTTCACCAAAATATGTGGGTTTCTTCATATTAATGTATGGTTGTTAGTCCTTGACTCTTATTTCATTTAAGGAGTTCTTTCAATGAAATTTCAAAAAGGATTTTAAACTTAAAACTTCTTTATTCCTCTACTATAATTATGAGTTTTTGCATGAAAATGTTTTGATGATTAAACTGAGTTGTTTTTATCTTTAAATGATTATTTTAATGTCAAAACCCCAATGGAATCATGTCTATTTTTCTATCACATTTTGGCTTATGAAATGGGTTCTATGAGCATGACTATATATTGTTAAACTATTGTTTCATGGTGGTTTTATTGAGTTTTAGATACTTCCATAAGGGCTTTTTTATTATGGATAAATGTATAAATTGTGAATAGTTTGTCAAGGCTTGGATGAAGGGTAAGTTGTTCTATCTTGGTCAAGCTCTATTGAAGTAATTCCTGAGTGGTATAGCCACCTTTGCTGGCGGTGTTTAGTTAAAGTTTATGAAGTTATATGTGTGTATTGTTAGAATGGACTTGAAGGCATTATATGTGAAGTGAAGTGAAAATTTGATATTTATATGAATGGTATGTGTTGGAATATTGATATGAGTATCTTGAAGGGTCGACGTTTTAATGAAGTATGCAATGATATGTGAAGTATGATAGTGTGTAAATTGTTATAAATGTGGGTATGAGCATGTCTAGTCATCCATGTTACGAATGATGATCATTATGTGAAAGGTGTGCTCATATGCACTCACACATACACACTTGAATGCAGGAATGAAGTCAATGAATGAAAATGGGAGATTGTAGGGTGGACACTCTTCGTGAGTAGAGATGATGTGTCTAGACCATCCCTACTATTCCTAACCATGAAAAAGGGGATTTTGGGGTGAATACTCTTTGTGAGTAGAGACGAGTGTTTAGTAGCAACCTCACTATTCCCAATGAGCTTTCGAAGATAAGTGGGAGGTTGGATACCCTTCGTGAGTTGACATGGGGTGTTAAATAGTTATCTCTTAACCTATAGTCAATGAATGTTTAAGACTCCGTGGGGGAGTTATGCTTAGCACCGAGAGTATTTGAAGAAGGGGTGGTTACACTTTGTGAGTGGAGAAGTTGTATTCAACGTACCTCTTGAAATGGGTGTTCCTCGTTAGTAGAGAGTGAGATACTTAGTATTAATCTCCTTATCCCTTAACTATACACCCACGTAGGTGTAGCTATTGGGGAGCCCATGTAATGGCTAAAGAATATGATCCTACCTTAGTCAAGTAGGGATCCATCATTCGGTATGGGTAGTGCCTGGATTCCATGTGAAGCTTTTATCTATGTCGGTAAAGCTATCCCCCACAAAAGAATGTGAAGAACTAAGTCTTCTTAAGGGTGTACTACTTAGGGTAGTTGGTGGAATAGGGCACTACTTATGCATTGCACAAGTAGACATATGGAGGGAGTCTTGGTGTGTCCTTATATGAAACGTATGAATTGGACACAATATTATGCAAATGAAAGTAATGTGACTTTCTGTCTAATGTTATGAAAGCATGTTAAAATTATGTCTTGTATGATTAAACTTATGAATGATGAATGTAGTGTATCTAATCTCATGGAATTCTCAAGGAGCACATAGTGGGGTTAGTAGAATGGGATGACACTCTCATATTACACATTGTGTGACTTGTAAGTCTACTTGATAGGGGTACTACTTATGTGAAGTTCTTAAATGCAAGTATGTTTCTCTAGGGTCCGTAGTATGGAGTGTTTTTTTGTAAATGAAATTCAATAAGCCTATCCCTAGTAGTCATAAGGATTCTGGAGTACGTTTGAGGAGGTTGTATGGGCGATCTCCTTATGTCTTACTTAGGGGAACATTTGGACAACTTTTGATAGGAGTATTTCATGTGTAATTTTGGCTTCACAATAAGTATGCTCTTATGTTAAGAAAAAATGGAAGTTTCAAGTTATGTGTTAAATGATGACTTTATGATGTTGTAACTTAATTCATGAAGGTTTTCTTTATCACAATAACATGATTTTTATGTTTCAACTAAATTGTCCCTTTTTGCATGATTATGCATAATGCCATACTTAGTACATTGTTTGTACTAACCCATACTTTTCTATACTTTATAAGTATAGTTTGGAGCCAAGTTGAATGGTCAACAACAAGCTTGAGAATCGACTCTCTCAAGACTAAGTATGTCCTCATATATTCAAGGGCATAGTATTTGTTTCTTTAGTTTCTTCTTTTAAGAATTTCTAAGACTTAATATGTATGTCTTTCAATGTAAATGGCCATGTCCCTATGATATTTATGTCTTTTTTGAGTTGGCTTGTGAATATGGTACTATCCTTAGTATTTATAAAATCTATTTTCCTTATTATTATATATAGTGAAAAGTTGAAATATCCACACTACTTTTAATGTCTTATGTAATGAATGATATCTAAGAGGCTTGTGCAAGACCTTTGCAAGGTAGAGCACGTTGTGTTCTGGCCTAAGAGTCACCCTTACTTCTACGGTGTACTTGCGGGTCATAACATACTCTATCAATTAAATGGAAAGAATATGTTGTACAATGATGCTTCTCACAATGGTCTAGGATGTGTTTTGATGCAAGAAGGGAAGGTAATATCGTATGCCTCTCAGAAATTAAAACCGCGTGAATTGAGTTATCCTACTCATGATCTTGAACTTTCTGCTATAGTGTTTTCTTTATAAATATGGTACATTATTTGTATGGAGAGAAATATCAAATATTCATTGATCTCAAGAGCTTAAAGTACTTGGATACTCAAAAAGAGTTGTACCTAAGACAATGTAGATGACTTGAACTCATCAAGGATTGTGACTGCACGATTGATTATCATCCAGGTAAAGCTAATGTAGTTGAGGATGCCGTACATCGAAAATCCTTCGCAAGCATTTCTGTGAGTCCTTTGACATTGCTCCTTTAGTTAAGATCCATGAATGTTTGTTTTACACCTGACTCAAATTGTTCGGTTATTGCTAATTTGCAAGTAAAGTCAATATTACATGAATAGGGGGAGGAAGCACAAAATATAGATGAGAAACTTGTAAAATTTACTAGAGAAGTACAAAACGGAGAAAATTGATTTTACAATAAAAAAGGATGGTGTCTTACTTTATCAAAACTGTCTATGCATCCCTAATGATGACAAATTGAAGAGAGAAATATTAGAAGAAGCACATACTTCACCATATGCAATGCGTCCTGGAGGTATAAAGATTCACGAGATCATCAAAGAAGATTATTGGTGGAATGGTATGAAGAGAGAGATCGCGAAGATCATTTAAAAATGTTTGATTTTTCAACAAGTAAATGTTGAACATCAAGTCTGGGTTGGTTTACTACAACCCTCTATGGACTTCGTTTCTGGACTTTCTCGCACTCAAAAATCACAATGCAATATGGGTGATGTTGACAAGATAACTGAGAGTGCTCACTTCTTAGAAACTAGAATTGGATTACTCACTTGAGTGTTTGGCCAAGTTGCACATTAATGAGATTGTATGACTACATGGGATCCTTGTGTCTATTGTATCTGACCAAGACCCAAGGTTTACATCTAGATTTTGGGGCAGCTTGCAGGAAGCCTTGGGTACTAAGTTAAAATTTAGCACTTCGTTCCATCCTCGGATGGACGGCTAATTGGAAAGAGTGATACAAATTTTGGAGGATATTCTTCGAGCTTGCATTATGGAGTTTGAGGGTAGTTGGGACAAACATTTGACTTCGGTACAATCTTTTTAGAATAATATCTACCAATCAAGTATTGAAATAACACCATATGAAGCCTTGTATGGAAGAAAATGCCGAACCCATCTTTGTTGGAGTGAAATTGGTGAAAGAAACCTTTATTGGTCCTGAAATGGTGCAACAAAGAGATAATAAGGTAAAAATGATCAAGGATCGTTTAAAGATTACTTCGGATAGAAAAAAAATGGTAAGTTGAACTTAAAAGGCGTGACATTGAATATCAAGTTGGACATAAAGTATTCTTAAAGGTGTCTCTATGGAAAATAGATTATGATATTTGGCCAAAAAGGAAAACTTAGTCCCATATTTATTGAACATATGAGATACTTTAAAGGGTTGTACCAGTTGCATATAAATTTTCCTTGCCACCTGAATTAGACAAGATACAAAATGTATCCCATGTTTCTATGCTCCGAAGTTATCGTTCTGATCTATCTCATGTTCTTCCACTTTAATCTATTGAGTTTAATCCTGACTTGACGTATAATTAATAACCTATCCTAATTGAACTCGCAAGGTAAAGCATCTTAGAAACAAGAGAATCCCCTTAGTAAAGGTACTTTGGGGGAACCATTCTGGAAAAGAAGCTACCTAGGAGAGAGAAGAAGGCATGAGGACACAATATCCGCGCTTGTTTCAGTACTAGCCTAAGGTAAACTTCGAGTTAAAATTTCTATAAGGGGGATAGAGTTGTAACACCCTTATATGCTAGACCAAGATTTTCATGTCAATACATCATTTCTTAATTACTATAATATGTTTTATTCTCATTTTGGGAACTTGAAATTTTTTGATAATTGAAAGTGTGCTTAACATAAATTTTCATCGTACTTTAAGATTACTTTGTCACGAACAGAGTCTAGACCACAGACGAGACTAGCGTCGTTGACCTCTCAGAAGTGGCAGACAAGCCTACTTACATCATTCTTACATCCTGTAGGTTAATTTTAGTGGAAAATTTGAAACCTTTTTTTCTTAACATACATACTAATCATTTTATTAGATTCATAATTTTTCACCATCAACCATCTAAAATTAAGATCATAAAATGAAAGAAATAATTTAATATCGAATTAAATGTATACTTGCAAAAACGACACCAATACAAAATCTGAACAAAAGAGGAAAGAAATGCTAGTTGAACATATTCTAATAGCTCAATCCTATAACTAAGATAGAATATAATGGTCAAGCATCGTCGAAAGCATGAGGGCCTACCAAGTCCGGATGAGTGCTCCACGTCCTAATAGTTTAAGCATCAACCTGTAGCTCCAGCGTCCACCTATGCCTGCACCTAAAATTATAGAGTTGTATGGGATTAGTACACACTTGTACTAAGTATCGGTATATGAAAGCACACACCAAGGACATGCATGATTAAGACCAGCTCTTTCCTAAAAACATGATTATTGAAAGTCAAGTCAGTTGACGTGCAAAATTGGAATTAGGGAAGTAAGTGAGCTTTCCTAATTTGGATTAGGAAAGAGAGTGAACTTTCCTAATTTGGATTAGCAAAGTCATGCCATGAGAGTAACATTAATCATCATACATATCATATTGCACAAAACACATAACATCTTGCACATGGCACATAACATATTGCATATAGTCAATAAATTTTTTCATATCATTCTTTCATATGCAACGAGACCTTGGAATCATGGATTTGACATCAAGACTTCCCAAAAATGAGGGCTCAACATATGGGACCTCAACTAGGGAGCCTTCTTTAACAAACACAGAGTCTGATCTATTCATTCATACGTACTTCATTTCATTTCATTCATAGGCTAGTGTAAACACCAGCTATGCCTTAAATGTAGTTTATGACTTTCATTGGGTTTGTTGTGCAATGACAAAGAATGACCTAATGTCATTACTTGAATCTAACTCACCTTTTGATTATCCTATCCTAACACCTTTGGTATCATTCATTTCATTATGTGCATCATTTGAGGTTGGCCTCCTTCATTCATTGGGAATTTTGACTTGGATCGACATAGATCATGTGAGCATCATGAAATCCACTGTCTTGAAACCCCACACCGAAAAGAGGTGGAATCACCGACCAAAATGACCCAAAACATGCCAGCGTACATGGGAATTGAACCCCGCCAGATCCTTTTATTGGCAGTATAGGTTCGAAGACTAAGCGATATAAGAATACCCATACCCGGCATGCCGGACAGTCTCATCTCATGAGAGTTATGTGAACCTTCGCCCTTACTGAAAGAAGGCATCACCGCTCATAGCTAGTCTATCAGTGCTCAATATAAAGTTCCATTACATTCAACTTGTTATGCCTCATATTTTTTTTTATACGTAGTGCGCATCATGATCTGGTAGACGTAAGTTTGGGGAATGAGATTTTATTTTAAGTTCCAAGTGATTAAAGAAATTTTAGGCAAGGATGTTAATTCCAAATGTGATATTAAGTATGAGTTGGCTAATGTAAGTGCCATTAACTTTAAATGAGGGATTAATTAGTGACTGATTAGGATTAATTTAATCCAGTGGGCCCCACCACTCAAGGCAAAAGTAAAAAAGGGATCAGATTGTGAGCTGGCCTTAGTGGACAGGTGTAGAGGGGGGCTGCCTCCACTTCATACTATTAAATGAGGTAGAGAAATCCACTCCATGCTAAATAAAGTTGTGAAATGTATTGCTGCATATCATCTCCTTCTTCACCACTTGTCTTAGGCAGCCATGGTAATGGAGAAACCAACCCTGCAACTCTTGGCCAGCAGCTGCAAATAATTTGGTTAGTAATCTCCTTGTTTGGTGTGTTAATTCTTTAGAATACCTTTGTTAATTATCCATTAATTTTAAGAAGGGGGCGTGACCAGTAGCTTAGGAAGTTTGTTTTAGTTATTAAATGTGCTTAGTATGAACGGAAACCATAATCGAATTATTAGTGGTGTCGTGTTGGTGCTTGGGCTGTTTTGATTAAAGAAAACTGCGGAAAAATTCTGTTTTGGCATTATGTATATGTTAAGTGTGATTATGAGTATATACTCCAAAGGATGAATACGATAAGGTAGATGTGTTGCGAATTATAAAATGAGTTATCGCTCGCTGTGTCGTTGCTTCGCTGCTATGATTGCCGAGGCAGGCTGTTTTGGGAGGGGCTGTTTAATATGATTCGTTGGGTTATATGTGTTATTGGTATTGCTGTGGATAATTTGGGTTGTTGTCGGATTGGGATGAAGTAAGGAAAATAGGGGAAGTGCTGCCGAATTTTCGTTAGATTATTAGCTAGCTTACAAGAAAGTAAAGCGTGATGTTTATATAATTGCGGCACGATTGTTGCTTGTTATAGATTAATAGCTTGAGCAGTAAATATTGGAAGTGCGGCTCGATTATACGGTATGTAACACTGTCCCTTCTTTCTTTGTTTGGCATGACTTTTAAAAATAAGCGAATAACGGACAGGTTTGATACTTACCTCTAGAGCGTCTAGGTGACGTATATTCTTGCTTCCAAAATTATTCCTCTATATATCGGCTATGTCTAAGGCTATGATGATCTCTCATATCTATGGTAGTGCTTCTTAGAGTCATTGAGATTTTACGTTTCCATATCGTATTAAAGGTTCATAATCTTGATAAAACATTAATCTTTGGTAATACTCCTTGCTGGTTCATGCTGATTGTTCTATTGAGTTATAAGAAATGATTTTAATTGCATATGGTTGCTCATAATATTCTGCTCGTGCATAGATTCATTTATCATTTCACCGAGTCTCGGGCCGGGTAATGTTTGTGCAGAGTTTCTTGCATATGTCACCGAGTTCCTCACTAGAGGGCCGGGTATGTATATTATATATATGATTGGTGATGAGGATTGTTATGATGATGATGATGACGGAGATGACGTGATGATTATTTTGCCGAGCCCCTTACTAGGGAAGCTGGGCACCTTATATGTTAAAGATATGCATAATTTTCACTTAAAAGGGTACATGTGTAGTGATATTTTGTTTCGACTTGCCATATTGGTATCCTGTCATCTTTACCTTATGCTTTACATACTCAGTACATTGTCCGTACTGACCCCCCTTTGCTCGGGGGGCTGCGTTTCATGCCTGCAGGTGTAGACGCACATTCGGTGATCCTCCCGCCTAGGATATCTACTCTGCTGATTGGGAGAGCTCCACTGTTCCGGAGCCCAATCGTTTTGGTACATAACTTTTGTGTAGTCTTTTGCTCGTCTATGGGTATGGCGGGGCCCTGTCCCGTCGAGTTTCACTAATGTACTCTTAGAGGTCTGTGGACATTATGTGGGTTGTATATATATGTTTTGGGTATTGGTCTGGACATGGTTTGTTTAGGATGTCCGCTTGTACAGGGGCAGCCTTGTCGACTGCGTACATCATTGTGTATTGTGTAGTGGCAGCCTTGTCGGCTTACGTATGTTATTATGCTTTGAATAGTGGCGACCTTGTCGGCTCGCGTATGTTGTTATGGTTGAATGGTTATGACTCCTTATGAGACATTGGGGTTGGCTTGATTTGATTAAATTCCGTATTGTCTTAGTTTCAGTTGGTTATACTTAGCAGGTTTGTATGTGGGTGTCCAAAACAGGCACTAGTCACGGCCCATCGGGTTGGGTCATGACAAAGAGTGGTATCAGAGCGGTTCTTCCTCGAAAGTGTCTACAAACCGTGTCTAGTAGAGTCTTGTTTATCGGTGTGTTGTGCACCACATCTATAAACAGGAAGCTACAAGACATTTAGGATGTCATCCTTTCTTCTTATTCTAGATCCTGCGATAGAGCTATATTAACAGGATAATCCCTCTCTAACGAATCTGTGTGTTTTCAGCTATGCCTCCAAAGAAAGCGACAGCCGCCCAGAAGGGCAAATCGGTAGCATAAGGTACTAGTCAGACCCGAAGAGTTACTAGTGCCTGTGCCAAGTCTATGCCTGGTATTATGCTCCAGTCGGAGAGCTCTGCTACACCGCCACCGCCAGAGGAGCTTAGAGCAGCAGCAGCTCCAGTTCGGGGGACACCACCAGCCCCCGAGGCCCCAACACATGAACCTCTAGCTCTTCAGTCAGGGGCGGAGGATAGGGCCATGAGAGATGCGGTTCAGTTGCTGACTAGATTAGTGGCAGGTCAGGATCGCAGGCATGGACTAGGAGTTGATCATGCGGACAGATCTGATAGCTTAAGGGCTCGTGACTTCTTAAGTTGTAATCCTCCAGAGTTCTTTGGGTCAAGGCCCCAGGATGATCCGCAAGAGTTTATTCGTCAGATGCAGCGTACATTGAGGATAATCAAGGCTTCGGAGACCGAGTCTGTTGAGTTGGCTACGTATCGTTTGCGGGATGTAGCTATTAATTGATATGAGTCTTGGGACTTATCTAGGGGTGAGGGTGCTCCTCCAGCGGTATGGGATGAATTTGTAGAGGCTTTCCAAGGCCACTTCCTGCCTCCAGAGATGAAGCGAGCTAGAGTCAATAGATTCTTGCGTTTGAAGCAAAATGGCAGGAGCGTTCGAGAATATAGCCTCGAGTTTGATTCATTGGCTAGGCATGCACCTACTATTGTGGCTGATATGGCAGACAGGGTACATCGTTATGTGATGGGATTGGATTGTTATCGATTGGCGGTTGTATGGCGGTGACTCTTGACGGTATGGACATTGCTCGGTGCGAGCATATGCACGAGGGTAGAGGATCGGCAGGGGCGTCACCAGATAGAGATTATAATAGAGGCACGCATAAGAGGGCTAGATCGTGAGGTTATCCTGACGAGTTTCAAAGCGGGCGCCTCAAAGAAGATGTTAGATTTTCTTCCCGGCCTGACAGAGTGCACCCCGCGTTCATGGGTAGGGGTTCGATCGTATGGGATATTCGGAAGCTGGTCGAGCTCTAGGCGTCGAGTCACGCAGATGGGCGGGGTTTGAGCGATTGAGGCCACCTTTGCCTCGGTGTTCTCATTGTGGTAAGTCCCATCCTGGGAATGTCGTTGGGCTACAGTGCGTGTTTTCTTGCGGCCGTCAGGGCCATACTATGAGGGAGTGTCACCTTAGAGGTAGTGCAGGTGGTATGGTACAACCTACAGGGTCCGTTGCTGGTTCATCTTCTTCTGTGGCTATGCGCCCTGCAGGCGGGTATTCAGCGCCAAAGAGTCGTGGTAGAGGACATGGTGGAGCTTCCAGTTCTAGCGGTCCCTCGAACCGTATATATGCTTTGACTAATAGGCAGGATTAGGAGGCGTCACCTAATGTGATCACATGTATATTATCACTATTCTCCCGAAGTGTGTATGCATTGATAGACCCAGGTTCCACCTTATCATTTATATCTCCCTTTGTTGCTAGTAGGATCGGAATAGAGTCTGAGTCGATAGAACCATTTGAGGTAGCTACACCTGTAGGAGATTTTGTCATAGCTACGCGAGTATATAGGAATTGTTCAGTAGTTATATATAGTCGTTGTACCATAGCAGATCTAATAGAGTTAAATATGATTGAGTTTGATATTATCATGGGCATGGATTGGTTGGCTGCTTGTTATGCTAATGTCGATTGCGGAGGAAAGATAGTTCGATTTTAATTTCCAGGGGAACCGATTATAGAGTGGAAGGGGAGTACAGTATCGCCGAAAGGTAAGTTCATTTCATACCTCAAGGCCGAGAAGATGGTTAGAAAAGGCTATATTTACCATCTGATTCGGGTGCATGACATATAGGTAGAGGCACCGACTCTTCAATCAGTCCCGGTAGTTAATGAATTTCCCGATGTATTCCCTGAGAAACTTCCAAGCCTTCCTCCAGAACGAGAGATAGAGTTTACTATAGATGTACTGCCAGATACTCAGCCTATATCTATACCTCCTTATAGAATGGCACCTGCTGAGTTGAAAGAATTGAAAGAGCAATTGAGGGATTTGCTAGAAAAGGGCTTCATCAGGCCTAGTACGTCACCTTGGGGAGCACCGGTACTGTTTGTGAGGAAGAAGGATGGGTCGCTGCGGATGTGCATTGATTATAGGCAGCTGAACAAAGTAACAATAAAGAACAGGTATCCCCTCCCAAGGATTGACGATCTATTTGACCAGTTGCAGGGTGCAAAGTGTTTTTCAAAGATAGACTTGCGGTCAGGTTATCATCAGGTGCGGGTAAGGGAGGCAGATATTCCAAAGACGGCATTCCGGACCCGATATGGGCATTATGAGTTTAGAGTGCTGTCTTTTGGACTACTAATGCTCCAGCAGTGTTCATGGATTTAATGAATCGAGTATTCAAACCATTCCTTGATATGTCTGTTATTGTATTTATAGACGATATTCTGGTCTATTCACGTTCAGAAGAGGAGCATGCAGACCATTTAAAGACGGTACTTAGGGTGCTTCAGCACCAGAAGTTGTATGCTAAATTTTCTAAGTGCGAGTTCTGGTTGACTTCAGTGGCATTCTTGGGGCATATTATTGGAGCTGATGGTATTCGGGTAGACACGCAGAAGATTGAGGCGGTAAAGACTTGGCCCAGACCTACGACACCTACTGAGGTACGCAGCTTTCTTGGGTTAGCAGGATATTACAGGAGATTCGTAGAAGAGTTTGCCTCAATTTCAGCACCTTTGACAAGGCTAACTCAAAAGGCAGCCAAGTTCCAGTGGACTGATGCTTGTGAGCGAAGCTTCCAGCTATTGAAGACAAATTGACTACAACTCCAGTCCTAACTCTTCCGGAGGGACCAGACGGCTATGTTATTTATTGTGATGCTTCGGGTGTTGGGCTAGGATGTGTATTGATGCAGCATGGCAAAGTTATAGCCTATGCCTCCCGACAACTTAGGAAGCATGAAAAGAACTATCCTACTCACGATCTGGAGTTAACGGTCGTGGTACATGCCTTGAAGATATGGATACATTATTTATATGGTGTCCATGTGGACATCTATACAGATCATAAGAGTCTCTAATGTATCTTTAAACAGAAAGAGCTGAACTTACGACAGAAGCGGTGGTTAGAGTTGCTAAAGGATTATGATGTTGATATTTTATATCATCCAGGGAAAGCGAATGTTGTAGCAGATGCTCTTAGCCGTAAGTCCATGGTAGCTTGACAGATGTACAACCAGAAAGGAGGGATATGGTTCAGGAGATTCAGCGGCTATCCAGCCTTGGAGTCCGTCTGGCTAATTCAGAAGATAGTGGAGTTTCTATTCGAGAGGTTGCTGAGTCCTCAATCATAGATGAGGTAAAGAGACACCAATACAAGGACCCTATTCTGGCACAGTATAGAGATGCAACTCTTCAAAAGGAAAAGACCCCATTTAAGGTTACACCTGACGGAGTGTTACGATATGAAGGCAGATTATGTGTACCCGATACTGCGGGGCTACGACGGCAGGTTATGGGAGAGGCACACTCTGCCCGTTATTCTATTCACCCAGGGTCAACGAAAATTTATCATGACCTCAGATGCTTATATTGGTGGGGTGTCATGAAAAAGGACATAGCAGAGTTTGTTGCTTAGTGCCCAAATTGTCAACAAGTCAAGATCGAACATCAAAAGCCTGGTGGATTGTTACAGGAGATACAGATCTTGACTTGGAAATGGGAGATGATTAATATGGACTTTATTACAGGCTTACCTCGCACTCAACGGAAGTACGACTCTATATGGGCTATTGTAGATAGGCTGACGAAATCGGCCCATTTTCTTCCAGTCAGGACTACTTATTCGGCTGAAGATTATGCGAGGTTATATGTCAGGGAGATAGTGAGACTTCATGGGGTTCCCACGTCCATTATATCAGACAGAGGAGCTCAATTTACAGCCAACTTTTGGAGATCGTTTTAGAAGGGATTGGGGACACAGGTGAACCTTAGCACAGCATTTCACCATCAGACTGATGGGCAGGCTGAGCGTACTATTCAGACATTAGAAGATATGTTGCCGTCCTGTATTATTGACTTCAAAGGTAGCTGGGATGACCACTTGCCGCTCATTGAGTTTGCCTATAATAATAGCTACCATTCTAGTATCCAGATGGCACCGTACGAGGCCTTATATGGGAGGAAGTGCAGATCACCTATTGGTTGGTTTGATATTGGCGAGACTAAGTTAATAGGCCCGGATGTGATTCAGCAAGCTGTTGAAAAGGTGAGCTTATTCAAGAAAGATTATTAGCAGCCCAGAGTCGACAGAATTCATATGCAGATAATCGGCGTCGAGATTTGGAGTTTCAGATTGGTGACTTAGTATTCCTGAGGTATCACCCATGAGGGGTGTGATGAGATTTGGAAGGAAAGGGAAGCTCAGTCCGAGATACATTGGGCCTTATCAGATTGTTCGTAGGATAGGCAAGGTTGCCTATGAGTTGGATCTACCATCTGATTTGGAGGCGGTACATCCAGTTTTCCATGTATCGATGCTACGTAAATGTATTGGTGATCCTTCTAGAGTATTCCTCGTAGATGATGTTCACGTAACAGAGGAGTTGTCATATGAGGAGAAACCCGTAGCTATACTTGATTGCCAGGTTAGAAGGTTACGTACTAAGGATGTGGCTTCCGTCAAAGTGTTGTGGCAAAATAATAATAGGGAGGAGATGACTTGGGAAGCGGAAGACGAAATGAAGAACAAGTATCCTTACTTGTTCCCCGTACCTGCAGGTAATTCAATTCCTAGCTTGACTATATTGATTGATAATCGAGATTATGTAGTAAGTTGTGACTCTGTGAGGAATCTGTAAGTTACGAAATGCAGGTTGTTAGGTATAACTGTTAGAGAGACCTCGATGGAATTTGTTTTTTTAAGACGCTAACTTAACATTCGAGGACGAATTTTCCTAAGGGGGGAAGGATTTTATGCCTCGTATTTTTTTATACGTAGTGCACATCATGATCTGGTAGACGTAAGTCCGGGGAATGAGATTTTATTTTAAGCTCCAAGTGATTAAAGAAATTTTAGGCAAGGATGTTAATTCCAAATGTGATATTAAGTATGAGTTGGCTAATGTAAGTGCCATTAACTTTAAGTGAGGGATTAATTAGTGACTGATTAGGATTAATTTAATCCAGTGGGCCCCACCACTCAAGGCAAAAAGTAAAAAAAGGGATCAGATTGTGAGCTGGCCTTAGTGGACAGGTGTAGAGGGGGGCTGCCTCCACTTCATACTATTAAATGAGGTGGAGAAATCCACTCCATGCTAAATAAAGTGGTGAAATGCATTGCTGCATATCATTTCCTTCTTCACCACTTGTCTTAGGCAGCCATGGAAATGGAGAAACCAACCCTGCAACTCTTGGCCAGCAGCTGCAAACAATTTGGTTAGTAATCTCCTTGTTTGGTGTGTTAATTCTTTAGAATACCTTTGTTAATTATCCATTAATTTTAAGAAGGGGCCGTGACCAGTAGCTTAGGAAGTTTGTTTTAGTTATTGAATGTGCTAAGTATGAACGAAAACCATAATCGGATTATTAGTGGTGTCGTGTTGGTGCTTGGACTATTTTGATTAAAGCAAACTGCGGAAAAATTCTGTTTTGTCATTATGTATATGTTAAATGTGATTATGAGTATATACTCCAAAGGATGAATACGATAAGGTAGATGTGTTGCGAATTATAAAACGAGTTATCGCTCGCTGTGTCATTGCTTCGCTGCTATGTTTGCCGAGACGGAACTGTTTTGGGGAGGGGGCTGTTTAATATGATTCGTTGGGTTATATGTGTTATTGGTATTGCTGTAGATAATTTGGGTTGTTGTCGGATTGGGACGAAGTAAGGAAAATAGGGGAAGTGCTGCCAAATTTTCGTTAGATTATTAGCTAGCTTACAAGAAAGTAAAGCGCGATGTTTATCTAATTGCGGCATGATTGTTGCTTGTTAATGATTAATAGCTTGAGCAGTAAATATTGGACGTGCGGCTCGATTATACGGTATGTAACGCTGTCCCTTCTTTCTTTGTTTGGCATGACTTTTAAAAATAAGCGAATAACGGACAGGTTTGATACTTACCTCTAGAGCGTCTAGGTGACGTATATTCTTGCTTCCACAATTATTCCTCTATATATCGGCTATGTCTAAGGCTATGATGATCTCTCATATCTATGGTAGTGCTTCTTAGAGTCATTGAGATTTTACGTTTCCATATCGTATTAAAGGTTCATAATCTTGATAAAACATTAATCTTTGGTAATACTCCTTGCTGGTTCACGCTGATTGTTCTATTGAGTTATAAGAAATGATTTTAATTGCATATGGTTGCTCATAATATTCTGCTCGTGCATAGAGTCATTTATCATTTCACCGAGTCCCTGTCCGGGTAATGTTCATGCGGAGTTTCTTACATATGTCACCGAGTTCCTCACTAGAGGGCCGGGTATGTATATTATATATATGATTGGTGATGAGGATGGTTATGATGATGATGATGACGGAGATGCCGTGATGATTATTTTGCCGAGCCCCTTACTAGGGAAGCTGGGCACCTTATATGTTAAAGATATGCATGATTTTCACTTAAAAGGGTACATGTGTAGCGATATTTTGTTTCGACTTGCCATATTGGTATCCTGTCATCTTTACCTTATGCTTTACATACTCAGTACATTGTCCGTACTGACCCCCCTTCCTCGGGGGGCTGCGTTTCATGCCCGCAGGTGTAGACCACAGTTCGGTGATCCTCCTGCCTAGGTATCTACTCTGCTGATTGGGAGAGCTCCACTGTTCCGGAGCCCAGTCGCTTTGGTACATAACTTTTGTGTAGTCTTTTGCTCGTCTATGGGTATGGCGGGGCCCTGTCCTGTCGAGTTTCACTAATGTACTCTTAGAGGTCTGTGGACATTATGTGGGTTGTATATATATGTTTTGGGTATTGGTCTGGACATGGTTTGTTTAGGATGTCCGCTTGTACAGGGGCAGCCTTGTCGACTGCGTACATCATTGTGTATTGTGTAGTGGCAGCCTTGTCGGCTTACGTATGTTATTATGCTTTGAATAGTGGCGACCTTGTCGGCTCGCGTATGTTGTTATGGTTGAATGGTTATGACTCCTTATGAGACAGGTCCTCTTTATATATATATGACGTTGGGGTTGGCTTGATTTGATTAAATTCCATATTGTCTTAGCTTCAGTTGGTTATACTTAGCAGGTTTGTATGTGGGTGTCCAAAACAGGCACTAGTCACGGCCCATCGGGTTGGGTCGTGACACAACTCATACGTCATGGAAGCTAGCTTCTAGTATGAGGAAATCATAGCTCAATAGATGATTTCTCATCTCATCATTAGTATTAAGTGTGTTAATCTCAATAATTTCATTAGAATGATCATAGAGACTGGTCTCTTCAGTAACTTTACACTCTTATAGGTGAGTACGTTTTGGTAACATTTACTTAGACTAATTTTAAATTGCTCTCATCTTTTACATTAGCATCATATCATGTTGTCACCATATTCATTAACATTAGCACATTTTCTCTTCATAAGTACTCACCTCTTTTAACGTGAATGTTCATTTCATCATATGCCAATGCACTTGGTCATTTAGTGTGTTTCACACTCTTACTTAACCCTTCTAAGGTTTCATTACTTCATTGCTCATTTCATCATTTAATTGTTCATTTCGTCATATGCCAATGCACTTGACTATTTAGTATATATTACACTCGTACTTAACCCTTCTATGGTTCATCATTTCATTACATACATCTTAGGTTCACTTATTTTTAATCATATGCTAGAATTTTGGGTCTATACATACTTTGTTAAGTGACTCATATCTTCCTAAGATTATATAGTACAAGACTTATGTATCTTGTATGTATGCCAAGATCTCAATTTCGATCTAAGTAGGTGGCATTATTCTTGAACATTTAATTCACCTATGATTTATGTATCAATACGGAAATTTGGGCAAAGGAACCCAAGTTCCAATCCCTTGGACAACACTTAATCTTATTTTAAACTTGATATCACATTTTTCAGATTTTGGGGACCCTAGTTCGATCCTCATCAACCCCATAATATTTTCTTTCTTTTTCTCCTCTCCTTTTTCATTTAATTCAAGGAAGTTGTGGGTTTAATTCCCCACAAGCTCATTATTTTCTTTTAATTTATTTCTTAACTTTCTCGCCTATCAAAGAGGTTGTTGGTTCAATACCCACTATCCACATTTATTTTCTCCTTTATTTTTCTCCTAAGTCTCTCATCCATTCAAGAGGTTGTGGGTTCAATCCCCACTCACCAAATCTATTTTTCCTTGCATTTTTATCATGATTTTTTTTTTGAAATTTTAATGTAGTGAGTTCATGGGTTCAATCATCAATGACCTCACATTTAAAAAATTTCTTAGACGAAGATCACTTTTTTAAAAAATTGGCCGAGACTACAATTTCCAGTAGGCTGGAAATTTAGTCTCTTCCGATCCATTTTTGTCTTAATATTTAGTTGATTTTTTGTAGCTTTCATGTAATGATTTCTTGGGTTCAATCCTTAGTGATCTAACTTATTTTACATTCATTTTTATTGCATTTTGTACAATTTTGTTTAGCCGAACCCAACCTACCAAATGTAGGATAGTTGTTCACTATTTTTAGCTTCTTCTATTATCATTCATACGTTAATTATTAAGGCATTTCACGCATCATTTGGTGCATCTTTAAGTGTAATCTTTTTATGATTATATTCAGCTAAAAATTACCATTTCATACAGCAACATTAAAACACTTTTACACCTCATGATTTACTCAAACATTCGCACATAAAATTCAACCATAAAAACATAGAATTTTTCACATACTTTCGGTTGACATAACTTAACATGCTTACAATTTCAAACACATAATCAAAAACACATTATAACTTAACATTTTTATTTAATTATTAAAAATCTGTTTTCCTTTTATTTTAAATCATCTATTAAATAATAAATATAAATTAATTAAATTAATTTACCAACTTAAATTAAAAATAATTTAATTCATTACTTCCACCTAGGTTCGAACCCGGGTGAAGCAAGACTTCACTTGAAGAAACAATTTTCGGTCCTCTCTCCCAAAAATTCCCCTCCACCTTATTAATTAAATAAATAATTATATATTTAGAGTAATTACGATACTACCCTTAGTCTATAAAAAGACCATTTTACCCCTAGACCCTCCAAACCTAAGATTCCCTTTTTAAGTCCGATAAAGACTACTTCAAGTAAATCTTCGTATTTGAGAGCCCTACATGGTTGGACCTTACCTTTCCAAGCTCAAATAACTTCCCAAGTTAGTTTGCTTGGCTGTAGCAAGGGTTCCGAGGTCTGGTTCTATGAGCATCAATCCGTGTAAACCCTGGTCTAATTGTAGGCATTCGTGACACATTAAGCATTTCTTATCTTATCCATTTTTAGGGTTGTTACAAAGATTGCATGGGGGTATTTATGTAAATTGACTAATTAGAATTACATATGAATTGGAAGTTATGGAATTAGGTAAATACATATAGTTATATATGTATGCTTTTTGGGAAACCTACTTTTATTTGGGCAGCACCTATGAAGGACATGTGTATATGTGAAGAGGATCACATTCTAGCTATATATTTTTATACTACCGTTTGATTGAATTTATTTCCCCTCAAGTCTAAGAACATTATAACATTATCTAAACAGTTTTTCTTCAACGTCAAAAGAAAAACTAGTTCCTTTTGGCTTGAATCCAACACACACACACTTCATCTTGGTAAGTGATAAAGAATTTATTTTAATACTGGGTAGTGTTTGGTAATTTAATCATATCTCGTTCAATATAACTTTGTAAACTGTGAATATATATTATTTGGTAAGATATTTCTTAATTTTACAACTCTTATGCTTATGAAAGACTCTAATTTTGCTGTAATGGATTAGAAATATGGACGTAATATAGGGAAAGTTCTGTCCATCTTCTGGAATTAGAAATCCATTGAGTTCAACTTTTAGTGTTTTGATTATATCTTTTTGTAAAAAATGTATTTTGAGGTGGATTCTTGATTGTTTGAAAGCTTACTAGCCGTACCTACATCTTTTATGAAGAATATAAACTCCAGTTTTGTCGTTTCCTATTTCAAAACTAAGTTGTGACATTGAGTACTTTTGTTGGACTGAATCACTGTTTTGAGAGCTTAGTCGTATTTATAAACGCTATGCTTACTTGTGATGATTATCCTGTTTTACTTCAAAAATTTTGAGATATTAGGAATTAATGAAGTTATTTAATTATATTTTTAAGGCTTTATATACTCGTGAACAATTTGAGGACCTTCACACATTGGTTGGTCTACGGTTTGAACTCTTGAAGTCGTGTTTGATTTTTTCATTCCTAAACCATTGAGGTTTGTGTATAAACTTGTACTTTTACTGTTTTTACCTGATGGTATATCAAAAATATTATCTTGGTACCTTGGTTACCTCTTGTCACTTTGCATTGTCGTGTTATTGTCATTTGTGATGTTAAAGACTCTTGTGTAACTCATCCACTTGTACGTATTGTCTGATCACATAGCATTTCTTGTTGGGACTTTGTCCTTCTTGTGGCTATGACTTTCTCACTATTGGTATGCCTCTTGATTCTGATCATTTTCCATCTTGACTCTAGATTTTTGTTCGTCTTAAGTATGGGAGTAGTCCATTTTAAGTACGAACAAGAAATCCATTTTTAATATGGTTCTTCTTTCTCTTGATTATTGGGATTTGACCCTTCTTGATACAGGGAGTCCACCCTTCTTAATTTTGCTCTTTCTTTGTGTGATGACATGATGTATATATTGGGCAAATCTGGTTATTGAACCTTTAGAAAAATGGTTCTATGAGCGTTATTTACATTTTTAGAGCTTTAATTATCCAACTTGATACTCTTTCTATGTTATTACTTAATTTACTGACTATATTTCAATTTTGTTACCCTTGACTTGAGAATGATAACTTGGTGAATCTAATGGCTCTTGATCTAAGATTTTGCACCACTAAGCTATATGCTTAGCGATAGTTGTTTCTATCATATGGAACGTCGAGATGATGCAAGAAGCTGGGCATTGGAGTTGGGGATTTTGAGTTCCTTAAGGAAGATCACATTTGCATATAGGCATGTATATATTTTGTAAAAACCTTGAGACTTGTGCACGATCAATGTGTTGTATATTTGCATGACATTTTGAGAGCTGAATTGGTCATGTCACCATGAGTAATAATATATGTACGACTATATGTTTTTATCTTTTTGGAGTGTGTAAACCCAAGTCTTATAATATAATAATTTACTATTTTTTTTAAGCTGTGTGAGTCATGAACATGGTGATTTTTTCTACATGGAAGTTGGTAATACTATTGTTATTTCGTCCTTAAATATGAGGATAATTTATGCTTGAAAGCTTGTCGGCTATTTTCTTAACAGATTTTGGGAGGCTTTTTCGTTGTTAGTTAATATTTCGTGCCATATATATTTTTACCTCAATTAAATATTTAAAGCAGGCAAGATGCACATCCTTAACTAAATTATTCGTCATGAACCTAACACCTCAACTAGATTAAAATTTTGTCTCCCTTCTTTAATCTCTTTTAAAAGTCGCAAGTATTAAATTAGTTTTGTTGTTAAAATGTGGTATCTCTCGGAAAGGGTCGCTACACGTTTTACTTCCAAACTCCCTCAAACTTCACACACTACCTTTAAACACTATTATTAGTAATTTTAGGACTTAATAAACATCTAACCAACAAGTTAGCCTCTAATTTAACCTAGCTTATTTTGAGGATGTAATAATACTCCCCCACTTGGGCACATTCATTCTCAAATGGCAGTTTACTAAACACTTCTCCATAGGACCAAGTCTAGACTAGCAACACTTCGTATATGGATTATACCTAAATTCACATACCCAAATCAACGAAACATTTTAATTCCCAGAAAATCACAACTACACATAATCATTTAAAGACTTGTAAAAAGGGCTCCTTATCCCCTACTCGGGAAAAGGCCACACATGCTTTTGTTACATCAATTCATTATCATTAAGAGCAGCAAAATAAAAAAAAGGAAATCATAATCATAAGAAGTATTGGAAATTTTCATACATAAAGGGATATAAGGAGATCACTTGGATTATCCTTGGATTGGAGTGCATAAAACCTAGCTCTTGCTTTGGAACCTTTTCCACATCACTAGGAGGAACTTGCTTTTCTTCCCTTCCCTTAGCCTTAAGATCTGGACAATCTCTCACTTTGTGTCCATCGTTCCCACACCTAAAGCAACTATCCTTGCCGGCTAGGAACTTACCATAGTGACTCCTGCCACACTTGGACCAAGTAGATCTGGAAGACCCACTACTATTATCCTTATTAACCTTAGAGGTGTTGGAAGAATCATGGCTGGAATATCTGGTCTTAGTTCTAGGCCTGTCTTGTTCTTCGGACTTAGCATGGAAAAACTTATCACCTTCAAACCTAGACCTCTTCTTTTCTCTATCCCTCTCCTTTTTCTATTTGTTGGGAAAACACAATAAGTTGTGAGATGTCGATATCATCCACAAGCATGGCTGTACGACACTCTTCTACTACTAGGTCGGACAAGTATCTAGGGTTTGTTACCCAGCTTGGAGCATACTTAGATAAAAGCGTGAATTTCAAGGCATATTCCTTAACACTCAATTCACCTTGCTTGAGGTTTATAAACTCTTTGAATTTAGCTTCTCTCAATTCCCTAGGAAAGAACCTATCAAGGAAATACTACATAAAAGTCTCCCACTCTATAACACCCACTCTTAAAGGCATACTAATCTTTCATTGTTCATACTAAATTTGGGCAACATCTTTAAATTGATAGGAAGCCAATTCTACCTTTTCGATTGAAGACACTCCCATGATTGAAATCACCTTATACACCTTATATATTAAACCATTCGGATCTTCATCAACTTTGGAGTCATAGAACTCCGGTGGATTCATTCCCAAGAACTCCCTTACTCTAGTATCACCCGTTCCTCCTATTGGATTAGCTGGAGCCACCTCTCCTCTAATAGCTTGTGTCGTTAAGGCTTGATCCAACAAATTCATAGAAGCCCTAAATTCCTCAAACATTGCATTCCCTATTGTAGGGTCATTAGGAACTTGAGTAGGAACTTGCTCTTGAATTTTGGGCAGGGAATTGCTCTTGAACTTGGGGAAGAATCTCTTTCTCCCCCTTCCCATCTCCTTCCCTTATTGCATTAGCCCTAGTATTAGCAATAACCTACAAAATCATAGGCAAACATTAGAAAAAAGACTACTAAAGACAAACTCTATGGCACAACTTGAAGAATGAAGAAGTGAAATTTTCCTAAGCGTCCCAAAGCGTCCTACTCATAGATGTGTCGCGATTCACACCGATGAATAAGACTCTACTAGAAGTGGTTTTCAGATATCCTAAGACAATTTTCATGACATTATACTCTGATACCAAACTTGTCACGACCCACAAGTACACCCTAGAAGTTACGGAAACCCTCGAGTTGCAACATAGCGTAGTCGACCTCTTGCATGTCTGATACAACCACTTTACATCATTTCATAGCATCATGCATATATCAAGGGAATTCAAAACATTCTTAAAACATAAACCAAATGGTCTTTCATAAAAGCGGTAGCATCTCTAATAACATTGTCTCAAAAACAATATAACTTTGACATGAATGAAACATTTTGGGATGCAGCCCACATAAAGTTTAAAACATAAATAAATACATAAGGGAACATAAAGATTCATCCGCGAAGCTATGAGGACTCACCGCTTCTTCTCTTTTTGGAAACCTTGGAACTCTGCACTTCAAGCTACTCTATCTTCTAAATACCCTACATGAAAAACATGTAGGCAATATGAGTGAGTACAATATGTATTGAGTATGGAAACTATCATACCAAACATAAGGTATCTCAAAGGGTTAGTCAATAATAGGCATAATCATAAGAGATAAAAGCATAAGCATAGCATGACTATCATATACTTAATAAAGCATCATAAATCATATAAAATTTCATACTTACTTATCCTTCTTACTCAAGTGAACTATACCACAACCTACCTCTAAGTATACTTGTGCAAGGCTAAGGTAGCATCCCATACAACTATGAAAGCTAAGTACCTCTCTTTGGTCATTCTTATTCATAATCCACTATCATAATTAAGACCCTATGTTCGTCATACTAAAGAGTACTATACACTTATGTTCATATAAAAATATGCTTGTGCAATGTACATAAGGCAGACCATACTACCTACTTACTAGGCCTATCTTGAAATCCATCCTTAACATGTTCATTCTCCAAAACCTCTTTATTACTTAACTTCATCTACTAAGATTCTCTCATATTTAGTCTACTATACTAGGAAAGGCAACCCAATTCCAATCCTATCTTCAATCTCCTTTCATTAGTGACCCTAGGTTATACCTTGTGCAATGCACTTATGATGCATTATAACACCATTCATGCAAGGTACTACTCTTCGATCCTTTCTTTATTACTTATTAATTTAGAGCCTGGAACCTTTGTTTATCTTATGAACACTATGAGATACTTCTTTAAGTATGTCGAAGTTTTAAATGATATGGATCCTACGAGATACTTTTAAGGTATGTATTGATCTCTTAATAATGAACACTATGAGATACCCCTTGGGCACGTCTAAGTTCATTCATACATTACGAACACTATGAGATATCCCTTGGGAAAGTATAATTTAATTCATTGTTTATGAACACTACGAGATACTTCTCAAGCATGTCTAAGTTCATAGGATATGGAGATCTCAACTAGTATACCTTGACTTTAGTTCGTGAAGGACTCCCGCCTCGTGAGACCTAATGGAATAGACATCACACCTACTAGGTGTGGCTCTCCTTTCAACATGGAGTCTGGACCCTTTCTAGACTATTCGTCTCACTTTGCATATCCATTTGGAATAAAACATTTACTCCAAAGTTTACTTTTCAAGCCTTGCTCAACCTTGTCTCATAGATGTCCTAGACATTCACTCCATGCTCAAGTGAATTCTATCACTTTAAATCAGTCATCCTAAATCTACATCCAACACAACCATCCTATGGTTCTTTATTCATCAATTCACATTGTCTTCATTCCTAAGTAGATTATTGAGCCTTTTAGCCTTAGCTTTCTTCTCACATTCGTCAACACTAGGTAAATATAGTCATAATTCACACTTTAGGGGGTCAATTCAATCACGAACAATCCCAATTCATCAAACCTAGTCCAGTACATTCTTAGATGATTCGATTATTATCAATTAATATAGAATAAAATCAAGTTAAGAAGAATCAACACAATTCCTTCATCGAGTCTCTAATGGCCTAAGATCACCATGATCACCTTAAAATTCAATTGCTATAATTCACCATGAAAAACTCCATAAAATTGTATAAAATCATCATTGAAGCATCATTGAATGCTACACACTAGATTGGGATCACAATCAAGCCTTACCCACAATGCAATGACAACCCTGTCTTGAATAGGGTTTTTTGGATACACAATTGAAGGGAAAATAGGGGGACTTCATTGATAAAAGAATAATTTTAACATAATAAGTTATATTAGGACCCTAAACCCAGCTTGAAACCTTGTTCAGTTTTTCCTAAAAGATACTGCAATTTCTCTTCTTCTTCAATGGTTGTTTTGGGAGAACTTTGAGAGAGAAATGTTTTGATTTCTTTTTTCTTATTGGGTATTGGGTTTTTCTTGGGAAAGGGGTTATAAAGGAACTAAAACCATTTAAACCGACTTCCCAAATACCTAAACTGCACCAATATCAATTGAACACTTTTTGACAAGTCTAACTTAACTTCAATTTTCACAATTTTTGTCGGAAACAAGTCCATGAAGCGGAACTGCTCCCATATGATTTTCAAAAATAAATTCTGGGACCTTTGATCCCGCCTTGTTCCCACGAGGCAGAATGATTTTTTACCAAAGGACCACAAAGTCCGCGATGCGGACCCATTTCATCCACGAACATTTTGGTTGTTTCTTTGGCAGCTTGCTTGGCCAAGTTGGGGGTACCTTAGTGGACCTCTTGGGGGTCGTACCTGGACATTTTCACTCTATATAGTTGGGTTTACCTATTTAAAGTCATTCTACTAGTTTTATACCTCGTACAACATCTCCAAACCTTCATGAAACCTATCAGCATTTTACTTCCAAACTCCCTCAAACTTCACACAGTGCCTCTAAACACTATTATTAGTCATTTTAGGACTTAATAAACTCATAACCAATGGGTTGGTCTCTTATTAAACCTATCTCATTTTTAGGGTGTAACATGGTATGTCTAGCCAATGTCCTTTGAGTTGTAACAACTTTCATAAATGATGCATGTTTATGAAAGCTACTGTCATGTAAAAAAAGTTGAAATTTGCATGTACTCTCTTCCTATTGTTGTGATGTGTGTGGTGTGTGTTGCCATTTTGACTTCATAAGTAAGACATTCTGATCATAATGTGGGTTGGAGTAATGAAATCCCCCATAAAATGAATTGTTTTTTGTGCCTTTTTTTACTGTGAACTCTATGATGCCATGTGTGTATGTTGTGACTAGGAGAAGGTAGTCCCACCTTGAACAAAAGTTAACCATGGTACTGTTACGTATGACATTGATGGTATTCTGTATAAACGATAAGATTGTAGTTGATGTACATTAGTCATGATTTTGTGCAACTAAATGAATTGCTTAATTTTCTCATGAGTTGAAGTAGGGATTATGCCTAGTATGCATTTGAAATCCATTGTATTTCTGACCTTATGAAGAAATAACGAGAATGCCTAAATTTGGAGAAAGTAGTTCCTCCAAATGGCAATGAGTATGAGAAAGGATGTAAGCATGGAAATAATTGTAGGAGTAGTCCATATTTGATTATGTTGCTTTAATTGCATGACGGTATAAAGTTGGTGTTCCTTGTAAGTTTGGTGCATTGACTAATGTGTTATTTTATGTTTAATGTTGTGCGCTGCTTTACGGTTCATTGAGTCCTTGAGTGTGTTTTAAAAGTTCCAAGTGTAATTCAAGGACGAATGCTCCCAAGTGGGGGATATTGTCAAGACCCTCAAAATGAAATAAGGTATCTAGATCCTAACATGTGTCTAAAAAGGTTATTAACATGTAAATGAATTCTTTCACAGCACGTATAGTTAATTTGAAGAGGTTTTGAGGTCAAACATCCAATAATGTCCAAGACGTTCGAAAGTTAGTCTTTACGTAGTATGTCCTTGTAAGTTTGCCTTGTTTATATGTGTTGTTTGGAGTCTATAAACAGTAGAGGTGACCCTAGTATCTTAATAAACATGTTAAGGGTCAAAACATACGGGTAGGACTCCCCGAGGACAACCCTAAGGAACCCCTAGGAGGACCCAAAGGAAGCTGCTCAAGGAAGCGTGCATCAACAAGAAGTGGAGCCACTCACATGTCGCGCACCTGGAACTTGGTGTTCCTGTGCGTCGCACGACCAAGACAAGGCTCACTGCCTCAAAATTTATGGGAGGCAAGAATTGGGGCTGCCTCTGTTTCGCGCGGCCACTTCCCCGATTCTGTTGGGTCGTTTTAAAATCAAGTTTGACATGTCTAAAAGTCCAAAAAGGTATGGGGGCATTTTGGTAACTTTTGGAGGTGATTATAAACTATTTTATGACCTATTTAACCCCTTTGACAAGTCAAAACCCCAACACCCATTAAGAAATCAAAATCCCAAAAGTTCTATTCTCTTCAAAATTCTCTCAAACCTCCATTAGAGACTAAGCTCAAGAACAAGCTTTGGAGGTGGATTCTTGGAGCTTTATTCTAAAATTTTCGTTGGCCTTATAATGTAGAAGTTATGGTAATCCATAGTCTTTAGTTAACCATTCATCTAAGTAGTCCTGTCAAAGCTTTTTTAGACATGATTCTAAAGTCAAAAATCTCATCTTTCAATCTTGCCATCGGTTCATTGTTAAAGTTATTTCAAAAGCATTCTAAGGGTTAATATGTGATTAATCTACGCTTTTAGAAGGATTTTAATCCAATTCATGAAGAACTCATCATCTCTTTATCCTCTCAAATTATGATATGTTATGGATCTTGTGATCTCAATTAAATTATGATTTAATTGTTATTACATTATAGTATATTGATTAATGCTAGTCTTATCTATTTCAATTGATTATGAATTATGGAAAATTGATCATGATGGTCATTATCTTGTACATATTTATGTTATGATCATGAACTTCAAGGCATTAGATGCAAGATGAATTTATATGATGATTTCAATGTGTAGGAAGTTGAAAGGTGTATCCTTGAGTCTAGTATTATGTCTAAGTGAATTGATGTTATGTGGATTTATATGCATAGTCTTCCACAGTAATGCATGATTTGAGTGTCTGCATGATGTTTTGTATGTGTGAGGATCATGTTGTTATATGTTGTCTATATGGCTAATGATGATGAATACTTTGAATGTGTGATCAAAGTACACTAGGAGTCTTATATTAGAATATTGAATGTGTTCTTGTCTCCTATGATGTAATGTGAGTGTGTGTAGTCTATAGTCCTTAATACTCTATATGTGTATGACTTGAGACTTGAAGAATTTTGTACATGTGCTGTTATCCTTAGAGGGTGGCTTCCTCAATGTTATGTTCTAGCCATTACGTGATCAAGTTGACCAATGTACACACACTTCATTCATGTCTATGAATAGGATAGATTCATGATGATTAAGAAAAAGAGAGTTCTTCTATGCATCATTACCTATTTCTATATATAAAAATTATATGATTTATGAAGTTATGAGCATGTGTGACTAGAGGTGTTTATGTGAAGGTAACACATGTATGAACAAACACATGATATATGAATAGTAGAAATATGTGAAAGGACATTCTCACATAAGATAGGTTCTATATGATGTTTGAAGGATAAATATCCTAAAGCCTTCTTTATGAACTAACATTAATTAAAGGCTTAAGTATATTAAAAAGGAAGTTATAGCCTAGAACCGTGTAAGACTCCGAAAGTCTAAAGCCTAATCTAGAGCTTAAACTGAGAGTCTTAGAGTTGTAACACTGTTTTAAGGTCAAATAGAATGTATATAAGTAATTAAGGAGGTTTTAGGAATCAAAACATCAAGAAAGGTCCATGACGTCAGTAAACTAGTTCAAGAGGTGCTAGCGCGCCTTAATCTATTTGGCAAGGTTTTAAGAGTTCGAAAATGATGAAATTTAGTGAGAGGGTGTCTTACTCATATTAGAGTTGGTTTATAGTCTAGACTTTCATCTACGAATCCCCAAGGACCATCCAAATGGTTCTTGAGGAGGACCCTCACATTGTAGTTAATAGCTGTTTTGGATAGTAGCCATCGACGACTTGCAGGCGACGAGGAATGGTCCAATCGACGGGGCTTCGATTGCCATCGTTGATGGAAACTTATTCATTTTAGTGAAGGGGTCATTTTTGCAAGTCTCTAACCAAAATGACGGATGTACAGCATGGAAGGGACACTAGCCTTTGATTGACCTACGCCCGTAGGTCAGAGTCTCGTTGGTCAGGTCACTATTTTGCTGTCATATTTTAAGTTAGTCTAATTAATTGATTAGGTGGTTTGTTAATTATTTAGGGGTTAAGGAAGGTATTATTAAGTTAAATAGTGATTTATATAAAGACCTAATCCTAATTAAACTAACCCAAGTCTCATAATTCCCAAAATACAATTTTTCTTCCTTCTCTTCTTTCTCTCTCCAAAAGGAACTCCATATAGTACACCAAGCAAAGGAGGCTTCTAGAACAGCAAGAAGACTATTTTTTTGATTAATCGTCATCAACTAAAAAGGCATGATAATTCTTTAACTTTTGATCTTCTAAATCGCTTTGTTTCTAGTGGGTTTTCTTCTATTACGAATTTGATCTTCTAAATCGCTTTGTTTATGATTTCTTTAGTTGATTATGATTATACTATGATTCAATTATCCTATTTCTTGATTAATTAACCTAGTTTTTAAAGTAGATCATGAAATTGAGCGAAATCCCTAACCCTAAGCTATGAACTAGTGATAAATTTATGTGTAGTGATTCAATTTATTTCATTATTGTCTAAATTATTATGGTGTTATCATATAACACCCATTATTAGGTAGAATCTAATGGTTGATGGTAAAACCTTGGATGATGGTTCTAAAGGAGATTGGGGAAGGTCTTATGATCTCTATCCTTTACTTCAATTATTATTACTTGTGTTTAGTACACCCCAACACTGAGTGAGGCGGACAAGTACCTTATGTACACATGCTTTAAAAATTACCTATGATGACAAAGTAAACTACAATGCAGATAGATTTACTGATGAGAAGCTTCATATACAACACATGTTTGCAAGATGAACTAATACATGTGACAAATGAAACTATGGATAAATCTGATAGATTTAAAATGTCTACAAAGACTCTAATGGAATCCATGACGGTACCACTATCAAAATACACATACTTATTAATCGACAGAGCCCAGAATCAACCTGGAGCTCATCAATAACTGCTAAGCATGATGTGCTTCTATTGGAGAGATCTACTAGTTGAGTACTTATACCTGCCACATGAAATGCAATGTCCCTAATAAGGAACGTTAGTGCGAAGGAATAATAAATATATATGGCATAATACAACCATAAGTAAAATGAGAGCTTAAGTGAAACAAAATTCCAATATATAAGGATTAGAGACAACCTTTGCTTATACATGTGGAATTATGTATGTTACATTCTTTTCTTTACTTTTCTGTGCGTTATAATTTTTATAAGCCATATGATACAAATGACCAGCAGATTAGTGGTAGGAGAGGACGACCCATGTTAGGGATTTTTAACCCCTGGGATGTTGTCTTCATAATTTCATAAATTGGCATCGACCCATGCTAGGCTTTCGCCCTTGAGCTGCAACTCTTCCATGCCAATTGCGATCAGCCCATGCTAGATTTTCGCCCCTGAACTGCCACCCTTCTTTATCAATAGGGATTGACCCATGCTAGCTTTTTGCGCCTTGGTTGCCACCCATATTTATACAATATCTTCACTTATATTCTTTATTCTTTTAGATTGTTGTATGATATTCATAACCCTTTTGAGATTGTTCTTTGGGTAATCATAACTCTTTTTCGATGGTGGTCATAATCATTGTTAAGTAGAAGACATATGAATATGGACTTTCTATAATGAGAATAATGTGGGATCAAAATGTGACACCAACTTAATACTTAAGAGCTTCTATGCCTCAGTAAGAATTTTAACATCTCAAATTGAAGAACATAACAAGTCTTACATATAACTTTCTGCCAAGAGAATTGAACACTATATGATATCCAAATACTCACGAACTAATACAAATACAAGGTATACATGAATGTGGAACTAAGGAAGAATGTGGACAGTTTCAAATTAAGGAAGGATACATATTCAAAGTAAGTACATATAAGTGTACAAAAGACCAAGTAGACATCTTGTGAGGTAACATAATAGTCAACACAATGGGAGTAATAACTAATACAGGGAACATATGAACATGAGAAAAGACATATATGATGGAGTAGACTATTAAAGCAAGTTGGAAAGATATGGGCAGATCGTGTATCCATCCTATAAACATGTGTACCATGTGTAATCTTGGATCACTTTGACTTTTATATGGGAAATACGTGCCCGCGGTACTTTGACAATGAAACAATTTTAAACCTTGCATGCCAACACTTGGTAGAGTAAAACCACACATATTTAGTAACAAACTTATATTAGAGTGCTCAGTTTCATGCTCTAGGGAGTACGAACTGCATTTATGGATCAGTCACTTTCGAGGGAACTTAGAAAGCGTACAAGTGTTTGATTCATTCTGTAGAAATAGGAAATCGGATAGCCTTACATACTTGTTGCACAACAATGGTTATTAGAATGTGTTTACCATCTTCCTTTCATATTATTTATCTATAATGGAGTAAATAATAAAAACGAATATTAGTAGTTAATCAACGAATTTGGTATACTTGATCAAGATCAAAAGAGTACTTGGCAATAAATCTATAATTTATACCATCAAGGATGTTATTCCCACCAATTCTCCTCTAATTTTTTTCTTACGTCCTTTGAAACACATTGGGCTTCACACGTTTTGAAAATAGTATACAAAGTTATGGCAGGAAGTAAGCTTATGTACCACCCAATTAAGTGTCATATATATGAACTTTTTAATGTTCAATCCACTAACTAGTTCCCATGACTTTTGTGCACATATTAATATATCCCCCTTATTTTACGTTACACAAAACATATCGTAAGCCCCACAATTTGGAAATAGCAATATGAAATCATGACTTCCGAACAACATTCCATGAATTCAAACTAAAATAATATTCTCAAAACAAGCTCACAATCAAAATTTAAGGGGACTCTACTCAATGTTTTTACCAACAAGCACCTCCATCCTGAACATTCATCAAGATCACACCATATAGAGGCAACAAACCTCAGTTCATTAACACAGACTTTATAGGGTATGGATGTATGATTTCGTCTATGAAGAGATACTTGTAGTTACTTCCGTATACTTGAATTTTTGATGATATATTAGTATTTATCAATGATGACCAAAGTCTAAAGGATTGATAAGAATCACTCTATTGCCCTACTTCTCTACATTCTAAAAGTATTGTTAAATCGATGGAGCCTTGTATTGCATTGTGTGTTATTGTCCACTTATGGTGGAGGTGTTTACTTTATTGTAAATATATATGTGATGCAATCATGTCCTTGATGGCAATTATACTATGAATGTCTGTTGGTGATGATCACGCTATGTGAAGCTTTTACCTAGTTTTCCTATTCTGGCTATGATCTAGGTTGCATTTCTCATGTTACAAGTATTTGTATGCTTATGTTGGAGTTTGACTAGGTTCTGCCTATGATAAGGTTTTATAATACTTTAAATGATATGTGAAGTAAAATTAATGTAAGTGCGTATTGACTAGAGCTTACTGTAAATGACCTTGTAAGTCTTGAATAAATGTGTCTTATGTTATGCTATATATTCTATGATGTTATGTGATGTATCATTCACTAGAATGACTAGATAGGTGTACTAGTATTGGAAAGGGTATGGGACTTGTCTATGCATTGCACATGTGTACCTTGATAGGATAATTCCTAGGTTGGTCTTCTATGTATATGCATATGAAAGAATGAACATGTTATGAATATGAATTATATGCTACGATCTTAATTATATGACATGATGAAAATATGAATGTGCGTCACTTTAAAGTGTTGATATGAAAGGATTGTTCATATAGTTACACCTATAGACTTATGCATTGATATATGAACATGTGTGACCTTAATGTGTTATGTGAAAGGATTGCTCACATATAAGTATAAACACACTCATTTATAAATATCTAGTCAATGGAGTGGCCTTGAAAGGTGTTCTCAAGTGTACCTTAAACTAGATAGCTGCTTACACATGCTATGTCAATGTGAAAGGGTTTCTTACATGATAAAGGTTGACGAACTCTCATCTATGACCTATGAGCTAAGCATATGGGGAGTCAATCTCCTAAAGACTATGTTTTTATAAGAAATGTTCATAAAGGCATTTGAATAAAAAGAGAGCTTAGCTTAACACCGAGTGAACTTGAAGTTTAGGGGTGTCCCTTCCCATTGGAGGAATGTAGGTCACTGTAGGACTCCTGATGTGGTTAGCCTCATATCCTAAAGGGCATAGAGTGATGTTTCCTTAATGGATAACCACAATACCCCATTTTGCATAAAGAGGGTTTCAACATATACCTCCAAGTTCCATTAACTATTCTTGCCACATAGGATCTATCAAGTGACTTCACTTAGTATGCTAGCATGTGTTAATGTTATACTTTGGTTAAATAGATCACCTTTTATTGGTGTAAGGCTCTACAAAACCAAATTCCATGTTTAGCATCCATGGTCTTAGCACCGGTTAAGCCTATAGTTTACCTAAAGTAAAATGGACAATGCAAGTAAAGTAAGGACCCTAACTAGGATAACCTAAGGGTAGTTGCTTAATGGAGGTGGGGGTATGGGACTTCACCTATGCATTGGACAAGTGGATCTTGAGGGAAGTCCTAGGAAGGTGTTCTAATGCATGTGACTATGTTGATGTTCCTTATGCATGGCATGGTAGTAATTATCTACTTGTTATGAAGATGTGCATGGTATGAGTCCAAATGGATCTATGTGATGAGGTCTTGTTCTTATATGCACTATGTAGGTATTATTGATTATGCCATGAAGGTCTTGCCTCATTTTGATGAAGTTGTATTCACTTGCAATGTATATGTATGAATTGGATATTAAGGCTTATGGTCTCATGATAGGTATACTAAGTATGTGTGAGTTTATAGAGCATCACATGTACATTGCACTAGTACACTTAGGTTGGGATTGTAAGTAAGGTCTCATAAGGTTCTATGTAAAGTGACACTAGTATATGTGCAAAGTGAATAGAGTTTCACTGTAATGTCTTTATGGTCTTGACTTGAAGGTGTCTTGTGGTGTGCTATATTTCTATGATGGTATGTGTTGGTTTATGTATATTGTATGTATGACTTACTTGTGGCCATAAGGTGATGCGTTGCACCAATTATAACTAGAGTGTTACTTGGGGGAATAAGAAAGTAAGAAGAAAAGGATTTACTGTAAAATGAGATAGCTCACTATAAAGAAGAAAATAGCTTACTGTAATGTTGTTCTAAAATGCCTTAAATGCAATATATGATTGATGACCATTGAATATGCTTATATGCGGTATGTAAATGATATAATGTTATTTGTATAAAGGTTTTATGAAGATTTTCTCAAAATGGCACGAAGTATGATTTCAATAAAATGTTCCTTTTAAATGCATGTTTTTGCATGGCTGCCATACTATGTGCATTCTTGTGCTAACTCGATTCTTTGTTACTTTTTTATGAAAAGTATAGGTTATGGATGCTTAAAGGGATATCTCTATGATTTATGATATTGATATGTATTTCCCAAGATCAAGCAAAGGGAATCCTTAAGATTTAAGGATGTCCTATATCCACTTATGGTTTACGGTAAAGTCTTCTACTTATAAAGTTATGTATTATGTTATAAGGGCAATTTACCTAATGTACTCTTATGACGTTGAGTCTAGGATGACAAAATGATACTATTGTGTAAACATGTACTTTTAATATTATATGTATATATATATATATATATATATATGAAGTGATGTTTCTACCATATGATGTGCTATGAAAAGTTTTAAATTTTCAAGTAATTTACCTATGACAAGGCGATGAATGATAACTATGGGCTTGTATAAGACCTGAGGTCAATTACGCAATGTTAATTCTAGGGGCGCTTCACATTCGTGTAACTTAATATGGGAGATGTTCTACCAACTTGTACTTTTCTAAACAATGGCTTTGCGTTAGATTTTAATGGTGAAGTTATAGATTAGATTTTTTTGAGCCTCTATGGCTTTCCTTAGGAGTAATTTTCTAGAGAGTAAGTGATATGAAGGAGATATGATAATTTTGAGGCTCTATTTTGGACGTATTCCCTTTAATAATTTAGAAAAAAATAATATGGTCCTTCACATTAAGAAAGTAGGTGCATCACCACCTCAATTTCTACCACGAGCTTTTAAGTAGTTGCATCATCTACTTGGTCTTTTCACTTAATTCAGTCCACTAATTCTAAGTAGGTGCATCACCTACTTGGTTCTTTTAATTTAAATTTCAGTCAACTAATTCTTAGTAGGTGCATCACCTAATTGCCCCTTTTCACTTAAAATGCAGTCCACTAATTCTAAGTTGGTGCATCATCTACTTGTCACCTACTATCATAGTATAGTAAAGCAAGAGCCTCAATAAATTTTACACCAATTTCCCTATCTTAGTTTCTATACAAGACCATAGCATTAATCCACACATGACCACTTTGACTTTTACATTGAATACCACCTTTTACTATATCGAGTTTGAATTGTTTTTGAGTTCAGTTATTCGTATATATGTTGGAAAGCACGGGGAATTACAACTTTAAACATATTCTATTGTTACCAGTCGAATAGGAAACCGAGTCTATAACTATACCATAAGGAATTTTTTGTGCGACATATACATGGAAATAGTACATGGAGAACACGGGGTGTTACATCCTCTCCCCATTATGATCATTCGTCCTCGAATGATGGGTGAACCTTATAGTTTGGTTTACCTAGGAATTTCATGTAACACTTCAAATATAAAACACGTGTCTTAAAACCTAACACAATTGACATAACGTCTAGACACTGTTATAATATTCATTTTAATGAAAATAGGTCATTTTTGAAGTTTAAAAACAAAAAAGTTCATGACGTTCGGAAAATGAGCGCATGGGGTACTAGTGTTCCTTAGCCTCTTTGACTAGCTTTTAGGAGTTGAAAATCCATGAAAATTGGTGGAAGGGTGGCAAACATGTGATTAAGTTTATTCGCTATTGAAATTTCCTGGAACGACTTCCCAAGGACCAAAAAAGGGCCCTTGAGGAGGAACCTTGCATGTTGGAGTCAACCCTGCATGGGCAGTGTGCACCAACGAGAGGCAATGGATGATCCATCTATGGATCGATGGGGCATCGTTTCCAACCTTCGATCAACCCTTTTACAAATTTTTGGATACCTGGCCTGCAAAAGTCTCTTACCAGAAATACGGATGTGCAGCACGGAGGAGGGCTGGTCCGTCGACTGACCAACGATCCATCGATCGTGGTCTCATCCATGGGGTCTAAAATTCCTACATATTTTTCAGTTGGTCTTAACTAATTAATTAAGGGGTGTGATGGTTAGTTAGGGAGTAAGGAAGACTAATTAACATAATTAATCCCTCATATAAAGACCCCAACCCCATTAGTCTAATTACAAGTCTCAAAACAAAACTCTCTTCCTTCTCTCTTCTTTCTCTCTCTATTTGAAGACACCATTGATGACCAAGCTTGGGGGAGGTTTTGGGGATGTAAAAGGGAAATTTCACCATCAATGTTTCATCAAAAGATGAAGTATGGGATCTAATTTACATTTGAGACATCATTCCTCCAAGGGTTCCTTCAAAGTATTTTCAAAAGTTGAGTTTTTATGTGGGTTCTTCCCCATCTCTATAATAATGTTATGAATTGATTTGTTTATGGTTTCTTTTGGATAATATGAATAGAGTAATGTTTATTCTAACTTAATTATGATATATCTTGATTGTTTGGTCTAGTTTTTAGATTATGACCCTTAACCCTTAACCCTACGTTTGATCATGATAAAAATTAGGGTGTATTTGATTCAATTGACTTTGTTATTGTTTGAATTACTACTAGATTATGTTGCTACACTAATCATAATCAATTGGAGTGCATTTTAGTCTTTCATGCTAGTTCTTGAGAAGGTGATTCTAGGGTAAAAAGTAGATTGTGAATTGAACTAAGTATCTTGTCTTAAGCTATGACCTAGTATTGAATTGTGATGTAGTAATTCTCCTAGCCTTGTTTTCATGTTTGTTGTTGAATTATGATGATTTTATGAGATAATTGGGTTGAACTAAGTGTTGATGGGAAGACCTTTTTGATAATTATGAAAGGGGCTTTGTAGGTCTTATAATCCCTATTCTTTACTTTAATTTATGATTACGTGTGATTGAATCATGATGTTGTTTTGGAGTATACCTTGTATTAGGATTGATAGGGTTGGTATGATATTGAAATTCAATGTCTTTACTATTGTTGTGAGTTTGATTAAGATGTAAATATTATAAGGATGGTGATGCTTGCCAATGTGCCTTATTATGAAGTGATATGCAATGTGTTAACCGTACTTATATGAATTGTAATGAAAGGACTATACTAATGCAATTCTTATTGAGATATAATTATGATGATTATCCAATGGCTAGACCCAATGATCTAAATTAAGATATGATGATTAATAATGAAACTAAATACATTTCAATAAAGGGACTTACATTAGCACCGAGCGAACTTGACAATGTAAGGTGATGACTTCCCAAAGAGGAAGATTCACCCTATAGTTCTACATGTGATGTTGACTTCCCAAAGAGGAATACTCATCCAATGGATTCCCATGAGAGGAGGCCCCAATTGCCAAGTGGTATGTACAGGGAGTATACCTATCTGTTAGTTCTTTAATTATGTTACCCCCATAGAAAGACTAGCTAGTGGATCCCCCTAGAAAGATACGTTTATGTTTGGTTTTACTTTGGCTCGTTAACCAACTTCCATCCGTGTAAGGATTTACAACACAGGATTCCACACTTCGCTCTTATGGTCTATGTCGGTTAAGACAAGTTTTGCTGAAACTAAAAATGAAGCAATGATGTATAAACTAACAAGGGTGACTTGAGATGTTTGACTTATCCCAGGTAGGGGTATGAGACCCTAACTATACCATTCATTACATTGCCTTACTGGAAGTTTTAGAAGGTTGATATTATATATGTATATGATAATGAACGCAAAATATGATAATATGATGACTTTACATATAAATGATATTATATGGTAATTTATATTCTTATGAACATGTAATTTGTTTATATTACTAAAAGTATAATGTTTTGTATCCTTAAAGGTTATGTTATGTGAAGTTGAATACTAGTCGTGGTTCTTGTTGGGTCACTTATTGAGTAAGGTTATGGGGCTTTGATTGGTTATTTCACTTGTTTGCTTATTGAGGATTCATTAGTAGTAGTCTGGCTTTATTATGATATGATGAACTCTTATCCATGCTTGTGATGTAATTACTTAATGATAGGGTTGTAATAGATATGGGTTAAAGTATGTTGACAAACATGTTATTTTCTTTGACTTGATGAATATGCCTTTTTAATTTTTATGTTTTCCTTTGATGATGCATAAGGCTTTCAAAGAATACAGTAGCATGTTTTGATAAAATGTCAGTTTTAGCATGAGTTGACCTTATATGTTCATATAGTCTCATACTTAAAGTAAAAGTGACATACTAACCCCATTTCTTCCTTTCCCCCCAATATTTTAGGTTGAGGTGGTTGAGGTGCTTTGGAGACGACTTAAAGAAGGCTTGGATATCTTGATCATCTAAGTAGGGTAGGCCCTCATTATATGAGGGTGATGCCACTATCTAGCTTATGGAGTTTGCTTTGTAGTTAAAGACTTTTATGGTTCTTTCTTTCTATCATAGTATGAAACATTGTATGGCATATGTAAGGCATTCTTACTTTGATGTATGGGATTATGCCTATGTTCTTACATTCTTATTAGATGGTTATGAGAAGAGACAAATATTATGACTATTATGTCTATGTTATGTTTTATATACTTATGTGCAACAATAGTAGAAGGTATGTAACCTTCCTATACGAAGGGTCTATGTATACTCAATACAGATAATATTATGTGTATGTATTGGTCTATGTAAACCTCCATGTAGAAGTAATAAAAATTTCTAAATTTTCCGCGTTTTTGATCTATGAATGTAATGATGTAAACTAAGAGGATGTTTTGAGTCCTCATAGAGGAAGACGACACCGGTTACGTCTAGGGGGTAATCCCAGATGTGACAAACTTGGTATATGAGAATGAGGTTGAATATCTTTAATGTTTATGTCTCTCTCAACCACGTCTATGTATATTCATACTCATAATTGTGAAGCGCACCTCACTTATGAATAGGAATCTATTCGATGCTTAGGAAACTCTCTCTTTCTTGGAAATCCAATACGGTGACTTTAAAGTATACTTCTTATATGCTTTATCCTAAACCTTGTATTTTTGGTTATTGGCAATGAATACTCAAAGGAATGTGGTATTAAGACTTCAGGAAGAGATTTCCAATGTTGGAGCTCCTTCCCGTGGTGATCAAGTCCCTCTACTTGAAGAAGATGCTAATGTTGCACACACTCCGGTCAATGCTCCACCTTTGACACATGGTGACATAAGGGCTGCCTTCTCAAATTTGCCAAAGCCGTCACTACTCAAGCCTAAGCTATATTAGCCCAAGATAATCGGGTGGTTGTACCCCATCAAAATCAACAAGTTGCTACTATGGCTTCCCGTCTAACGGATATAACTCGGATCAAACCTCTTACTTTCTAAAGGTTTAAGGTTGAAGAAGACACACCAAGAGTTTATTGATGAAGTCCACAAGATATTTTGTTCTATGGGGTTGTCTACTAGTTAGAAAGCCGAGTTAGCCACTCACAATCTCAAAGATATGGCTCAGACGTGGTATGTCCAATGGAGAGAAAATAGGCCTATAAGGGGTGGACCGGTGACATGGAAATGTTCAAGAGCGCTTTTCTTGATCGGTTATTTCCTACGGAGATTAAGGAAGCCAAAGTGGTTGAGTTCATCAGCATTCATCAAGGAGGTAATAGTGCGCTTGAATATTCTTTTAAATTCACTAAATTGTCAAAATATGCTCCTTCTTTGGTTATTGATCGTAGAGATGAAATAAGCCGCTTTGTAACAGAGGTGTCTGATGATTTGCAAGAGGAGTAGTATTCGACTATGCTACATGACATCATGAACATTTCTCATCTTATTGTGCATGCTCAGCAAGTGGAGGAGGAAAGGTCTAGGAGATAGAGTTGAGATGTTAAGAGGGGAAGATCTTTTCATAATGGTTTTCCAAAGAATAGGCTTGAAATCCAAGACAAGCCTAGATTCAAGAAGAGGTTCTCTAACAATGTTCCATCCAAATTCCCTATGGATCGTGATGATAAGGTGCCCAAACCTAGAGCCCAAAAGTAAAGGAGTGGGAACTCACAAAATGAGAATTCTACATGTGCCAAGTGTGGAAAGAGTCAGCTTGATGATTGCTTGGTTGGAACAGGCAATTGTTTTTGTTATGGAAAGAGTGGTCACAATTTTAGGGATTGCCCTAACTTGGAGGGTCAATAGAAGGGTGGTCAAGCTCAAGCAAGTGGTTCTAGTGATTCTCCTAAGAAGAACCACTTTTTTGCTCTCCACTCTAGGGGTTAGCAAGAGAGTTCTCAGGACGTGGTGACCGGTATGTTGAAAGTCTTCTCTATTGATGTATATGCCTTACTTGATTCGGGTGCTACCCTATCATTTGTTACTCCTCTAATAGCTAAAAGCTTTTGATACTTTTCCCTATATTTTGCATGAACTTTTTATAGTGTCTACTCTTGTGGGTGAGTCGATTGTTGCAAAAGGTTGTATATAAATTGTCCTATAATGTTGCTGAATAGAGTTTCTTATGTTGAACTACTAGAACTTTATATGATTGATTTTGATATTATATTTGTTATGGATTGGATGCATGCTTGCTTTGCCTCTATTGATTTAAGGACAAGGGTGGCGAAGTTTAACTTTCCAGATGAACTTCTTGTAGAGTAGAAGGGAGGAAATTCTTTTCCCATAGGTCATATAATATCTTGTCTAAAAGCATGAAAAATGATCTCTAATGGTTGTCTATACAATATTGTAATAGTCCAAGATTTAGACTATGAAATTCCTCCATTTAGTCGGTAATTGTAGTGAGTGAATTTCCATAGGTGTTTCGCAATAATCTTCCCGGTATTCCTCCCAAACAGGAAAGTAATTTTGATATCGATTTGCTATCGGATACAAATCCTATTACAATTCCTCTTTGTCGGATGACTCCGGCCGAATTGAAAGAGTTGAAGGATCAACTCAAAGATTTACTACACAAAGGCTTAATTAGACGTAGTATATCTCTATGGGGTGCTCCGGTTTTGTTCAGGAAGAAGAATGATGGTTCCTTAAGAATGTGTATAATTACCGCCAACTCAATAAAGTCACAATTAAGAATAAATATCCTCTACCTCAGATTGATGACTTGTTTGATCAACTACAAGGGGAAAGCTACTTTTCTAAGATTTACTTGAGATAGGGTATCACAAATTTAGGGTGAGAGCTGAGGATAAACCAAAGAAGGCATTTCAGACTAGATATGGTCACTACGTGTTAGTAGTAATATCCTTTGGTCTCACTAATGCTCCGGCGACATTTATGGACCTAATGAATAGGGTGTTTCGAAGTTACCTTGATTGATTTGTCATTATATTCATTCACGACATCTTTTTATATTCGAAAAATGAGGGTGATCGCATGAACCATTTGAGGGTGGTGTTGCAAGTACTTAAAGAACATCAATTGGTTGCAAAGTATATCAAATGCAAATTTTTGGTTGAGGTCGGTGACATTTCATGGGCATATCATCTCTAAAGACGGAGTTGAGGTTGATCCAAGGAAGACAGAGACGATGAAAAATTGGCCTAGACAATTGACTCCAACAAAAATTTAGGAGTTCCTCGGTTTAGCAGGTTTATTGGAGATTCGTGGAGGGTTTTGCGTCCATTGCTTCTTCTTTGACTACTTTGACCCAAAAGTGTATGAAATTTGAGTAGTCAGAGGCATGTGAGAGAAGCTTCCAAATGTTGAAAGATAGGCTTACTTTCGCTCCGGTGTTGATTTTACTAAAGAGTACAAAGGGTTTTTTTGTGTGTATTTTGATGTATCCCGTGTGGGTTTAAGGTGTGTGCTTATGCAATATGGGAAGGTTATAGATTATGCTTCTAGGAAACTTAAGGTGCATGAGAGAAACTATCCAATCGATGACCTTGAATTAGCAGAAGTGGTGTTTGACTTGAAAATAACGAGACATTACTTGTATGGCGTCCATGCTGATGTCTATACCAACCATAAGAGTCTGCAATATGTGTTTACCCAAAAGGAGTTGAATGTCCGACAAAAAAGTTGGTTAAAATTGTTGAAAGATTACGACATAAGTGTCATCTATCCGGTAAGACTAATGTGGTTGCGGATGCTCTAAGTCGTATGACTATAGGTAGTGTGTTACACATATATTAAGCCAAGAAAGACCTAGTAAAGATGTTCATATGTTGGCTAGGTTGGGTGTGAGGTTGGAAGATTCTCTTAATGATGGTTTCACGGTCCATCATAACTCCGAGTCATCTTTAGTGGCTGAGGTGAAGTCCAAACAACACCTTGATCAACCATTAATGGAGTTGAAATAATAGATTCTTGGTAAGTTAAATTAGTCATTATTCTTAAGGTAGGATGGTGTTTTGAGGTACCAAGGGAGATTGTGTGTTCCCAAGGTAGATGGGTTTAGGGACAAGATCCTGAGAAAGCCCATGGGTACCGCTACTCCATTCATCCGGTTTTGATAAAAATGTGCCATGACCTTAGGGAAGTATTTTATGGGAAGGTTTGAAAATTGACATAGAGTATTTTGTTGCTAAGTGTCCAAATTGCAAACAAGTAAAAGCCGAACATCAAAAGTCAGGTGGCTTAACACAAGAAAACCAAGTTCCTTCTTCGAAGTGGGAAGACATCAATATGGATTTTGCAGTAAGTTTGCCTCGGACTCAACCGCTATATGATTCTATATGGGTGGTTGTGGATAGGTTGACGATATTCTCTCATTTTGTTATCGTCAGTCTACTTATTCGGTGGAAGATTATGCTAGGATATTCATAGATCAGATTATGTGTTGCCATGGTATTCCGTTATCCATCATATCGGATCGGGGTGCATAATTCTCATATAGATTTAGGAGGTTATTCAAAGAAGGGTTGGGTACTAGGGTGAACTTTAGTACCGCTTTTAATCTCCAGATGGATGGTCAAGCATAATGTACTATTCAAACCCTTGAGGATATGATTAGGGCTTGTATTATTGTGTTCAAAGGGAATAGGGATAAGCATTTGCCTTTGGTGGAGTTTGCTTATAATAGTAATTTTCATTTATCCATCTCCATGGCTCCCAATGAAGCCTTGTAAGGTAGGAGGTTTAGGTCTCCTATTGGATGGTTTGAATTGGGTGAGCCTTAGCTTCTTGGTCCTGATTTGATTTATAAGACTTCGAAGGAAGTTCATATCGTAAGGAACCGGAAAAAACAATCTACAGTCAGAAAAAGTCTCATGGCGATCATAGGAAAAGGGATTTGGAGTTTGAAGAAGGTGATAAGGTGTATTTGAAAATTTCTGATATGAAAGGGGTGGGTAGATATGGCAGAAAGGGAAGTTGAGACCTCGTTATGTTGGTCCATATGAAATCTTGCAAAGGGTTGGTAGGGTTGCCTATGAATTCAAACTTCCTAGTGAATGGGATTCGACTCATCCGGTTTTCCATGTTTCCATGATTAAAATGTGTATTGGTGATCCCGAGTCTATTCTTTTATTAAGGGTCTTGGTGTGAAGGATCTCTCCTATGAGGATGTTCTGGTTCAAATTCTTGATAGGCAAGTAATGAAATTGAGAAATAAAGAGGTGGCTTCTGTAAAGTGTTATGGAAGAATCACGTAGTTGAGGGTGCAACATAAAACGCCGAGGTTGACATGAAGTCCCGTTACCCTCATCTATTTGACAACTAAGGATAGTAATTGTTACTAATAATGAAATCAATGAGTGAAAATAAAGTTTCTTTGATTCTTAGTGAAATTTTGCAAAATGTGCATTTTTAAATAGCTTTATAGTGACTTACAATGAAGTTGTGCATTTGAACTTGAAATTTGGCTCTTTGGCTTGTGTGAGTTATATGGTGCATTTTGATATGGTGATTTTTTATAAAATGATATATATATCATGTGGTTGGGCTTAAATTTGGCATAAATGATTCATGTAAAGCATGTTGAGATCATGTTGTTGTTGTGAGAAGGAAATTCCTCATAATGTGTTATTTGACCCTTATGTGTGGTAATTGATGTTTTGAATTGTCTTGTGCCTTTAGATATGGATGTTGTTATGTATTGTTGTTGATCGGGCTTTTAGTCTTAAGTCTATTCCACCCTTCAAAAGAATTTTGGTGTCATTCGACGATGAACGTTCCTAAGGGGGGGGGGATAATGTAACACTTCGAAAATCCAAGATGTGTCTTAAAACCTGCCATAATTTACATGAGGTCTAGACACTGTTGTAAAAGTCACTTTAATGAAAATAGGTCATTTAGGATTTTTAGAAATCAAAACGTCCAAGAACGTCCATGACGCTCAAAAACAAGCTCATGGAGGTACTAGTGTGCCTTAGCCTATTTGACTAGATTTTAGGAGTTGGAAATCCATTAAAATTGCTGGAAGGGTGGCTAACATGTGTTTAAGTCAATTAGTGGTTGAAACGTCTGGGTACGACTGCCCAAGGACCAACCAAGGGACCTTGAGGAGGACACATGCACGTTTGAGCCAACACTGTATGGGCAGTGTCCACTCACGAGAGGCAATCGACGATCCCTGTATGGATCGACGGTGCGTCTTTCCCAACCGTCGACTAAAACTTAGACAAATTTTTGGATCCCTCGCGCGCACAAGCTCTGACCAGAACCACGGATGTGCAGCATGGAGGAGGACTGCACCGTCGACTAACCAATGACCCATCGATCGTTGTCTCATCGATGGGGTCCGAAATTCTTGAACGTTTTTAAGTTAGTCTAACTTAATTAATTAAGGGGTTTGGTGATTAGTTAGGGGTTAAGGTAATCCTAGTTAACTTAACCCCATATAAAGAACCTAACCCCATTAGTCTAATTAAAACTCTCAAAACAAAACTCTCTTCCTTCTCTCTTCTTTCTCTCTATATTGGAAGACACCACTAGGGGGAGATTTTTGTGCTGGAAAGGGGAAATTTGACCATCAAATCTTCATCAAATATTGAGATATGAGATCTAATTCACCTTTGAGACCTCTTTCATTAAAGGTTTCCTTCAAAGTGTTTTCAAAAGTTGCGTTTTCATGTGGGTTCTTCCCCATCTCGAAAATTATATTATGAATTAATTTTTTAATGGTGTATGTTGGATAATATTAATAGATTAACATGGATTTTAACTTAATGATTATATATCTCGATGATTTGGTCTAGTTTGTAGATAATGGCCCTTAATGCTTAACCCTAGGTTTGATCTTGATATGAATTATGGTGTATTTGATTCGATTGGCTTGGTTATTGGTTGAATTACAACTAGATTATGTTGTTAGACTAATCATGAATAAATAAGAGTTAATCGTAGTCTTTAATGCTAGTTCTTGAGAAGGTGATTTTGGGTTATAAAGTATATTGTGAATTGACCTAAGTCTATTGTCTTAAGTAAAGATCTAGTATTCAATTTTGATTTAGTGATACTCCTAGCCTTGTTATTATGTTCGTGACTGAATTATGATGATTTTATGACCTAATTGGGTTGAAGTAAGGGTTGATGGTAAGAACTTGGTGATGAATTATAAAGCAGGCTTGGTAAGACTTATAATCCCTATTCTTGACTTCAATTTATGATTACGTGTGATCGAATCATAATGTTGTTTGGCAGTATACCTTGTACTAGGATTGATAGGGTTGGTATGATGTTGGATTTAAATGTCTTTTCTATGGTTGTGAGGTTTATTAAGATGTAAATGTTATAAGTACTGTGATGCTTACAAATGTACCTTATTATGAAGTGATATGTAATGTGTTAAGCTCACTTATATGAATTGTTATGAAAGGAATATACTCATACAATTCTTATTGAGCTATGATAATGATTATTATGCAAGGGATATACCTCATGACCTAAATTAAGATATGACGATTAATAAATACACTAAAGTAATTTCAATAAATGGACTTACCTTAGCACAGATTGAACTTCACAATTGGAGGTGATGACTACCCAAAGAAGAAGATTCACCCTATCGTTCTACATATGGTTTTGACTTCCAAAACAAGAATACTCATCCAATGGAATTCCATTAAAAGAGGTCCCAATGGCCAAGTGGTATGTACAAGGAGTATACCTATCTCTTAGTTCTTGAACTATGTTGCCACCATAGGAAGACTATCTAGTGGATACTCCTGGAAAGCAATGTTTATGTTAAGTTTTACTTTGGAATTTAGACCACCATCCATTGGTGCTAGGTTTTACAACACTGAATTCCACAGTGAGGTCTTGTGTTCAATGTCGGTTAAGGAATGTTTTTCCTAAACTAATTATGAAACAATGAAGTATAAACAATCTAGAGTGACTTGATAGGTTTGACATAGCCTAGGTAAGGGTATGGGACCTTACCTATGCCTTGCACAACTTCGCCTTGATGGAAGCTTTAGAGGGCTTATATTATGTATGTATATGATAATGAATGCAAAAGATAATAACATGATGACTTTCATGAAATTATATTATATGGTGATTGATATTCTTCTGAACATGTAATTGGTTTATGTTGCTAAAAGTATGATGTTGTGTATTCTTAAAGGTTATATTATGTGAAGTTAAATATTAGTCATGGTTCTTGTTGGGTCATATGATTGAGCAAGGTTATGGGGCTTTGCATGGTTATTGCACTTGTTGGCTTGATGAAGATTCATAAGTAGAAGTCTTTCTTTCTTATGATATGATGAAGTCTTGTCCATTCTTGTGATGTAAATACTTGATAATAGTGTTGTACTATATTATGGGTTAAAGTATACTGAAAAGCATGTTATTTGCTTTGACTTGATGAATATGCCTTTTTGATTTCTATAATTTCATGTGATGATGGATAAGGCTTTCAAAGAATAAAGTAGCATGTTTTGATAAAATGTAATTTTTAGCATGATTTGATCTTATATGTGCATATAGTCTCATACTTAGTAACGGTGGTGTACTAAACCCATTACATTCTTTTCCCGAATATTTTAAGTTTCGATTGTTGAGTTGCTTTGGAGACGACTTGAAGAAGGATTTGATATATTGATCATATGAGTAGGGTATGTTCTCACTTTCTAAGGCGATGCCACTGTATAGATTATGGAGTTTGCTTTGAAGTTAAAGAATTCTATGATTCTTTCTTTCCATTTTAGTATGAAACATTGTATAGCTCATGTGAGACATTCTTACTTTGATATATGGGATTATGCCAAAGTTCTTACACTCTTATTAGATGATTAAGAGAAGAGAAATCTATTATGACTATTATGTCTATGTTATGTTGTATATACTTATGTGAAATGAAAGTAGAAGACTAAGTAACCTTCCTATATGAAGGGTCTATGTATACTCGATACAAATATATATTATGTGTATGTAGAGGTCTATGTAAACCTCCAAGTAGAAGTAATGAAAAGTTTTAAATTTTCTGTGTTTTGGACTTATGAATGTAATGATGTAAATTAAGAGGCTAGTCTTAGTCCTCAAAGTGGACGACGACGCTGATTACGTCTAGGGGGTAAACCCGGATATGACATTTTGATTTGGATGTTTGCGAGAGTTCTCATCGTAAATAGGACTATGCAAAATTAATAGATTAATCTAAAACACGTATAGGCAAGTCTAGCATGAAGTCTAAATAGATATGGTTCATAAAATAATAAAATGAAAAATTAAACCCCTTTCTTGACAATATATTTACTGATGATACACAAATAGAACTCATACAAATAAGGTATTTAATACACCTACTAAACTCAAGACATGCAAAGGACTTATCAAATGAACAAATGCTAGTAGGACTTATGATCATACAAGAGAACCACATGATCTCAGATCCTTATGTTGATATTTAGAATGAGAAGGGCTATTTAGGATCTCTTCTATCTTCTATTCCAAAGTACCTTGTGTTATATTCTATTCCTTTAACAATACTTTAATGGAGCTTACACCTTTTGATATTAGCTTTCTGGCCTTAACATGAAGAATAGCTATAGTAATTCCATTGAGACAAAATTATATGGAATGGAACCATAGGTCTAACCTATCGGGGAAGTACTTTCCCTTCACTTTTACCTCATGACGCTTTTCAGAGGGACTGCTAAGAACGCATAGATGTTAATATACACTCTAAAGTTTATTGTAGCCCTTCGAATAAGGAATTATGCAAAGTTATATATATATTGTTGGATAAATTTACATATACACCCAACCTTTTATTGTCAAAATCTTTACTACATAATGATAAAAGGAAAAAATTTGCAAATATGTTCAAAACTCAAGTCAATAAATACAGAGGGGCATAGTATACAGATAAATATGTTACAATGGGTATGACATCTAGGAAAATTACCATAAAAGGGAGAGCATGATATACGTGCATGAAGCTATAGATTATACAGCGTAGACACGCATATCATGGGGCAGCGTGTGAGAAATTGAGATTCAACTCATGTAAGAAATTGACTAGATGAACACATGATGCATTAGTACTAAAGTTCTTAAATATATAATATGGAAGCAAGTAGACTACAAGACATGTAGACATAAAAGAAATAGAACTACGAAACACAAATCATATTAAAAAGTGTGTTATGTCGCACGTATAGGTGGACAAATATGTCAATCAGTACATATATGAAATATTAGCAAGTGAGCATATGACACATGGACAGAAAAGTTATAAGGCCTGTAACATTTAGGTAAGTAGGCTACGAGGAATTTTAAATTTATAGAAATGGTGAAATGATCAATTAATCTTATGAACAATCACAATATGGACAACTGACATGAGGAAAGTAACCAGTACAATAAATAATATGTGGAAAAGGTCCAACGAAAACACATAGTAATAGGGTACTTCAAAGAAGATTCTGTTACATGTGCTCTAGGACATTAGATAACGCATAACGAAGTAATATGCATAGGAAAAATGACATACAAATAGATAAGCTCAGATGCAACATGTATAATTATATAACGAACCCTCATTGGAGACTACGAGATATCCTATAGAACACCTTTACCATAATAAAAGCAAACACACTGTCTTAAGCATTAAGTCACGGGTTGGATAGTTCTTCTCTTATTCCTTACTCACATTAAATCACCTATAATTAATTTCTCCGTCTACTCTCTTTAATATCCTAAGAATTCTAATAGGTTTTCTTGATATTGGAACTTGGCTTCCGTCTATATCAATATTAATACTATAGTCAAGATAACGAAAAATAGATCCTCAAAAATTCATCTTTTAAAGTAGGAGGACGAGTTCAGCTTTGCCTTCATTACTAACTTGTATTATACCATACTCAATGTATGGTGATTTTTGAATGTCATAATAGAAAATACATATTGCTTGAACGCACCATAAAACATGTAAACTGATAACTTGTAAATGCCAAGTACCTAATAGTTTATATCATAATTCATAAAATCTTAGAGTAAAGCCCTTTTAGGCTTCAGTGGATAGAGGTCTAGCCATACTAATAGATTTCCTATCATTTTGTTTCTAACAAGTGAGGGTGCTCCGACTCTTTTTCCATGCAAGATAGCAAATAAGAACAACTATGATGTGATCACTTCCTCTCGCTTAAGTAGACTATTATTGGTGAATTACTACATGCATATATTAAATGAATCCGGTAATATATCTATTCAATTTGATAAATGTCTATACATGTGTTTAATGCTCTACTCCTCCTTTGTACTAATGTTGTGGATGAACTACACCCATGTATACTCTATCAAGGTAACCTTTCTATTCACCTCTTTTTTCTTGTTGTTATCAAGACTTCAATCAATACTAAAATGACTTCTCTGTCGTTCACAAGTTGTTCCGAAGTGCACTATTATAACTCATTAGGGTTAAAAAATTGATAACACTTTATGGCCTCATACACTTAGAAATCACGATTTCATTACCACCTATCTCACTCCTCTATAACATCATCATATAGCTCCTACTCCTATGATTAGGGAATTTTACATATCCCATCTCTCAAATCATTCTGAAATGCTTCCTATCTAACAAGTACCTTTGGATAAAACCTGGTAGCTTCATGCACTCAAATACCACTTTGTACAACCTGACTTATCACAACTTAGGTCTAACCAATCAATTTCCTTTTGCTAAACATACTCTTTAGTCACATCAAGATTCTCTGTAACCAAAACATATATCATGATAGGAGCTGCCATACATATATGATTTTTAGCAATTGGCACACTCATCATATGTTTTATAACCATGAAAAGAATATAAATATTATTAGTACTTATTCGGGGTTGAGGGCACATACCATATAAATGCAAAACATTAACATACTCGGGATGACGTACGGTGAGAATCTGAGCCTTCTCAGCCGAACAAGTGTATCTCTGTAAAATTATTACACTAATACATCAACCTATAAAATTGTGTCACTGCCTTCTTCGAACTAAATGAAATTGGTTTAACTACATCAATTTTGAGAACATGTGTAACACTGAAGAATTCTATGTATATCAAAGACTAAGAACACGTGTCCTCTATAAGAATAAATCCTATAAGTATGGAGGAAATATAGAACTCAAAACCACGTTGCATCCTTTAAAGACCATGTGCCTGAAAATGCTACAACAAGTATATGTGCCTAGGTAACGAATTAGTTTTGAACAAACATGATGCAAATGGTACAAATGCAACTTTAGACGCAATTAACCTAAAAGCCTTTACATACCTTGGGGAGTGAGATGGTCGAATAAAATGAGCTCAATCTAGTCAAAATTTTGGTAACTTAAGGTCCTTTCCATATGTTACACGCTGACACTTCAACAACCGTTAACCTTAACAATAGTTAATATGAGTATCATGATCCGGTGCAACCGGAAATGAGCTTCCTAACTGCGCTCTATTGCACGATCAGGATTATGAAAGAAGGTAACATTTCCTAAATTTCCAAACAGCTCCCTTAAATATAAATGGGTGGCGCAACACATTCATAAAAAGTCTCTACTAGACACGACTTTGTAGACTGCATAGGACGAACTGCTCTGATACAACTTTTGTCACACCCTAACACTAAGTGAGGCAGACAAGTACCATATGAACATATGTTTTACAAGTGAACTATTTTAATAAAGTAAACTATGATAAAAAGGGATTTATAGATGAGAAGCTTCAGAGACAACACATGTTTACTAGATGAGCTAATTCATGTGACAAATGGAACTATGAATACATATGATATCTTTACAATGTCTTACAAAGTCTAATGGAATCGATGATGGTACCACTATGAAAATATGTATAGTAAAGACTTGGCAAAGCCCAGAATCAACCAGGAGCTCACCAACAACTGATGAGTATAATGTGCTTCTATGAAGGAGACCTACTAGTTGAGTACTTGTATCTGCAACATGAAATGCAGCATACTCAATAAGGAACGTCAGTGTGAAAGAATTTACTTAATATGTATGGCATAATTCAAACATAAGTAAAATGAGAGCTCAAATGAAACCAAATACCAATAAATAAGGATTAGAGACCACCTTTCCTTATACTCGTGGAATTGTGTATGTTACATTCTTTTCTTTACTTTTCTGGGTGTTATAGCTTTTATAATCCATATGATACAAATGACAAGTTGATCAATGGTAGGATAAGATAACTCTTGCTAGGCATTTTAACTTCTGGGATGTTGTCCTTATAATTCCATAAATTGGGCTGCCACCCTTCCATGCCAATAGGGATGGACCCATGCTAGGATTTCACCCCTGAGCTGCCACCCTTTATGTCAACTGGGATAGACCCATGCTAGTAATTTGCCCCTAGGCTGCCACCTATAAATATTCAATATCTTCACTTAGATTCTTTAATCTATGAGATTGTTGTTTGATGTTTAAAACATTTTTGAGATTGTTCTTTGGATAATTATAACTCTTATTAGAATGATATTTTTGGTGGTCATAATCATTGTTGAGTAGAAGACATATGAATATGGACTTACTAGAATGACAATAATGTGGGAAGCAAATGTGGCACCAACCTAATATTTAGGAGTTCTATGCCTCAATAAGAATTTTGACATCTCAAATTCATGCACAAAGTCTTACATATAACTTTCAGCCAAGAGATTTGAAATCTATATTATAGCCAAATGCTCACCAACTAATATCAAAGACAATGTATGCATGAATGTGGAAACAAGGAAGAATATGTACAAATTCAACTTAAGGAAGGATACATATTCAAAGTAAGTACATATAAATGTACAATAGATCAAGTAGACATCTTGTGAGGTAACATAATAGTTTAAAACAATGGGAGTAATTACTAATAAAGGGAACATATGGACACGTGAAAAGATGACATACATTATGGAATAGACTATTGAAGAAAATTGGCAAGATATGGGAAGATCATGTATCCATCCTATAAACATATGTACCATGTGTAATCTAGGATCACTTTGACTTTTATAAAGTAAATATGTGCCACAAGTACTTTGACAATGAAAAAAGAAGATTCAGTTACAACAAAAGAAATAAGGAGATTAGTATTAAATATATTAAATTTTACATTTACAATTGAAGTAATTAAGACTGAAAAGAATCCTTGAATGCTAACACTTGGTAGAGTAATCACGCAAATTTACTAATAAACTCATATTAGAGTGCTCACTTTAAAGTTGTAGGCAGTACGAACTGCAGTAATGGATCAGTCACTACCAAGGTCACTTAAAAAGCTGACAAATGTTTGATTTGTCAAAGAAATAGTAAATCGAATAGCCTTATATACCTTGCTGCACAATAATGAATATTATAATGAGTTAACCATCTTCCTTTCAGATTATTTATCTACAATGGAGTAAATAATTAAAACTAATTTTGGTATTTAATCAACAAATTTGGGCTACTTGATCAAGATCAAAACACTACTTAGCAGTAAATCTATAATTGTTTGTAGCAAAGGTGTTTTTCCCACCCATTCTTCTCTAATTTTTTTATTATACTATACAACCTTCTTATAAAGTCCTCCGACACTGCTTGGGCTTCACACATTGAGAAAACAGTATACAAAAGGATGGAAGGAAGTAATCTTATGCAACACTCAATTAAGTATCTTATATCTACACTTTTCAATGTTCAATCCTCTGACTAGTTCCCGTGGTTTCTCTGCACATATCCATCCACCCCCTTATTTTAAAATACACAAAGCAGTCCCTAAGGCTTACAATGTGGAAATGGCAATATTAAGTCATAACCTCCGAACAACATCCCATGAATTCCAACTAATATTTAGATTCTCAAAACAAACTCACAATAAAAATTTAAGGGGATTCCACTCCATGTATGTTAAAACAAGCCCCTCCTTCCTGATATTAACCAAGCTTACATTATATAGAGGCAACATTGATCAGTTCATTAGGACATACAAACTTTTACAAATAATGCAAGAACAAGAGAAGGATGGAGATTTCCACAACTTACCTTGCTAGATAGAAGCCTCGCTTGCCAAGACGTGGATTCTTCAAGATTTAGGTTTTCCTCTCACTTAACTTGATGTTAAATAAGATTATTCACTTGAATTACTTAAGATGGGAGATGTTCTACCAGCTTTTACTTTTGAAACAATGGGTTTGCTTCAGATTTAATGGTGAAGTTATAGACCAAAACTCTTGGAGATTCAATGTCTTTCCTTCGGAGTTTTTGGAGGATAAGTGATATGAAGGAGATATGATAAGCTTGATGCTTTTGACACTACATGTTGGACATTTTCCCCTTAATAAATTGGGAAATAATACGGTCCTTTACTTTAAGCAAGTACGTGCATCACCTCTTTGATTTCTGCAACAAGTTTTTAAATAGCTGCATCAACTACTTGGTCTTTTCACTTAAATTCAGTCCACTTATTCTAAGTAGGTCCATAACCTACTTGGTGCTATTAATTTAAAATTCAGTTCACTAATTTTATGTAAGTACATCACCTAGTTTCCCTTTTTCACTTAAAATAAAGTCCAACACCTACTTGTCACCTACTAGCATATTTTATTCAAGCAAGCACCTCAATTATTTTACGCCATTTTTCCTGACTTAGTTTCTTTACAAGGCTGTAACACTAATACACACTTAACCACTTCGACTTTTACATTGAATACCACCTTTTACTATGCCGAGTTTGAATTACTTTTTAGTTTAGTTAATCGTATATACGTTTTAAGGAACGGGGTATTGCCACATTAAACATATTCTATTGTCACCAGTCGCAGAGGAAACCAAGTCCATAACTATACCACAAGGAAATTTTTAAGCGACATACACATAGAAATTGTATATGTAGAATACGGGATATTACAATTGATGAAGTGGTATTGAAGTATAACTTATGATACGATTGATTAGGTTTTGTATGATGTAGAATTGGAATGTCTTGATATATGACTTGTGAATTGTTGGATAAGATATATTTATATAAGGATGGTGATGACTTACCTATGTGCCTTATCATAATGTGATTATGTAAATGTGCTAATCTCATATGTGGGAATTGTAATGAAAGGACATTACTCATGCAATTCCTTATTGAGCTATGATGATGACTATATAAGGGGTAGACCCTATGATCTAAACTAAGTTATGATTATTAATGAGAGAAATTTCAAAAGGAACTCTAGCTTAGAACTGAGTGAAATAGAAGTGAGGAATGTCCCCTCTCACATAGGGAAGGTAGAATCAATAATTTAGTCATGAGATTGGATACTATAAATCCATGTAGCATAAAGAGGGTCCCCACAAGATATCCTAGTTCTTGAACTATGTTTTCCCCATAGGAATATTAGCTAGTTAATCCACATAGATGCTACGTTCATGTTTTGGTACTACCTTGGAAAGTAGTTCGCCTTCTTTCGATGTAAGGTTCCATTGACACCTGATTCCACATTATCTCATGTGTTCTATGTCGGTTAAGGCAAGATATTGCCAAAAGGTAAAATGAAGTAACGAAGTGAACTCTTACTAGGATGACCTAAGGGGTTTGACTTAGTCTAGGTAGGGTATGGGACTCTACTTATACACTGCACTAGCTAGCCTTGAGTGAAGTTATAGAAGGATGTTCTTGTATGCTTATATGCTTATAAATGTAAATGATATGTATATGTTTATCTTGCATGTTAATTAAACTTTGTGATGTTGGTTTCACTTATGAACATGTGATTGTTCTTTAATTATAAAGTATAATGGTGTTTACTCTTAATAATATAGCATGTGAAATGGACATTGCTTATGGTTCTTGTTGGGTTTACTTAGTTGAGTAAGGTTATGGGGCCTTACTTAGTCATTGCACTAGTGGACTTAATAGGGGTTCATGAGTAAGGGTCTTGCTTTGTTTATGATGTTATGAAATCTTATACATGCTTGTTGATGATATAACTTGACGATAGAGTTGTCTTCATTATGTGCTAATTTATGTTTATATGCATGTTGACTTGACTAGACTTGATATTCTTGGTCTTGTGATATACATGGTCTTAACTTAAGGTATATGTGCTTATTGACTTGTATTGCTTATTGAATGTGCATAAGTTGTTTTCAAAGTAAATTAGCATGCTTTAATGAAATCTCTCTTTTTAGCATGATTTCTATGTTGTATGTGCATATGGTTCAATACTTAGTACAAGTGATGTTCTAACCACATTTATCCCTTTCTCCCTAACATTTTAGGTTACAGTCGTTGAAGGTTTGTGACCACTTTGAAGGAAAGCTTGGATCATTTCTCTAAGTGTGGGTATGTCCACAAGTCCGAGGATGATTCCTTGTGATTAGTCTAGATATGGTTCTTTGTTTTAGTCTTATGACAATCATTGCATTCACGTTGCTTGAAGATATTATTGTAGGCCTTATGTGGTATTTGTATATTGTGTAAGGGCTTATGCCTGTGTTGATTTGGTTCCGTTTAGATGTTTAATATGAAACATCCCCTTTTAAGACTATTTTATGTATGTTATCTATATGTGGCATAAAAGTAGAAGACTATGTAATCTTCTTATAAAAAGGGTATATGTATATTCTATATAAATATATTATGTGTAAGTGAGAGGTCTAAGTAAACATCATGAAGTAGTGTAGATGGCATTTTTGACCTATGAATGTAATAATAAATGCTAAGAGGCTGGTCTTAGTCCTCTTCAAGGACGAGGACGACGATTATGTCTAGGGGTACTTCCTGGATGTGACAGGCCGAGTGGACATGAAAAATGAGAGTGGTGTCTTCACATTTAGAAAGTACAACTTCCCACAAGAGAACCTTCACGTTTAGCAAGTTCTTATTTCCAACATAAACGTTGTCTCATGATATTGAAACTTCCATATCTAGCAAGTAAAGGTTTCTAGTAGAAATCCCTATATTCCATATCTACGTGCCCTCGTAGGTTATAACTAATGGATTCCACTTATATAGCTATGTACGATTTG